>CM057828.1:80047380-81247380 GCA_030068075.1 Paguma larvata | reverse complement strand
AAGAGTACTTCACTCTTTACTTTTCAAACATAATCTTAACACATCTTTCAAAATTGGTTTGCCTTTCTTCCCAAGGCTCGGTTGGAATTGCCAACATAATAGACTACCTGAGACAAACAACTAGTCGAAATTCTGAAGATGGTGGACTTGAGGAACTATGGAACATGCTTGATCCTGAAAAGAGAGACCTGTGTGTGGATCTGGAAACTTTCCATGCCATTATAAAAGAATCGATGGCTTCCTATAGACACAAATGGTAATCATGGTCCTAGCAGGATGTGTATTCAGGTTCTGTTTTAACAACTGATTACAATTAAGGCTAATCACTGTTGTTTGTGTTGATGGAAATACTATAATCAGGTGCTCCTCACCCTTGAGCATGCACTGGAATCACCTAAACTATTTATTATACCTGATTATTGCTCTCTAACCATGATTCAGCAAGCCTGGGGGGGGAAGCCTGGTAATTTGTATTTTTAACATGTGTCCAAGTGATAATGATGCTGGTAAGTGTGTGTGTGCACATGGGGGTGCTGAGCATACTTTGAGAATGTATTATATTAATTATGTTAATTCTAATAACATTCATTTACTGTGATTAGGGCAGCCCATATTATTATGTTCTCACAAAGAATTGAGCTGACATAGGAGTCAAGCAAATTATTGATAATGACCAGCAAATCTCCAAATGCATTTAAACTCAGAATGAATGCCCTGTAGAGGTCAGTGGGGATAATTAGGCAGTGAATATAATTTGGAAGCCTGGGATACAGGGAAGCTAAAGGGAAAAGGAAAAAAAAAAGTAGTGGGATTGAAAAACAAAAAAGATGAAGAATTGCACCCATGATATCAGCACCCCTGGTGGAACCTGGGGAAGTGTTCCCTTCTGTCATAGGAGGCTAGATTTCTGTGGCTTTTAATCAGCTACCAGTCTCTACCATATCTAGTTGGAATTTGCTTAAAGAACCTTTCAAGCCCCAAATCTGACAAAACTTGATAGATTTAATGTAGCTTAAGAAAAGATGATCAAAATGTTCTTTGCCAAAAATGAGTCAATCATGAAAGCAAGATACATATATAAAAATACCTAATTTTACTTGTAATCAAAGAAGTGCAAATAAAGACAACATACCCGTTTTCCTCATGAGTTTACCAAAGTTTCAAAAGAATAGCCCTATCCCTTGTTGTCCAGACAGGTGGAGAAATAAGACCTGTCCAGTACCTTATCGGTAGTGGTACAAGTTGGCATAGTTTTTCCAAGAGCAAGATGTATCAAACCCTTAAAAATATGTGATGTGTTTGGGCTAGTCATATAACTTCAAGAAAAATAACCAACCATGTACTCTAATAGGTGTGCTTATGATAGTGATAAATATAAGCAACTTAAAGATTTTTAAATAGAGGGTCAGACTAATTATAATACTTCCATACACTAGAGTTTTAGTCACTTAAAATTACAATTAGATACTTAACAAGAGAAATATTCACATATATTCATTTAAATAATACACAATAAATACATATATAACATATAAACCTGTATTTATTGAGAAAAAATATGCATAGGGGTGCCTGGGTGGCTCAGTCGGTTAAGGGTGCAACTCTTGATTTCAGCTGAGGTCGTATCTCATAGTTGGTGGGTTTGAGCCACACGTCAGGCTCCACACTGACAGCACGGAGACTGCTTGGGATTCTGTCTCCTCTCTCTGCTCCTCCCCCACTCGTGCGTTCTCTCTCTCTCTCTCTCTCTCTCTCTCAAAATAAACATCTAAAAAAAAGAAAAAGAAAAAATATGCATGAAAAGTGTCCCGAAGGATATATTCCAAAACGATTATCTTTCCATGATGGTTTCAATTCTTTATTCTCATGCGTTTTCTCATTTCCCTAAAATATTTGAGTTTTACAATAAAAATATTAATAATCCATTATAAAATGATGCGAGACAAAATAAAGAAACTCCGATTTTCAGAACAAACGTAAAGGAAAAATATGCACAATATAAACACAAAATAGAAGAAAAGAAACTCAGAAATGGCGATGGGTGTGTAGCTAGAGTAGTAACACGGTGCCCGAATTATTCTGACAGACCTATCACGGTGGTCTTACAAGGAGATGTAAGTACAAATATACAGACTTTTGTGGCTGTTCCGAGATGTCATTTAAGGATATGCCATTTAGAAACACTAAGTAAAATACTTAAATCATAGTATCAAGACTCTTAAAAAAGAAAACGGTTGAAATTTTAATATGTTTATTTTGGGGGTTAGAGGTAGAGTTTGTGTACTGGACAGAGGCCTAGAGAGAGCTTCCCCCGACTTTCAGAAGTAAATGCTCAAAGTACAATTTGTTTAGGTCCAGCCTGACTTTCCATGAGAAAAGAAACATGATAGCCATATAATTGTGTCCTAAAGTATTAGTTGTTGATGCCTTTTCCTTCCCCACTGTTTTCATCCCACAGTCTTCCTATCTCTGCAAGTGTCTACTTACTACTCCAAACAACGCTGACTTCCTAACCATTGAGACCTCACGTCCCCAGTCATAGAGAGTCACGTCATCACCTGCCTCTTCCTGCATGCTCATCTTCTTTTTCCTGTTAGATTAAAAGTTTATGGAAGATAGAGGCAATGCCTTGTGTTTCTCTTCTATTACTCCATCTAAGCCCAATGTTGAGCTCCAAATAGTAGCTGAATGAAAAGAAGTTTTAAATGCAGGAAGAAACACTTGAATAGAAAAGTACAGAGCACGTCTGAAAAATTAGCTAAGCTTTGGGCTGGCAGAGAATCCTAGCTCATCGGTTTGAGTTTTCCTTTGTTTGTTTGTTTTTGGTTGCAGGGAAGGATCAAGTGGCAGGATTGATGATTTTGTTTTTGAACAGGACAGCATCGACTCCAGCAAAGCAAGTATGTATGTGTTTCTTCCGGTTCGTTCTGCCTCTTTCTTGTGGTTTGGAGAAATGATTTTTCATAAAACACTCTTTGTATGTGTTTCAGTTAAGATGACCACAGATAAAACAGAATCTACGTCATGGAGCTTCGAGGCTTTGGGCGGAGATGTGTCTAAAGGAGTCTTGTAAGCATTCTTACTTGTAATGCTTTCGCAAGTGCCTCAACCTTTCTTATTTTTCTCATTTATTTCATAGATCTACATATTTTATCTATGATAAAGCCATTTAGCGTGTGTGTGTGTGTGTGTGTGTGTGTGTGTGGTAGAGCTAACAAATTTTTTTTTTTAACTCATAACTGGGGTGCCTGGGTGGCTCAGTTGGTTAAGCGGCTGATTTCAGCTCAGGTCTGTGAGTTCAAGCCCTGCGTTGGGCACTGTGCTGACGGCTCAGAGCCTGTAGCCTGCTTCAGATTCTGTGTCTCCCTCTCTCTCTGCCCTTCCCTTGCTCACACTCTGTCTCTATGTCTCTCAAAAATAAAATAAAAACATTAAAAAAATTTTTTAAAAAACCTCATAACTATTCTATCCCAACTGCATTAGAATAAATTTCACCAGAAACACAATTTATATAAGAATAGTATTATGTAAATTAACATTTTTACATTTTCTCACTAATAAAACCCTTCTCCTTCATTAACTTCGTGTGTTTTCCATGGAAGACAAGTTCCATTTGAGGAAGTTATAACATTGACATTACACTCTTGGTGGGATTGTTTTTAAAGCACCTCTTTCATAGATACTTTTAGAGATGAATGAGAATCTGTTTTCTGCTAAATATGTGTGTTTTAGATATCAAGAGAGGCGATTCTGTTTCTCCCTTATATCATCTTTGCCACGTTAGCTTTGCCCATGCTAAAAGGTGTAGTAGGAAGCATGTACCCAAGCTGTGCTAAGCCCTGGCATCAGATGGCAAAGAGGAAGAGAAGGCCTCGGACTCCAAGAAATATGTGGTCTAGACTCTCAGAGTCCATGATCTAATGCCGAGGCAAGGGTGACACAAACATGACCAAGCTGTAGAAAATATTAGGAAAGATGAATACTTCAGTTGTGAGCTACAGGCTACAAACATAAGCCTCTAGGAATTGTTTCCTAGTTAAAGGCTTTAAAACCTGCCGAGAGCCCTTGGCTGAAAGAGTAACAATGTGTCGATTTATTTCACCACCTCTCTTGACCCAGGCAGCAGTGGGAAAAGTCTTCTTTGTAGGCAGACGGCCAATGCTAGGTGTGAAATAGAAAAGAAACAAAACTGTGGCAGCCGAGTTCACAACTGGCAGTTGCTGAATATTTGGCAATTCTGGAAAAATCTTTGCTGCTGTAATAAATGCTTGAACACATATTTAATCTATATAAATGGGTTGCACTTGTGAGGATGGAAAAGGAGAACGTAGAAAATCCCACAGTGATATATACCCTATTTGGATTGGAAAGGATTGGAGATGTTGAAGATTATTCTCATTCATTCTTTCCCCTGCAGAGAGGCGTCTCATTTGATTACCTATGCAGCCGACCTGCATTTTAACAAGCAGAAATTGGAGGAAGAAAATAATAAGTTAAAATTGGCATTAGAAACCTTGGAAGAAGCCAACTGCCAGTTATCAGAAGACTGTACTGAATTGCGCCTTCAGATAAAAAGGTGAACGATAGAAAGGGGTACAGTGTGCTGAGAGCTTTCCATTCCTTTTATCTTTTTTTTAATCTATTTTTTAAATTGGCTTACAATTCACATAGCATAAAATGTACCCTTTTAAGGTGTACAATTCAGTTTTTTTGTTTTTAGTACATTCACAAGGTTGTACAGCCAATTACCATGATCTAATTCATCATTCCAAAAATAAAACTCATACCTTTTTAAAAAAATTTTTTTAATGTTTTTGTTTTTGAGAGAGAGAGAGAGTGAGCAGGGGAGTGGCAGAGAGGGAGACGCAGAATCCGAAGCAGACTCTAGGCTTTGAGCTGTCAGCACAGAGCCTGACGCGGGGCTCGAACCCATGAACAATGAGAACTTGACCTGAGCTGAAGTCAGATGCTTAACCAACTGAGCCACCCAGGTGGCCCTGAAGAAAACTCATACCTCTTAGCAGTTGCTCCCCATTTCCCTTTCCCTCAACCCCCAGCAAACACTAATATACTTTCTGTCTCTATGGATTCACCCCTTCTGAATATTTTGCATAAACGGAATCATACCATATATGACCTTCGTGTCTGGTTTCTTTCATGTAGCATGATGTTGTCACAGTTCCATGTTGTAGCATGGAGCTTCATTCATTGTTTATGGCTGAATACTATTCCATTGTATGGATGTACATATTTTGTTCATTCTTCAGAGAATGGACATTTAGAGTATTTCCACTTTTTGTTTATTACAAATGCTGCTCCTATGAACATGTGTATTCAAGTTTTTGTGTGGACATATGCTTTTAGTTCTCTTGGGTATATACCTAGAAGTGAAACTGCTGTGTAGTGATTTAGAGTTAACATTTTTAAGAACTGCCAAACTGTTT
Organism: Paguma larvata; assembly: GCA_030068075.1. Classification (NCBI taxonomy): domain Eukaryota; kingdom Metazoa; phylum Chordata; class Mammalia; order Carnivora; family Viverridae; genus Paguma; species Paguma larvata. Next base: position 81,241,936 of record CM057828.1, on the reverse strand, counting down.
TCCAAAGGAACTGTACTCTTTTAGATTTTCACCAGCAATGTTTGTCAGTTCATTTCTAGCAATGATATTTTTATATCCTTTAAGGCAGTGTTGTGTGTGTAAGACCAATATGCCTGTTGACCAAGTGTGGAGCTCTCCAAAGCTTTCTGTCTTTCATTTGAACTCTAATTCTAAGCAAATCCCCATGCTAAGTGCAGTAGACCCTTCAGTAACACAGATATGATCTGCCTGGGTCCACTTACACATGGATTTTCTTCAATTAATACTGTACAGTACTATCGATGTATTTTTCTGCCTTATGATTTTCTTAACAATTTATTTTCTCTAGCTTACTTTATTTTGAGAACACAGTATCTCATATATATCACATAGAAAATATGTACTAATCAACCATGTTATTGGTAAGGCTTCCAGTCAACAGCAGGCTATTAGCAGGTAAGTTTTGGGGGAGTCAAAAATTATACACAGATTTTTAAAGCGGGTCGGCACACCTCACCTCCATGTCGTTCAAGGGTCAACTGTATTATGTGAGAGTCATTGGTGAGTCAGGCTTAAAATGTGCTTCAGGGTATCTGATAAAGATGATGGATGATAAGAAAATTCATGACCTTAGCTTAAGATAAAAAGGAATAAAGGACCTAGAAGACATACCACATAGTATCAAGCACTGGGGAAACGGGTGGCAGGGAGATGAAAGCAACAATTTTCTCACAAATTCTACATTTACAGATGTGTACGTGCTAAAATTTTGAACAGAAGAGTTCTAAATTTACTTGCAAGTAGAACATCCTGCCCATGGATTCTTTCCCTCACGAGTTTTGACTAGCCAGTCTAGCCTCCAAGCCAATCTATAAAATAAATAAAAAGAAATGCTTACCTTAGGCTTTCTCCATTCCACAATAGGTTTATTTATTATATATTTGAGATGTAATAATTCAAAGTTTCTCTTAAAACTCTGTGCCTTGGATGAATGGCCAGGGAGAATATTTGGTTGTAAGCACTGGAAGCTGACTGTAGTTAGCATAAGCAGTGAAGAAATGTACTAGAAAGGAATCGAGTACCTCACAGAATGGACAGAAAGCCCGGAGAATCTGGACGGGCAACCGAGAATGCCAGTGTCCACAAAATTAAGCCTTCGTATCCTTTTCCTTCCCCCGATCCCTTAGGAAGGGCTCTGCTTCCTTTCATGGCTCACAACGTATTTTTGATACTGTATGCTAGTCCCATCATTTGCCTCCTTTATTAACTGTGACTGTGTGGATGGGAGGAACCACGTGTGACTATCCTGGTCACCCTAGTGCTCAGTAGAATGTCTGCCATAGAACAGCTCTGTCTTCCGTCCAAGGTCTGCCAGCCGGAAATCTTTGCCTCCTTTGTCTTCCTCTACCTTCACTTCTGAATCAAATAGCAAGTCTGTTAATTTTACCGCCTTTATATCCCTCAAATAGATTTACCTCTTTTCTATATTTACTACTTAGTTCAACTCAACATCATCTTTCACTGGGAACACTATAGCAACCTCCTGATTAGTCTCCCCACCTTTTATAAAACTAGTACCACACAGGCAGGAATGCTCTTTTTAAATGCCAGTCCACCACATTATACCCTGCTTTAAACACTCCATGAATCCCTATTGCCTTCAGGATGAAATCCAGTTTGCAGAGCACTTCCTGACAGGGCTTCTGTTGCCTTATCTCTATTCCCACTTTCCACTCTTGGCTCCAACAACATCTAACTGCTTGCAGCTCCTCAGTGGGCTTCTGTCTCTCCCTCTCCCTCCCTCTCTCTCTCTCTCTCTCTTCTCTTTCTCTCCGCTCCCCATTATCTGAGCTGTCTGCCTTTTACACAGTGTCTACAGAACTTGGGTTCACTCCAATCTTGGTTCATATCACACTGTATTATAATTATGTTTGTCTGTTTACCCTTCTAGTTATAAACTCCAGAAGGGTAGACTTCTTATGTTTGGATTCACTTTTGGCTTCTTCAGTGCTTAGCATAATGCCTGGCACAGAGTTGGAGCTCCATGAACATTGGTTGAATGATCAATGTAATTCCTTAGTAAGGAGAAACATGAACCTTCTAGGAGACCCTGCTCAGAAAACAATTTATAAGCCAGTGGAGTACAAATAAGCAATTCCATGATATGGATTACCATAATTCATTTAATAGGTTTCTTTTTGTTAGAAATTTAGGTTGTTTCCAATGCTTTGGTATTGTAAGCAATGCTATAATAAACTTCTAAAGTGAAATGCGTAGACACTATTTGTGATGATGTATTTGTTTAGTTGTCCTCTCCGTCATTAGTATGTAACCTCTACAAGGGCAAGGACCATGTCCCTTGTTCACCATCATAGGCCTCCTTGCAGGGTTCAGCACCTGGAACATGGTATTATTCAATAAATCTTTATAGAATTGCATTAACTAATATTACATCTTAGTAGAAGGAAAGAACCATCTGATTCAGCCAATGATGAATTTCAAAGGGAGATTCCAAATCTTTATCTTCAAGAATATGTTTGTTTCCTTCTATCTCCCCACCAAAGCTCCCCCCAAAACCTCTTCCTTTTCTAAGGTCTGTGAAAGATCATGGGTGTGTTTTTACTATTGTTGGCATCTGGTTTAAGCCTTTAGTGGTTTTCAACTTGGATCCAAAAATAGTCCTTGGCTTTACTTTGTATCTTTGACAGTTATATTTGAGGTTTTGCTCATTGCCATTCCCCCCCACCCCCACAGTGCCCACCAGGCTATTATGAGAACAAATCTGTTAAAAGAAGAACTGGAGGAACTGAAAATTAGTGTGACTGCTTCAGAAGAGCAGAAGACCATGATCATAGCCCAGAACAAACAATTAGTAAGTCATCCTAGTACTTTGAAATTGGCATATAGTTTACATAACTGATAGCTGAGAGACTTTATTTGGAGGCAAAAATCAGAAGTCAGTAGACTGATAAATGACTTGATAATACCTTAGAAAAGTAAAGGCAATTTAAATAAAAATTTGGAGAAGAAAAAGGCAAATAGGATAAACTGTTATTCTTTTCAACCAAGATTAAAATTCTTTACAAATTACTCAATCCTATTCACAATGGTTTGTGAAGATCTAGAAGATCTCTGGAAGGCCTCCAGAAGTTGCTAGGTGAATTCATAAATAACTGATGCTAAAAAACACTTGAATTTTCTTAAAAAAAATTCTCTCTATAAAATTTTCAGCTTTTTCTCAAGAAAGATTTTTCAAAAATTTCATTATCCCCGTGCTTACAGATTACTAAGAAGCCTCATAAATCAGTCCGTACACTAAATAAACACAGACTCGTAATTTGTAAAGCAAAACATTATTTTGACAAAGCTTTACCCCAACTGCCAAAAAAGTAGTCATTTTTATTGGGAATGTTAAACCATTTTAGTAATAGTCTTTAGGGCTTTAGTAGTAACCTTCCGAATCCTTCTATATTCCAGCAGTATCCTACCATTGGTAATGATGGTGGAGTCAGCTGTAAGTCATTCAGACTAAGTCATTTTTAGATCTATAAACCATCGGGACACTTGGGCTCCAGGCCTGTGTCACTGCCGCAACCGACACAGCTTAGCTTAGCTCTTGCCTCAATAGCAGGATGTGAGGACTAGACTCATGGTCAGGTGACTCTGAACATCTCCATGAATGCAGGATGGGAAAGACTCAATTTGGGACCATAGAGGAACTTCTGTGTTGAGGAAATGTTGAGAAATGATCAAGCAGCCTCTCTTGGAAGTCAGACTGCTGGCATCCAAGTCTTGCCTCTGACAGCTGTGTAACTTTAGGCAAACCATGTAACCTCTTTAACCTTCAGTGTCCTCACAAAAGTAAGATAATAGTACTACCTGCCCTCGGGCTGGGAGGGTGAGATAAGTTAATACAGGTAAAGGAATCACTGTCCTCTTTCCTCCAGGACTGATTTATGTTAGCTGGTATTGTTAAAAGTGCAGAGTCCTAGACATACAAGCCTAGTCTCTTGCATTTTATGGTGTTTTACAATTTCAAAAGAATTTTTACTGCTTTTTTCATTGGTTGCCATAGAAATTCTGTGAAGCAAAAACAGAAGGTGCTATTCTTCAATTAAAAGAATTAATAGTTATAGGTAAAGTCCAGGGATGTTTTGATTCTTTAAAGTCAATAAGTGTAGAGCTACCATTGAACTCAGGTCTTCAGATTCCAATTATGTGGTGTGCATGTGTTCTTGCATTCTTGTACAAATGGCATCTTGACCGGAGATGTTTCTCTTATTTTTATATTACAAAGGTAATACCTGTTCACTCTATAAAATGAGGGAATGCATATTAACCAAGAATAAATAAAACCCCACAAAATCCTTAACTTACCCTCTCCACATGATTTCCTATTAATGTTTTGGCATAGATCTTGTCCCAGAATATTTGTTTTTCTTGTGGTTCTGAATTGGGGCTCTTAAATGGTTTTTGATATTCATATGTTTCAGTAATACTGAATACGAATTCAGGATACGAAGAGTATCCACAACTTCGAGTAGAAAGCTAGAACTTTTTGTGATTTCAAGGTGCCATTTAAATAGATGAATTCACACTACCTGTCCTAAGTGGATGGTGGGAAAGTAGCAGGTTATTCCTTTTTTGGTTTTCCGCTTATCTTCCCTGTCAGTTAGATTCTGTCAAAGAGAAGAGTGACTTACAAATCCCAAGAAACTAGAAGCTAAAGACTTAGCTCCATATTGAAAATATTTTAAGACTAGGCTTGTGATATGTCAATATCACCTATATTTAAAGTTGATAAAGAGAAAGACTGTCCATAGCCTTAGGAGTAAATATATTGGTATTTCATAAACTTCTAAATACTTTTTAATTACTTTCTCTTAATGAATTAGGAGGCGGAAAACCGGGCTCTGATTCTTAAGATTCGGATTCTCAAGAAGAGGTATGTTGAAATTGTTAAGCACAGGCACAGATAAACATCTGGAAACCATACAAGCGTGTGTTCTGACCCTGGATTAAATAGAAATCATGTGAATATTTAGGATTCTGTGAACCAAAGATGAGGGTTTTTTTTTTTTTTTTTGTCAAATTGCAAGTGAGGAAGAATGGATAGAACTTTGATGTCTGAATAGAAGTACATTATTACCTTTATAATTATCCATGGAAGAAATGGTGTTTTAGAAATTCAGATTGAAGATGAAATGAAATTAACCCGCATAAAAATTACACAAATCAAGAAGGAAAACGTAGACATTATCTAATAATTTCCCGTCATTGTTCTACTGAACTAGGTGCCCAAAATCTTGAGTCGAAGACTCAGTCACTGGGTCTGAAAAGTCACTGACTTTGGAAAAGACCTCTATCTTTTTTGGGTTAATAATACCTGTTTCCTAGTTACTTTAGAGATTGAGATAATGTCTATGAAGCTAGTTGGTGAATCATAATGTACTTCTTATGTGTTAGGAAATGTTAGTAAAATCTCTAAAAAAAATAATTCTGTGCAATAAGTTTTCTAAGCAACAGAATTAAAGCATCGAAGCACCAGGTAACAAAGCTACTAGAAGTTACTATTTTGTAGGAAAATTCTCTATAAGTACCTTTTGAATGTCAATTTATATATAATTTTTATTTGGGCTTTTTATAGGTTTATCAGGGGTATTTACTAAGCTGTGATGAATAGTCTGTGATGGAGAGTTATTCCAAATATGGGCCAATTGGATATTAAAACAATTTTATAGTGGGTTGGAAAGGAACAATGAAATGATTGTCAAGAAACTCTGCATTAGATTTAGACATGGTTTAGCTACAAGGCCAGGTTTTCATGAATCCTGTGCTTGACAATTAAGCTCCCAGTGAAAGATATTTTTCCCTTGTATTTTGGATGATTGACTAGCATCAAAGAATGGGACAGAACTGAATTTAGAACTGAGATAGAAGGAGGAAGTTTTAGAGCCCTTTAACATGAAACAGCATTGCAAATATTGATTTGCGTTAGAAAAGGCATATAGATGTCACTACTAGACTCCCTTAGGTGGTAACAGTCTGATGCATTGTGAAGAGTAACAGCACAATAGTTTGGGTAGTTAGTTTCATTCATTCATTCATTCATCCAACACACATTCATTGGGAGACCTCCATGTACTAGGCACTATTCTAGATGCTGAGGCTACAAGCTTAAGCAGAATAGCCCATGTGGAACTAGCATGCTAGGTGGTGATTAGTGCTACGGAGGAAAGAAAGTGGATTGTGGGACAGTGCAATTTAAACTGGAGTAGTTAGAAAAAGTAGCAGTATGAAGTTAATCATTTGGTAAAAATGAAAGGCTTATCAGTTTAAGCTCTAAGTCTTTAGGCTTAGCCCTCCTGCTCTTTTTGAAGGGCAGCAAGGCCAGCGTAGCTGGAGCAGAGGGAAACAGCAGCAACAGGTGGAGCAGAGAACTGTCGGGAGCGAGACCCACCCACAGAGTGGCAAGTAGGCTTTGACAGACTCTGGCTGTTTCCACCGATTGAGATGGAGGCCGTTGGCCAGCTCTGAGCAAATGAGTAATGGGATCTAATGTCTATTTTAACAACATAACTCTGGCTGCTGGGTTTAAAATCAACTGTAGTGGAACAAGAGAAGAAATGGGAGACCAATTAAGAGGATGTAGCATGCAGGCAGAAGTTTGTGGAGACTCAGACTGAAGCAGTGAGAGTGGAGGTTGGAGAAGTGTTAGATCAGCAAATACTTTATAACACAGCCAGGGGTATTTATCATATGTTCCGGTGATATGGTCTCTTCTGACTGTTTCTAATGTCTCAGTGAGATAAAAGCAAAGTCATCACATAAGAGTGAGGAAGTTGGAGGAGGTATTGGAAGTTTAAGGAGAAAGGACGAAATAGGCCAGGAGTTGGTGAACTTTTTGTAAAGGATCTGATAGTAAATATTTTTAGTCTTGCCTGGCTAAAGGCCTTTGTTGCAACCACTCACTTCTGCCATTGTCCTATGAAAGTAATCACAATGTGCAAAAAAAAAAAAAAAAAAAGGCATGGCTATGTTCTAGTAAACCTATTTAAAACCAGGTGGTCAGCAGGAGTTAACTTGGGGTGGGAGAGGGAGTTGGTGTAGTTTGCAGACCCCTGATTTAGGCCAGCGGCCACATGAATAGACTAGGATCGTATGATATGATCACCAGTAAACACTGAAGTTAAAAATTATAAAGTGAGGGGCGCCTGGGTGGCTCAGTCGGTTGGGCGGCCAACTTCGACTCAGGTCATGATCTCGCGGTCTGTGAGTTCGAGCCGCGCATCGGGCTCTGTGCTGATGGCTCAGAGCCTGGAGCCTGCTTCGGATTCTGTGTCTCCCTCTCTCTCTGCCCTTACCCTGCTCGTACTCTGTCTCTATGTCTCTCAAAAATAAATAAACATTTAAAAAAATTAAAAAAAATTATAAAGTGAATGTGTGATCTTTTGGTTCATTTGTATTTTTCTTTAACAATGTTTATCTGAAAAGGTGCTGGCAGGGAGTGGGTGGCAAGTAGAAATTAAGCCAATACTAAGAAGTAGGTGGGAGAGAAGCAAGGGAATTGAGGGGAAGTAAGAGAGAGATTCTATTGATTGACCATGGAAGAATTTAAAACTGAGTAAAAAGGCAACTGAGTTCACAGGAAGGTGGAAGGGTAATGAGAAGGTGGTAGGATCAATGGATTGTAGGCTTCAGTGGGGACCGAAGGTTAGTTGGCTCTCAAAGAAGTAATCGGGAAAGAAGTGGTGGTTGAAGAGTGAGGTGCTCCCAATGAAAATAAGGAAGGTGTCAAGCTTGCTGGGAATGACCAGTTTGAAGATGAAGATGTGACTGACCAAGTGCATGGCCAAGGTGGCATGGAAGATAAGAAGGGACTCCCAAGAGTCCTGGATGGTCATATTAATTTTTTAAAAATCTATTTATTTATTTTGAGAGATAGTGCACATGTGTGCATGAGTGAGGGATGGGCAGAGAGAGAATCCCAAGCAGGGATTGTCAGTGCACAATCACACTGTCAGTGCAGAGCCCAATGTGGGGCTTGAACCCACGAACTGTGAGATCGTGACTTGGGCCAAAACCAAGAGTCAGACACTTAACCAACTGAGCCATCCTGGTGTCCCCTGGATGGTCATGTTAAAAGGATCGTGTTATTTTTGGATAAATCTAAAGTTCTGTCCCTTAGTTTAAAATGGATTGTGATGTTAATGATAAAAATATCACTTCCTAAAAAAGACTTTGTAAGGTTTGATTGGTTGGTTGTTTGCTTACTCGTTTATTTGGTCTAAATCTAAGAATATTCTCTTCTTTTACATCAGAATACAAAGAACATTATGGATATATATAAATTGGAAAAGAAGATTGAGGAATTGTCTAAAACTGAGTCTGAGCACCAAGTAAGCACTTCCCAAATACTGGTAAAATATTTTCTTTTGTCAAACCAATATTACATTAAGGTGTATATGACCCATTGACGCAATAACCTTTGGTTATAAATTTTGAAATCTGTCTTCCTCAAAGTATCTCAGAGTATATAAAATGCAATTTCTATTTTTTTAACGTAATGGCTTTACTGCTTTATAACACCCATGCCTTTAAATTCACGCACTTAAATGATGTAAGTCAGTGATTTTTAGTAAATTCACAGAATTGTGCAACCATCACCAAAACCAATTTTAAAACATTTTTATCATCCCCAAATAAATCCCTTTAGCAGTCACTCCCCATACCCCACCAATCCTAGACAACCACTTTAAAATTGTTTTTGTCTCTATAATCAAGATTTATCTGTTCCAGACATTTCAATAAAATGGAATCATATACACCATGTGGTCTTTCATGATTGGCTTCTTTCAGCAAGCATAATGTTTTCAAGGTGCATTCATGTTATAAAATCAATACCTTATTTCATTTTATCACTGGATGATATTTCCCATTATATGGATATACCATGTATTGTTTATCCATTCATCAGGTGATGAGCATTTGGGCTGTTGCTACTTTTTTGTCATTTTTGCCATTACAAACAATGCTGCTGTGAACATTTGTATATGCGTTTTTGTGTCCATATGTTTTCTCTTAAATATGTACTTAGGAGTAGAATTACCAAGTCATAGGATAACTGTGTTTGACCTTTTTTAGGAATGGCCAGACTCTCTTCTGGCATCATTTTACATTTCCACTAGCTATGCATGAATTTCTCCACATCCTTGCCAACACTTGTTACTATTTATATCTTTTATTATAGTGGTATTTTCTAATTGTGGAGTATCTGGTTTTGTAAATCCCTTAATCATCAAAGATTTCAGCTATTATACCTTCATAATGCAGAAAATGAGAGCTAGGAAAATCTATCTGTGATTGAATTAAGGAATAATAGCCTACAAAATGATTTTTTATCTAAATTACATCTAAAAATATATTTGGTATATATTTTTGTTATATCTTCCATACATTCTTATCAGGAAACTAAAGAATATTAATAAATTTGGAAATTCATATCTACTTATTGGCATCTCCAATAGTGTGACTGATATTTTTGCTGTTGTCTATGTGTGAAATGATATATTTAATTTCATGTCTGTATGTGTGTGTATAGGTATACACATATGACATATACATATCTCATAGTATAGATGTTCAAATTAATTTTATTCTAAGAATGACTGTTTTTGGAAAACGCAACTGTTGTAAACTAGTAGAAAGAGTCAGAAGACATGGTTTCAAATCCTGTCTTCTCTACTTAAAAGCTTTATGACCTCAAGCAAGTAGTTAACCTCTTTAAGTCTCACGTTTTTCGCCTACTAAACGGCCATGATATTTTCTATCTAATCCCCACGCTTGGTGGAAACTCAAATGAGAAGATTATGTGAAAATACCTAAAGGGATATCAAATATACATGATTAATGGACGCTTCTACTTCTGACTATGATGATTTTTTCTAGGTTTTCAACTCAATCAGTATATTTGTCAATTATATTTAGAAGCCTTTGCCAACAAGCTTGCCTTTGGTTTGAATAAACCAATATATTCTAATATTCACTCTGTTAAGGGACATCTTGAACATTTTTAAACCATGTTTTTAAAAGAGGAAGAGCCTTTTTTTTTTTTTTTCTTGCAATCTAGCTAATCAGATTTTGGCAAGTTTAGGTTATGTTGCTAGATCATCTGTGGGTTTCTACAGAACTTGTTATCCAAGAGGAAGAGTCTTTTATATATGTGGACATAGTTTGTGTTCATGTCCAATCTAGACTTTCATTTTCACCAAGAAAATGAAGACTCTAATGAAGACTTTATTATATAAATTGTAAAATGGTGGGAAGGGCACCTGGCTACAGCTGAAGATTCACATTGTAGGCTCCGTTCTGTCCCTTACCATGTGTAACATTTAACAAGTATTCTAATAATGCTGAGCTTCAGTTTCCTTACTGGTAGAGTGAGGGCAACAGCCCTGACCTCTCCAGTTGTCTTGAGGCTGATGTGAAAGTTGTTGCTAAAGAAACACATGCCAGTTAAAGGTGCTTGCAAAACATGTCTCCCTTTGGAATGATTTTATGGCATTATCTTTTACAAAAACAATGTCCCAATGGCCTTCCCGAAACTTGTCTCTTTTCAGATGCAGTTACACACATATGAGAACACTTTGCTTAATAAAGATGCAAGTTTGCAGAAGGTTGGTATGTCCCCATCCGTGAAGTCTTATGGGATTTGCTAGCTTCCCCCCAAATCCCAAAAGAAATGGTCATTTGTGTAACTTCACTCCTATTAGAGTACCTGATTCTAATATTCTATCACAAGATTTGCCTGTATTATACTTGACAAAAATGTTCCTTTGAATGAAGAATACTGACTTTGCCATCTGGGATAAGTTTTTTATTTAATTTTTTTTTTATGTTTATATTTATTTTTGAGAGCAGGAGAGACAATGCATGAGTGGGGGCGGGTCAGAGAGAGAGGGAGACACAGAATCCGAAGCAGGCTCCAGGCTCTGAGCCGTCAGCACAGAGCCTGATGCGGGGCTCGAACTCACAGATCACGAGATCATGACCTGAGCCGAGGTCGGCCGCTTAACCGACTGAGCCACCCAGGCGCCCCTGGGATAAGTTTTAACATATCCTAAGTTTGGGTGGCATTCATCCATTTGTGTAATAAATATTAGTGTGCCAATTACCAGTTACTGGGTAGATATAGTGATGTAGTTTTGTTTTTTTAGGGTTATTTATTGATTTATTTTGAGAGTGAGAGAGCGTGCATGTGAAGGAGGGGCAGAGAGAGAGAGAAAACTAAGCAGGGTCTGTGCTGATAGCAAGGTCCAATGTGGGGCTCGATATCACGAACCATGAGATCATGACCTGAGCCAAAGTTGGAAGCTTAACCAACTGGGTAACCCAGGTGCCCCAGTGATGAGTTTTAATTCATAATAACGTAAATGAGCATGCAGTCATTTAGGGGAAAAGAATATATTCCCCAATTGTTTCTACCTAGTTTGATTTGATTGATAGGTAGGTAGGTAGATAGACACCATTCTCTTTATTTTTGTATCCTTGATCATGGCCTATGTGGTAACAAAAGATGTTGGCTACAGAGATGCTGGTTATGGTAGCTTTAAGAGACCTAGGAAGGACACAATCTAAGTAACATGCTTTCAAGATGGAGAAGTGAATAAAGAGCAGTATTTCTCTTTTTCCTTTCTCTGAATGTTACAAAGCTTCAAAGGAATCATTTATGAATTGTGGACATTGACCAGGAGACTGAATATTGTACCAACTTTCTCTCTTCTTTGTGGGTGTTCTTTGTCTCCATATAGTGACATTGTTGTAGTGGCTGCTCTCTTCCCCCATAACTCTGGTCTTTCCACCACTTTGCATTTCTGCCTAATATCCATAAGGTATTGATCGACCATTTCCCGTTTGCCAGGTGCTATGCTAATCATGAGATAAAATGATAGGTCAGACACTGACTGTACCTTCTCTGTTCTTACAGTACAAACTGTGATTTTAACAGGTATCATTTGAACTGGATAAAATTGGATGCCTTAATAATTCATTAGTCATTTGCAGGTAGACTGATATTTTCCTGTCATGATAATAAATATAATTCTGACTTGAACTTAACAATTACCTTTTAGAGTTTGATTCTGCTGAACCAGGCAAATATAGAACATAATGACACCAGTTATGTGTAGCTGCCTTGCCATACTTGTTTTGTGTGGTTTTAATCACAAATCCAGACTGGTTTTCAAATAATAAGATTGGTAGAAGGTCTCATCGTCATTGGGCATTTACAATTCTTCTGTGGCTATGAATGATAATCTACTAAATATGATTTGGTAGACTCATGCATGTATTTGCTATTCTCTTTTCTACTTTTCAGAAGGATTTAAGTATAGAAGAACTTAAGTCAACCATCATAGAATATGGAAACATTATAGAGGTAGACTATAATAATCTCACAGTTCACAAGGTGGGTTGTTTAAATGTTAATGCACCATTAGAGTAAAGCGTACAGCCTAATGTCGTATGTGATTCAGAATTTACGAGGGGATAAAAACAAACTGGCTCATGAATTACAGCACTTGCAGCAGGAACTTATCATGTAAGTAGAGCAACTACTTACCAGACTTCTCTCATGTGCCTCCACCCTGCATTACTGGCCTGCTGAGCTCTATACAATTCTTAGAATGTGCCACATTCGTGATATTTCCTCTCCTTTTCTCCAGTAGGTCTCCTTCTTGGTTTTCCATGACCCTCCCTTGCTTTTTTCTTACCTTGAGATTAAGCAATCCTTTTGAATGCGTGCATGGCATGCTGTTCTTACCTCTTTCTTAACATGCAGCATCTTATAATAGTTTGTTTTTAAATATGCACAGTATGCTAGTCAGGAGTCTACAGGAGCCACACAGATATCAAAAGTGAGCAAAATCTTTGGGGTAAGTGCACACACTTAGGAGAGTGACAACTGAGATAAGTGTATTACCCAGATGAAGGCCAGCTAATCAAGAATATATGGGCTCAGTGTAGCTGCATCTTTTGATTTTTAAAAGAAAAGCCAGAAATCTAGATTTTCTAGTTTATAACTATTAGCTCCAGTTCTTAAAAAAAAAAAAGTGGGGGGGAGCATGGCCTACTTGTTTGCAACCCCCTAGAGTCACTAGTCTATGCAGGTCCTGGAGGACAGAGACTATTATATCTCTCTGTTACTAAGTACCTTATATAATCCTTGAAACACATGAGGGCTTACTGGGGTGATAAACCCCATCTTGGTGATTTATAACATAGTCACATTTAACCAGACTGGATTATTGTTTTCATTTTTCAAGAAATGGGATCCAGCTGAATGTCAGCAGAGAGTGTAATAGTATTGCCTCTGAAGAAAAATCTTTACATTGTGAACTCGTTCTTGCTCAGTCTGCAGAGGTAGGTAATTATCATCAAATGCAAAGCTTCATAAAATAAGACCATATGCAATAGCTTACTTCAGGTGAAGGTCCAAGCTTGCTGAAGAGTGCCTGTGATATTTTGAGGAAATCTGTTGATTGTTTTTAGAATCCAAACCTAAAGTCTCTCAGCCTGAAAAAAATGGACCTTTTTCACGTGATGGCTGAAAATCATAGTGAGGCTCAAGGCTAGGGTTGAAGAAACATGCGTTCAGTGAATCCAGACTTTAGAAATCTTTATAGTCTTAATATTTTTGAGGAGAAAATCCCTCTGCTGATCCCCAGCCTGGGGTCCTGAAAATAACAATAGAGATCCATGAACTGTATTTTTCAGTATCTTCCTAACCCCCCTAAAATAAATGTATCCGTCAAAAATAAAGATGATTAGAAAAATCATGAAATTTCTTTGCTCTAAAATGAAACTGTAGCAACCCAATGTAATGGCACTGATGATTACATTCTGAACAGAAATTAGCATTTTAATGTTTTTGGTTAATTTTAAAATGCAAATAAATTATGACTTTAAAAAAATCTGTTAGGAAGACCCAGTTTTTTTTCTCGGCCTGGGAGGAAATTATCAAAAGCCTTCTTGGGGATGAAATGTTGGCGATCCCTCCCCCCCCACCCCAATACTATATTTTTACTCCTTTGTATTCTCCAGTCTGTGCTTGTTCTGTTAGGAAATGCTTTGTTAGCAAATTGCTTTTCTTTTCACCACTTTGATGGGCTTTCCATGTCTGTGGACGATGGATATGTCAGAATGTCCTCCTACTGACAGCTGTGATATGACCTTGAAAGGAGAGGAAAAATGTCTTCGGGGCAAATGCTGTTTGAATTCCTCCTGCCAAGGATGCGGAGGCAACATATGCTGCCTTCATCTAAAGCTGTCTCAGGCAGCCTTGGACATTCTGCTGAGGGCTGTGCTTTCCTGACATTCTGTTTCAAATACTCATCATCTCGCTGTGTTTTTGAAACCAAGCCAGGCTGCCAGACTGAATGAAATGGTGGCAAATCTGCCACAGCAGTCCTCTGAGATAATAATGATGTCAAGACGCCAGCCTGTGAAGTTCTATACTTCTAAACAGGGGTTAAGCAGCTGGCAAAGTTCTGGCTCTGAGGTTTATCGTAGTAATGGGTTAGGAGGTCTAGAAATAAAAACTCTCTAAATGTTTTCCAATAGACAACAAGAAGAAAGTTAAATGTGGTGTTGTCATGTATCAAAAGTATGATAGGAGACGGGTGCTTTGAGAGAACCCTAAGAACTATCCTTTGGAAAACATCATCTGAGAGTGTCTTTTGTGAAAGGAGGAGACAAAAGAAACTAGTCTATTTGCAGTGGAATTTATTGAACACCCTCCAAGCAGGTTTTTTCTTTTTTTCCTGTGAATTTCTTTACCTTCCCCTCTTTTCTTAAATTAGAGCCATAGCAGTTTATGTTATCTAGTGAATAAATGTTTTTCCTTAAGAACAAATAAATGTTAAGTTGACGCCACCCTAGAAAGAAAATGGAAGCCATTGTTTGGTAATATAGGAGGATTTTATAAGACTACTTAGAATTCTTTGGTGGAGACAGTTATATTGACCCATGAACATCATTTGGATAAAATAACGTTTTTTTTTATTAGAATGACAATGTCGTGGACACTTTAATAATTGTTTCAGAACAATGAAGCTGAGGGACAGTGCAGTTTCATCAGCTTGTCATCTATGGATATGATGATGGACCAAGAAATGCTGCTGCTACTGAGAAAATTTGAACAAAAGGGAGTGGAATTCACAGCTACGCTTCAGAAGCTGGTACTGTATAACACGTATGATGGGGACTCACCGGTTACGAGCATCTGCACATACTGCTCTACGGTCCGTTCGCTGACTGCAGGCATATCTGTGTTTTGTTGAGACTCAGGTTAATCCTCCTATGAAAAGAGATTTTTCTTCAACCTTCCTGAAGTCGATCTTCTGGTTCTGGCTCCGTCAGGACAAATAGGCTGATCATTCGATATGAATTGTTCGAGCTTATTTTTCCTACAGGCTAATCACTAGTATCAGAGGACCGAAGACATAGTATCCAGTGAACAGTTCCTTTCTGGCTAATAGCTCATACCTCTTATTCCATTTTGATTTTTGACTGAAAATGAGATGGTTAGAGGAAGAGAACATCTTACCTTCACGTTGGTATTTCTAGACCGTTTCACAGTACCTAGCATATTGTGGGTAGTATTTAGGTTAAAGAGTGGAAAAAATCCATGAAAATTCTTTTTTCCTACTATCTGAGAGAGGAATAAAAATGTGTATGTTTTGTCTTAAAAAATGATGCTATCTGTATATATTCAGATATATAGAGCACCTGACAAGAGTTAGCATTTACACATGGCAATATCCTGGGATACAGGAAAGTCATGAGTGGCTTTAAATGAGAAAGAACTGTATATGATGTCTTAATTATCTATACAGAGACCTTTGGTCTAAAATACTTCATATATAATAGCCTATGCCTTTCACCTGAATTCCCAGTTGAACATGTGGAATTCTTTCAGCACAAAGAAGTTTCTGAAGTTGAAACTCTCATGAATGGCTCTCTACAGTGGGTAACTGATCCAGAATTTACTGGGAAAGAAAAGTGGGAGAACAAGCTTACCGTAAGTGTTTTATATGTTGTGATTTCCCTATTTTTTCTTTTGCTTTCTTAAGCCAGGTGACACTTACTATAGGCAGTACCATTTCTAAGACTTTGTATAGTCTTCTGCTATCTCGGTCTGTTGATGTGTGTGCAGTGTATGTCTGGGGATGTGGGTGAGAGTAAGAGTGTGTGAGGGTGAAGGTAAATGTGTCTGAGAGTGAGAGTAAGTGTGTGTGAACTTGAAGGCAAGATACATGTGTGTGAGCATGAGGTAGGTGTGTGTGAAGGTAAGCGTGAAAATAGGTGTGTGTGAGAGTAGGGGTAAGTATGTGAGAGCATGAAGATGTGTGTGTGAAGGTGAGGATAAGTGTATGAACATGAGGGGAACAACGAAAGTAAGTATATGTGATAGGTGTTAAGGAGACAGAATAAAACGATTGAAAGAAAACGTATTTTATTGGAATATCGCGAGAACTGCTAGTCTAAGCTTGAATTTTCCTTTGACTTATTAAAATTCTTTAAATTTGATAGAATGATTATTGTGCAAAGGAATGTTTTCCCTGAGATTCTGATAATTATCCCAGAAATTAGCAAAACGTGGGAAAAATGAGAACTTAGGGAGCCATTTCCAGGTTTGTTATAAAGAAAGCATGTAAGAAGAAATCTCCTTACCTTTTTATCTTATTATCTCTACTTCCTGACTGCCAGACAACTTTCTAACATCCATCAGTTTCCTAAGTTAATCTAAAGCAAGAAGTAAACTCTGAAGACTCTGAAATATTAATTTCAACCCCTTTGACAAACTAACCCCCTTTTTTTAAGTTGCTTTTGAGTATGCTAATCAACAAATAGTGATTTTATTGCATTTCCTTGTCCCATCCAATTCTAAAGCAACTATGATGATTGATGAAATGGTCAGGGACCACTTATATATATTAAAAAAAGCTCAATTTTAGCACATATAGGTACCTGATATGTACCTGTTAAATTGAGATAATCAGTCCAAAAAATAATCTTTGGGCAATCGAGAATTGATATCTGTTCGATTAGAATTTTAGGGTCCAATAACGATGAATACTATTGAGATGGGAATGACCTGTCATTTGTTTATATTTAACACTGGAATAGTGGAGTTTGTTTTGTGACTTTTCTCGTAGGAATTCAAATATATAATGGAAGAGAAACTAAATCTTTGCATATTAACGCTGAACACTTTGGGAAGCCAGAAAGAATCTCTTGATAAAGAATCTGTGAAATTAATAGAGATTTTGAAGAGATTCAGGCTGGAATATTTATATTTCAGAAAAGAATTTCTTTCCAGGTGATGGTCATTTATGTATAAGAAAACCATGCTTTCTATAATGACACATTTGTGATTGTACTGTGGCATTCGGTTTACTTTTTTCAAGGTGTATACATTGATTTCAGATGACGATTTCATTCTTTCAAGGAAGGCATTTTGTCTGATGATTTTGAATTATGAAATTCTATATTGCAATAAGTTGCAAATAGCGGGCTTTAAAGTTCATGGAAACCTGTATAATGAGTTATTTTCCCTAAAGAAGAAAGTTGGAATTCTAGAGTAGAGAACTCTTTTAATCAGAAAGGACTCCAGAGATCATTTAGTAAAACCTTATAATTTTACACAGAACTGAAGCATAAGGATTTAAAGCAAATTGATCAAGACCTGAGAGTTATTACTGAGAAATCTACAAAGAGATCTATTATCATTGGAAGCATTGGCTGAGTCTGTTGACCCCTATTCCATTGGGCTTCATTTTCTGCTTCAGTATACAATGTATTGCGTTGAGTACTAGTCAATTCTATTTCAAGTGAAAGAAGTCAGGGAATAGAGGACTCTAAATGTAAGATATTCTACTATCTTACTGTTCTCTCACCTTAATTCTTAATTCACCAAATTCTTGAAATTTGTGTCCTCTGTAAACCACATACTAAACAAGGACAGCTATTACCTCTGTTTTTGACCACTATTTATATGGCCGATAGTACCACACTAAGAATCTCCTTAAGAAATGATTTTTGGTGAATGAACATGGGTGTATATTGAATTTGAATAAAGTAAAAAAAAATGTAGAGACCAAAGTTGCTTAAAGAAAGTAGCCAGAAGAAACTATTTTATTCCCACCCCATCCCCCAATAAGAAACTAGATACCAGAGAGAGGTTAATACCAGAAGGAACTCTCAAGAAAATGCTCTTCTACTTTCCCTAAGAAGCAGGGAGCCCAGACTTCCGCATAGTGGTAAAGGTGTGGGTTAAGTGGATACGCGGCTTCCTTACACCGCTGACACCATCTCCACAAAAGGGAGCATTGAAATTCTTCTATTTAGCAACAAAGAACTATTTGAAGAGAGTCATTTCTGAATAAGCGAATCTTCTGTATTATTCTACAAGACTCACAAGCAGCCCAATTAAGTAACAGTAGGTGAAATTTGTGGAGCACTTACTGTGTTGGATGTATGTTAAGAATTTGGCATACATTTATCTCAAGAGAGGTTCAGTGATTCACTCAGGGTTGCCCAAGAGGCATTAAGCAGCAGCTGGGATAACACCTAAATGTGCACAACTTCAAAACCCATGTTCTTTCAACTATTAATCCCCTACCATCTGCTTGTTAAAATGAGATAAAATAGTCATTAAAAACATTCTGGGAACCTGGCATTGAGCAGGTTAAGTAAGCCCAACTAGTTAAACCCCTGTGTCCTGGACATCATTTTAAATAGACAAAACCATCTAGCGGCTACACACAAAGTGATTTGGCTATCAGTTTTAACTATGAGTAGGTCTTGTCTATGAGTAAGGAGTATTTTGTGGGGATGAATGTAAGAATTTTATGTTTAGATGAGGTAGGAAATAGTTATTAATGGTAAACTCTCAGGAGCTGTTTCCTGTGAAGGGGAAGGCTTCATTCTGTTGCAAGATAAACAGGCTCCAGTACTGAGGAATGGAAAGAACTGAGTGAGTCAAGGAGAGGCAGTGAAAGGAAAAACTGGTCTTGAAGGTCTCAGGGAGTAAAGTATGTCATTTGTGCCACACCCAAGTGCTAGCTCTTTGTCAGCTGTTTTTCTAGGTGCTAGAAAATTAAATAAGACAGAAATCTCTGCATTCATGCAACTAGTATTTTTAAGGGATTCAAATAGTGAACAAATAAACATGTAACTGTATAATATAATGCCAGGTGGTGGTGGTAAGTGATATAAAGAAATTAAAAGAGAATAAGAAGACCAGGAATGATGGGGCAGGAGGACGTAACTTTATTTTTTTATTCTTTAAAAAATTTTTTGGATGTTTATTTATTTTTGAGAGGGTATGAGCAGGAGAGGGGCAGAGAGAGAGAGGGAGACACAGAATCTGAAGCAGGCTCCAGGCTCTGAGCTGTCAGCACAGAGCCCAATGTGGGGCTTGAACTCACAAGCTCTGAGATCATGACCTGAGCTGAAGTCAGAAGTTTAACTGACTGAGCCACCCAGGCGCCCCTGGAGGACCTAATTTTAGAAAGAATGGCCAGGAAAGGCTTGTTTGCAACTGGTAAATTTAGTAGATAGCTGAATGAAGTGAGAGAATGAGCTAAGAGATGATCTGGGAAGAGTTCTAGCCAGAGGAATTAGCTAGTGCAAAGTTCCCTGAGGTTTTAATGAGCTTCATATCATTGAGCCACTGAGTTAAAAACTACTTCAATAGTGTAGGTGAAGGGGTGTCACTGGAGTCAGGGTGAGCAAGTAGATAAGAAATGGTTGGATTCAAACTTTACTTTGAGGATGCATCAGATCTTACATGCTAGTGAATTCAGTGGGGAATGCAAGAAACAGTCATCCTTGACTTACACGTTTTTTTGTCTGAAAACTAGGTAATGGGGTTCTATTTGGATAGCAAAATTTCAGGGAGAGTCAGATGTGGCATCAGTAGAAATCAAGATTTAGCATTAGAATGTGTTAGCAAGGAGAGTTACTGAATTTAAAAACACACTCAAAGCTAATACTATATGTCTTAATGTGATAATGCAAGTCTCTATGGAAGAAACATCTTCAAAGATTTAAAATCTCTTGAATATCTTTAATAGCTGGTACTATCTAATTCTTTAAAAGCTATTTTTAAGACTGTTTGTTATCACAAAGTACATTATAGGTACAAATATATATGTAATATATATGATTAAAGTTGTAATATTATTAAATATGGATTTCTGTTGGTCCTTACAGTCCTTTTGCTTTCCCTTGGAAGATAATGGACAGTCTTGAGAGCTTAGACTGTTCTTACAAATGAGAAAAGTTGGTCAAACTGATGTCTTTAAAAGAAAAAGGCGACGTCAGCAAGAAGTTGGAATAGGAAGCCCTGGGCCTTCCTTCCCTCATGGGATATACTGACTCAACAGTAACACATGAACAAACTCACTTTTTTGAGAAATTCAGAAACTAGTTGGGAAGCTCTGCACCCTGGGTAGATGTGAAACCAGCCACATCAATGCTGGTAGGAAAACTCTACATACCCTGTCAGTGTAATTCTTGCTCTTGGCATAGGACTATGTGATCAGAAGGAATCCCCCAGCTCCCAGCTTCTCCCTGGGGAGAGAAGAGTCAGACTGTGTGCCACATTCCAGCGTTTCTGAGGACATCCCAAGATACTGGCTTTTGTCTCACCCGTCTCAGTGTGCAGATGGAACTGGGCATACTGTGTCACCCTACGGGACACTGAGAATAATGACAGTGGTCAGAACTAGCACACAAGTATTCATCATAGTCTTCCCTAGCTCAGAACAAAGTAAGCAGATGAAAAACCCCAGATCTTAGCTTCACCCGGGGGAAGGAAAGAATAGGATCACATATTCAATATTTCAACTTTTCTGCGGGTGTCTAAAAGACTGGCTTCTGTCATACCCATCTTAAAGCAATGATGCTGCTATCATACTCTAGACACTTAGGGTCCAATAAGGATGAAAATGGTGATTTGAATTAGCATAAAGACTTGGAAGCCCCCAGAACCTCTGCCCAAACAGATTGGTAAAAGTTTGCCCCTGTATATATAAGTCCAGGATATGGAGACTGGGAGAAATGGTTGTTTTTTCTAAAGTGCAGATACCAACTCAAAGAGTCAGAAGAAATGAAGAAGTAAAATCTCCAAAAACTGACACTAATGAATCAGATAATTGATTTACCTCCCAGAGAATTCAAAATAACTGTCATAAAGATGTTCAGAGAGATCAGGAGAACAATGCATAAACAAAGTGAGAATATCAACAAAAAGATAAAAACCTATTTAAAAATACCCACTAGAAATCTTGAAGCAGAAAAATATAAGTGCACTGAAAACTTTACTACAGGGGTTCAATAGGAGACCAGATCAAGGAGAAGAAAAGATCAGTGAGTTTAAAGACAGGTCTCTGGAAATTATCTAGTCAGAGAAGTGAAAAAAAAGAATGAAAGAGTGAAGAAGACTTAAGGGACTTACGGGATCCAACAAAGTAGACACAATATGTATTATAGGAGTCGCAGAAGGAGAAGAGAGAAAGAAAGGGGCAGAAAGGCTACTAAAGAAACATATAGCCAAAAACTTCCAAAATCTGAGAAAGGACATCTAGATCTAGAAAACCCAATGGATTTCAAATAGGATGAACCCAAAGAGGTCTACTCTGAAACACATAATTGGTCAAAAGTCAAAAATAGAGAATTTTCAAAACAAGAAGAGAAAAATTTTGTGATATATAGGGAACAGAAGCCTTGTAGGTCAGAAGAAAGTGGGATTATGTATTCAAAGTACTAAAAGAAAAAGACTACCAATGAAGAACGCTCTACTCAGCAAAACTGTCCCTCAGAAATCAAAGTGATATAAAGACTTTCCCATATGAACAAAAGCTGAAAGAGTTCTTTACCACTAGACCCACCTTAGAAGAATTGATAAAGGGAGTTCTTCAAGTTGGAACAAAACGACCATAAACAACAATATGAAAACATATTAAAGTATAACATTTGCTAGTAAAGATAAATGTATAGACAAATACAGAATACTGTAATACTATAGGAGCAATAAGTAAATCACTTAATTCTAGGATAAAAGTTTAAAACTCGTAAGTGTATAAAATGATAAAAACAGTATACAATAAAAAAGTAAGTTATGGCATCAATAACAAAGTGGGGAAGGGGAGAAGTAAAAGTATAGTTTTTGTATGTGATTGAAGTTAAGCTGTTACCAGCTTAAAATATTTTATGTAAGCCCCGTGGTTACCACAAAGAAAATACCCATAGAAGATACCAAAAGAGTGGTACATATATACAATGGACTACTATGTGGCAATGAGAAAAAATGAAATCTGGCCATGCGTAGCAACATGGATGGAACTGGAGGGTATTATGTTAAGTGAAATAAGTCAGTCAGAAAAAGACAGATACCATATGTTTCCACGAATAGGTGGACTTTGTGAGACTAAGCAAAAACCAGGGGGAGGGGAAGAGGGGAAAGAAAAAAAAGACACAGAGAGGGAGGGAGATAAAACATAAGAGACTCTCAAAGGCTAAGAACAAACTGAGGGTGAGGGAGATGGGGGGGGAGAGGGGGTGATGGGCATTAAAAAAGGGCACATGTTGGGATGAACACTGGGTGTTTTATGTAAACCAATTTGAAAATAAACTATTTTAAAAAAATAAAAATAAATAAATAAATAAATTAAAAAAAAAGATACACAAAAGAAAAAGTCAAAAACTATTAATAATAAAAAAAAAACACAAAGGAAGACAAGAAGGGAGGAAAGAAGAACAAAAGAAGTACAAGACAAAAAAACAATGAAAAAAAATGGTGCTAGTAAGTCCCTCTTTTATCAACAATTACTTTAAATGTACACAGATTAAACTAAAGACATAGACTGGCTGAATGGATTATAAAACAAGATAAAACTGTATGCTGTCTGCAAGAGACTCACTTCAGATGTAAGGACACACACAGGCTGAAAGTGAAGGGGTGAGAAGAGATATTCTAGGGAAATACTGGCCAAAACGAGTCAGAGTGGCTATGCTTATATCAGAGAAAAAAGATTTAAAGTCAAAAATTGTCACAAGAGGAAAAAGGGCAATACACAGTGATACAAAAGATCAGTTCACTGGGATGATACAATTAAAAATACATATGCATTCAGTATCAGAGCATGTAAATATGTAAATCATATATTGACAGAATAGAAAGAAGAAATAGAAAACAATATAATAGGAGACTTCAATACACCACTTTTAATAATGGGTAGAACATTGAGACAGAAGATCAATAAGGAAACAACATACTATAGACCAAACGGACCTAATAGACACATACGGAACATTCTCCCCATAGCTGCAGAATACATATTCTTCTCAAGGGCATATGGAACATTCTCCAGGGCAGATCACATATTAAGTCATAAAACAAGTATTAACAAATTTAAGACGATGGAAATTAACTAAGTATCTTTTACAACCACAGTGGAATAGAACTGGAAATCAATAGCAGAAGGAAAACTGGAAAATTCACAACTATTTAGACACTAGCACAGTGCTGAAAAAACACAAAGAAGAAATTAAAAGGGAAATTAGAAAGTATCTTGAAACAAAAGTGAGCACAACATATCAAAATCTATGGTATGCAGGAAATGCAGTACTAAGAGAGAAGTTAGTGGTGACAAATGCGCCTACATTAAAAAAAAACGGAAGATTTCAAGTTAACGACCTAACTTTATAGCTCAAGAAACCAGAAAAAGAAGAACAAACTAAGATCAAAATTAGCACAAGGAAGGAAATAATAAAGATTAGAGCATAAGTAGAGAATAGAAAAACTCTTTAAATAAAAATAAAACTGAGTTAAAAATAAAACTGAATTAAAAATTTTTAATTTTTAAAATATCTCCAAGTTTTTGTAATTTTCTAGCATCATAATCAGTATTATATTAGTTTCAGGTGTACGATATAGTGATTCAACAATTCTATCCTTTACTCAGTGCTCACCATGATATATGTATTTTTATCCCCTTCATCTACTTCAGCCATTCCCCCCCACCTCTAGTAACTGTCAGTTCTCTATATTTAAAAGACTTTTTCTTTTTTCCTTTGGTGTTTGTCTTTTTGTTTTCTTCGTTCATTTGTTTTGTTTCATAAATTCTACATGAGTGAAATCATACGGTATTTGTCTTTCTCTGACAGATCTAGATCTATCCATGTTGTTGCAAATGGCAAGATTTTATGGCTGAGTAACATTTCATTATGTGTGTGTGTGTGTGTGTGTGTGTGTGTGTGTGTGTGTGTGTGTGTATCATATCTTCTTTATCCTTTCATCAATAGTGGACACTTAGATTACTTCCATAATTTGGCTATTGTAAGTAATGCTGCAGTAAACACAATTGCATATATCTTTTCGAATTAGAGTTTTTGTATTTGGGTAAATAGCCAGTAGTGGAATTACTGGGTCATAGGATAATTACCTTTTAAATGTTTTGGGGAACCTCCATACTGTTTCCACAGTGTACCCTTACCAACAACAGTGTACAGTATTCCTTTTTTCCCACAATCTTGCCAACACTTCTTGTTTCTTGTGTTTTAAATTTTGGGCATTCTGGCAGGTATGAGGTGATATCTCGTTGTGGTTTTGATTTGCATTTTTCTGATGATGAGTGATGCTGAGAATCTTTTCATGTCTCATTAGCCATCCATGTGTCTTTGAAGCAATATCTGTTCATGTCTTCTGCCCATTTTTTAATTGGATTATTTATTTTGGGCTGCTGAGTTGCAGAAGTTCTTTATATATTTTGGATATTAACTCTTTATTGGATGTCATTTGCAGATATCTTCTGCCATTCCATAGTTTGTCTTTCAGCTTTGTCAATCATTTCCTTTGCTCTGCTGCAGGTTTTAATTTTGATGTACTTCCAATAATTTATTTTTGCTTTTATTTCCCTCCCTCAGGAGACATATCTAGAAAAATGTTGCTACAGCTGATGTCAGAGAAATTACTGCCTGTGTTCTCTTCTAGGGTTGTTGTGGCTTCAGGTCTTACATTTAGGTCTCTAATTCATTTTGAGTTTATTTTTGTGTGTGGTATAACAAAGTGGTCCAGTTTCACTCTTTTGCATGTAGCTGTCCAGTTTTCCTCAAGATCATTTATTGAAGAGAGTGTTTTTCCCACTACATATTCTCGTCTCCCTTGTCATAGATTAATTAACCATATGAGCTTGCGTTTATTTCTGGGCTCTCTATTCTGTTCTATTGCTGTGTCTATTTTTGTGCTGGTTCCATACTGCTTTGACCACTATGACTTTGTAGTGTATCTTGAAATCTGGGATTGTGATACTACCACTTTTGTTCCTTTTTTTTCAAGATTACTTTGGCAATTTGGGGTCTTTGTGGTTTCATACAAATTTTAGGATTACTTGTTCTAGCTCTATGAAAAATGCTATTGGCATTTTGATAGAGATTGTATTAAATCTACAGATTGCTTTGAGTAGTATGGACATTTTAACAATATTTGTTCTCCCAGTCCATGAGTGTGGGCTCTCTTTCCATTTGTTTGTGTTGTCCTTCAGTTTCTTGGATCAGTATTTTATAGTTTTCAGTGTACAGTTCTTTCACCTCTTTGGCTGTGTTTATTCCTAAATTCATTTACTAGTTCTAATAGTTTTTTTGGTAGCATCTCTAGGGTTTTTTATATATAGTATTCTATCATCTGCAAAGAGTGAAAGTTTTATTTCTTACCAATTTGGATACCTTTTATTTCTTTTCCTTGTCTGATGGCTATGGTTAGGACTCTCACAGTACAATGTTGGGTAGTGGTGGTGAGAGTGGACATCCTTGACTTGTTCCTGATCTTAGGGGGAAGGCTCTATTTGTCTCCATTGAGTATGATGTTAGCTGTTGGTTTTTCACATATGGCCTTTATTGTGTTGAGGCATGTTTCCTCTAAACATACTTTGTTGGAGGTTTGTATCATGAATGGATGTTGTATTTTGTCAAATGCTTTTTCTGCATCTATTGAAATGATCATATGATTTTTATCCTTTGCCAATGTTATATGTCATGTTGATTAATATGTAAATATTTAATCATCCTTGCATCCTAGAAATAAATCTACTCAATCATGGTGAATGATTTTTTTAATGTATTGTTGACTTCGGTTTGCTAATATTTTGTTGATGATTTTTGCATATATGGTCATTAGAAATATTGGCCTGTAGTTTTTTGCTTTTGTTTTTGTTTTTTGTTTTTTGTTTTTGTAGTGTCTTTATCTGGTTTTGGTATCAGGGTAATCCTGGCTACATAGAATGAATTTGGAAGCTTTCATTTCTCTTCTATTTTTTGAATAGTTTGAGAAGAATAGGTATTAACTCTCCCTTGTATTTGGTAGAATTCATCTGTGAAACCCTCTGATTCTGGACTTTTGTTTGTTGAGAGTTTTTAAAAAATTACAGATTCAATCGCATTGCTGATAACTGGTCTGTTCAAATTTTCTGTTTCTTTCTGATTCAATATTGAGAGGTTATATGTTTCTAGGAATTTATCCACTTCTTCTAGGTTGTCCAATGTGTGGGCATATAATTTTTCATAATATACTTTTATAATCTTTTATATTTCTGTGGTAGTTGTTATTTTTCCTCTTTCCTTTCTCATTTTAAGTTCTCTCTTTCTCTTTCATGAATCTGGCTAAAGATTTATCAATTTTGTGGATCTTTCCAAAGAACCAGCTTTTGGTTTTATCGACATGTTCTATTGTTTTATCAATTCTGATTTCATTTCCTTTTCATTTTATCATTATTATTCCTTTCTACTGGTTTGGGGATTTGTTTGTTATTCTTTTTCTAGCTCCTTTAGGTGTAAGGCTAGGTTTTTGAGATTTTTCTTGATTCTTGTGGTAGGTCTGTATTGCTATAAAGTTTACTTTGAGGACAGCTTTTACTGCATCCCGAAGATTTTTGTACCATTAGTTTCCATTTTGATTTGTCTCCGTGTATTCTTTGAATTCCTCTTTGATTTCTTGGCTGACCCATTCATTGTTTAGTAGCATGTTATTTAACTTCCATGTATTTGTGTTCTTTCGAATTTTTCCTTGTTGATCTCTAGTTTCATGGTGCTGTGGTTGGAAAAGATGCATAGTATGACTTCAGTTATTATGAATTTGTTAAGACTTATTTTGTGGCCTAATATGTGATCTGTTCTGGAGAATGCTCTGTGTACACCTGAAAAGAATGTGTATTTTACTGTTTTAGGATGGACCATTCTGAATATATCTGTTGGATCCATCTAGTCCAATGTGTCACTCAAAAACACTGTTTCCTTGTTGATTTTCCGTTTGGATGATCTATCCTTTCATGTAAATGGGATGTTAAAGTCTCTTACTATTTTTGTATTGCTATTGATTATTTACTTCATGTTTGTTAATAGGTGCTTTTTGTATTTGGATGTTCCCATATTAGGTGCATAAACATTTATAATTGTTATATCTTCCTTTTGGATTGTTCCCTTTAAGACTACATAGTGTCTTTCTTTGTCTCTTCCTACAGTCTTTGTTTTAAATCAATTTTTGTCTGATTTAAGTATTGCTCCTCTGGTTTTCCTTTACTTCCATTTACATGATAAATGTTCACTTTCAATCTGTGTGTCTTTAGGTCTGAAATGAGTCTATTGTAGGCAGCGTATAGATAGGTCTTGTTTTTTTATCTATGTCATCTCCTTACATCTTTTGAGTGGAGCTTTTAGTCCATTTACATTCAAAGTAATTATTGATAGTAATATTTATTTCCATTTTGTTATTTATTTTATCGTTGTTTTGTAGTTCTTCTCTGTTCCTTTCTTTTCTTCTGTCATGGTTTGCTGATTTTCTTTGTAATATACTTGGATTCCTTTCTTTTCATTTTTTTGCATATCTGTTACTGGCTTTTGATTTGTAGTTCCATTAAGTTTATCTATATTGTCTTTTGTGTATAGTGGTCTATAGTATTTTGATGGTTGTTGAAGTTTGAACTCATTCTAAAAGCACTAAAGTTTTACTCCTCTCCCCCCACAATTTAGGTATATAGTGTCATACTTTACATATCTTCACGAATCTCTTGGCTGATTTTTATAGATATACTTAATTTTAGTGTTTTAGTGCATCCTACTTTTCTTACTCCTGCTTATAGTCATTCTTTTCCACTCAAAGAGTCCCCTTTAACATTTCTTGTATGGCTGGCTTAGTGGTGGTGGTGATAAATTTCTTTAATTTTTTTTTGTCTGAAAAACTCATTATCTCTCCTTCTATTCTAAGTGATAGCTTTGCTGGATAGAGCCTTCTTGGTTGCAGATTTTTTCTTTCAGCACTTTGAATATATCATTCTACTCTTTTCTGGCCTGCAAAGTTTCTGCTCAAACATCAGTGGATAGCCTTATGGGGTTTCCCTTGTATGCAACTGTTTTCTTTTCTCACGCTGTTTTAAAAATTCTCTCTTTGATCACTACATTTTGATCTTAATTACTCTGTGCGTTGGTGTGAACCTGCTTAGGTCAATTTTGTTTGGGACTTTCCATGCCTTGTTGATCTGAATTTGTATTTCCTTCCCCAGATTCAGGAAGTTTTCAGCTATTATTTATTCAAGTGTATTTCGTGCCCCTTTGCTCTCTCTTTTCCTTCTGGGATCCCTATGGTGTGAATGTTATTATGCTTGATTATATCATTGAGTTCTATTAGTCTATTTTCATTTTTTTTTCTTTCTCCTGTTCAGCTAGATTTCTTTCTGCTATTCTGTCCTCCGGGTCACTGATCTGTTCTGCTTCCTCTAGTGCATTTTAAATTTTAGTTATTGAGCTGTTCATCTCTGATTGGTTCTATTTTATGTTTTCTATCTCTTTGTTGAGGGTCTCACTGAAATCCTCCAATGTTTCCTCATGTCCATTGAGTACCTTTATTACCATTACTTTAAATTATCTAACAGTCATAAAATTTATCTCTTTTGTTTAGGTCTCTTGCTGTCATATTGACTTGTTCTTTCATTTGGGACTTATTCCTCTGTTTTTTTTGTTTGTTTGTTTGTTTGTTTGTTTTTTGATCTAACTCTCTGTCTATTTCTATATATTAGGAAAGTCAGCAATGTCTCCTGCTCTTGCGTCCCGTGGAGCCCTGCAGTGCCATGTACCATGTTCACCAGAGTCTGGTCCTTCAGAAGTATCTCCTATGTGTGTTGTATGCACACTGGTAATATGGCTGAGCCACATTTGCCTTCAATGCAGTCATCTGCAATGGCTCTCTTTGCCTGTTGTGGGCATAGTTTGGCTCCTGTGTTGTTAATGAGCCATTCTGCGGCCACCTGGGCTGGATTTGTCCCAGACCAGGGCTTTGCCAGACCTGTATTAGCACCAAACTTCAAGGTGCTCTACCTGTGGTGTCCCATGAGTAGCTTTCATTGGTGGGCAAGGACTGCGGTCAGAGCAGGTATCTGTCCCCAGCCTACGTCTAGGGCCACAGACTGGTGTGTATGATTATCTTCCCCTTCCCTGGGTAAGAGTCATTTTGGAGTGGTATTGGCCCCTGTCTGGGCTGCTTGCACACTGCAAAGCTTGTGGCACTGCTTTCAAATGGACTGTGCCAAGGGCATTTTGGTGGGGGGCAGGTCTGCAGGAGAGTGGGAAGGTGGGGTGCACTGCCAGGAAAGTTTGTGCCAATCCACTGCAAGAGGGTGCCTATAAACTCCTGCCTGGTCTATGATGGACTGGGATCATCTGCAGGAGAATGCAGGTCAGGGTGCACTGTTACCAAACTAGTCAGAGGGTGTTTGCACCTGTGCTCGTTCCTCAAATGTCTTTTTCTCTAGACTTGGGGGTGGGAGGAGGGAAATGGTGCCCACCAGCTCTTTTGTTCTTGGAAAACTCTTCCAAAGCATCCTGACCCTCCAGCACCTGCTCTGAGATTAGTGAATAAATCTCCTTCCCGTATAGCCCAGTTGTTTTTCAAACCACTGCTTCTATGCTGTACCTCAGTGGGACTGTTTGTTGTACTGTCTCTTTAAGTGTGGGGGCTCAGTTTCCCATTGCCCTTCAGCTCTCTCAGAGCTCAGCCCACTGATTTTTAAAGTTCCAGGTGTTAAGCTGTACTGATTGTAAGAACTTGTGACGTTAGGCCTCTGGTTTTCAAACCCCAACCTTATGGGAATTCATCTTCCCAGTGTGGCTCCCCCATACTTGAGATGCCTAGTGTGGGGTCTGCTTCTCTCCCCTCTCTGTGTTGGTGGCATCCCTCCTTCCTACAGAAAGTCCCATGAGTCATTTTGGCTCCTGACCATGTCTCTGCCCTTCCTACCCTCTTCAGTGTGGCCTCTTTCCTACATTTATCTGTGGAGAGTCTATTCTTTCAGTGTTTGGATCATTTTCTGTCTTATTTATACTGATGTGTGTGTTATCTGGGCATATCTGTTGGATGAGACGAGCCTAGGATCCTCCTCTTCTCCCATCTTCCCTGAAAGTCTGAGTTGTTGTTGTTTTTTAAGATATAATTGACAAGCCTATAGCTAGACTAAGAAAAAGAGTAGATTAAAATAAAATCAGCAATAAAAAGTTATTAAAACTGCTGCTACAGTGTGGAATGGGTAGGTGGGAGGGTCATAAAAGACCACTATAAGCAAGCAGTCATATACCAACAATTGGATAACCTTGAAGAAATGGATGTTTAGGAACATATAACCTAACAAGACTGAGTCAGTAAGAAAAAGAAAATCTGAACAGAGCAAAAAATATTTAAGGAGATTGAAGCAGTATTCAAAAACCCAACAAAGATCAGGACCAGGTGGTGTCTTTTGAAACTTTCAAAAAATTACAGAGGAGGAACCACTTCCCCATTCTTTTAATGAGGTCAATTTTATGCTGACACAAATACCAAAGACACTGCAAGCAAAGAAAACTACAGGTCAATATTCCTAATCAGTATAGGTGCAACAAAATACTAGCAACCAACCTCAATTAAGTATTAAAAAGATAATACACAGTGGCCATGTAAGATTTATCCCTGAGATGCAAGGATGGTTCAACACATACAAATAAATTAATGTGGTACACTACATTAACAAAATGAAAGATAAATGTCACATGATCATCTGACATGATGAAGAAAAGCATTTGGCAAGATTAAACACTTTTTCATGATAAAAATATTCAAAATTCTAGAAATAGAAGCTACTCAGCATAATAAAGGCCATAAATGAAAAGCACACAGCAAATATCGTACTCGAAAGACTGAAAGCTTTTTCCCTAAAATCAGAACTAAAGAAGCGTGCCCACTCTCATCACTACTAAGAAACATAGTACTAAAAGTCCTAGCCAGAACAATTAAGCAAGAAAAAGAAATAAAAGGCCTAACATTGGAAAGAAGGCAGTAAAATATGTATTTGCAGACATGATCTTACGCATAGGGCACCTGGTAAGTTAGTTGAGGGTCTGACCTTCAGCTCAGGTCATGATCTCATGGTTCATGAGTTTGAGCCCCGTGGCATGCTTTGCACTATTGGTGCAGAGCCTGCTTTGGATTCTCAGTTTCCCTCTGTCTCTGCCTCTTTCTCAAAAAAAAAAAAAATAAACAAATTCAGCAAAGTTCCAGCATACAAAATTAACATACAAAAAATTGGATGCATTTCTATATACTAACAATGAACTATCTAAAAAGGAAGTTGGAAAAACAATCTCATTTAAAATAGCATCCAAAAGAATAAAATAGAAACGAACTTAACTAAGGAGGTGAAACTATAAAATTGCTGAAAGAAATTAAAGAAGATACAAATAAGTGAAGATGTCTGTATTCATAGATTAGAAGACTTAATAATGTTAAAATGTCCATACTACACAAAGTGATCTACAGATTCAGTGCGATACTGATGGTATTTTCTACAGTAATTGAAAAAAATAATTCTAATATTCATATGGAACCACAAAGGATCTTGAATAGCCAAAACAATCTTGAGAAACATAAAGCTGGAGATATCAAACTTGCTTATTTTAAAATATCTATTTCAAAGCTGTGATAATTCCAAAAGTATGGTACTAGCCTAAAGAGAGTGGAACAGAATAGACTTCCCAGAAATAAACCCATGCATAAACGGCCAACTCATCTTCGACCAGGGTGCCAACAATACACGGTGGAGAAAGGATAGTCCTTTCTACAAATGGTGTTGGGAAAACGATATTCATATGCAAAAAGAGAGAAGGTGAACCCTGTTACATACCATATACAAAAATCAACTCAATATGGATTAAAGACCTAAATATAAGACCTAAAACTGTAAAACTCCCAGAAGAAAACTTGGAGGAAAAATCTTCATGACATTGGCCTTGACCAACACATCGCAAGTACAAACAATGACAATAAAGCTAGATAAGTGGATCTACGTCAGACTAAAAAGCTTCTGAACAACTAAGGAATTAACAGGGAAAAGGTAACCTATGGAATGAAAGAAAATTTTTGCAAATCATATATCTCGTAAGGGGCCATTATTCAAAATACATGAAGAACTACTACAGCTTGGAAACGAAAAACCAAATAACCCAATTTAAAAATAGCAAAGGACTTGAATAGACATTTTTCCAAAGAAGACCTACAGTTGACCAACAGATATATGAAAAGATGCTCAACATCACTTGTCATCAGGGAAATGCAAATAAAACCCACAATGAGTCATTCACAATGATGAATGAATCATACCTGTTAGTGAAGGCTATTATTAAAAAACAAAAAACACCAAAAGATACCAAATTTAGGCAAAGATGTAGAGCATTAAAACTCCGAACACTGTTGGTGGAAATGTCAAAGAGTGCAATGCTTTGGAAAACAGTATGGCGTTTCCTCAGAAAATTAAAAATAGAACTACCATATGATCCAGCAATCCCATTTCTGGGTATATGTTCAAAAACAAAATCTTGAAGAGGTATTTACATACCCTTGTTTATTGCAGCATTATTCATGATAGCCAAGATGTAGAAACAACCTAGATATTTATCCATGGTAAATAAACAGAGAAAAAAATATATATATATTATGTGTGTGTGTAATGGAATATTATTCGGTCTTTAAAAAGAAGGAGATTTTGTCACATGTGATAAATGGATAAATCTTGAGGACATTGTGCTAAATGAAATTAACCAGCCACAAAAAGACAGATATGTCATGATTGCACTTTTATGGGGTATCTAGAATAGTCAAACTCCTCAAAGCAGAGAGTTGAAAGGTGATTTCCAGGGACTAGCAGAGGGGGGAAATGGAGAGCTGCAATGTAATGGATATAAAGCTTCAGTTATGCAAGAGAAGTAAGTTCTAGCGATCTGTTCTACCAAATTGTGCCATAGTTAACAATAGTACATGCGTAAAATGTGTTAAGGGGTAAATCTCATGTTGAATGTGATTTACAAAAAGAAAGACTGACTACAAGGTATTGAACAAAACTCAATATATTGTTTGTTTAGGTAGTTCTTATTTTTATTAGAGCTTTGTTTGCTAGTTTACCATGATGGTAAGTATTCTATGCCGCCATCCTTGTCTGTCTTGTGATTCTTCTTGTAGTTAGGGCTAGATTTATGCCAATATACAATGAGATTCTGACTCTGTAAACCTGACAGTGCCTTCCTCACTGCTTTGAAGCTCCCAAAGTTTATCATCCCTTTGAGCTAAGGTCCTTATTCAGGTCAAGTTGTTTCCAGATAGTCATCAATATATTAATGCATAACATGGTTTAAATAATATCATCAGCTAACTGAGAGCAGGTGCATTTTAATGTATTTGGAGTATTAGGGTTGGATCCAAAAGAGAAGTGTAACATAAGAACACTAAGAGATTGTGGAGTGAGGAGGAAAGGGAGAGGGGTCAAGTTTTCAGAAAAGACAAGACTTCAGTGGAAGTACTAACCTCTAGTGTTTCATCTGCTCTTGGGAGCAGCCCTTCCTGTGCTCATGATTTACCATGAAGGGCAACTCTGAAAGAGAAAAGGCCAAGGTCATGGAACAAAAGTCTTATATTCATTTTCTTTTCTTTTTTCTTTCTTTTTCCTTCTTGTCTTTTCCTCTCTTTTTCTGAAAAAAAGCTAGCTATGATGTGTAAATATTGCAACTGTCACAGTGATCTCATTATAGTCCCATCCTCTAAGCAATTGGTGACTGATACTAATTACTATGAATGTAGCTTGTGGGAAACTGAATATTCCAGTATAAATTAGGAGACCAAATACTCTTGTCTGTAAAGCAGGGGTAACAGACCAAATGATCAATATGATTGCTTTGGTTAAAATTCTATCTCCGTTAAGCATTTATATGCATGTAAATACTTTCACTTTTTCCTCTGATCTCTGAGGAAGTGTATTAAGTCTCAATTTGTCACAACTTCCCAGGGGTGACTCTTAGTTGAAATGTCACTGACAGCTTGTGGTTTGGACCTTTTTTTAAACTCCAGGCAGAAACAACTAGAAGCCCTTGAACAACTGCAAGAAGATGCTGTCAACCAGGAAGCTGTCCTTAGGAAGAAGGTCCACGGAATCAGCCCATGGCTGGAGGACAGAGAAGAGCAGGTAGGGTGGCCTCTGACTACTTTATATTTAAAGGGAAGTTTCCTCAGATGTCCTTGAAACCATGAAGTAAAAAACAGAGGAGGAACAGAAAAAAACAAAAAACAAAGAGGAACTGCGAAGTTCAGTCCCTGGCGACCAGCAGTGAAGGGAGGAAGTAAAGGGGAGTTGTAAAAGAGGCGGTGTCAACAGCCTACTGATGAAAGAGGGATCTTTGCAGAGAGAGGCAACTTGACATATCAGAACTTTTACCGCTGTAGAAATAGCTCAGGCATATAAAGCCCATGCAAACACAGAATTGCAGAAGTTCAGTAGAGGCTTATCACTTCCCTGAGAAGAAAAGCACATTTTTCAGTTTCGTGGGCACAGTAACAGCGAGCGCTCAATTGCTTTCTTTCCTGGCCACCCTGCTAAAATCCAGTATTAACTGTACGTATCCAGGTTGAGGATCGAGATCGGGCAGCCCACTCAGCCAGTGAAAACGCTAAGTCTTTGCTGCATAAATTAGAGGAAGCAATTTCGGAACAACGGAATCTCCAGACTATAAATACTGAGTTAGTGAATACCTGCCAGACACTTGAGCAGAAGACGAGAAAATCGAAAAGTGAGTAGCAAATATTTGTTATGTCCCAATTCAGTCCACCTGAGCAAAAAGACTACAGCCATTTTTGTAGATTACAGCTGCTGTATTATTACTGCATTTATGACAACGAAATGCTTCCAGAAGGCAGAATTGTGGGCTTCCAGAGAGGTTTGCCTAGTGGCTAAGTAGATTGATTTAACGATTAACTTTCCCTTTCGGTTTTTTTATTACGAGCTATATTTGGCCATGACTGCTATTTCTTTAAAAATTAAAGTTCTCGATATCTGTAAAAGTAAACAAGGAAAAAAATCTTGTATGCATGGGATATTGGAACTTGCAAATGGCTTACATATTCTACTCTGATTTTATTAGCTCGCTTGTACTCATGACATGGTAGGAAAGGACCTGCCTCTATTTTCTTTTAAGTAGTTATTTTAAGGTTGGGCAAAATATTTATGAAATCAGTGTACCCAAATATTAAAGATATGAGACTCCTTTTTAAATTTTAATGTGTTCTTTTCATATATATTTTGCTTTAACAAATGAGAATATTCGGTATTTTTCTGTATTACCTAAAAGTAGATAAACATTTACTAAGGATTTAAGTGAAGAGACAATTTTCAAATGACAGCTGTCAGATTATTCATAAGCGTATTTTATTCGAGAAACATAATTTGGTAAAAAATAAAGCTTACTTATTTGGCCATTTATCAGACAGTTGCTTTTGTTTGGCTAGCTTTTTGTTGTAGGCGTCCTAGATATTCTTTTTAGAGACTTTTATTGCTAGTTTAAAGGATTTGGCTAATTCTAATGTAACAGTAATTATTCAGTATTTTATTATAATTTATAAATCATGCAGAACGTGCTGGTTTTCAATAATTCTACCTATCGGTTGACTTTATTCCGTCAGACAGTGTACGGCTTTAAATTACATAATCTATATGTTATTTTATGATTGCCCAGAAGGTATTGGAGAAGTTTCCCTTGTGATTAGAAGTGTTCATGTTGAGACATGAATAACAAGGCATTCCAAATTTGGCTTATGGCATTTTTGCTTTAGACGCCGTGCTTAGAGGACTAATCTTTTGGTTCAGTTATATTTGTCTTTGATTAAATCAGCTTTATACCCACCGTTTTTATAAAACTAAGAATTTATCCCCTCCTCCAACTCCCCCCCACCTTGATTTCCTGATAGTACCTTCTTGGAAGAGTCAACTTTTATAACTTGTTCCAAAAAATACCTTCTTGATATAATGAACTTACTCTTGTCGTCCCAGTTTATTGGTCCAAATATTATTAAAAACAGAATATGGAAGCTATCCTGGGTCGCAGGCATGTTTTATTTTTTTTCTGGCTGTTTGTAGAGTGGATACTTCCTTTCTATCTTGAGTTGCTCACAACCTGCCTGGCTTTTTGAACTTTTTTGTACTCGTTCGTATCTTTTGTTGCTCATAGAAGGCATACATGTCAAGATTTTGCTCTGAAGACCATTTGCTTATGAGGATTTTTCTAACAATGCCCTTTAAAGTCAACCTCGCAACAAGAGGGAAATTTAAGTAACACATATTTTTGAGATGTTCTGTAGAGCAGATTTTCCAGATAGACTGTGAATAAATGTCAGTGAGGTAGGACAGTTACCACATAAACACATCGCGGCACCCTCCTCCATCACCACTGCTGCCACATGCTGTTTGAATTCTGAGTCAGACGTTTGAATTCTGAGTCAGAAAACAAAAATATTCAAATCCACTTAGCTCTTCTGAAACTTTCTGGTTAGCTTAATAAACTTATCAAGTGTTTAAGGCAATTACTTTCTGTTGTATCTCAGAATGGTTCACGAGCAAATTAGGTGTGGATTCAGTTATTTTGTCCCAATGGTAAGGTTTCATAAACTGAAACTAGGAAGTCGTTTACGACATTCAATTAGGTGTCCTGAACTTAACATTGGATAAGTAATATTCAAGCTTTCCTGCCACCAGGACTGTACTTATCGATTAGTGTACATGCTCGCCTCCATGAAATATGCAGTTAGAACTGCTAAGTTTCTGGAAAGGCTCCTTACATTCTTTCCTTTGCTTCTTACCTATGTATGTGTCTAAGTATCTTGTTAACAAGGTGATACTAGATGCATAAATGGATGTTTGTTTTGAAAAGGGAATTAAAAGACTTCTTAGATCCCGGGTATTTACCCAACATATTACAGTGAATCTAATGTACATGAAACAGAGACCACTCAATCCAATCAAACTATCACCTCTTTGCTGTTGATCCTCTTCTTGCCCCTGTCCCACATGAACTCTTCATCGAGTCCCTGATTTAATCAACAATAACAAAATTAATTTCCTTTAGATACTCTAAATATTTCCTTGGCAAGAGAGCCTGAGAAGCTCCTGTATATCATAAATTCCTTATTTGAGCATAGTGTCTCTATTAACTTTATAGGTTAGCGAAGGCTTTCATCTAAATGATCTCACTGGAAACTCTTCTGACTTGCTGTCCCTAACATAAAGAGCATGAGGTATGGGACAGATAAGAGGCATCTGGCTTTGAGGATGGATGCAAGGAGAGAGCCAAAGATCTTGAGCAGTCAGTACACAAGAGGGAAATGAGACAAGAAAGAAGGGTTCACGTGATCGAGACACTTAAAGATAGGTGTTGGGTTGGGAACCAAGGGAAAAACCCTAAGTCAGAAAGAGCTTACTCAACTCTGATGGGATGGGGCCTAAATTTTCCCAAATGTAGGATGCAGAAATGGATGAAATAATCCAGGAGGCAGTATAGCATAATGATTAACAGTATGGTATTTGAAGTTAAACCACATTCTGATTCTAAGTCTACAAACGAGAAACTGGATAATGTTGGGCAAATCACTTTACCTCCTGAGTCTCAGTAACCTCTTCCAGAAAATGCAGTAGTTAATTTATAAATAACACATGCAAAACACTAGCTAGTGCTTGGTCGTACTTGGTAGAGTCTGTCCTGCTAGAGCACATTTCCACCACACGCATTACCTCATTCACCATTGGCAAATGGGTCATGACATGTGAGCATAATATGAAAGTTACATCATTTCATTCATGATTTTCCTGGGAATAGGATCTGGGTTGGTAGGCATAGAACTGTAACCTTCCATAGGGAAGGAAGAAGCATTCAGCTTGGCTGCTGATGGGCAGCAGGAGCCCTTTCAGCTTGACTTCAAGAAAATTAAAATCAAGTGTCTGCACCTGGGCCTCCCTCCCCAGAGAGACGCACCCAACCTTGCAGAGCTCTGGCTTGTGGCAGGCCATAGTCCCTCCTGCATTCTCTTTAGCAGTCCTGCTGCCTGAGAGTTCTACTTCCATCTGCGTTTTTTTAGCACCCTACCAGCACTGTGCCATTTAAAGGTCGCCAGCATCCCCACGCTTTTGTTATTGTACATTTCTATTATCCTGTGAGGCAGCCTTTAGTCATTTTAGTATATGTCTCAGTGGTCCAAATTTTCTTCTGAGGCACTAATAGTTTATAATTGTTTGATCAGCTCTGGTTACAGTGTTGCACATATGTGTGTAGTGTTCTCTCCCTAACTGTGTTTATCTCATAAACTCAGTTACTTTTGATTTTATAATTTTTACGTTCATTTTTTATTGATGCACGATTAACATCTCCTGAAATGTTCAGAT
This sequence comes from Paguma larvata, assembly GCA_030068075.1. NCBI lineage: Eukaryota > Metazoa > Chordata > Mammalia > Carnivora > Viverridae > Paguma > Paguma larvata. The sequence goes on along the minus strand of CM057828.1, from coordinate 81,203,129 downwards.
CTCAAGTGTAGTGTTTAACCATTTCGCCAAATGCACGTCAAAACACAGAACTTCTATAACCCCAAAAAGTTCCCTTGTGCTACTTTCCGGTCACTGTCCATTCCCCATCTCCTCCACCACAGGGATCAGCCTCTGATCTTTCTTGTTTTAAAATTTTTATTTATTTTGAAAGAGTGTGTCTGCAGGCAGGGGAGAGACAGAGAGGGAGAGAGAGAATCCCAAGCAGACTCCGTGCTGTCAGCAGAGAGCCCAACATGGGGCTTGATTCCACCAACTGAACCAGGAGATATAACCTGAGCTGAAATCAAGAGTTGGATGCTTAACCGACTGAGCCACCCAGGTGCCCAGAATCAGCCTCTGATCTGATTTTTATCCCCAGTGGGTTTGTTTAGCTTCCAGAATTGAGATATTAAATATGTACTCTAGTTTGTGTCTTTTTACCCTCAGCATAACATTTATCTTAACATGTTGTGTTTCTCAGTGGTATGCCTTTTTCGTGACTGAACCATATTTCTTTGTATGAACGTTCCACAATTTGATTATCTTTTCTCCTATTATTGGACATCTAAGTTATTTGAGGTTTGGGGGTGTTATGGGGTAAGCTGCTACGAACATCTGTGTATGGGTCTTTGTATGGACATATGTTTTTCTTTAGGATAAAGATCTATGAGCAGAGTTGTTAGGTTGTAGTGTAGCTGTAACTAGCTTTTTAAGAAACTGCCAGTTTTCCATAGAGTCAGTAACCTTTCACGCTCTCCCCAGCAGTGTATGGGAGTTCCAGGGGCTCTGCAACATCAGTGTTTGGCGGTGACGGTCTTTTTCTTTTTTGCCACTCTTCCGGGTATCTTGTGATTTTCATCTGTTGTGCTGATTGGCTATTACATATCTTCTTTGTGAACTATCTAAGTCTTTTGCCCTTTGCAAATTAGGAGGTTTGTCTTTTTGTTATTGAGGTAGAGGATTTCTTGATATATTTTGGATACAAGTCCTTTCACAGGTGTATGTGTTGTGAATTATTTTCTCCCAGTCTGTGGTTTTCAATGAAACTTGATGCTTTTTAATGCATGGTTTTATAGAACATGAGGTAACACATATATTGTGTTATGAAAGTCCATACTCCTTAAATATCAACCATCATTGATGACTAGCATTATTATAGCTCTAATACTATGGTTTTAAATTAGCAACAGGCAATTAATTGCAGGGCCTTTGCCCTGAAAGCCTCATTGCATAGTCATTTGGAAAGTTGTTTTGTCTCAGCTTCCTTCAAAGGCAAAATATCCAAGGCACCTGGTCCCATCCTTTATCACAGATGGCAACAGCAGGGGATACAGTGGCCATTGTTTTATTTGCTTCCATGTGAAATCTAAATGTCCTAGAGACATGGCATGACCAACTCCAAACACATAAAAAAGAATGCAAAGGTGAATGCAAATTAGGTCATAAAGGCAGCATGTTTTGCCTTATAAAACATATGGAAATACTTGCTGCACATTTCCCAAAACATCTGTTGAAAGAAGGTTTACAATTTAAATGTTTTGAGATGGATGATTCCTAAAACCCAAGATTGCCTGGTGGGAAAGCAGATGGGCAATTTAGGCAGTCTTCTACGAGCTCATTATTTCTTCTGAAAAACAAGCTTAATTGGAAAATCCAAAGACAGTGTTTTGGAGACATGCAACCTTCAGAGACATAATATAGGCCACTTCTGAAAGGTTTGGTTGCTATTGCTTAGATGTAGGCCTGGAGAAGTACAGGGCTTTATTTGCGAATAGAGTTAACACAGAGAATTTTCTAAAATTGAATCTTTACTAGAGTTTTAAGTATTAAAAATCAAATAATTTTGCTACTTAAATGTATTAGAGATTTTTTTTTAACATTTTTTCCCAAGTGGGCCTAGTAAGACTGCGTCAAGCTTAGTTGCAAAATAAGTTATTTTTACCAAAAGGCTTACAAACTAGAATTTTACTTAGTTTTACAAGCCTTTTTTCCTAGAAAAAAATTTTTTATAGATTATGTCCTTATTACATATATTAGCATTATTTTCATGGCTCTGAATTTCTCCAGGCTACTGAGGTATAAAACTATTTGTCTTTAAGCACCAGATTCACATGCGTTTTGGACACCAGCATATTTGCTGTTAATTTTCCGGGCTGTTAGTGATACAGAAAGAAAAAAAAAAAAGTGGCAGCTATTAATATGTCTCCATGTAGCAGAGCTTCCTACCCTCATTTAATTTTTGTTTTTAATCATCTGTGGGCTGAGAACAGAGCTTGTGAGATTTAGGTATAAATTCAGAGCCTACTGCATGAGTGGAAGTGTGAGGAGTCGCCACGTGAATAAAAGGCAGGCATATCAGTGTCTATTTTGGTTCAAAAGATTCGGGCCTGTTTTCTGGTTCTTGGCTATATTTTCAAAGAGTAAGGATCGTCAAAGAAGTAACATGTTGCTATATAACACAAAGAGTTAAAATGGTATTTTTTTCCCCTTCATTTCTGTTACTCCAGAGAGTTTGGGAGTTACTAGGAGACAGATTTCACTTAAGTAGAAAGACAAATATTTTTAATTTCATGAAAGAGTTCACTGAGTTGAGCATTATTCTATGCATCTGATCCCAGCTCCACGCATGACGAGTCATCATTGAAATCCTCTGGACAACAGTGTTCTCGTAATCTCAGTCCTACCAGTAGGATTCCGGGAGCTTCCATGGCTCCCGTTACTCATAGCTCCAGCGGAAGCTGCTTGGGGAGAGGATTTCCACCTTCTAGGCAGTTGGACTGATGACCTCTAAGGTGTCTTCCTATGTTAAAGTGAAATAATGCAATGACTCATTTCTAGAAGATCATTCACTTGAATCTATCAAGGTTAATTCTTTTTCAATTTTTTTTAATGTTTGTATGTTTTTGAGAGAGAGAGAAAGCACAAGTAGGAGAGGGGCAGAGAGAGGGGGAGACACAGAATCCAAAGCAAGCTCAGGCTCCGAGCTGTCAGCACAGAGCCCGATGTGGGGCTCAAACTCAGGAACTGTGAGATCGTGAACTGAGCTCAAGTCGAATGCTTAACCAGCGGAGCAACCCAGATACCCCTATCAAGGTTAATTTTAAATACCCAAGGGTGATAGTGGTTGAGCCTCTCCAACCTTTGTTCTCCTTTTCCATTGCCCCAGGACATGGCTTGAGAATACCGTTCCCAGAAATCCTTGCTTTCCCTCTCCTTTCCTCAGGCCCCAAATTTAAAACTGTTAACAGTTTATGAAAATTAACCAACGGAAAAAGGGGGTTACTAATGGCCATATTAAGCTGGTTATGAATTCTTTTTATAGCAACAGTTGAGTCACTGAGAAAGAAGTTAATTAAAGGACGACTCCATGGCTTGCCGTTTCAGGTAAAAAACAAAAAATCCCTGTGATGTGTTTACCGTGGGGAAGAGGTCCAGTCTGTATAAGGATTTGAAGCTAATTTATAATAGTTAATGATTTTGATCATAAAATTAACCGACTTAGAAGAAAACGCTCTGGTGGACTTTGTTCTCTTCTTCACTGAAAGCATTTAGCAAAACAAGAGGGGAGAACTCACATTAGCGAATGGCTTTTAATAACATCTTTCAAAGAGGAGGCATTTGAGAATTTACTATATCTATCAGCAAAGGATCAGGTTTTTAGCCTTAGGCACCTCCTTTCTGATACTGTTGAATGTGTACTCCTGGATGGGCTGGGGTGGTTATGGTTATTTTCTCTTTTTTTCTCCTGTTTGAATTAAACTTTCAACTCCTTTCTGTCTGGATATCTCAATACATCCATGGCAGAGTTCAGTGTATCTCTTTCCCTTATGATACTTGGCGAATTTCTCCTTTTTGTTCACAAATGAGGAACATCAGGAACAGTAAGGTTGGCACGGTGCGGGGGGGGGGGGGGCGGCGAGGGACTGGAGAAGTGAAGAGAGGGGTGATGTCTGCTTGTATCCATTTCCAGGGCATGTTGCAGGCACATCTGTTGAAGTAGAACAAAAATTATTCGTGTGGGAGACTAAACTAGGCAGAGTGTCTAGAAACCCCCCTATAAGCTGACGTGGAAAAACCTGCACATCTAAATATTCTTTAATCATATCAGAAACACCAATACAAGTTTTTATTATAGTTGTGGTAGATATGAATCTATCTCTTGGACTAAGGCCTCAATTTGATAGCTATAAAATTTTCATGGACGCCATTTTCACTACACTGCCATGTCTCCAGCAAGCTTCTTTGGCCCCTGCCTAAAGATTTCAATGACAAAGCCCTTGTGTTTCCTGTCCCTGATCTTTGGATTTCATTTCTAGAACAAGTAATGAGGAAAATGCAATGAAAGCTTTCCAATTACAAACCTGTTCCCTTAAAGTTGAACCCTAGAAAGAACTGGCCAATAACTACCCTCCTCAGGTAGCCTCGTATCTTCTCTTAAGCGTAATGTGTTTTGTATCTTTGACTCTGTCATCGTTCTGTCTTTGAATATGTTCCACCATTTTCTCATGACAGAGCTGTTTAGATGAAGGATTTCCTCACTATGATCCCTTGTCCTGCACGGATGAAATTCAACCACCTCTTCAACAACTGGTAAGAGTAAGCTTTTTGAAACAACTTAAGTGCCTGTTCTGAACCACTACTATGCCAAAATAGAAAGTTAAGTCTAGTAAGTATTAGTAGTCTCAGAACTTTAAACTCTACCATTTTTTTTTGAGAGATTATGAGATGACGCCCTGGATACCTATTCTTTTTCTTTATCGCACACATGCATAAAATGCCGGTAGACCCTAAGACATGTCAGTGTTTTAAATTATTTGATAGTGGTATCATGAAGACGTATTGCATAACTAAGCTTGCCCCTCACCCGTACCTCTTTCCTCAAGGCTTTTGTTTATATAAGAATGTCGATTATTGGGAATTGATAGAATTCTGTTGAAGTCTTGAACTGTGATTTTTAATGAGAATTATAGTTTACCCATAGGGCAAAGTATACCTTTTGTTCAAAAGGATGAAATCTTTATTACTTGACATCATTTATTTTCTTCTTGACCTCTCTCACAGGGTTGAGAACGGTCATATTCTTCCTGCCTTTGGAGATAAAGAGAGTAGATAATGAAATATGCTGTCACGTGCCTTTAGATAGCTAACACTACTTAATTTTCTGTTCAGAAGCAGTGTTGCCATAGACAATACAGTGGTCAAGAAGCAAGAATACATCAGACACCCCTGACCTTCAAACATACATGCTGGTACACACCTCTACTGGGTAAGCATGACCATCCCCTCTCTTATACTTTGTCAGGCATGACTGAGAGTAAGGTTCTTTTTGAAAGGGGAAATAATCACAATTATATTTGTACAGGAAAAGTTGTTGAATACTTGGATATTTATCCCTGAATTCAATCAATGAACTTAGGTTTGAGCATTTACTCTGTGCAAGACACTATATTATGTGTAAGAAAGAATCAATCTTAAAATAGCTCACAGATTATCAGGGAGATTAGAATGGACTCAGAGAGGATGTGTGGGTGGCTCAGTCAGTTAAGTATCTGAGTCTTGATCTTGGGTTAGGTCACGATCTCATAGTTCGTGGGATCGAGTCCCACATCAGTGTGGGGACTGTCAGCACAGAGCCTGCTAGGGATTCTATCTCCCTCTCCCTCTCTGCCCCTCCTCTGCTTGTACTCACTCTCTCTCTCTTTCAAAATAAATAAATAAACTTAAAAGTATATATATTAAAAAAAAGAAGAAGAAGAAGAAGACTCAGAGAAGTCAGAGAAGTCTCCATAGACAAAATGAGAGTTGAACCAGGCCTTAAAAGCTAGGTTGCATTTGGAAAAGCAAAAGGCATGGACAAAGTATTCTAATTGGGGAGAGTGACAGAGGAAAACAAAATAAAACAGAAGAATGCAAAAGCCTCAAGTGTTTGAAGAAGAATCAAAGCCGAACAAGTCATTTTGGAAACAGGAGTTTGGCTGGAATGTAGTAGAATAGAAGTTCGGAGCAAGTCGTAGGTCACCTGTGGGCTGTTACTCAATGCCGGGCTAAGGAGAACGAGCTTTATCTTAGGAAATGCTCAAAGCAGTGACATCTCTCATCTCTCGTCACAACCTAGGTGTGATCGAAAGCGAACATTAATGCCAGGTTCTGAAATGACAAAAGAAATGGGATGATCATCAGATAAAGTTAAGAAGAAATAAATAGAAAGAGGAGTGATCCGTGGGTCATTTCAGGCGGAGAAGGGAAAAGTGCCGCCACTGCTAACGGAATGGCTCTTTTGTATCACACAGCGGCTTCATGCTTTCTCTAGGTGACATTATTCACACTAGCCCAGGGGGAGGAACATGGCCACAGTGTCGACAGTCCCTATGCGTGCCTGCTGTATGCCAGGCACAGTTGGCTGCTCTTAATATCACCGTTACCTCCTTTAGTCACCACCTCCCTGCCAGGTAGATGCTAATGTCATTTCCATTCTAAAGATAAGGAAAGAGGGGCGTCTGGGTGGCTCTGTCAGTTAAGTGTCCTCTTGATTTAGGCTCGGGTCATGATCTCACGGTTTGTGAGTTCGAGCCCTACATCGGGCTCCTCGCTGACAGGTGCAGAGCCTGCTTGGGATTCTCTGTCTCCCTCTCTTTCTGCCTCTCTCTCTCTCTGGCTCTCTGTCTCTCTCTCAAAATCAACTACAAATAAATAAATAAAACAGAAACATCGAGTTAGTAATTTGCCTAAGGTCATGTGTCACTTCATTTGTAAGTAAACTGAAGCTCAGAGTGGTTTAGTTATTTATCTAGATCACACAGCTAGTATGTGGCAGAGTCAGGATTTGAAATAAAAATTTGTGATTGACTCCAAAGTCTGTTTTTTTCGATTAAACTCTGATGCTTTCTATACCTAGAGAAACGCATAACAAGATGGTTTTCTCCAAAAAACACAGTTCGTCACCCTATTTCTTTTGTGTCTTTAATGAATTCTGATCACAGTGTGTGACCATTTTCTCCTCAGGGGTTGGTAAGCCGTCTCTCTATAAAGGGCCAGATAGTAAATATGTTAGGCTTTGCGGGCTATATGGTTTCTGCAGCAACTACTCCACTTTGCTATTGTATCACACACCAACCACGAACAATATTGAATGAACGGCGTGTCTGTGTTACAGTAAACCTTTATTTACAAATAAGTATAATAAAGATTGGATTTTACCCTCTGGTTGCAGACCGTTGACCCCTCCGAGTGCTTACTAGGCAGGGGTTTTCTACCCCCCTCCCCACTTTGCTTACAAAATTGGCATTTTTGCTTCATATAACTAGGCATCAAGGAGGGGGAGGGTTATGTTAAAATAGAATTGAATTGATTTCTGCTTTTTCAAAAATGGTTCGGTCTCTCAGAGACCGAAAGAATATATATGTATGTATATATGTATATACGTAAAATACAGTTTAAACCAGAAACAAATTTCTGTTTTTATTCTTTTCTGTTCTGCAGATGCCTTGCATCTAGAAAGCCTTACAGCGATTCCAAGACTGGAATTGACACCTTTCTCAGGTGTAGCCAACCGAATCCGAGCTTCATGTGAAAGGCCCAACAATGGGGAAATAGAGGATGGTGCTTTGGATGTGACTACAAGACACAAGTAAGTTAAAAAAGCAAAACGGATTTACTCTCTTCATGGCGGGCCTATTCCTACTGCCTAAGCTTTCGATCAGTTACGCGTTTGTATCCTGAGACCGTAACATGTTAATTAAGAAGTTCTTACTGTGGAACTTCTCTAACTTTCTGAAAATTGGCCATTTTAAAGGTTTCTCTATAGTTTTCTCGAAGTGCAGTGTTCTTGCTCTTTGAATTCCGTAACGTCCCTTCTAAAATGTGAAAAGACAAATCGGGCCGCCTGATATGTTTCCCGGTTTTTAGCAATATAGTATGTACTGCTGAGGTGAATTATTCGGATACGTCTGGATTATATTTCTATTCCTTCTTCTTCAAGGTTAATGAGCCTTTGCAAATCCCCATGCCCACACCCACCCTCTCCCGAAGCTCGCCTGTGCTCACGTTTCTGAGTACACAGACTGACCTTCCTTAGGAACAGTTTCGAAATGTCAGTGGGGTTTGTGAGCACTATCCACCCCAGCAAAATTTCCTTTCTGTACCGAGGATGCCGACCCAAGACTTTGAATTGCAAATTCTTTATTTCCATTTTTGGCTAGATTCTCTATGGTTTGCCATCTCTCCCTGGTGGAGGTTGGAGCTCTCTTTCCTCATGTCTTACTAAAACCATGAACTTAATTAGAAATTTGGAAAAAAAATAAAAAATAAAAATAAAAATAAAAAATAAATAAAAAATAAAAAATAAATAAAAAATAAGGGGCACCTGGGTGGCTCAGTCGGTTAAGTGGCCAACTTCAGCTCAGGTCATGATCTCACGGTCTGTGACTTCGAGCCCCACATCGGGCTCTGTGCCGATGGCTCATCAGAGCCTGGAGCCTGCTTCAGATTCTGTATCTCCCTCTCTCTCTTCCCCTGCTCACACTCTGTCTCTGTGTCTCTCAAAAATAAATAAACGTTAAAAAAAAAAAGAAATTTGGTTAAGCTGGGGCAGGGGAGGGAGACATTTGGTATTTGCTGACATTCTATGTCTCTCCATGAGGAGTAAGGAACTTTGTGTTTTATTGCCAGGTGTCCAGGGCCTGAGGTTGGCCCCCACCCAGGAAGAGATCTTTCAGGTTGTATCAGGATGAATGATGACCTAAGGATGGAAGTGAGCATTTGACTATATTTCAACTTTTCTTTTAGTTCTACCATATCCTGGTCCTCTTCTATGGGTATATGTTTTGAAGTACTGTGGGCACTCTTACAGCAAGTGTGAATCTTACACCACAAAACACAGATGCATGAGAAATGTCAACCATTCTGGAAAAGAAGTTAAAATACAGTCATTCAGGGGCTTTCTACCCTTCTGTAGTACAAGCTCAAGGATATATAGACAAAAGGAGATTTGGGTGAAGTATGCTGAACATTTTATTTGAGAGGCAGGCTGGTTTGGGACTTAAAATTTACTGATGTCAGTCTCAGGTCTCATTGTCTCTCTAAGAATTGAAATCAAGCCTAGATAATCTTTGAAGTGCTGGTACTTTGTAAAAAGTCACAAAGTAGGGCAGTACCCAGTATTCATTGCTGCAGTTAGGTGCTAATGGTACTTCTCTAACAAAAAAAGAATAACACTAAATAGCACATCATTTAGGCAAACTCCCCAGGTTGTGGAGATATGTATGGAGTGATCCCTCTGTCTACAGCTGAGATCAAGCCCCATCATCTTCTCAATCAAAAGGAGCAGACAGTTCTGTTTCAGGATCTAACAATCCATTATTCTTCCTTTTTTTAATCGCTTGAGATATAATTTACATATTAAACAATTTATTCAATTAAATGCTTTTATTTATTTTTTAAAGATAATTTATTGTCAAGTTAGCTAACATACAGTGTATACAGTGTGCTCTTGGCTTCAGGAGTAGATTCCCACAATTCATCGCTTACATACAATACTCAGTGCTTGTCCCAACAAGTGCCCTCTTCAGTGCCCATCACCCATTTCCCCCTCCCCCTCAACACCCCCTCCCATCAACCCTCAGTTTGTTCTCTGTTTTTAAAAGTCTCTTATGGTTTGCCTCCCTCTCTGTTTGAAACTATTTTTCCCCTTCCCTTCCCCCATGGTCTTCTGTTAAGTTTCTTAAGATCCACATATGAGTAAAAACACACGATATCTGTCTTTCTCTGACTGACTTATTTCACTTAGCATAGTACCTCCAGTTCCATCCACATTGCTGCAAATGCAGGATTTCATTCTTTCTCATTGCCAAATAGTATTCCATTGTATATATAAACCACATCTTCTTTATCCATTCATCACTTGATGGACATTTAGGCTCTTTCCATAATTTGGCTGTTGTTGAAAGTGCTGCTATGAACATTGGGGTGCATGTGCCCCTATGCATCAGCACTCCCGTATCCTTTGGATAAATTCCTAGTAGTGCTATTGCTGGGCTATAGGGTAATTCTATTTTCAATTTTTTGAGGAACTTCCACACTGTTTTCCAGAGTGGCTGTACCAGTTTGCTTTCCCACCAACAGTGCAAGAAGGTTCCCATTTCTTCATATCCTCACCAACATTTGTTGTTTCCTGAGTTGTTGATTTTAGCCACTCTGATTGGTGTGAGGCGATATCTCAATGTGGTTTTGATTTGTGTTTCCCTATGATGAATGATGTTGAGCATCTCTTCGTGTGTCTGTTGGCCATTTGGATGTCTTCTTTGGAAAACTGTCTATTCATGTCTTCTGCCTATGTCTTCACCAGATTATTTGTTTTTTGGGTGTTGAGTTTGGTAAGTTCTTTATAGATTTTAGATACTAACCCTTTATCTGATATGTCCTTTGCAAATACCTTCTCCCATTCTGTCAGTTGCTTTTTAGTTTTGTGAATTGTTTCCTTTGCTGGCAGAAGCTTTTTATCTTGATGAGATCCCAGTAGCTCATTTTTGCTTTTGTTTCCCTTGCCTCTGGAGACATGGCTAGTAAGTTGCTGCAGTTGAAGTCAAGAGGTTGTTTCCTGTTTTCTCCTCTAGGATATTGATGGTTTCCTGTCTCACATTTAGGTCTTTCATCCATTTTGAGTTTATTTTTGTGTATGGTGTAAGGAAGTGGTCTAGTTTCATTCTTCTGCATGTTGCTGTCCAGTTCTCCCAGCACCATATGCTAAAGAGATTATCTTTCTTCCATTGGATGCTCTTTCCTGCTTTGTCAAAGATTAGCTGATCATACGTTTGTGGATCCAATTCTGGGTTCTCTGTTTTGTTTCATTGGTCTCTGCGTATTTTTGTGTCAATACCATACTGTCTCAATGATTATAGCTTTGTAATACAGGCTAGAGTCCAGATGCCTGCCACTTTGGTTTTCTTTTTCAACATTACTTTAGCTATTCGGGGTCTTTTGTGGTTCCATACAAATTTTAGGATTGTTTCTTCTAGCTCTGAGAAGAATGCCGGTGTAATTTTGATTGGGATTGCATTGAATGTGTAGATTGCTTTGGGCAGTATTGACATTTTAACGATATTTGTTCTTCCAATTCATGAGCATGGGATGTTTTTCCACTTCTTTGTGTCTTCTTCAATTTCCTTCATAAGTTTTCTATAGTTTTCAGCATACAGATCTTTTACATCTTTGGTTAGGTTTATTCCTAGGTATTTTATGGTTCTTGGTACAACAATTAACTGCTTTTTAAATAAATTCACAGAATTGCACAACCACCATCAAAATCCATTTTAGAACATTTTGATCATCCCATAAAGAAACCTCATACCCATCAACAGTCTATCCCTTCTCCCCACCAAACCCTCAGTCCTAGGGAATCACGAATCTACTTTCTCTATATATACATTTGCCTATTCCTGATATCTCCTATAAATGGAATAACCTCTTGGCTGGCTTCTTTCACTTAGTATAATGTTTTAAAGGTTCATCCATGTTGTAGCATGTTATCAGTACTTCATTCCTTTTTATGACTAATATTCCAATGTATGGCTATATCACATTTTTTTATTCATCAGCTGATGGGCAACTTGGGTTGTTTCCTTTTTTTGGCTATGTAAATAATGCTGCTGTGAACCTTAGGGTACAAGTTTTTGTGTACACATATAGGTATTCTTTTGGGCTTATACCTACGAGTGGAATTGCTACATCATAGGTTATCTCTAACCTTTCAAGGAACTGCAAAACAGATTTCCAAAGTCACTGCACCATTTTATATTCCCATAAGGAATCCATGCGGATTCCAATTTCTCTACATCCTTGTCAACATTTGTCTGTTTTTGGATTATAGCCATCTTGGCAGGTATGAAGCAGTTTTGATGGTTTGGGTATGCATTTCCCTAATGAAAATAGTGTTGAGCATCTTTTCGTGTTCTTGTTGGCCACTGTGCCTCTTCTTTGGAGGTATACCTCCCCAGATCTTTGCCCATTTAATAAATGGGGTTCTTTTTCCTACTGAATTATATGACTTGTTCTTTTTATTCCTTTTAAGTGTGTGTATATCTGACATTTTTCTGTTCCTTAATACCCATCCTATTGAGTAGCTAAGAAAAGGAAAGAAAAAGGAAATGAATCTATTTTGCTATTACTTAGCAGTTTTTGTAAAGTTTAATAAAGGAAGTTGAACTTGGAAGCTTACAGGATGTTCGGTTATTAGTAATTTCCCTTTTATCTGGCAGTGATTTCACCAAAAGGGGGAAGAAACAAACATCACTTGTGTACCAGGTACTTCGTAGGAAAGCATTTCCACATGCCATGTTATTAGTCTTCTCTGCAACTTTGAGCCGTAGGCATTCTCTGCTTTTACACATGACACAACTGAAGTTCACAGAGGTTATTAACTTCCTCAAGATCACTCAGCTGGTAACTAGCAAATGTGGGATTCGAATTCAGGTTTGTCTAACTTCAAAAAATAAGCCTTTCTCACGGCACCTCTTAGAACACTGAATTTAGATCTTCCAGTCATAATAATTACTCATAATTATCTTGAAAGTAGTTTTTTGGCTAAGAAATATGCTTCTTTATTTATCTAAGAGCATCTCCGAATCCACTCTCATTAGGATATGTGACTGAGTTGTTTTTTGTTGTTGTCGTTTTTCTCCCTATGGTCTTGATGCCATTAAGAAGCAAGAGCTAACAGATCACAATAGAAACTCCTACCCAACATTCCTGGGGAAGCAGTTCCCCTGAAGTTTCCCTTGCTGTATTCTGTGCCATTTCATCCAGAGTCCCCAGGAATCAGTCTGTTGGCTGCAGTTGGCGGCTGATATCACTAATTCTCACCATTCCCTTTCCAGGTTTCTGCTCCCCTGAAGAATCTGCAGCCTGTTTACTGCATGATTCACTCTCTCATGGGAGTAAATCCTTACTTGCTACCCCTCAGATCTCCTCCCATCTCTTAAATAATAGAAAAGTCTCCTTAGAAAACAATTTTCTAAGCATTCTCATTAGTAAGTACAGAGATTTAGAATGAAATATGAAACAAAAATCACAAAAACAATGTAATCTGTGTTTATCCCAGTGACTCATAAATTATGGTATTTTTCTTAAGTCTCTGGCTTAAAGCTCTAGGATCTTTGTCACTCTTGAGAGCCTTCATAAGAAGCAATTTGATTCGGTCTTCAAGCCCCTCTCAAATCTGGTCGCAACCGATCTTTCTATCCTTCTCCTTCGCCTTATGGCTGTCCCTGCATGTCAGCCAAACCCAGTAACGTTTGTTGTCAGAATATATCGCACAAACCTGCTTATACTGTTCTCTCTGCCTAGAACACTCTGCACTTCTCCATTTCTCAAATCCTATTTGACTGCCAAGGCCCATTTTGGAATCACTTATTCCCTAAAACCTTTCTTGTGGTCAAGCATCTCCAGTCCTTCTAGACTAGAATTGGAAATCAGAATGATTAGAAGTTGAGAAATCAGGTTTTTCCCTGTCTCTCCCTCTATGTAACTATGGAAAAGTGATTCTTTCAGGCCTCAGCTTCCTCACTTCTCAACTATCCCACTCAGGAAAAAAATGAGTTCAGTCCCTTCTTTTAGACCCCAGCAACTCTTTGTCCTCCCTGTTCTCACCTATACTCTGGTTCCACTGTAATTCTTTGTTTTCTTATATTTATATCTACAGTAGATCATAAGTTTTGTGTAGAGTGACTTTGGCCATGAAACAATGTGCATTTGGCACCCTGCCTAAATCTGATGTATGGTAGCTGCCCACTAATATTTATTGGATGCCTACTCACTTATTTATTCTCGTACTCCCTACAGAGCCTATTTAAAACATTGAGACTGAGCACTCAGTGAAATTGTCGAGTTGACAACCTTGCCCCATTGCTTTCTGCCTCCTTTCTTTGGACTGGTATTCCTGAGAACTTGAGATTTATTTTCGATTCATCTCTCATATTCATAAAAGAAGCTGCATTCTAGCATCCTTTTCAGAAAACATAGTGTAAGGGAAAAGTGAATATCCATATCCTTTTTTTAAATTTTTGTAGCATTTATTTATTTTGAGAGAGACAGAGTGTGAACAGAGGAGGGACAGAGAGAGAGGGAGACACAGAATCCGAAGTAGGCTTGAGGCTGAGCCATCAGCACAGAGCCCAATGTGGGGCTCGAACCCACAAGCGAGATCATGACCTGAGCCAAAGTCAGACATTCAACCAACTGAGCCACCCAGGCACCCCTGAACATCCATATTCTTTTTTTTTTTTTTAATGTTTATTTATTTTTGAGACAGAGAGAGACAGAGCATGAGTGGGGGAGGGGCAGAGAGAGAGGGAGACACAGAATCTGAAGCAGGCTCCAGGCTCTGAGCTGTCAGCACAGAGCACGACGCGGGGCTCAAACTCACAGACTGCGAGATCATGACCTGAGCCAAAGTTGGACACTCAACCGACTGAGCCACCCAGGCGCCCCTGAACATCCATATTCTTAAGAGGATCTGTTTGAGTGAGCAAAGGACTCTAATAAGATTATTATCTCAACAAGAACATCTCATAGTAAAATAATTTGGGGCCCAGTTTAAGACATTCTTGGGGAAAGTAGTTACTCTATTGACCCAGAAAATTCATTTATGTGGAATATCATAGTGTAGAAAAAAAAGAGAATAAATTATTTCCAACCCTTGCCTTTTAGAGGTTCAGACCGAAACATTTATGATATCTGGGATTTGCATCAGAACAGTGCAGGGGTGGGTTTAGTGGGTGACAGAATAAGAGTGGCCACAGGTTAGCAACAGCTGAATCTGCAGAATAGGTACACAAGTTTACTTATTCTATTCTGTTACTTTTTTATTTATTTAAAATTTTTCTGGTAATGATTTAGAATTATAGCCACATCACTTAGGCTTTGGAATCAAGCAGGCCTGGATTTAAGACTGGCTCTGTTACTTGTGAGCTGTGTAAACTTGGACAAGTGGCTTAACTTCTCTGAATTTGCTTGAAACCTCCCTACTCCTCCCCCCCATGAAACAGAGATACTACTTTTCAGAGTTCTTTGGAGGATTCAAATACACACATACATACATTAGATGTATGCATATGCATAACAGCAATGGCCACATTCTGGCCTAAGCAGTCCATGGATACAAACCAAATCAGTCATATTTAAAGAAAAGATGGGGGGGGGGACAAAATAAAGAAAAGACAAACCTTAATTCTGTTTCCCCACTTGCTGATGAATAGGAAGGCATTTCTTCTCCATGAGGTCCTGTCTCACATTTCCAAGAGCCTCTAGGGGTGTAAACCAATATCTCCTAAAGTTCTTCAGACCTGACTAACTAATGGGTCCCAGGACAGGACACTCTAGCTCCTGAGAGACTTGGGGGAAAGAAGCTGGTTTCAGCACTCACATCTCTGCAGGCCTTTTGTTTATGACCCATACTCCCCACACACCCTCCATGCTGACCTCTTTGGTTCAGGCTCCGTGCCTGATCGCCTTAGTGATCTTTATTCCCTGGCCAGTAGAGAGAGGATTCTCCTTTCCTGTCTCACTATTTCAGAGCGAGGTCCTACTACAGTGTTGGGGGGCAGACTACTTGTGACAGGATTGTGAAAATTACCCTCTCTGTGTCAAGGTGCATATAGAGACAGGCCAGCAGCCTGGGAGGCACAGTGGCTAGGAGCAGTCTCCCACTGCCTCCAGTACCGTGGCTCCACCAGTAGGGAGGCCCGGTGATTTGTTTAGCCCGACTTTCTCAACTCTTGCTCACTGTTGGCAGTTTCTCTCCAAGACCCAGTTGTCTCTCCTTACAGTCTGTCTTCTTTTCCTTAATCACTTGCTCCCACCATGGAATCTGAACAGCAACCAAAGTGCCAAACTGGGCATGTGCCTACGTACCTGTGCATGCTCCCAAATACTCCGAGAATTAAGGAGTTTCATGAAGATTCTATGACAACGAAACTGATTCTCCTTTTACCTACTTCAGTCTCAGATCTGACCCCACCAACAACACTTTATAATATATGCAAAGAACCTGGTTCATAGTAAACACTCAGAAGGCAGCTATAACTATCACCCAGAATCAGAATTATCAGCAGTGTGAAGCTCAGAAGATACCTTGTCATGAGCATTATGTAATGCGTAGAATTGTCAAATCACTATCTTGTCTACCTGAAACTAATATATGTTAATCATACATCAGTTTAAAAAAAAAAAGACAACAATACCTTGTCACAATCAAAGGATATGAAGATGAATTTCTCTGTTTTTACTTTGGCTGTTAAATAAAATATGTCTTTGAGGGCTTCTCCGTGTTATTACATGTTTTTGTCTAAGATATACTATCACTAGGAGGAGGCGATTTATGAGACAAAGGACCGATTGAATTTTGAAATATCTCAGATTTTTTGGCCATTGTGTCTTGTTCTCTCAGGCACTGTGTGGTGCAGCTTTAATAACCTTGGAGAATAAATAACATTGCCAGTTGCAAAATTGGGACATGTCAAAGTTGACTGATAAGTGTGCTATAAATGAACCTCAGGGTGGTGGGTGTGTCCTATAGATCTAAGGGTGTGGTGTCCTTTTAGTCACACACACACACAAAAAAACTCGTCAGGAAATTTAGTTCTGTTTAGGTTACAAGCTGTGATCTTTTGGCATTTGATTTTACATTCTTTCTCTTTTTAGAACACCGAAACCAACACTGAGTCAAGGGCATTTTTTTTTTAAGTTAGAATGAAATAAGACTATATAGACTCTTTTCAGGTTTTTTCTCAGAAAACTCTATTATCTGAGTAGCACCAATCATCTAAAATAGATCTAATAGTAGAAATTACATTAGTAACACAAATGGAAGGGTCTCTGGCCATAAAATCTATAGATAAATAAACATTTTATCTAAAAGAGCAAATATAGAGTAACCCTGGGAGATTATCTAGGCCTATATTGAGTGGGGATGAGAGACATCCTTACTAATATCCTAAATATTAGTAATAATAATATCTTATTCTTCGTATTTTTCTCTCTAAATATTGAAATAATCGGGTGTGTGTGCGTGTGTGTGTACGTGTGTGCATGCATGCATGCCTCGTGTGTGGCCTGCGTTTGCTGACCCAGCCCGTGGGAGACTATGTCTCACTTTGTTCCATGAGTACCTGGCCACCCCACCCTACATTAGACGCTTACTGTCAAAAGCAAATGGGCTGGACCACGGATTTTCATGTAAATGTTATGCAGGTTGCTATTTGAATGACTTGCACAGGAAGAACATTCTTCCTGCTGTGTACGGTCGCCATGTGTTAGACTCATTGACTCGAGCCAGTCTTCTACATGTAAGTAAGTCATCTGAACTTTCTTTTTCTTGCTTTTAGTCAGTTTCTTAACTTGCCTTGGTTTTAAAATATATCCAGCAGTTTATCTTTTTCATGCTCTGCCAAGTATTTACAGCTGTTTTGTGGGGGGTAGGCTTTCCTGTGGGTCCGGGATGCTGGTTTGAATAGGGGTGACTTTGGAAGCTGGAAAAAAAAAAAAGGAGCACGATTGTAGAAAATTTTTGCTGTGTTGTCTCTCATCCCCACTCAATATACACAGACACCTTGAGGATTTATATTGCCAATTTCGTTAACTAGAATTGTAAACTTGAAAAAAAAAACCCACAGAACTTTTTTCTGGTTATTCTTGTAAGAAGGGAAAAAGTGCCGTTAGATCAAATTTATGAAAATCTAGGCTTGAGATATGTTTGTTGTCTAGTGGGGTTGTTTTCTGGTCAGCGAGATTTATAAAGACTAATGAATTGGAGATAACATCCAATTGCTTATCTCGCATCTGCTCCGGAACAATGCAGTAATGGGTGGCTGCTAAATATGACGTTTCTCCAAAATTACAGAATTATTACTTAATCCATAAATATTTTACATTTATCAAAAAGCATCTCTCTAAAATGTTTTGCATATAAGATATTAAAACAGAAGATGGACTTAGAGCATTACAGCAAATGAAACTCATTTGTAATATAATGGAGGTAAACCGTATTTTTGCTGTATTTATTATTTTAAGTTTAAATAATACACATTTTTTAATGTTTCCTTTATTTCTCATATTGGAAGCCAATATGACAAAATTAACGTTTTAGTTCATATATATAATTTATTATTATTATATATATAGCACAGCAATAAGAATTATTTCAAGCCCTATATAATCAAATTTTATATGTTATAGGGTTTTAAGTGGGTCTGATTTTTAAATTATTATTAAGGAATGAATCCTTGTTGACTTTTATGAAGTACAACACCCAGTGAAATTGAAGGATACTTAATATTTTACTATATTTATAGCTTCATTTCTTACCCGTATATTGGAATATAGTTTTTATTTATTTAACATAATACAATCTATTACATATTTTAATGATGGAGTTGTCATCATTTACCTCTAGGGTGTAAGGTACACTTTCTCTTCAAAATGTAATTCAGGGGGGCGCCTGGGTGGCTCAGTCGGTTAAGCGGCCGACTTCAGCTCAGGTCATGATCTCACGGTCTGTGAGTTCGAGCCCGGCGTCGGGCTCTGTGCTGACGGCTCAGAGCCTGGATCCTGCTTCAGATTCTGTATCTCCCTCTCTGCTCTTCCCTTGCTCATGTTCTGTCTCTATGTCTCTCAAAAGTAAAATAAAAAAACGTTTAAAAAAAAAAGTTAAAAGAAAAAACCCAAATGTAATTCAGGGGCGCCTGGGTGGCTCAGTCGGTTAAGTGTCTGATTTCAGCTCAGGTCACGATCTCACAGTTCCATTGGTGGGATTGAGCCTTGCATTGGGCTCTGCACTGACACTGCAGAGCCTAATTGGAATTCTCTCTCGTCTCCCTCTCTCTCTGCCCCTTCCCTGCACATGCTCTTGTTCTCTCTCTCTCTCTCAAAAATAAATAGACATTTAAAAAATGTAATTCAAATATTACCCCACTCCATTTTGTGCATATTACTGTCCTTGGTGGAATGCTGCCTGTAATTTATGATTGGCTTTAGGTATTTGTCTCCTGACTGGCCTACAAACTGCTCTGGGACAAGGACTATAGTTGTGTGTGTTTCCAGCCTCGGTCACTGTTCCTGGAACAAAGTGGGCCTTTGATGAAAGTTGTTGAATTATATCAAGCCGATGTCATCAGAGGCTTCAGTTACACACGGTCCGACCCAAAGGCATTTAAAGCAGAGGCAAAATGAAATAGAGAAGATTGCCCAACATTGATAATAAGAGGATTAGGTATAAATTCTTGCTTTGCAAGTTTGTGGATATTTACCGCAATGTTCACCTAAACATTTGAGGTGAACATTGTAAACATTTATGTTTAATCATCTACCTGTTTAAAACAATAATTGGCAAGTCTGTGCCACCAACAGCCTGGGTTAGGGTATCTCAGAGACAGTTCTGTTTACAAGGGAGAGGACACCGCATTTCATCCAAACTGGGTTTGAAGGCTTACACCACTATTCTGAATACTCCTGGGAAATTACTTTATTCAATGGCTTTACTTTCTTTACCTGAAATAAGTAAATATTTTCTTGCTAAAACCCACATCATAAGGTTGTTGGGAGAATTAAATCACATGGTATATAAAAAGCTCTTCTGTAAATTTTGAAGCCTGTGATTGTATTGCATAACCACATATTCAGCAAACTCTTACCCTTTTTGTGACTGGAGCCCATATTATCTGGGATAGATTTTAAATACTGGGTATGATATATCCATCTCTCTATTGAAATCTGTTGGTTTCTGAATGTTAACAGGTTCTCTGCTTGATTATAGAATATGTAAATGTCTTCATCTTTGAATGGTCTGTGCAGGTCTTTTATACCCTCAAATGGTTTCAATTTTCAATATTAAATTTTATTTTTTATGTAAACCAAATAATAATGAAAATAATCTTATTAGAAAAATGTTTTATTAAAGAGTAACCCATGTTCCTACTGCATTATTTGAGAGTATGTGAACTAATCAACCCTAATGTCCTAAAGTTCTCCCCAACTTAGGAAATCCTGGTTGAGATTAAGAAGTTCCAATAAGACTTTCAAATATATGCCCTGGCAGGCTGGGGCCACAGTTTCATTAAGCTCTTTTTGAGCACCGAGTAATAGGTACTGACGTAGATATAATCCCTCAGATCTTTGAGAATGGGATTAAGTTTAAAATGTATGAGTTGTCTAGCTAGAAAATAGAAAACCCATTTTTAAATCACCAGCTCAAAAGTTTTAGGTTGAATAACATTTCCATAAATAGAAATATTGTGTTAACGCCCACACAGAATGATCTGCTTAAAGACAACTTGACTTAAGTTCATGAAATAAACTCTATCTGCCCTTTAAGTTTAGAATTTATTTTGCCCAAGAATTTATCCAGTATTCTTTAAATATTGAACTTGTAAATATATTTAAAATTGGATTTTTTTTTTGCAAGTACAGCTTTGAAAAAGTATGTATATCAATCTGCCCTATACCATTCCATTCCATATCCTCTCTAAAAGAGAAAAGTAAATACGGGTTCATTTAAAACTCTCTGAAAATGTTTGCTTAAAACAACCTCTCTGGAATGGAAAATGTCAAATTGTTGAACTTGTTTTTCCTCCTTTTTTTTGTCTTTAGGAGAATGGTATTGAACACTCGTATCCTGAGAGCCCGCCCCAGACCAGGTTTGCCTGTTTGTTTGTTTATGTGAATTCGAATGCATATTTTGTTAGTTTTTAAGGAATTATTTGCACTCAACACTCCAAAATATTTTCTCTACTTGTTCGACAGGGAATATTCCGTGGTGTCATCTCCTGGACACACTTCATCCACAGAGAGTACTGTGACTTCAAGTGGTGAGTGAACTGGGAAAAATAAAATAAAAATAGGGTGTTAGTTTTATAACTATAAGCTTGATTTCTGTGACCTGGTGAGGTGAGTGCAAATGAAAAGAACATAGGCAAATAATTTCTTTTTGCATAGTGTTCATGCTGTTAGTTTCTTCCTGTTGATAGATTCTGGGTCAGAAATTTTGAATATGGCTTCTGGTGACCTTGTCTGTAAATCACTCTGTGAGAAAGAGGAGGATACACGATCAGCTTCTGCTATGATAAAGATCACAGGTAAGCTATTGGAATTGAAGTATTCAAATATAGTTTCCATTCTAAAACAGCAAGCAAACCTGTAAGCTACTGGAGTAACTATCCTCATAGTTCAGTAATGTTTTATTTAAAAAAATGAAGATATACTTTTCGGAAAAGAAGTTCAAGAAGTGCCATTTTTTCCACAATTCTGTAGATAGAGGAAAAATTATGATATATTTTAATAGGGCTTAAAGAATTTCTAATGACAAAGATTGACCAGATTCAACTGGGTCTCAACTGTGGTGCAGGTGTAGACTTACCTGCTTAGGAAATTCTCAGAATCCCAATTAGAATCTATTTGGTTAAAAGGAGGAGCCAATTTGTGATGGTCCACTCAGGAGGCAAAAGAATTAACTATATAATATGTTAGATACTTTTTTGCTCCTTGTGTCTGAAAACAATATAGTGATTCTCAAGCATTCCCAGGAAACCATCACTACAGTTAACACTCATGGGAACCCCATAGGCTCCCATTCACACCAAAACACATCAGTCAAGGAAAATTAATTCTATTGTTTGAACTGGACAATTAAGTTGAGTTATAGATCCTAAACTGAAGGAGTTGTAAAATTGTAGAAATAGAATCTTCCTTATTTAAACTGAAGAGTATCTTCATACTCTACCTCAAACTGAATAAGAGAAATTTTATTTATTTTTCTTTTTTTATTTAAAAACTTTTTTTAGTGTTTCTTTAGTTTTGAGAGAGAGAGAGAAAAAAAAAGAGAGAGAGAGAGAGAGCATGAACAGGAGAGGGACAGAGAGAGATGAAGACACAGAAGCTGAAGCAGGCTCCAGGCTCTGAGCTGTCAGCATAGAGCCTGATGTGGGGCTCGAACCCAGAGTCATTAAGATAACGACCTGAGCCAAAGTTGGATGTCCAACTGACAGAGCCACCCAGGCGCCCCCCTGAATAAGAGAAATTTTCATTAGAATTACACCAGGGTACCATTTTTCACTAATCGTGTAGACAAAGATGAAAAAATTTTATTGCACTCTGTCGGTTAGGCTGTGGGGAAGAAAGGAAATCTCATACGTTCCTGTAGGGAATGTAAATTATTATAATTAATATAGAAGGGAATTTGCCAATATCTATCAAAATGTTAAATGTACATATCCTGTGGTAAAACAATTTGGTTTCTGGAAGTTTATCCTATAGATCTAAGTACACACATGACTTGTAGAAGTTTCTTTACTGCAGCATTGTCTATAATAACAAAATATTGGAAACAATCAACTATCAAAAGAAATCTAGTTCATATATACTGGCATCTCTGAGTACTGGAATGAATACTAATATGCATGCATAAACATATATAAGGAAACTTTCTTAGAAGGATGTCAGTGAACTATTGTCTCTTAAAAAATGTAAAATTTTATGGGGAAAGAGAAGAATAAGAAGTTTTTACATATGCATAAAATATCTCTGAAAGGCTAGACAAAAATAAAATAATATTATCTATGGGGATGGAAAGTAAGTTTCTGGCAGTCATGGATGGGAGGGAAAATTCGCACCATAAAACATTTACGCTTTTAAATTTATGGACCATGTGAATCTATGCTCTGTCTTAAAAGTTAATGAAAACATGGGACACCTGGATGACTCAGCTGGTTGAGACTCCGACTTCGGCTTAGGTCATGATCTCGAAGTTCATGAGTTTGAGCCCCTCATTGGGCTTGCTGCTCTCAGCGCATAGCCTGCTTCAGATCTTCTGTCTCCCCCTCCCCCCACCCCCTGTCCTCTCCACTTGTACTCTCTCAAAAATAA
The DNA here is from genome assembly GCA_030068075.1 of Paguma larvata. Taxonomy (NCBI): domain Eukaryota; kingdom Metazoa; phylum Chordata; class Mammalia; order Carnivora; family Viverridae; genus Paguma; species Paguma larvata. The sequence continues at coordinate 81,180,224 of CM057828.1, read as the reverse complement.
AATAGGGATGAGCACTGGGTGTTACGTTTAGGGGATGAATCACTGGATTCTACTTCCGAAGTTGTTATTGCAATGTATGCTAACTTGGATGTAAGTAAGTAAATAAATAAAATAAATAAATAAATAAATAAATCATTTAAAATTTTAAAAAGTAATAAAAATAAAAAATAAAAATTAACGAAAACTTGAAATTTTATTGGGAAAAGATTTTTTTTCACTTTGTTCTTATTTCCATATACATTTTTAAAATATAATACTTGATTGTTTTTTAAAAAAAGAAACAATCTATTTATAGCTGCTGACCTTTGTGCCTGCACTGACCTAAATTCAAGACAATGGATCGTATAAAGAGGAAAATCATAATCAAGTACATTTCAGTACACAAAAATAAAGGGAAATTACAAAAAGAAATGGCATAAATTAATAGTGCCTTCATTTCTTAGTTTGAGGACTTTCTTTTCTGGAAAGATACCACGTTTTGGAAGAATATCATACTTTGGAAGACTATCAGGCTTACATATGTAACTTAAAAACCTGTTTGTCAAGCTATAAGGAAGCTACTAAGTTACTGATTGTTCATCCTTCCTTCATCCAGTTTTTATAAGTAGACAAGTAATGTGTTTCATTTAAAAAAAGCAGCAGCAGCCTTAAAAAAGACTTTAAACACCTATTTGAAGGTGATTTATACAGACGTTAATTTCTATTAAGAAATCTTATAGGGCTAGCTACTTGGGAACCTTAGCTGTTCTAGTCCTGATTTTGAATGAATGGACACTTCTAAAGCTTTTTAGTATACAATTTGTCTCCCATGTTAAGATCTTTGCCACTTTAGTCTGCTCATATTGCCACCCTCAGCATTTCTTCCTCTTTTACTAGTGCTCAGGCAACAGTTCAGTGTGTTCCCTTTCTCTCACAGGCAAAAGTCCGGCTCCTGACAATATTTCACTCCAAGGCTCTGTGAGTGAGGACAAAACCACATTAAATCTGGTAAGGAAATATACATGTGTTCATGGTAAAAGTAATGGTATGGTACGATGGTAGAACTATCCCTTCAAATTTGTAAAATAGTCTTAAAAGCACTGATTTTATCCTTTCAAAATATTAAGTTAATAGAATTTAATCACACCCACATTTTACTGATGAAGAAGTTGGTGCCCAAGAGTCCTTGTGATTTGTCCAAGGTCACACAATAGAGCTAGGATGTCCTTACTCCACATTGTTTTTTTGCTCATGCACTCATTTATTCATCAAAGGTCTACTGAAAGAAGCTAAATATCTATCGATAGGGGAATTTTAAGTAAACAAATATATAATAAATAAGGTTAAATAAAACAGTAATATTTACCTTAAAGATATATTCTAATTAAGAGAACATGTTCTAATTAAGGTAAGAAACAAACAGTTACTCAGTACTATACAATTACACAGTGTGGTTAGTGATATAAAAGAAAATTACTTGGAGTAGGAGCCCAGACAGTGTCACGGAGGAGGTACTTGGTGAATGGGATTGGATGCTATCCAGGCACCTGGAAAACTGCTGTACAACATTATTTAAATGTTTACAGAAGAAGAGCTAAGTTCCTTTCCTTAAAGAGAAGGTTCATTGCCACTGGTATGAATTTACATTATAGACTGTGGATCCAATTCCATGTTTCCTCAAGGGTCTTATTAATGTATTAGTCCCTTTCTGTATTGTGTGTATATAGGTATGTATGTTCGCGCGCGCGCGCATGTGTGTTGTTGTTTTCCCTTCAGTGTATGAACATTGTTTTAGTTAGGCCCATTTGGTTTTAAGAAACAGAGACTTACGAAAGCTAACTCAAGTCACCAGATGGTTGTAGCATAGATACATTTGAGGCAATAGGGTAGATAAAAATTTTATATTATTCTAGTCTGAAGGTAGTGGAATGACTGGGTATGTGATTTGGCATCATGCTTTGTAGTGTAAAGTATATATAGAGTGTAGCGTTGGCTAGCAAACATGCCAAAAGTGTTTGCCCCTTATAAAATAATACAGGAATATTTGAGTCCTCTAATCGTTCATGGTAGTCTTCTGAGAAAAAGATTTTTTCTCATCTCAAGACAAGATAGAAATAAAGAAACTGAGAAATATGGATTAGAAAATGTAGATGGGGTGTTTGTTAGGATGCCATTAATAATTCAGGCAAGAGGTGAAGATAGTGTGAATTTGGTGTGGATGGATGAAAGGAGACCAATTTGGGAGAGATTTAAGGGACAGAATTCATAGTACATGGTGACTGATAACTGGGGTAAGGGTGGGGGATGCGTGGGAAAATGTAGTTACTGAGGCTTATGGCTTATCCTACAGAATGAGTAGGATTTTGTGAGAAGAGGGAGGCAGTAAGAAGAGTAGACTTTAGGGGATAAAATAAGATTAGTTCAAGTCAAGTTTCAGGTTGACGTGACATATCAATACTCTGAAAGATTATATATATCTATATATGGCTATATACCTATATTCATCAACTCATTCCTGGACTTTTAGGAGTAGACATACATTTGTGAGTTATCAGCAAACAAAAAACAAACAAACAAAACAAGTATGTGGGTGAGATTTCCCAAGGAGACTGGCAGGCAGGAAGAGTGCACAGAGAATCATGGTGATTCCATTATCTGAGAAGAGAAGGCAATGACAGAAGAAACCCGGAAGGAGCCACTGTAGCAATGGGAGAGGACATCAGGAGATGAAAACCAAGGAAAGAAAAATCTTCAAGGAGGCGGAGACTATAGATCATTTTAGACGCTGCAACGAGGTCATGAAAGATAAAGGCTGAAAATTTTCCATTGAATTTGGCAATAGAGAGTTCACTGATAACTGGGAAGGGCGGATTTCTTGGAGTATTGGGTGGAGGGACAGAAAGGAGTTGAAAAACTGGAAATGGCAACTATGGACAATTCTTCCCAGAAGAAGCATGGCCGTAAAGGACGGGAGAGGAAGAAGATGCCGCAGCTGGGAGAGATTAGAGTGTTGAGGGAGGATTCAGAAAACTGAAGAATATTTAAATGTTAATATGAATGATCTGGTGCTTTACCTTCATTACCGCGTTTGTTACATTTTATCAAAGTCCTAGCTTCAATTCTCCAAAACTTACATGACATGGTATCAATGGCTCTACCAAGGAAATTTGTCTTAGACTTACTTTTCATGAAAAATTTCTGAGAATGTTGAATAATTATCACCATAAAAATGATTTTATATCTCTTGCTTTCCCATTAGATTTTCCCAGGCAGTATGATACAGCCCTCTTAAGGGTTATTTTTATTGTACAGATCTGCTTGTAGGATAGTTGGTCAGTGACCTTAAAATGTATTTACATGGAGTAAAAGCCTAACGTAACACAATCCTAGTTGCTATTTTTGCCACCAGTTCCTCAACAGCCCATCGAGAAAGCTACATGTGATGGTCCCAGATCACCCGCATCTCTTCATCCATCCAGTCCTACCCATCAAACTTCAGCGTGTTTCTCGTCTGCAGAGACTTTCCAGGCTTCTCAAGCCACGGTGTCCCTCACCTATCTGTGTAGAGCCCTTATTGACTGACAGCTCATTTATTTAGCAATCAATCCTAGTTTGCCTTTTGGTAACTTGTATCACTATTCATATATTTCTATCTTTTGTACCTCAGCTAGATTGGAAAACCCCTTAGAGCTAGTACTGTTTTCTTCATCACCCCTCGTTCAGTTCTTTAAATACCACCGTGTTTTTGATAGAGTAGGGTTAGGAGAGGACAGGAAGTTGGGAAATGATTGGTTATGAAGGATTTCCACTCTACGTACAGCAATAAAATCTCTTTATGATTTTAGGAAGCTAAAGAGGAACCACAAACAATAGATGAGCGTAGAAAAGAATGTGCTGCAGGAGGTAAGGAATGTTCTCTCCCAACCCCCGTGTGAACTTTTGTTCCTCACTTATATTTTTATGGGTGAAATCTTTCTGAGTAAAGATGTGCCTATCTTTAATTTAATTCTGCATCTCTAGATAAAATCAGCCAATAAAACTGATTCTTGCTTCAATTTCTATCATTTTTGTAAAGCCACATTTATGTTACGTTAATTAGTAAGCCCCAAAAGACTTGTAATAACTTCTACATTATAATGAACAAAGAACCATGCCAATATTGGTAGTTCGAAGCTCTACTTCGAGATCTTTGTTATTCCATCCAAAAGTAACTAAGACTAAGTTTTTAAGGAATATGTGTGAATATGATTCCCTCCCCGTTTCACCTCCATTAGGATAGATTTGAGGCTTCGAAGTCATGCAGACTCTATGTTGGGTCATTCTCTGACTAACTGTTTTGGAAAGATATTTAACCTGAGTGTCAATTTCCTCATCTGCAAAATGGAAATGATGAGTAAAAAAAAATATCTTTATTGAGAATATATTGTGTGCTTAGTACTAGACTAAATTATTCATGTGCATAGTTTTATTTAGTTCCCCCAAATATGTACTCATGTGAGATAGGTAAATTGCAATTCGGTTTCCTAGACTGTAGACTTTGGATGATACAGTATCTACCACAGATTTGGTCTGAGGATTGAATAAATTAGGTGTAAAGAAGGTGGAAAATGCGTGGCAAAGTTCTCATAAAAGCTACTATAGAAAAATAGGGGCACTTGGGTGGCTCAGTTGGTTAAGTATTTGACTTTCTTTTTAAAAATTTTTTCAATGTTTTCTATTTTTTTAAAGAGAGAGACAGACAGTGCAAGCAGTGGAGGGGCAAAGAGGAGACACAGAATCTGAAGCAGGCTCCAGGCTCTGAGCTGTCAGCACAGAGCCCAACGCAGGGCCCAAACCCATGAACTATGAGATCATGACCTGAGCCGAAATCAGACACTTAACTGACTGAACCACCCAGGCTCCCCAAGCATCTGACTCTTGATCTCAGCTTAGGTCTTGATCTCAGGGTCATGAGTTCAAGCCTTGTGTTGGGCTCTGCACTGAGCATGCATAGACTCTACTTAAAAAAAAAAAAAAGAAAAGAAAAATAATATCATCTTTACCTTATAGATGTTTTGATGAAGTTGTGACTTGTTCCAGGTCACAGAGCTATAAAGGTCAAAGCCGGGACTTAAACCAGGTTTTTTCCACCTCTAATATTCTTCATAACTAATATATTGTTCTCTTTGCGAAGCTGTCATGAAGAGTATCATATGTAAAGAGGCTTGTTCAGGGACTGGCATATAGTAAACTTGTGACAAATGGTTAGATATCATGTTTGTTGTCGCTATTATTATTACCACTATTATTATTATTATGCTATTATACTACTACTCCGACTACCACTACCACTACTGGTACTTCAGTGACTACTCCTGCTGCTGTTAAAACCTTGATCTGAAGAAGGACCAAGGTACCAGAGGAACGTATGCATTTAGCCATGGGATCAAGTCAAATAAACATTCAAATGCAAAGAGAGCAATTGGACTCTGAGACATCTGCAGGTTGCAGACCATTCACACAGAGCCAGTGGTTTTAATGGCGTTGTGATCCCAATAGCATAACATAACATTATCTTATATTTAAGAAAAATGCATTATTAGCTGGCTGTTATTTCAGACATACTTCAATGAAATGCCTACAGTGGAGAGGGAACATTTGATTGTGCCATCAACTAAGCCTTTATAACCCAGTAATATTTAATTGTCTTTTAATAGATGCTGCTGTTTCCTCTCTTCCTGTAACCACTGTGAAATCGGTTAACTTTAAACAAAGTGACAAGTAAGTTCTTCTTCATATGGTGTGCTCACAGTTTTTGCTTCTCTTTTTTGAATTATGTTTGAATAATTTTTTTTCTTACCTTACAGCACTTCTGCTAATGAGAAGGAGGTGGAGGTGAGTTTTTTTCCCTTTAAGTTAAAAAAATGTTTCTGACTCTCTTGTCTATAATCACTTCATACTTTAACACAAGCTGTCACATATTTGGTGTCTGGCTAGCTTGGCAGCGACTGAGCACAGGGAAAGTCGATGTATGCCAGTGTTATGTTGCTGGGAGGAGAAAGTAATTGTTCAGCACGATCCAGTATTAAACTGAAATATTTCACTACATCCAATTTTCTCCCCTCACCTTCACATTATTTTGACAACAGGCTGAATTTCTCAGATTATCTTTGGGATTTAAGTGTGACTGGTTCACCTTGGAGAAAAGAGTGAAGCTCGAAGAAAGATCACGAGACTTGGCAGAAGAAAATTTGAAGAAAGAAATCACTAACTGCTTAAAGCTGTTAGAGGTGAGAATCCTGACATTTGGGGACGATACATTTGGTCATATTGTTAACAATGTTTTCAAAATTACATAGGAGTTTACTTTTATGACTAAAATCAACACCAGGGACCAAGCCCTGCGTGACTCAAATGTGAATTATAGGAAGTAAGAATTCAGGATCAGGCGAAAATAAAAGATTGCTGATATAAGAGTGTAAGCAAAAAAAAAAATGCCTTTTAAAATCATTGTGGATCACTTGCCTTCTCTCTAAATTTTCACATAGCTTTCAGGCAGAAGAGTCATCATGCAGGAAACTGAGCAATAGGAGATAATATGAATTTTAAGCTTCTAAGAAGAGAATCAAAAGTCTATTTCCATTTAATAAACTGAGAAAAGAATGGTGACTGATTTGAGTCTTGTCAGATGATGGGCAAACCCTCTGTAGGTAGAGAGGTAACAACCACTACTATTTTTCCATTTTGTGAAATCACCATAAATGTAGAAATGGGTTGGAAAATTAGGAGGGTTATTTTTGGAAAAAATAAAAATAAAAATTGAGAAACCATATTACTGTTTTTTTATTGTAGTAAAAAACACCTAACATCAAAATTGCCACATCAACCATTTTAAGTTACAGTTCAGTAGTGTTAAGTACGTCACACTGTTGTAACACTGATCTCCACAACTTTTCCGTCTTGTGTACTGAAACTCCATACCCATTAAACAACCCCACTTCCCTCCTCCTTTCACCCCGGCAACCACCATTTTACTTTCTGTTTCTATTAATTTGACTACCTCACATACCTCATATAAGTAAAATCATACAGTGTTTGTCTTCTTGTAACTGGCTTATTTCACTTAGCATAATGGTTTCAAACTTCATCCATGTTTTCGCTTGTGACAGGATTTCCTTCCTTTTTAAGGCTGAATAATTGTCCATCCATTTATCGATAGATGTTTGAGTTGCTTCCATCTTGGCTATTGTGAATATTGCAGCTATGAACATGGGTGTGCAAATATCTCTTTGAGACCCGACTTTCAATTCTTTTAGAAATGTATCCACAGTGGGAATAGGAGTTCTGTTTTTAGTTTTTGAGGAACCATCATATTGTTTTGCTTAGTGGTTGCCCCGTTTTACAATCCTAATAGTGCACCAGGGTTCCCATTTCTCCACATGAGGACCAACGTGGCATTTTCTGCTTTTTTGATAGTAGTCATACTAATGGGTACAAGGCAGTATCTCATTGTGGTTTGCTTTGCATTTCTCTGATGATTTGTATTGTTTTTTTTAAATTTTTTTATTATAATAGTTTATTTTCAAATTGGTTTCCATATAACACCCAGTGTTCATCCCAACACGGGCCCTCTTTAATGTCCGTCACCCCCTCTCCCCCCTCCCTCACCTCCCTCACCTCCCTCACCTCCTTCACCCTCAGATTGTTCTTAGTCTTTGAGAGTCTCTTATGTTTTATCTCCCTCCCTCTCTGTGTCTTTTTTTCCTTTCCCCTCTTCCCCTCCCCCTGGTTTTTGCTTAGTCTCACAAAGTCCACCTATTCGTGGAAACATATGGTATCTGTCTTTTTCTGACTGACTTATTTCACTTAACATAATAGTCTCCAGTTCCATCCGTGTTGCTACACATGGCCAGATTTCATTTTTTCTCATTGCCGTGTAGTAGTCCATTGTATATATGTGCCACAACTTCTTTATCCATTCGTCAGTTGATGGGTGATTTGTATTGTTGAGCATCTTTTCGTACAGCTATTTGTTGGCCATTTGTATACCATCTCTGGAAAAATGTCTATTCAAGTCCTTTGGCAGTTTTGTAATAAAATGTATGGTTTTTTCCTCCTATTCCATAGGTTGCCTTTTCATTTTGTTGATTATGTTCTTTAATGCACAAAAGTGTTTAAACTTCATATAGCGGTATTTGTCTATTTTTGCTTTTGTTGCCTGTACTTTTGGTGTCATATCCAAGAAATCATTGCCAAGTCCAGTGTCATGAAAATTCTCCCCTATGTTTTCTTCTGAAGTTGTATAGTTTTGGGTCTTACATTGAAAGCTTTAATCTTTTTTTTTAAAAAAAATATTTATTTATTTTGAGAGGTGGGGGAAAGAGAGAGAGAGAGAGAGAGAGGGAGAATGAGCCCAGAAGGGGCAGAGAGAGAGAGGGAGAGAGAGAGAATTCCAAGCAGGCTCCACAGAGCCTGATTTGGGGCTTGAACTCACAAACCATGAGATCATGACCTGAAGTGAAATCAGAGGTTTAACGTACTAAGCCACCCAGGGGCAACTTTAATCCATTTTTTTAAATGTTTATTTATTTATATTGAGAGAGAGAAAAAGAACGTGAGCAGGGGAGAGGGAGAGAGAGAATCCCAAGCAGCTCCACACTGTCAGCTCCACACAGAGCTCAATACCACAAACTATGAGATCATGACCTAAGCCAAAATCAAGAGTCTGATGCTTAACCGACTGAGCCACCCAGGTGCCCTATTTAATCCATTTTGAGTTGATTTTTGTATATAGTGTAAGATAAGAGTCCAATTTCACTTTTATGGATATGGATATTAGATATGGACATCGTTATGGATATGGATATTGTTGGTTTGCAAGATCCTCAGGAGCTCATAGATGTAGTCTGAAACTGGCCTTCATAGTTAGAGGGCAGGGAGAAACTGAAGAAAAAGGCAGGTCACTCCAAGTTGGTAGGTGGCAGGTTTAATAAACAAAAGAATTTACATATGAGCTTGTGTTTGGTGGCTGCAAGATGAGTAGATCTCTGCACCTATCCACCAAATCTATTCAGTTTATATAGAGGCTTTACTGGGTTGTTATGTATACCATCCAAATGATCTCAGGTCAACTGGTGGTCATAACTTCTTGGTGACCTCCATGAAAAGATACCCAGTTTTTCCATTGGTATGCCAGTACCATATTTTAGCTTTGTGATATGTTTTGAAATCAGAAAGTGTCAGTCCTCCAACTCTTCTTTTTCAAAATTGTTTTGGCTATTAGGCATCTTTTGAGATCCCATATCAGTTTTAGGATGAATTTTTATATTTATGCAAAAAAAAAATGCCACTGGGATTTTGATAGAGATTGCATTGAATCTGTAGATAGATTTGGTAGAATGGACATCTTAAGAAAATCAAGTCTTCCAATCCATGAACACAAGATGTCTTTCCTTTTATTTGTGTCTTCTTTAATTTCAACAATGTTTGTAGTTTTTAGAGTACAAGTTTTTTACCTCCTTTGTTAGATTTATTCCTAAGTATTTTATTCTTCATGATGGTAATATAAATGGAATTTTCTTAATTTTATTTTTGGATTGTTCAGCATTAGTGTATATAAATGCAATTATTTTTGTATGTTGATTTTGTATCCTGCATCTTTGCTGAATTTGTTTATTAGTTATAATAATCTTTTTGTGGAATTTTTAGGTTTTCTATATATAAGATCATGTCATCTATGAACAGAGATAATTTTACTTCTTTCTTTCCAATGCGTATTTTAATGTGTTACTTGCCTAACTGCCCTGACTAGGACTTCCAGTACTAGATTGCATAGAAGCGGTAGGGTGTGGACATCCTTGCCTTGTTCCTTATCTTAAAGGAAAACCTTGATCCTTTCACCATTGTGTATGATGTTAGCTGTGGGCTTGTTATATACGACCTTTACTATGTTGAGATAGTTTTTTTTTCTAAATCTAGTTTTTTGAATATTTTTAACAAGGGTGTTAAATCCTATCAATTGCTTTTCTGCATCAATTTAGATGGCCATGTGGGTTTTTATCCTTCAATCTGTTAATGTGGTGTATCACTCTGGATTGATTTTCCTATGTTGAACCATCCTTGCTTTAAAGGAATAAATCTCACTTGGTCATGGTTTCTAATACTTTTAATTTTCTGTTGAAATTGGTTTGCTAGTATTTTGCTGAGGATTTTTACATCAACATTCATAGGGGCCAATAGTCTGTAATTTTCTTGTAGTCTTCGGCTTTGATATTAGAGTAATGGCAGGCCTCAAAGATTGAGCCTGAAAATGTTCGCTCCTCTTCAATTTTTTGGAAGAGTTTTAGAGGGATCATTTATTTTTTTAAGATTTATTTCTTTTAGGAGAAATTTTATTAAGCTTTCTTTTCCCACAAGGGTCTTTTTTGGCTTAAAACAAAAACAAAAACTCTGCTATAGACATTAAGACACAAACAAGTTAAACACACTTGACATGCCCCTAGGTTATCTACCTATATAAAAATTTGAATAAATTTGCCATAAAGCCATAATTACACAAATAACCAGTGTTTGTAAATATTTTTAAACTAAGAACTAAATCAAACATCATATAGAAACAAATCCTTTGAACTACTAGAGATTTAAAATTTTGATTAATAAGAAAATATAAAAAAAAGAACATATTGTTTATTGAACCCCTAGCACCTGCCCAGGTCTAATTTAGGCTCTTTACAGTCATATAAAATTTAACACGACCACATGTGGGATAGGTATTATTATTCCCATTTTGTAGATGAGAAATAGTAACTTAGTATTAATGGCTAATTTATCCAAAAGCCCATGAGTAATAACATGCGACAAGCCATCCAAACCCTGATGTGTTTCTAACACCATCTTTTGCTCTTGGCCCTGTCTACCTAAGTGCAGTGTGAAAGTATTTTCCTAGATTAGCATTCTCTGAATCAGTCATATCATTTGATGCAGCTTCAAACTCTAGAACAAGAAAATAGTATTAATTACAAGCATGGGTAAAAATGAACACAATATATGTGAACAAAAAGAAATATTTGTAAGTGGTGAACAGTGAATTAAAGTTGGAAACTCATTTCAAGTTAAAAACTAGTGGTGGTATGAACAGAGACTTTTTTACTTATAATAGCCAAATAGGCCGATGGCTTATTTTATTGTGCAGAAATTTTCTGATTTTATACTGAAGCTGGAAATGCCTATTTACCAGAATGAGAAAAATACACTTATGCGAATTGCAGTGGTAAATTGTACATGCTCAATTAATCCACAAGTACAGCCCCGGGTTTGCTTAAAGTTCTTTTTTTTTTTTCTTTAAATAATAAGTGTTCTCTAATCCCCATCATTTATTTCACCCATTCCCCTACCCACCTCTCTTCTGGTAATCATCAGTTTGTTAACAGTCTCTCTCCCTGTTTGTCTCTTCTTTGTCCTTTGCTCATTTGTTTTGTTTCTTAAATTCTACATATGAGTGAGATCATATGATATTTCTACATATGAGTGAGATCATATGATATTTGTCTTTCTCTGACTTATTTCACTTAGCATTATACTCTCTAACTCTATCCAGGTCATTGCAAATAAGATTTCATTTTTTGTGGCTGAATAATATTCCATTGAATATATACAGCACATCTTTGTTATCTATTCCTCTATCAATGAGGAATTTGGGCTGCTTTTATAGTTTGACTATTGCAAATAATGCTGCAAGAAACAACAAAGGTCCATGTATCCCTTTGAATTAGTGTTTTTGTATTTTGGAGACAAATACCCAGTAGTGCAATTATCAGATTGTAGAGTAGTTCTATTTTTTATTTTTTGAGGAACCTCCATCTTGTTTTGCATAGTGGCTGTAGCAGTTTGCATTCCCCCAATTGTGCATGAGGGTTCTTTTTCTCCATATTCTTGCCAACACTTGTGGCAGAAAAAATGGTTTTAATTCTTCTTTGCATGTTTTGTAGCATTCTCCAGTGAACCAACCATTATTGGACTTTTCTTTGTTGGGAGATTTTTGATAACTGCTTCAATCTCCATACTAGCCACTGTTCTATTCAAAATTTCTATTTCTTCATGATTCAATTTTGGTAAACCATATTTTGTTTGGCTAACAACTAACATCTGCTCTTCCTTCCCCAATTGAATGTGGTTATTTAAACTACAGTAGGAAACAGTGTGTCTGACAATGCCCATTACAGTTGGTTAGCAACTCTCCAGGTGCAACTCACACATTTGTTGCTGTTTCAGAAGTGGCTGATGTTTATTTAGCACCTACTATGCAAAAAGCAATTTGCATATATTACCACTCATGTCCTGGTATTCCTGGAAAGGAATTTCTGTAGTTGTCTAGCTGGCAGATGAAGAAAGAGCAAACAGAAATGTTTACATACTATTTCTAGAATTAGAACACAATATATAGTCAATGATGCCTTATAATTTTATTGACACTTTTCCTTTTTTAATGATATACAAAATGTATGATATACAAAATTTTTAAATGTGGGCGAGTCTTGGAAATTTGCTCATGAAAACACAGCTAATAAGCAGTAGCTTGTTTGTTCCCAAATCTGCTGTCCTGTTAATTCTGTCTCTACCCTAGTGAAATGGATGATCTTTCATCAGGAAAGTCATCTTCTTGGATCAAGGGCACAGGTTTGAAAGAAATATTGAAAAGGCAGTGAAGGCATACCCATCTAACCAGCTCAATAATGGTTTGTAATTAATGCAAGAGGAAGTATATAAGTCAGAACCATATGTAAGTTTAGTGTATTTCACTACTTTTCTTAAAAGTTCAAACCATGCTCCTCATATAATACATTCAATTCATTCATAAGCACAATTTCTTTCCCATTACCAATTAAGTATATCCTATTCTGTTAAGTGGAAAAGTGGTAGGTAGAAATGTGCATGAAGGAATGGCAAATTCGGGAAGTAAAGGAAGAGATCAAGACTAGATATAAAAAGTTTTGGGAGTATCTGCATAGGTCTCCTTGGTAGCCAACAAAGATATTCATATTTCAATACCACTCATTATTGGTCTTTGCAGCTGCTTTTCACTTTACACGAAGATAAGTAAGATGTGACTGTCATCTGTATTTGCCACACAGTGTTAGAATCATTTGCTGAATACTTAGGTTGGATATATTTTAATACTTTGCTTTCTGTGCAGTCTTTAACACCACTTTGTGAAGATGACAACCACGCCCAGGAAATTGTTAAGAAGCTGGAGAAGAGTATAACTTTCCTTAGCCAGTGCACTGCACGAGTGGCCAGTAGGGCTGAGATGCTCGGAGCCATTAATCAGGTAATCTGTCTTCATTTCTTTAGCTATGATGAAATTACTAAAAGGATTTATTTTCCCTGGGATTATGAATTACACTTCTAGGAGGAAGTTTTTTAAAATACTTCTGTGTTGTACAAGGTGTGCATATTTAATATGGAAAAAATGGAAAATTAAATATGCAAATAAAAATGTAAAAAAAAAAAACCCTCTCATAATATCATTAGCCAGGAACAGTCATCCAAATCATCCTTTCCAAATATCAATTTCACACTTTCTCCTTTCTCCTCAAACTATCATCATGTCCTTCCCCATCCTCTCTGGCAAATAATGACTTTGCTTCCTGCCTCAGTGAGAACATTGAGTCATTCTGAAGGGAACTTCCACAAGTTCTGAACCTAGTAACATCTCAACCCTCATACTTTGCCTTCTTTCACAGGACAGAACCTGAGTCATCTCTAATCCTATCTAAGGCTAACCATCTCACCTGTATACCGGAGTCCATCCTCCTAATTTACTCAGAGTCTTGGGCTCTGGTTCTCCCTCCTTTCCTTCAGATATCTTCAGTTTTCCCCACTGTATTGAATCATTCTCATCAGAACACAAATAGGCTGTTTTTAAGATGGGAAAAAACACAAACAAACAACATAATCTTTGACCCCTTCTTCTTTGTTTCTTTGTTTCTCTGCTACCGCCCTGTTTCTGTCCTCCATTTACAGCAAATTTCCTCAACAGAATTGTACTCATGGTTTCTAATGTCTCCCCTCCCATTCTCTCTGAAATCTACTCTAATTAGCCTTAACCTACCCATTTTTCTTAACCTATTTGCTATATTCAGCATGGCTGAGTTCTTCCTCCTCCTGGAAACACTCTCCTCACTTGGCTTCTAGGTACCACATCCTCCTGTTTTTGTTTTTTTGTTTTCTCTCTCTACCTCATGGGTCACTCCTTTCCAGGCTCCTGTAAGGGTCCCACCATTCTCCCAGGCCTCATAATATCAGTGGGGCCCAGGGCTCCACTCTTGTACGTGTAACGTCCATCTTCTTCAATCCCCAGACCATCCTATGTAGTCAGCTGATGACTCCCAAATTCACATGCTTATCCTAAGCCATTGCTGTGAGTTCCAGACTAGAATACAGTACTACAGATGGAGCATTTCCACTTGGATGTTTGACAAACAATTCGAACAACATACATAAAAATAAACTCACCGTCTCTCCAAAACCGGTTTTACACATAATCTCCTTATCTCAGTCAAGGGTAACTTCCCTCCCAGATTATCAGATTGAAAATCCTTGGGAGTCATTCTTTACACCTTTCTCTCACACTCTACCTCTAATCCCACAGAAAATGCTATTTACCATCAGAATATATCCAGAATTAAACCACATATTTCTTTCTCCACTGCTACCACCTTGATTTAAGCTACCATTCTATTTTCTGAAGATTAAAACAATATCTTTCTAAATGGTCTGCCTGTTTGCATTCAAACCAAATACCCCTGCAACATAATCTGTTCTCCATAAAGCAGTCAGAGTATTACTTTTAAAACGTAAGCCAGGTCATGTTTCTTTTTGGTTCAAAGTCCTTCAGTGGCTCCTCACTTTTTTTCAAAATAAAAACCAAAATCCTTATGATGTCTTAAAAAGATCTACATGATTTCCCTACCCTCTTACATCTTGAAGTTACTTTCCTATGATTATCTTCCTGAATTATTGCACTCCAGCCCAGCTGGGCTCCTTTCTGTTGTTCACCAAACATGAGAGTAAAAACGTAGTTTGTTTAGAATATGTTCAAACTTAAATGACCATTAACTTAATACAGACTCCTATATACTTAGGATGTTATATACAAATTTTAATGGTAACCACAAACCAAAAACGTATGGTAGATACATGAAAAATAAAGAAAGAAATCCAAGCATAACATTAAAGAAAATCATCAATCACAATGGAAGAGAGCAAGAGAAGGAAGGAAGAGAGAAGAACTAAAAAAAAAAAACCCAATTAACAAAATGGCAATGAGTACATACATAGCAATGATTACTTTAAATGCTTTAATCAAAAGATATAGGGTGAATAAAAGAATAGTACCTGTCTATATGCTGCCTACAAGAGCCTCACTTCAGAACTCAAGACACACATAGACTGAAAGTGAAGAGATGGAAAAAGATATTTCATGCAAATAAAAATGAGAAAATCTGAGGTAGCAATATTAGGCAAAATAGAATTTTAAACAAAGACTGTAACAGGAGACAAAGAAAGGCATAATGATAATGGGATTAAAATTGTAAATATCTATACACTCAACATAGAAGCATCTAAATATATAAAGCAAATATCAACAGGCATAAAGGGAGAAATCGATAGTAATACAGTAATAGTAGGACACTTTAATACATCACTCACATTGATGGATGGATCATCCAGTCAGAAAATCAATGAGGAAACAGTGGCTTTGACACATTAGACCAGATGAACTAGATGGACATACACAGAACATCCAGCCCAAACTGGCAGAAGGCACATTCTTCTCAAGTGCACATGGAACATTCTCCAGGAGAAATCACATGTTAGTCCAGAAATCAAATCTCAGTAAATAAGATTGAAATCATATCAAGCATCTTTTTCAACCACAACAGTGTGAAACTAGAAATCAATTACGAGAAAAAAAACTTGAAAAGACACAGACACTTGGAAGCTAAACAACATGCTACTAACCAACCAATGGGTCAACAAAGAAATCAGACGGGAAGTCATAAAGACAAAATGAAAATACAGTGGTCTAAAATCTTTAGGATGCAGAAAAAGCAGATCTAAGAGGGAATTTTATAATGATACAGGCCTACCTCAAAAACCACAAAAACACTCAAGCAATCTAACCTTACACCTAAAGGAACTAGAAAAAGAACAGAGCCCAAAGTTAGTAGAAGGAAGGAAACAATAAAGATCAGACCAGAAATAGGTGAAATAGAAGCAAAAAAAAAAAAAAAAATCAATGAAAACAAGAGCTGTTTTTTGAAAAGATAAAATTGGTAAGCCTTTAGCTAGACTCATTAAGAAAAAAGAACTCAAAATCTGGAAAGAGAAGAAATAACAACTGATATCACAGAAATACAAAGGATTATAAGAGACTACTATGAAATATGTCAACAAATTCAACAACATAGGATAAATGAATAAATTCCTAGAAACAGATAAAACTGAGTAAGGAGGACATAGAGAATCTGAACAGGATTACTAGTAATGAATCAGGAGTCAAAAACTTTCAACAAACAAAAGTTTAGGATTAGATGGTTTAATAGGTGAATTCTTACCAGACATTTAAAGAATAGGTTGCAGTACCTATTTTCCTCAAATTATTCCAAAAAATAGAAGAGAAAGGAAAGCTTCCAAATTCATTCTATAAACATCAGCATTACCTGGATACCAAAACCAAAGACACTACAAAAAAGGAAAACTACAGGTCAATATCCCTGATGAACATAATTGCAGAAATTCTCAAAATATTAGAAACCAAATCCAATAATATACTAAAAGAATCATTTCACACATTCAAGCGGGATTTGCTCCAGGTAGTTAAGAATGGTTCAAAAAGTGTAAATACATCAACATGGTACATCAGATTAACAAAATGAAGGTTGAAAAAACATGATCATCTAAATAGCTGCAAAAAAAGCATCTACAAAATTCAACACCCAGTCACGATAAAAAAAACTCAACAAAATGGATTTAGAGGGAACATACCTTAAAATAATAAAGGTCATATATGAAAAACCCACAGCTAACATCATACACAGCTGGAAGATTTTCTTCTAAGATCAGGAAGAAGACCAGGATGTCCACTCTCACCACTTTGACATTGTACTGGAAGTCCTAGCCACAGCAATGGACGAGACAAAGAAATAAAAGGTATCTAAATTGGTAAGGAAGAAGTAAAACTCTCACTCTTTGCAGATGACTTGATAGTATATATAGAAAACCCTAAAGAACTCCGCCAAAAAACTATTAGAACTAAATAAAGTCAGTAAAGTTGCAGGATACAAAACCAATATACAGAAATTGTTTGTATTTCTGTACACTACAAATGAAGTAGCAGAAAGAGAAATTGAGAAAACAATCCCATTACAACTGCACCAAAAATAATAATATATCTAGGAATAAATTTAACCAAGGAAGTGAAAGACCTATACTCTGAAGACTATAAAAGAAAGAAATTGAAGATGACATGAATGGAAAGACAGCCTATGCTTATGGATCGAAAGAACTGATATTGTTAAAATGTCCATACTACCCCAGGCAACTGACAGATTCAATGCAATTCCTCTCAAAGTTCCACTAGCATTTTTCACAGAATTAGAATAAGTTATCCTGAAATAAAATAAGGAGCCACAAAAGACCCTGAATAGCCAAGCAATTCTTAAGAAAGAACAAAGCTAGAGGTATCATACTTCCAAACATCAAGATAACTACAAAGCTATAGTAATCAAAACAGTATGGCACTGCCCCAAAATAGACACATACATCAATGGAATAGGATAGAGAGCCCAGAAATAAACCTTCATGTATATTAATCTACATCAAAGAAGGCAAGAATATACAAAGGGGTAAAAATCTCCAGTTATAAAGTCTCTAGTCTCAGGGATAAAAAGTACAGCATAGCGAATGTAGTCAATAAATTGTAATAATGTATGGTGACAGATGGTAACTACACTTATGGTGGTGAACCCAGCATAATGTATGATTGTCAAATCACTATATCATACACCTGAAATTAATACAACATTGTCAACTATGCTTCAATTTTTTAAAAAAAATTCATGAGAGTTAAACTTTTTGAAACATTCTTTAACTGAAAATGTCTTTAGTTTTCTACTTAATA
Organism: Paguma larvata; assembly: GCA_030068075.1. Lineage (NCBI taxonomy): Eukaryota > Metazoa > Chordata > Mammalia > Carnivora > Viverridae > Paguma > Paguma larvata. Next base: position 81,162,082 of record CM057828.1, on the reverse strand, counting down.
GTCTAGCTGGGCGAAAGATTCTAGGTTAGAGATCATTTCCTTTAGAATTTTTCTTGCATTGTTTCATTTCCTTAATTTCTGGTGTTGCTGTCAAAGTTTGATGCCATTCTGACTCTTGAGCTTTTGTTTATGCCTTTGCTTACTTTCCAGAAGATTTTAGGATATCCTCTTCTCCCCACTGTCCTCTTTTGATTTGAGTTTATTCTCATTTACTGTTATAAGCCCTGGGTATGGATATAAGCCGGCAAGTTCTTGAGTTCCAGAGATTTTTTGCATTATTTCCTTTTTCTACATTTTGTAAAATTTTCCTATGTTTTCTTGAGTTCTTGTTCTGTGCCTGTTAGATCTCCTGAACAGGTCCTTTTTCATTTCTTTTCTGCTTTTTAGTGTTTTTGCTCTATTTTGGGCGAATTTCCTCAACCTTACTTGTAGAAGAGGAAACTCTTCTACTGAGTTATGTATTTTTGTCATATTTTTAATCCCCAAACTTTTTCTTCAACACGCAGCTTTTTAATATCTTGTTCTTATTTCATGGATGCAACACTTAATCCTAACTCTGAAGATTTTGCCAGTTTCCTCAAGGCTTTCTGTAGGTGATCTCCTTCGGCTTGCTTTTCTAGTGTCGATTTTCCTCTTTCATGGTTAGAGGCTTTTCTCTGATTAGCGATGATCTACCATATAGCTGAATGGGAGCTGTGTGGGGAAGGTTCTCGTTGTCTCTGAGCTTCACACAAGCTAGGATGTTTCACTGAGATGTTCTTAATGTCAGTAGCGTTAGGACTTTTATCTTGCTGTGTTAGATTCCTCAGAGGAAAACCTTCCAACCACCTGCTTTGAGAGTATCAGCCTGGCTACTAGTGTTTGCAAGTTGGAAGGAGAAATCAGGCTAGGTATCTCAGAATTTAGTATGTACACAGACTTTTGCTTAATCTATTCTTTTCTGTATGGTCCACTCACCATCAACTATCTGTTACTGCCCAATCCACAGGCTGTTTCTCTCTCTCTAAATATTCAACCTTCAGGATCTTTCAGCAAAGAGATAAAAGGAAGTGACTCAGCTGGTCTGAGTAAGAGAGATCTGTGGATCTAATCACTTTTTATGCAGATTTTCAACCATTTCTTCTGTTTATGTATCTACCTTCAAGTTTAATTCCAGAGGCACCTCTAAATCCTGAGCTTGTGGTGCAGCCCAGGTTGCTTGCAGGCTTACTGCCTCTTTTTTTTTTTTTTTTCCAGGCCTTAGTCATTCACCGCTAGTCCTTCTACTAGCAGGCTTTCAGATTTTTATTTTATCTTGTTCTATTTGTCTTTTGTGTACTCATGTCTTCTTTTAAAAAAATGCCTTTATTGTGATTTTAGGGGGTTTAGGGATGGAGCGAAGATAAACGCATGTGCCTAATCTCCATTTTTTAACTGGATATCAAGAATAGTATTTTCAATGTAAATTTATTCTTTTTTATTTTTCCTACTAGGAAAGCCGGGTTAGTAGAGCAGTTGAAGTGATGATTCAGCATGTAGAAAACCTGAAGAGAATGTACGCCAAAGAGCATGCTGAATTAGAAGAACTGAAACAGGTTCTTCTGCAAAATGAAAGGTCTTTTAATCCTCTTGAAGATGAAGGTAATAAAAATTTAATAGTATGTTCTGTTTTTCTAACATTTTTCTCTTTTAGTCTCTCTTACAAATTATGTCTTTAGTGTAAAACCCTTAGGTTAAGGTTGTAGAAGAATAACTCATTCCTTTTATTTTTATAGCCCAAATGCTATAGATGTTATTTAGAAAACAGGTCGAGAGACCAGAAGGATTCTTTGGTAATGACACCAAAAATTCATAAAATTAAATTGCGGAGATGAAAGAATAGATTTAATACAACCCATTGAGTTTACCCTGATGTTCTCCTATTTAGGGTATGTTAGAATTGGCTTTTCTCCACACATAAAGCACAGTAAGTTAAATAAACCACTTTCATCAACAATGGTTCTGTATTTCTCAAAGAAAGGAGTGACTGTGGTATAGTAAGCTGGTTGATGGATTAGAAAGTAGACATCTGAGACCATGGAAAATACCTTAAAACATAAAGTTTATATAAAGTTTTACTTTAGGGTGAACTTTTCTGAACAGAATTATTCTAATCTGTTCCCTTTTCTAGAAAAAGTAATCATATTTGATAATCTTCTGATCTGTAGTTTGGGATTCATTTATTCGACATACATTTATTTAGTGTCTCCTATGTGCTGGGTAAGCATTGTGGTGACACAGAGGACTGCATTCCATCGGTTAAGATGGTAATTGTTATGAATCACCAAGTGATAACCAGATATTTTTATTGCTCACTAGTCTCCAGGGTCTTATTTTCTGGCCTTTGCTTTTCTTTGTAAAGAATTAAGACCCTTATAATAAGTTGCATACGTAATTCCTAAAATGTGCAAATATTTTTCCTTTCAGATGACTGCCAAATTAAAAAACGCTCGTCTTCTTTAAACTCCAAGGTAATTACTAATTGTCTATCAAATGTTACAGATGAGATGGTTTTAAAATATTTGAAACAACATGGCTTTGAATGTAAATCGTATGTATGTGTTTATGTAGTTATGTGTGTGTTTAAGTTTATACATGCATGCTTTTATATTTCTAACTGTATGTGTACATCAACTAAGTTTCTCTGAAAGCAAGAGGTAAAACAGTTTCTCAGATAAAACCAGAGTTGGAAATAAACAGTCCCAAAATGGTAGAGTAGCTTCACAGAATCCAAAAGGCCCAGTCTCCTTTCGCTGCCTCATCACCCGCAGCCCTTTGCTTCCACCTTATGGTCTAGGACGGCTTCATCGGCTCAGGGGCACCAAGTCCTGGCCATTGCATGGGAGTCACATTCCAAGAAATAGGAAGGAGCAAAAAGGAATGTTCCCTCTCCCTCTCAGGACTATTCCTAGAAATCCCAGATAACGTTTCCCTTTTCGTTCTTGGTTGAAAATGGAGCTGGAAAATCCATTTTTTAATTCTGGAGGCTTTGTGCCTAACCTCAAAAATCAAGGAGGGTGTTTTGTTTTTTGTTTTTTTTTTTTACCAAATAAAAAGGGGAAAATGGGATCTTGAAAGTCAACCGGCAGTTTATGCCAGTTTGAAAATCAGGATTCCACACATTTTTTTTGAGCAAGAGACTTAAAAATAATTCCATGCAAATCTCTCTCTCTCACAAATGAGGAAAATCATTCTCACAGAAGTGATTAGTTATGATCGTGTGGTGGCAGAACCATGGTGAGAACCCAAGTTTCTCGGACTGCAATTTTATATTCTTGGTACTCACGAACCTATACAATTAAATTAGGAATGGTGGTTTAAGAAAAGGATTCACCTGAAGCCTCTTCAGTCTATCTCCTACATTTGATATTATAATTTCCTGAAGTTGTACTTAAGCTTTAAGAACCACATGGTAGTATATCACATTTTCCTGTGCAAATCTCAATGCTGATATAGAAACATAGCAATTCATCAAAAACGCCCATCTTTAAATGTGTTAAATGGAAGAAAAATGAAACCATGAGAAAAAGCTAGAAAACAGGTACATATTTGTCTCCTCTTGAGTTGGACAAAACCTAGGCATAAAAGAAACACTATAGCAGAAGAAGGATAGGTTTGGTTACATTAACAATGAAAAACATTTCTGTCAGAAATATTAACAACATATGGGCAAAAATCACAAACGGATAGTTTTCAGAGAAGATATATATATATATATATATATATATATATATAGTTAGTCAACATAAAAAAAAGTGTTCAGTGTTACTAGAAACCCAAATAAAAAACCTTATTTGACTGGCAAAAATACTCATTGAGTGTTGGGAGGAGGTGGAATATAAATTGGCAGAGTATTCCTGGAAGGCCTCTTGGCCATAACAAATATGTCCACTGTTTAACTCGGCCGTGACCAAGTGCAGGGCTGTGTATGTACAAGGACACCCGCCAGTGTTCTCCACAATGATAAAATACTGATAATTTTCTAAACGTACTTTTGCCCTTTCCGGGTAGCCATCTTCTCTTCGGAGGGTGACCATTGCCTCTTTGCCCAGAAATATTGGAAATGCAGGAATGGTAAGGAAATTCTTAAGTGTTCTTAGTCAAAACCAAATTAATTTTCATATAACAAAGACAAACTTTACTAAAGTGGCATTTCATTATTTTTTAAATTATTTCCGAACTTTAAAGGTGGCTGGGATGGAAAATGACCGATTTGGTAGGAGGTCAAGCAGCTGGTAAGTGTAATTTTATGGTCAATCTTGGGAACCCTCCTGTTTTATAACTGACTGAAGTAACCGTTCACAATGGTAAGAGAGTAACATTTGATTTACACAGAGTGCATGCACAATAATTATAAAAACAGGCATAGAACCATGAAGTTTTATTATGAAGCATAATGTGAATATGCCAACAAAATATAGAACTTATAATTTTTATATTGACTTAGGTAGTAGGAAATAAATTGATAATGGCTACGGATATATTTAATTTGACAAGTGGCTATAATCATCTTTATTTAGGCGTATTTTGGGGTCAAAGCAGAGTGAACACCGTCCCTCCTTACACCGATTTATTAGCACCTACTCCTGGGCAGATGCTGAAGAAGAAAAATGTGAACTCAAGTAGGTGAAGCTTGCTGTGTTCATCCACCTGACGGAGCTGGGAAAGAGTGGGGGTCACTTTCACTCTATGGAAATGAGACCAAGGCTGCATCATCAAAAAGACAGTTCATTAACACTTTTATAAACCGTAGAGCATTATATAAATGGTGTTTGCAAACACATTCACTCTTGTAGTATTTGAAGTTTGAGGTCTTGAGTTAGAAAAGACCCTTAAATTCGCCAGAATTGTGAAGATTATTTTCTTCCTGTGTATCTCAGATCTCTGGCCATCTGAGAGAAATGTCAGTACAGAGCCACAGAAGCAAAACATCCATCTACTTAGATAAATATATATAACGCACATATATTACATGTGTCTATATGCTATAGACACATGTTATATATGATTCATGTTTTATTTTTAATCTATCTTCCCTTTGTGTATAAATGAACAATAGGGGAAGCATAAAATGTTATATTGCTATATGTTTGTTTAGCAAGTTAAATAAAATCTACTTCTATAGCAAAAGGTAGAGGGCAGAGGAGGAGGGATTTGAAGAAACGTTGCCTCCAAGTCCTTGGGTGACACTGGACAAATTGTTTAATCTTTGGTCTGTTTTCTCATCTGTAGAGACCTGACTGAAATGGTTTTATGTTTTTATACATGTTCACTGCCTGCCTGCTATGTGGTAGATACTACATTCAATCCTAAGGGGTATAAAGAGTAAGATATAGTGCCTACCCTCTGGTTTTTTGTTTTTTAAATAATCCTAGGAGTCTATTGCATGCGTTGAAAAAATCTTTTTAGATTTAGGGCTAAAATAATGGATTTTTCTTATTTGGGTGAAAAAAACCCAAGTTTTCTCCAAAAGATTACATGTTTTTCTTTTTGTTAGTATGACTGAGAAGGCTTTGCAAACAAAAAACTGAAATCTTGAGAAACTTACAAGAATTCAGTGTTTCCTTTAAACACTGAAGCCATATACATACATTCCCTATAGATGTCCAACGAGAAAAGAAAAAAACCAACTTTGAGAAACAGCTCCCTTTGGCAATAGTGAGGCCCTAATGGCTTGGAATTTCAAAATTCAAATCTAACTCGGAACTTCTTAGTGAACATAATAATGGGACAAGTTTTGTTCAGGTTAAAGGAACTCCTCTGTAGACAGTAGGATTTTATTTGAAATACTTTCAATCCAGTTGCTATTTCCCAGCTCATTAAATATTAATTGTAGCTAGCTTTGTATGGAATATGTTTTTAGAAACACTTTTAAAATTAAGATTTTTAAAGAAGAAATGACAGTTTCATGTTTCTCCAGTTTAGCATAAAATCCACTGTCAGTTAATTATGTGGTAGAAGAAAATATTTTACTACATATTGAATAAAAAAATACAGAGGAAGAAATCACGATTAATAACACTAATTATGAGTGGTGATGATTGACTAACTTCTTTGTAAATTTTTTACTTGTCCTTTGGATAGCACCTCAACTTTCTACAACAACCATTTTCCTAAATACAACAAGTTTTAAAAACTACATTCCTACAAATGGTTAAAAACATAAATTTAGTGATCTGAATTTTAGAATTAGATCTATATTTTTCAAAAGGAAAACAACTATTTGTAAGCCTCTTTAGTAATACAATCTAGAAATATTTTATAAATAATCTGGTACATTGTCCATAGTTTCAAATGTTTAAAAATACTTATTTACAGAAGTAAAGATGACTCAGAACCACCTGGAGAAGAAGTAGTAGAAAGGACAAGAAAGCCAAGTCTTTCTGAAAAGAGAAACAATCCATCAAAATGGGACGGCTCTTCAATGTAAGTTGTCTGCTTGCTCACGATACCATTTTCGTGGAATGGGGAAAGTTAAGGCAGGGTTAACAGTATTAATTTTAGTCAAAGTACTAAAACACTTGTTAAATTTTGGATAAAAAACAAACTTTGCATGGTCTACAGGAATTGGCACTGGAGGCAGATGGCCTAGGCAAGTTCATCCATTTTTGAACACCAATTTCTTCATCTAGAAGATGGGAATGATAATGGTAGCACCTGTGGCATTGTTTTGTTCTCATGATTAAATAACTAGCACATGTAATATGCTACGTGTAGTGTCTAATACCGTTAACTATTTTCAAAGACATGTGATGTTATAATAAGCTTTTCTTATGAGTGTTTTTAAAAATAGTTTAAATTTCAATATAGCAAAAGTCCAGGATATAGTGAGAAATATAAGTCATATGTATATACACACATATCATGCTCTACCCTATAAATACCATTTTTATTTCTATTGTAGGAATAGAAGTTGTCTTGATTGAAAGAATGAGACAAATACTCAAATGTTCTTGTTAAATAATGCCTGAGCCACCTAATTTTCAGATCATCACCATAGCAGTTCTTAACTCTAAAAATTATTGAGGATGGGGGCAAACTGTAGTGCAAACCAAGATAGCAGGTCAATAGGGACCTTATTACAAGGCAGCGTTGGTGGGATATAAGGCAGATCGATGACTTGATCGGTATTGTTGGCAAAAGGACTGTTTCTAATAACAGATTGTTGCTATTACCAAATTCTGAATTTGTATTTTCCTTATAGTTATGACACAATAGCTTCCTGGGCAACAAATCTCAAGACTTCCATCAGAAAGGCTAATAAGGCACTCTGGCTTTCTGTTGCGTTCATTGTACTGTTTGCAGCTTTGATGAGCTTCCTCACAGGACGATTTTTCCAGAAGTCTGTGGATGCTGCTCCCACACCAGATGGGGACTCCTGGATGTCTCTAGAACAAATCTTGTGGCCATTTACTAAACTCCAACACAACGGACCCCCGCCAGTGTGACTAGAGCACACCTCAATGTGTGTGTCTTCATTTTTAAAGTTTCAGTATCTGAACTTTGTAAACTAGTAATTTTTAGCCGGGAAATTATAGCATAGAACCAGAGGGTCTCAGAAGGACGGTAAGAGATTTTACATTCCCTCTTTCTGTGATTCCCCCCACCCCCCAACTAAAATATAATGGGGAGGAAGCTTACCTATGATCTTTTAATGAGCTTTTTGAGGAGAACTTACCTGTTGTTTGTTAAAATTTATTGAAATAAAGAACCATTCAAATCTTCATACAGTGAAAACTTAAAGTCTCAGTAGGCCAAACATTCCTGGGAAAAACAACCCCACTTTTTAAAAAATAAAATTTGAGTATAAAATACTTACTAGATTTTAATAACCTACTTGAAATATATTCACTTATTACATTTTATTGAAGAAATAACCTGATTTTCTCTCTCAGTTGCTTGATTCTTCATACTGAACAAAATTGATCATTGGGGATTAAGAATAGCTGAGCAATCTGGTCGAGAGTAGCATATGGCACACGGCATCAATAAACTGGCACTCGGAGCTCCTAATCTTCTCCATTGCTTCTTTGGAAGCAAAATCCTTAATCATGTGATATAAAGTAGAATGAAACTCCGTTTCTTCTTTAAGGGCTTCGGAGAATGTTTCACTGTTTTCATTGATTTTGAGCCTCTGTGCTCGGTCACCACTAAACATTAAAATGGTCCAATTAGGATTCTGCGCTGTTTCTTCATTAAGGTGTTCCCTCAGCTAAAGGAAAAGAAAATTAGAGAAATCCATTAATAGTTCTTCTATTAGGTATTTTAGCAGAGTGTAATTCAAACTCAGTCCCCATTTCCTAAACCATGTGTTTATAGAGCTTATCAAAATGTATTAATTCATTCAACAGAGAGAATGTTGAGTAGCTACCATGTGCCAGGGACCGGTCTAGGTGCTGGGGATAGAACAACAAAGAAAACCAAACAATTAAGTAGCAATCACAACAATAAACCCCACCCTCCAGGAGCTTATATTCAAGTAGGAGAAACACACAAGTAAGTATGGTGGCTCGCTTATGCTAAAACATTCATCATTCAGCTTTTAGAATTTGATAAGATACATTTTTTATCAGCCAGTAAATGTGCCAGAAAGTTAAACTGGAGGCCTACTCATCTCTGAGGAAAAAGTTTGGGAATCACAGATATAAGGACATGAGCCCGAAGTAAGAGGATTTGATACTATACTGGGCAATGAGGGCATGGCCTTGACATAGTTTGACTTTCTATTTTTGACAAAATAAACAAAAGTGAAGTTTTAAAACTATTTTGGATATTAATTTTTTTCACCTTTTCAAGAGGAGAAACTATAGCCTACATTTATTTAGTTTTGAGTACCTTATCTCCTTTTGGAGGACAAAGTGGTTTTGTGAGTTTTTGCATACTCTACCTTAACTATAACTCTTTTTGAACCACATACTCCATTCCATTTGCTCCAACCAAATGCGAAAGCAGAACTTAGCAGGGCCAGTTGTCGATAAGCTTTCATTTCTACCAAGGGATCCTGTCAATATAAAACCAAATAGAATTGATCACAGAGCTTCACAACAAGCCTCTCTTCAGTCTTTGGCTTCCTACAGTCGCTTCTCAGCACAGAAAAATCCACTTAAAATGTAAGTCAGATCATGTGACCGCTCTGACAAGGCAAGGGTGTAGCCTTTCTCTCAGAGGAGAAGCCAAAGTCCAATGCCTGACAAGGGGTCTGACGTCCCCCACGTACACCCCATTACCTATCATCTCCTTTTCTTCCTCAGTTCTACTTGGCTAAATTCCCCACCTTCAAGCTTTGCTTAGGTCTTACCTTCCCATCGAGCGCCCCCTCCTCCAACACTCTGTTTGATATTGTATGCCGTCCTAGCCCTGTCGTTCCTGATCTGCACTTTTTTCCACAGCACTTAGCACCTTTTGACATACTATATGTCAAACTATATATAGTTTTGTTTGATAAACTATAGAATGTAAGCTCCACAAGGGCAGGGACCTTTGTTTTATTCACTAATGGATCCTAAGCATCTGCAACAAGGCCTAGAATATGAACGATCAGAAAAATAATTCTTGAATATTCTGCAATGAATAGTACACTACAGTCAGCCTTTGTAAAGCCAAGGTGTTTTTTTTCTTACACATATAGAACATTGGAAAATAATGGGAGTACAGTGTATATGTCTACCTATATTGTCTTTCTGATATGTTATAAACCTGTTCCTGAGTACGAACTCTTCTGCCCAAAACATCTTTCCTGATTAGAACCTTCTTTGTCTTCATTTATTAAACATCCGCTGTTTCAAGGAATATGCTAGGTGATGAAAGAGCAGTCCCCATCCTCAAGGAGCTCACAGTTAAACATGGAAGAATCTTATTTAACTAAAGCCTAATAGGTAACGTGAAGCAGTATGCAGAGGGGGAGCCTCTGCGAAGCAGCAGAAGGAAGTGGGTTCTGCATATCAGTGTGTTTAAATTTGCCTGACTTGTCATGTTTGGGCAACTGTTGAATCATTTACTCTTTTAAGAAATCTTACATATATCCAGCCTGGAAGAAGGAAGGAAACATACAAAATGCAGAACTGACGAGCTGCAGACAAGAGCTCCATTTGTAATATGAAGATCATACTACAGGCTTACACTCTTGGGAAAGCTTATTAAACTTGAGACAAGCCTGGGTTCCTGGTCTTGCCATTTATTCCCTCCTTTCTAACTATAATCCTATCCAAGTGAATATAGAAAACCTGTAGTATATCTTAATATTTACATAAAATTTAATTCTTGCTAACATTCTAAATGTCCATTACATTAAATTTGGAAAGATTTGTTCTTACCTTATAATTTGTAACAACATAAAAATGAGAGTGTCCAGTAGGAAAGATATTCAATCCAATTTCTTTCAAAGCAAGAATAAAAGAAATAGGAGTCATCCATCTTCCTTCCAAAATAGAGGAATGCTTTTTGTTATCTAGTTGGAGTGATGCTAACATGCAGAGGTTTTCCTAATTTTTAATAAGAAGAAAGAACCTTTATATAAGTTATTACTTCATTATTCCACTTCCAGCCTTGAGGTTCTTTATACTGTTTGTTTTTTTTTAACCCCATATCATTCTGCGGTAAAAAGAATGCAGGACAGCTATGAGCTCTGCCAAAAAGTCTCCTTGTTTCCTCACCCAATTGACCAACTCTTTTTTGGCTTTATTTGAACAATCCAGGGACTAAAGGATGTCTCCTCCCATTTTGTAAGTTATGGTCTAGGAGCGCTGATGATGGTCACACTGAATTACACTAGCCATTTGATAGCTATTCATGTTGCAACTTTTAAGGAAAAAAAATTTTTTTACACATACAAGATTTAACATAATAATGCAAAATTATCTTGTTTTAAAGTTTGCAAAGTGGCAATTTGAAGGTGTACAGAGTTCACATATCTCTTCTGGTTTTAAGGAGGAAGCCTCTTGAGAGTGGATCAAAAACTCTCTGGAAGTCATACTGCAATTAGGCTTGTAGCTTCATTAATTGGTGTATTTCTAACTTTAGGGTACAAAATTGCACCTCATTTATTACATATTACCAATCCCATTAAAAATTATTTTTTCATTTAGAAATTATGGCTCGGGGAAACTGGGTGGCTCAGATGGTTAAGCATCTGACTCTTGATTTAGGTTCGGGACATGGGTTCGAGCCCTGTGACAGCACAGAGCCTGCTTGGGATTCTCTCTCTCCCTCTCTCCCCCACATGCCCTCTCTTTCTTTCTCTTTCAAAATAAATAAACTTTAAATAAACATTAGGAAAAAAGGTTAACAAAATTATGGTTCAAGGTATATTTTAAATACATATTGAAATGTCTTTTATAAATATAAATCACCAATGATTGATTGCTTCAACATACTGTCATCAAGAGGCTTACCTCTTTAATATGACTTACCTTAATTTGTATTTGGATCTCAGCAAATACTGTGGTCACAGTCAAAAGTACTTTATTCACATCAAGTGGTCTTAGTTCCCACGACTGGAATGGCATGTTAATATGAGTATCTTGAATCAAGGTAACAGGGCCAAAAGTTTCTAGGCTGAATGTTACAAGTCTTTCTTCTGATTTGTAAGAGACATTGCTGATGCCATCGGTCTTCCAGTGTTTACCTTCACAATTAGAAAGTCACAGTTTCATGTTTTTCTATACAAAAACAAGATGAATGAAACCACACAAATAACTGCAAGTGTGTATATAAATCTTTTACATTAGAATCTCTAATGTAATAGAATAGAATAGAATCTCTCCAAAAGGCCAACTTTGCTGGGAGTTTCTTCCTGTCCACGGGATCGAGTCCAAACTCCTCGGCATGGTATGTAAGACCTTCAGGATGAAGACCGTGTTTCCGGTTTCATCCCTTGTACTTCCTACACTCGTTTTAAGTTACACTTTTTCTCCCCCTCTCCCAACAATATCATATTCCTCTGAGCCTCTCTGCACATGCAGTTCTATCTTCCTAGAGTACTTAATCTTTCAGAGTACCTCTTTTTAAAAAAAAAAAAACTTTAAAACTCACTTGTGTTAAGTATACAATTATTTTTAGTTAACTGACCTAGTTGTGCAACCATTGCCACAATCCAGTTTAGAACACTATTATTCTCCCCGTAAGATCTTTCATGTCCGTTTTATAGTAAATTAGTCCCATTCTCACCTCCAGCCACAGGAAGTTAATATTCTTCCTGTCTCTAAAGATTTGCCTTTCTGGCCTTTTCATATAAATACAATCATATGATAGGTGGTCTCTTGTGTCTCTTATAACTCAATAATAAAACAACCCAATTTAAAAATGGGCAAAAGATTTGAATAAACCTTTTACCAAAGAAGATCCATTAAAGGATAATAAATACATTAAAAAAGATGTTCAATATTATCAGTTATTAGGGAAATACAAATTAAATCCCTGAAATACCACTTCATACTCACTAGAATGACTAGAATCAGAAAGATAAATAATCACAAATGCTGGCAAGGATATGAACAGTGGGAAACCTCATATAATCCTGGCAGGCATGTAAAATGGTACAGTTACTCTGAAAAATAATTTGACAGTCTTAAAAAGTGAAACCAAGTTACCATTCAACCCAGGAATTCATTATTCATTCCCGAGGTGTATACTCAAGAAAAAGGAAAACCTACATCCACACAAACACTTGCATGCCAGTATCCTCTTAGTCTCTTACGGCCCAGTTCAATATTCCTTACCATGACAAGCTTTCTTTAACGCCCCAGGAGGACCCACTGTTCTGCTCCACAGCACTTTTATCTATGCTAGCACAGCACCTTACTGCATCGTATTGGTGCCTCTGCCTTGTTTGCCTCTCCTACAACTTTGAAAGCTTCTAGAGGCAGGAACGACGTAGGTCTCATCTATTCTATATTTCTTCTTGCGTGCCACAGTTATGGAACACGAGCCCTTCCCTTCCTAGAATGCCCTCCCCATCGCCACGTGGCTTTCTCCTCCCATGGAAGGTTCCACTCACTCTTAAATTCAATATGACAACTACAATTATATTGATAAACTAAGTTATTCATAATTTTTTGTTTTTACATTAACGAAATTCATTTGTAAAGGCAAAAATTAAGTATGACCTATAAATAAACTCCCCACATGTGTAAGTATTGCCTGGAAAAATTTTCCCCACAGGAAGAATTATCGGAGTGTATACTGCTGCTGTCTAATTAGGACAAAGTCAAATTTTACACATTTCCCTGAATCATGTGGGATATAACTTATCTAATTCTAATTTAGTGTGAATAATTTTTAATGTCCTAAATATTTAAAAATATTATCATTAAAGGAAAAGTGAAACTTCTAAAGCAACATGAAGGGAAGAAGTTATCTAACTGTTCATTTTGATAGGTTTTAAAAATTAATGTATTGACAGACATATACTGCTTTTAATGCACAAGCTATTTCTAGAATATAAATATGTGCCTATGTCTACACAACCAAAATGTGAATTACTGTAGCAATCGTAAAAAAGTTTAAACTACATAATATTTATCCTTCTTGGCAGAGAAATTCCTAAATGCTCTGCTCCTATAACTGCAGAAGTAGATAAGATCACAAAGACACAGAGCTATTATCTGTTCCCAGCCTGTCACCAAGTAAATCCTTCCACAGACAGATGAATGTAAAACATTTCACACTAAAAGTAAAGCTATATACCTTTCCTCCAGCAGCCTCAAACCTGCATACATTAATTCACAAGACCAAAACCTTTCAAAGTATAGCCAGCCAGCCCCAAATGAGGTATTTGTTAATGATTACTGAATCATCAGCTTGTATTCTGCTGGTACTTCTGCTTTTAGTGATATTTATTTCACATTTTGAATAAGCAATTTCCCATGGTTCAACAATCAAAAGTTATAAAGAGGCAGAGAATGACTAGTTTTCCTCTGTCTCAGGCTTCCCAGGGCCAACTCCCCATCTCCAATACTTGTTTGTAATAAGATTTGTAATTTATAAGTTATTACATTAAAATAAATTTTAATCACCCTAATCTGAATTATTTAGTCATTTCAAGAAAGAGTAGGTTTTTCATTTGTTTTTAACGCATTATACTATTTTGATGTTTTTGTGAGTTATTTTTTTAAACATAGTTACATAACCGTAAGTAACTGTTCAGAAATTATGGCAGTTAAAACCTCAGGAACTAAATAAACAAACTCCAATCCCTATTCATTTCCATCAAGAGCAAACAAAGACCTTAAAATTGCCATAGAAATGTGTAAGATTAGAAACCGGGAATTTAGACACCATATTTTCTGTTTTAAGGATTTGTGTTATACCTCTTTCATTACATTGTTATCAAAGCTGATTAAGGTATTGCTGTACCTTCAGCATCCCACCTTACAACCATAGGGTCCTCGAAAAAGATTACATTCTCCCGAACCTCAAGTGTGACCTCGATGGGTGGGAAAGTACTTTCTGTTTCAAAGTCTTCTGTACTTTCTGGAGGATATATATATTTCTGCAGTCCTTCTTTGAGTATCTTTTTAAAATGACCAAAAATAACATTGAGTTAGAAGCTAGTAACCAAGATGTAAGTATTGCTGAACAAGCTATATAGTTATTTTTTTAATATTTATTTTTGAGATAAATATTGAGAGTGCAGGTGGGGGAGGGGCAGAGACAGAGAGGGAGACAAAGAATCTAAGCAGGCTCCAGGCTCTGAGCCGTCAGCACAGAGCCTGATATGGGGCTCAAACTCACAAACCACAAGATTATGACCTGAGCTGAAGTCAGGTGCTTAACCGACTGAGTCACCCAGGTGGCCCTATGTAGTTATTCTTAATAAGCACTGAAGATTGGTCTAATTTAACTACAGACTAACAACAAGCCACAACAAAGTTAAAAGATAATGATTGAGGGAAGAAAAATCACTAAATTTGAATTACAGAATTCAACCTATGCCAGGTTCTATGCTGGGATTTACTCATTTTATTCCTCCAAGTGATTCTATAAGACAAATATTTTACAGAGAAGATAACTGGGACTTAGAGAAATCACATAATTTGCTTAAGATTACAAAATGACTTCAAGGAGACACCACAATTCAGAAACAGAGCTATAGGACCCCAAATCCTATATTCTAATACATTGATTCGGGTGTAGATGAAGAGAGAATAGGTGTAGGTAAAGAGAGAAAGGAATATAAGCAATTTTGTGAAGTGTAGAAATGAATGGATAAAAAGTAAATTAAAAATCATCGGGTAGGTACACCTTAAACTTATACAAGGTCGTATGTCAATTACATCTCAATAAAGCGAGGGAGAGAAAATAAATTAAGCCAACAGCAGATTTCTCTGAGATGAAAGATTTGTCCTTTATTTGAACACAGCAGAGAAGGATCTAGGGAAGAAGGGGTGGGGAACATTAAGAATGACACAAAATAGAGGGGAAAACTGGATAGGTAAAAGTTCTAGATAAAGTGGGAGATTATTGAAAAGAGACTTGAACGAGAGCAAAAAGAACTCTTTGTTGCCGGAGAGAAAAACAAATACAAAGGAGGATATTCTGGACTCAAGTAGAGAATGTGGAATGGTGGTGGTGTCAGCACATCAACAAAATTCAAGATCAGATCTTTGAATAAATTCTTGGAAACCCCAACTCTGGCTGGGACCTTCCTATGAATAAAGAGGTTTTTTTTGTTTGTTTTTTTAATGTTTGAGAGACAGTGTGTGCACGTGGGGGCAGGGCAGAGAAAAAGGGAGAGAGAGAATCCCAAGCAGGCTCTATGCTGTCAGAGCAGAGCCCCGACCCAGGGCTTGAACTCACAAACCATGAGATTATGACCTGAGCTGAAAGAAAAACTTGGAGGCCTAACCAACTGAGCTACCCAGGCGCCCTGGATAGAGTTTTGAAGGCCTACCTTCACCAAAGGCATGTCTTTCATGGACCCTTGCCCCACTGTCCTTCAAGTATCCTGGAGGTAGGTAAAGTGGATTCAAATAGATTCTTCAAAGTGGCTACAAATCAGATAATCTCCCCCAGGCATGGTCTAATAAATGCATTCTCATTTGTGGGGAGAACGAGAAAAGAATATCATTATCTCCCCGAATGGGGTAAAAATTAGTTTGGGGGCATGAATAAATCATACTCTTTTAGGTGAAACACAGCTGTATGTATGGTACATGCACAAATATATACCTGAGTATTAAAATTTCATGGGTTGGGGTGATTAGGAAAAAAAAATGTCTACAAAGGCTCTTTAGAGGGGTGGTAGGAAAAAAAAGCTGAGAAATACCACTCTAATATGAGAATGCACCAAGGTCCTTAATGGGTAGGGCTGTGTGTGAGAAATGCCTGGAAGTCTAAGTACATGATGCTAGAGGGGAGAGAGAAAGAGGTGGATGGACAGGGGAAAAGAGAGCGTAGGGGATGAGGGAGGGAGAGGGGAAGAACAGAAAGGCTGGAGAGCAAGGAGGGAAGGAGGAAGGGGCTATGACAACATAACAGGGTTATTTGGGACACAAGCCACCATGAAGGAAAGTTAAAACAAACCAAGTCAATACCAAGGTAAATGTTAGTATTTATTGAAACAGGAGTGAGAAGCTCCTTCAAAAATGATCTAACAACTGCTGTCATGGGCATCCTTACTAAAAGTGTGGAACATGCATCAGCAACATTGGCATCACCTGGGTCCGTGCTTCTGAAACTTAAATGGGCATATGAATCACCTGAGGGTCTTCTTAACATGCAGCTTCGGTAGATCTGAGGTGAAGCCCCACATTACACATTTCTAACAAGTTTCTACATGATGCTGCTGCTGCTGCTGGTTCATGGACCACACTTTATACATGAAGGATCCAGACCAGTGGCTCTCAGACTTCAAGGCATGTTTTGCTAAAACAGACTGCCGGGCCTCACCTCCAGACTTTCTGATTCAGTAAGACTAAAATGGGCCCGTGTATTTGCATTTCTAGAAAATTCCCAGATGATGCTAATGCTTCTGGTCGAGGGACCACATGTTGGAAACCACTGATCTAGTTCAGAGTACACAAACTATGGCCCCTGGAAAATCTGGTCCACCGCCAGTATTTGTAAATAAAGTTAAATGATTACATATCGCTGTCTTATCCTTACAATAGCAGCATTGAGAGGAGCAGCAGAGCTGGTATGCCCACAAAGCTGAAAATATTTACCATTTGGCCCTTTACAGAAAAAGTTTGCCAGCATCTTAAAATAGACTGTCATCGTTAAGACCAAATTGGCACAATCTAAACGAAGCGCTATGGGTTCACAATTAACATGTATGATTTATAGTTTTAAATTGTGCATTATTTTAGAATCCTTTCCTTTACATCTGATTCAAATTTTATAAATTCAAGACAGTTTAAAATTAGTGTTTCTCCTTTATGCTTGCTTATTGGGGTTAAAGTTCATTAGATGTTAGATCATTTAAGAAAAAAGCGTGAGCAATTATTTTACTCATAAATTTGATTCAAAATCAACCTACTTCCACAATAATCCAGCCTTTCATTGGTTTACACTGTGGTGGAAGCTCGAAAATATCCAAGTGGTACACTCCACCCAGGGTTGTGAATTGGCATAAATCAACCTCATTGTCTTCTAAGAAAGATGGCTTTTCATTAGCATTCTCTATCAGCAACAACTGTGCTAAAATTAACCAGATTAATTCAGTTTCTAAATAGATCATAACATTTTGGTATTAGGAGAGAAAGGAAAAAATTCTGATGCTGGAAACAAAGTTTTTATTTAGCTCCTAAATCTTCAAAAAGTGTTTACTTCAAAACTATTCACAAAGCTAACTTTCAAAGGGGGAATAGGCACATATAATGGTAGGATACAGGGGAGGGCTCCATTTATATTTTATATACCAACATTTTAAGACTTTGTATATAATAAGCATGCGTTACTATTAAAAATAACTTTAAATACATATTTTAGAGGAGGAAAATAATTTTCCCTCTACTCTTCTGAGTTCTCGGCTAAAATTCCTAGAATAAAAGACATTAACAAGAGGGAAAGAAAGATTCATTTATTAGTATGTATACCTCCTGTATACATGGGAGATACCCAGGGAAAAATGAGTAACCTGGAGAGGTGGCCCAGAACTCTGGCTTATAGAGCATATGCAACCAAGAACAAATTTGTGGAGAAATGACAAGATAAAGGAAAGCAGTTTTAGGTTTCTGATGATAGAGAAAAGGACTAGTTAGTAAAGTTTGTTATGTAATTCTTCTGGTCCCCTCTCCAGGCTGATAGGGTCTGAAGTTGTCTCTGGGGAGTAACCATTGTCCTTCCTGGAAGTGAGGGAAGAAGGGACATCTTTGAAAATGTATGTCCTGGTTTTAGGCAGATAGGGTGAAGGTAAGAAGCTTTTCTTGCATCTGCATCTTTTCAGTTGCTCTCAACTCGAAATATCCTTATGCCAAAATGACGTATTTTAGGGTGGCATATTCTGCTACCTTAATTATAAAATATCAAAAAGTGGCTTAACACAAAATTTGATAACTGATAAATTAATGTCTTAAAATTGGACATTATGGGGCTAAAAATCTGAAAGAAGATAAAATGGTAAAAAAATAAATTTTGGTGCATATATTAAAGCTAATTTTTTTCAACAAAAATAAGCCCAGCTCATAAAAAAAGATTTAAAAAAAAAGGATATAGGTTTAAAAGTGAAAAAAACCATATTGGCTAATCCCTTCTGTTTAGACATTTTATGGGGAAGTTCTATAAT
The DNA here is from genome assembly GCA_030068075.1 of Paguma larvata. NCBI lineage: Eukaryota > Metazoa > Chordata > Mammalia > Carnivora > Viverridae > Paguma > Paguma larvata. Next base: position 81,143,340 of record CM057828.1, on the reverse strand, counting down.
TCCATTAATTCTCAGTGCACAATCAAGGGAATATTTTAAGTCACCTATCACTAGGACCACTCCCACCTGTCACCAAAAATCTTTCAATGTAGTACAATGGATAAGAAAGGGAAATCAGGTCCCTTATAGGTTCCACCCTTTACTAGCTGTATGACCTGATTAAGATATGCTAATTAACATGTCTTTTCTCCCTTTCCTCTACAAATATCAGTGTCTATCTTATTGAATTGGGGGGAGTTGTGAGTTGATACGTGTAAAAAGTTTAGAACTGGTGCCAGACACACAGTAAAACTTAGGAACTGTTAGTTTTATTATTCATCGTTACCATTTTCCCCTCTCATAAAAGGAAGCACACTGAGAAGTCACTGAATTTAATCCATGGAGACCAGGCACTGATAATAAATGACAATATGCAAAGAAAATTCCACTTAACCAATTGCTCTCTTCCCCTTGTGTACCTTCAATAAAATACCGACTTTAATTTTTAAATGTATCTAATCAATCATCCATTTACCTAAAAGGAAAGAAAGAATACTGTATCCAAATTTAAACATTTATGATATATATTGTTTGGGGATCACCATGTAGAAAACCTCAGTATTACTGACAGATATTCATGAATTGACTGTAACATCCTATCTCTAACAGAAAAATTACCTCCTCAGGGTTATAGAAAAGTTATAAAGATACAGAGCTAGTCAGCTGCTGAAAAAAAAGTGTGTTGGAAAAAGTGAAGAAGCAGACAAGAAGCTTGTTATGAAAAATATGTAAAGAAACCTATCAAAAATGAATTCCTTAGAAGCTACTGGAAGTGATGTACGTAAATCTCAAACTAAAATATTTGCAAATTAGATATCTTTTTGATTTTTTTGATATTTTTAAACTATCTCCAATTGGTATTTTCCAAGATAAGATTTAATACAAAAGTGTTGAGCAATTTATGGTTGTGTGTGTGTGTTTGTGAATTTTCATCACAACATTGTTTGTGATAATAAATAGTTAGAAATAACCTTACTATGAATAAAGATTTAAATAACATTCCATTACTGGATGGGATTATACAGCTTACTAAAAAGCAAGGTTATTAATGTGTTCTGACTTAGGATAGCGTTGAATATTATTCGTTTAAGAAGAATAGGTATTATGTTCTTTGTATGTATGTAGAATATGTTCCATAACATAACAAATATTACCGATAAAAAATAATTTTCAAAATTTGTATGACATTTCATGGTGTCATTAAAGATCAGAAGAGAGCTATAGAGAGAATAAATAGGAGAAATTTTTGTAAATCTTAGTCATTTCAGAAGAGGGATTATGAAGAACGTTCACTTTAAACAGGTTTCTGCAACATCTGAATTTTTTTTATAACGACCCCGCACTTCTTTTGTAAGCAAACAAATCCCCAAAAAGTTAAATTCTAAAAATATAATTTAGAAGATTACCTGCTAAAACTGTCTCACTTAACAATTTCATCTCCAGTTCACATTTCGTGGCTTCAGATTCTTCCTGGACAAAACTCTACAGAAAACACAAGGACAGATGGGTATGATGGTCAGAGTCTGGTTCAGCCCAGATTCCCTCTGCACTCTCTTTCTGCTCCACTGCTCACTTCAGACGCCTGCTCCCTTAATTCTAGGGCCCTGAACTGACACGTGCTCTGGCAGAAAAACTGGACTTAAAAACAGTAATTTAAAAATCCGTTAAAATGAGAGCACCTCTCCGTAGACCCTCACAAGGGCAGGAGCTAGCCTGCTAGGATTTTCGGATGACAACCCTCAAGTATAAAATAAACAAGGAAGCAACGCAAGCTATGAAGTATTATTTATATTTGTATTTTGATTTTAGCCAAGTTTTAGATCTTGCTCGATCTTGGCAATCAGTTCTCTGATAGAGTAATTCCAAAGCCTGCTTTTGGGTAAGCCTCTCAAGGAAATTAAAGACACCATGCACCAAATAATGTAAAAAATACTATAGTGTAGTAAAATGAATATTACAGAAGGAGGACATAAGATCTCGATTGTATATCTAAATCTGCCGCTAGTTTACTTTTGCAACCTTGGGCAAGACATTTAACCATGTGGGGCCTCAAGTTCCTGCTCAAACAATATATTTGGTACTTAACTGTGTGCCAGACACACAACACATCTTGTAAACAACCCTAAGAGGTGATATTATCTTCATTTTACAAAAAAGGAAACTGAAGCCTAGGAAAATACTGTTCTAAGAGTCAAATAAAATAACAGAAGTAAAGACTTTTGTACACAGTAAAGGACTAGAAAAATGCAGTGTTGTTATTGTAAAAAAAAAAAAAATTGGTTACGTGTGTGCTAATATTGCAAACTGGATGATATCCAGCAAACTTCATTTGACCCCAAATACCATCTGTACTTCTAGAGCAATAGAAAAATCTTGTACCCAAATTCTAGTCAGAAGCTTAAAGCTAGTTAATCCCATCATGCCTCACATCCTCAATCATCATACAAAGCCAAGTCCCCTTTAGTAAATTATCCTCTCCCTTATTCTCGTCACTGTGTTGCTCTGTGTCTTCCTTTTGACCAGTTTTAACACTATTGCGTTCTCTGCCCGCCCTCTCCATTGCACCTCTGGGTAACTTCTCATTTACTAACTTACCCTTCAGAGAATTTTAATATTGCACCTAAATTGTCCAGGCATTGCCAGATACTAGGAATAAACAACAAAAAAAGACAAGGTCCCTGACTCAAGGAGCTCCCGGCCTATAAAGGAAAGCAGGTAAACAAATAGTTATAATACAGTTTTGTGTATGCTGTAGTAAAAAGTCAGGGGGTCCACAAGAAGAGTTCAAGGGAAGAACAGTTAATTCTGTGGGAAAATATTCCTTGGATGGGTGAAAACAGGAAATGCTACCCAAAGGTGGTAAAATTTGAACTAAATCTTGGAAGAAAATTAAGTCTTCCCAAAAAATGGTGGAAGAGAATTCCAAGCGTGAGTGAAGGCAGAAAGGCATGAAGCAAAACAGAGTTTCAAGCACCCCAACTAGTCAGGTGAGGCTGGGGTGAGACATGCTAAGCGAGTGTAAGATCTGAGGCTGGAGATGCAGAGGCCAGAGCGTAGACTTCAGATGCCACTCTAAAGAGAAGCGTTTCTCCTATGGGTAAAAGAGAGCCCACAAAAGACTTACAGGAAAGTGACATGAAGAAATTCGCATTTGGAGAGACTCTTCTGGTGGTCAGCTGATGACGAATGGATTGTTTAATGAAGAATGAGAGGATCGGTGCCTAACTAAAGGCAGAAGTAATCAGGGTCATTAGAAGGAGCATGTTTATGAGAGGACACAGACGTAGAATCAATATAACTTGGATGGCAACTCGATGTAGAAAGCAAGGGACAGGTGAAGACTGATTTTCGGGTGTCTGGCTTAGGTAATCGGGTGGATGGTGATATGATTATCAGGAAAAGACAAGGAGGAAGGACAAGTTTGGGGGAAGCATAATGAATTCAATTGTGGGTATGCTGAATTTGAGGTGTCCATGGACATCCAGGTGGCCTTGGACATTATCTACCATTGAAAAGCCAGTTGCATTTCCTTCTTACAGGAAGGATTATGATCATTAAAAATACCAAAGATATGAGGTCAATAAGCAAGTCAGGCTTGCCAATTCACATCTTCAACCAGTTGAGAATTCTTCAGAGTTTAGACCAAATTGGTTTCTTACCTTGTGGGAAAACTAAGAATTTAGATTTCTCAACAAAACTTTCCCCTTGATAACCACAACCCTGCAGCATACAGTAATAGGAATTTATAAGCTTTTCAATGAGGCCTTGGCTCAACAGATACAGGAATTGGCTTATAATATGGGAAGAACTTCACAGAACACTAGCAAAGTATTTTTTGTTGCAACATGATAAATGTGCAGATACTGTAACGTGGAAATTTTTTTTAACATGTGTGGAATTTGAATTTGATATAAAACAACCTGATCATGAATAAGATCAGTGGAAACAGAATAGAGTTTCCAGAAACAGATCTCATGATCCACTTGGGAATTTAGCATTTGGCATGTCAGATCAATAGGAAAAGCCTAGGTTTGTATGGGAAGTGTTCTGAGACAGTTGGCTAAGATCTGAAATAAAGTAAATTTAGATTCTTCTCACTTTACACTAAAATAAATTCCAGATGGATAAAAGATTTAAATGTAAAAATATAACTAACCCAATCAAAAAGCCACAAAAGTCATGAAATTACTTGAAGAGAACATAGCAGACTGATCACAGTTACCAGTGGATGATCTTGATACTGCACATCTGCAAAACATCAGCACTGAATACAAGTCTGATAGAATGGCTAGAATTCTGTTGTCCCTCAAAAGAATACCTATACAAAGAAAGTTCATTGATCTGAAATCCAATTTTTTCATTAAAAAGTGATTTAAATTTAGAGCTTCAGAATAAGTTGTTGGAATTGGTTCTTCATCAGCAATTAACAACGAATTTGGAAAATACAGCGTCATTTGCTTCATTTTGTCTAAAAGCTAAGAGTGATCATCCTGAATTTGCTGAGTTTATTCCTGTGGCTTTAATACCATCTGTAGGTCAACGGTTTCCAAACCTATACTAGTGACACTCTTCAGGCCACCATCTGTACTATTCAACTCTAGAAGTGCAGTGCAGAACCTGCACGCAGACACGGGAGCTGTGCCTGACTTTCCTCAGAACTCCAGGGTCACATCTGCTAGCCTGACATTTCCATTTGTGTGTCCTGAAAAGTACCACTCCCAAAATAAAACTCTTGTGTCACTGTCACTCTCAACCAGTTCAGCCCATTACTGTGCATCTGCAGTAAACTGCCTGGTTTCCCAAAATAAAAATTCTTTTTTTTTACCTCCAAAACACATTCCAAACATAGCCACCTTTCCATGTCTCTTATCACCACCTTCAACCAAGCACCATTGCCTCTCCTGCCTCCCCAGTGCTATTTAACTAGATGCTGGGCTTCTACTCTGGCCCCTCAACAGTAGCCAGAATAACCTTTCAGAGCTATAAATCAGATCATGCCACTCTCCCACTTACAAACCTTTAATGGTTTCCCATTGCGTTCACAGTAAAATCTTAACTTCTTACTCATGACCTGCAAAGCCCTGCTTTCCTCTCTGATGTCACCACACACCACTTTCCTCCTTGCCACCATACGTCAGTCCACGGCTTTCTTCCTGGTCCTCATTTCTGTCTTATGGCCTTTGTAGTAATTGGACTCTCAGACTAGAACATTTCTACCTTATCACATAGCCGATTCCTTAGTCTTTCTCAGTGTTAATATAACTCTTCATGCGAGCCTTCCCTAACCTCCCAATGGGAGTCACCATAATCCTGTTTAATTCCGTGCATGACGTTTATTACTATCTGCTGTTTTCCAGTTTTTATTATTTATTGTTGGTTTCTCAGGCTTGTATATATACCATGAGAGCAAGTATCTCACTGGTCCTTTCACCACTGTCCTCGGAGGGCCGGACAGCACCAGCGTATGTAGGTAGGCATTCAGTAAATATCTGTTGAGTAAAGAGCCAGGTCCAGGGTATGACCCTGAAACTGGGTTGCTGAGGTAAATTTGTGGGAAGCTGAAGGTTCTGGAATGCAAATGCTCTATTTTTTACATGGGTTATTCTCATGGATTTTAAATTTATCCATGATGACACCAAGAAGTCTCTAAGGACATTTCATGTCTTTACACTTTTCCCCGTAACCAGAATAATTTCCTTCTCATCTAAACTCCTCCATGTCTATCAAAAGATTTAGGTCAAATGTTACCTCATCAGAAAAGACTTCTATTCACTCAAAATATTTTTCTTTTGGATTAAATTTGATCTCTTAACTGCCATCCATAATCTCTCTTGTTGCACATATGAGAATATATGGCAACTGTTACTCTCCTCCACAAGACTGTTACTAGCTTTTTGAAAATAATGATCATGTTGAATTTCTTATGGAAGGTACCACTTAGTAAATGTTTTATATGTATTATACATACTCCTGTTTGTGTTAAATCCTGTATCTGTTTAGAGTATCTTAAAGACAAAGACTATTTTTAATTTGAACCTCACAAAGTTCAAGGATACCCTTTAGACCACTAAAATATTTCTGAAAGTGATGCTCATTCAAAAATAAACAACACTTCTCATAAATGTGTAACATTTAAATTATGCTTTTCTAAAAATTTTGTAAGGTATATAAATTGGGAAGACAATATTACCTGCTACCTATTATTTTAATATATCATTATTACACATTTAAATTAACTAAAATATGGTATTAAGAGCCCTCTAGTGGCAAAGTTCTTAACAGACCTATGAAAAAAGATAATCTGGATATTCTAAATCTAAGAGATTTAATTTTTAAACAAAGTACTAAATCACATCACAAATGACACACAACTCAGGTGTTTTGGGTAATAAATTTCTGCATTATTATACTAACAATTTACCTTGCAATCAGCCTCCAAATTCATTAAAAAGATACAGGAAATATATTTATATTAAAATATGCCAACCTAAAATTTTATAGGTAAGTTGTTTACCCTAAATTAAAAAAAAAAAAAAGAAGTTGTAAAAATAAAATCTCTTCCTCTAAAACCAAAACACAGTAAGTCTGCCTACTGATGTTGCAGGTGGTCCCTAATTTACACATACTCTTACACAAACACAGGTACCTAGATACATGCAAGTTAAATTTCAGAAATTCACATGCCAGTTTAAAGAATTTAGAATATACTAGCCACGCAAAGAAAACAGTGTTGCGAATGACGTTTAGGGTTATGAGAGTCCCTATATTGCTGTCATTATAAAGGAATCCAAACCTAACTGCCCTCCATAAATACTGCTTCAAATTCACTCTGAGTTTCAACCGGACTGCAAGGGGGCACGCTTCCTAAAGCGCTGTGGTGGTGGAAGTGAAGCCTTCTCATCACCACGCGTATTCCATCAGATCATTACAGGGCTCAGAGCTGCTGAGAAGAGGGTCCCAAGAATCTCTCCTGACAAGCGTGCATTTACCTCTCCATTCATTCACTTATTTCTTCACTCATTCAATAAACATTTATCGATCCCCTATCCCGTCTGTACTAGGCCCTGTGCTTATGGTAAATACAAACTCGGTCAAGATATTCTTATCCTCAAGATCATAATTTAGTGTTTAAGGTAAGAATTCTAATAGTCAGACATCGTACGAATGGAATAGAGACATCTAATTTAGCCTGAAGGGGAAAACTTTGTGGAGGTAAAATTTAAGCAAAGCCTTTAAAGATCAGGAGCAGGTAGGTGAAGTGGATGAGGAAGATCCATGAAAGAGAATTTCACAATGACGAGAGAGCTAAGGGGGCATCACCACAGAGGCTTATGAACTTTCTCCCTTTAAAACCCAAAACGGAAATACATTGTTTCATTTTCTATTAGAAAAGTAATGTGTGTTCAGTACTTGCTTATTGGAAATTCAAATAATACAGAAGTGTAAAGAAAATACAAAATCACTGATAATATAGCACCATCTTACCTTTCTCACGCTCCCCACACCTGACCTCAAAGATAGCAATTATTGGGTGACTAGGCTTCCAGAGTTTCCATGCATTAACAAATAAAATCCCCCGCCCTCCATAAATATGGTTTTGTAACTTGAATAAGTGTCTTAACAACACATTTTAGGTATTTTTCCACATAAAAGTAGGATAGGTTCTAGTTCAAGATGGTGATGCAGGAGAATCCTGAACCCACCTCCTCCCACAGACACCTCAAAACTACAGCTGCATATGGAAGTTTCCTCTGGGACTGGGGGGATGCCCAAAGCTAGCTGAGTGACTCCTACACACTGGCTGAACGAGAAAAAACCCACATCAAAGTGGGTAGAAAAGGCTGAGACATCATCTTTCCAGGAATCCACCATGCAGTGACCCACAATCAGGAGGGAATGCGTAAATACCACCTTCTCCCTGAGGACTGAAGTATTTGAACCCCAATTCTGGCACCCTAACTTTTAACCCCACAGATGGCATCCACATCTGGCACTTGAGAGACCAGCGCCTAAAACACCTAGCTCTGACAGCCAATGGGGCTTGCATTCCTAAGACCCACAAGTTATAGCAAACTGAGTAACAGTTAAAAGGAATCTGTGCCTGTCCTTACCAGCTCCAGGGCCCAGTGCAGAAGCAGCAGACTGAAAATCACCCAGGCTTTCTGTGAAAGAGGCTTATTTGCTTATCTTAAAGCATAGGCCTGAGGGCCAGGCATCTAATTTAATACAGTCCAAGGACCTACTGAATTACTCTTCAAAAGCAGAGGCCATTGGGCACCATCTCTGTGCTTTCCCTCTAACTCCAGGTTCTAGTATCTCCCAGAAAGGAACCTGTAACTTTTATCTGTGTGTGATTTTTGCAGCTGCCACCCAGGGGACACCTCTAGATTGCCTGGCTCTGGTTACCAACTGGGGTTACACACAAGGATCCTATGGGACTATAGCAAATGGAGAAAAGGTTCTTAGCTGGCTACTATTCTCAGGGCACAGCACAGAGGCAACAGACCCAGGAGCTTAGTCTGTCGTGAAAGAGGCCTATTAGCTTATCTTCATAGCTGTGGCCTGAGGGGCAGGCTTCTAATTAAACACACATCTAAGAGACAACTGTAATCCTCCCCAGCAACTGCAGAGGGTAGTCTCTCTCTACTTTCTCTCCGTGCTTTCTCTACTCTCTGTGCTTTCTCTACTGCATCCTAGAGCACCAGTATTTACCAGAGAGCTTGTACACAAGCCTAGTGTCCTGGATTTCGCATCTGGTGCCCTGGTTTTCATGGCTGCTGCCCAGGGGATGCCCCTTGATCATCTGGGTCTGGTGGCCAAAGGGGCTTGTATTCATGGGTTTAACAAAACAGTGCAAAGAAAGAAATAGTTCTTAAATGGCTATCACACCAGGGCTCAGCTGAAGGGAACAGACAAAAATACTTCCTCCCAGTATTCCTCTGAAAGATGTATATTTGCATACTTTAAAAAGCTGCTGCCTGATGGCCTGACTTCCAATTAGCCTGAACCTCAGTGGTGACTGAGACTCTCCCCTTTGGGAAACTGATAGGCCTTGGGACATCCTCAACTACTGAGAGCCACTAAAACTAAAGTAGGCTGCTTGGACAATCACAAAAGATCCAGAAATGACCAGGAGCTAAGGCTGGGTCGAATGCAACATTTTATCTGCGACTTGAGGACACTCCAAGACAGGGCATAGAAACCAACACTGAGATGCAAGGAAAATGAAGAAACAAAGGGATATATTCCAAAGAAAAGAACAAGATAAAACCTCAGAAAAAACCTTATTGAAAGGGAGAGAAGTGGTTTATCTGATAAATGTTCAAAATAATGGTCATAAAGATGCTCACCAAGCTCAAAAGAAGAAATGGATGAACAAAATGAGAATTTCCACAAAGAGAAAACATGTGAGTGCAGAATAGAAATCACAGAGCTGAAGAATACAATAAGTGAACTGACAAATGCAATTAATAAATTCAAAGACGGGGCAATGAATTCACCCAAACAGAGCAGAGAAAAGAGAGTTTGAGAAAGTGGAGATAGCTTAAGAGACTTACAGACATTACACAAACCAACATTCACATTATAAGGGCCCCAGAAGAAGAAAAGTGAAGGGGGCAGAAACATATTTGAAGGAATAATGGCTGAAAACTTCCCTACCCTAGGATAGGAAACACATCCAGATCCAGGAAGCCCATTGAGCTCCAAAAGAGATGAACCCGAAGAGTACCACACCAAGACACATTATAAAGTGTCAAAAGTAAAAGACAAGAAGAGAATCTAAAAAGCAACAAGAGAAAAAATATTTCATTACATACAAGATAGCCCCCATAAAACAATCAGATTTTTCAGCAGAAAATTTACAGTCCAGAAGGGAGTGTTACAATTTATTATGCTAAAAGAAAAAAAAAACTGCCAACTAAGAATACCTGGCAAAGTTGTCATTCGAAATCAAAGGAGACACAGAATTTTCCAGACAAGCAAAAGCTAAGAGTTCATCGCCACTAGACCAGCTTTATAAGAAATATTAGTGGTAACTGATTCAAAGAAGACATCCAAATGGCCAACAGACACATGAAAAGATACTCAACATCACTCATCATCAGAGAAATACAAATCAAAACCAGAATGAGATACTACTTTACACCTGTCAGAATGGCTAACATTAACAACTCAGGAAACAACAGATGTTGGGGAGAAAGGAGAACACTTTTACACTATTGGTAGGAATGCAAACTGGTGGAGCCACTCTGGAAAACAGTATGGAGGTTCCTCAAAAAATTAAAAATAGAACTACTCTACAACCCAGCAATTGTTCTACTAGGTATTTATCCAAAGGACACAAAAATGCTGATTCAAAGGGGCACATGTACCCCAGTATTTATAGCAGCACTATCAAAATAGCCAAATTATGGGAAAAGCTCAAATGTCTATTGGCTGATGAATGGATAGAGAAGATGGTGTGTGTGTGTGTGTGTGTGTACGCACACACACACACACACACACACACACACACACTGGAATACTACCCGACAATCAAAAAGAATAAAATCTTGCCATTTGCAACAATGGGGATGGAACTAAAATGTATTATGCTAAGCGAAATAAGAAACGTGGAGAAAGACAAGTATCATACGATTGCACTCATATGTGGAATCCGAAGACTCATCTATAGAGTCACTAAAGTGGATCTCTGAGTGAAGGGATGGAAAGATACTCCATGCAAAAGGAAACCAAAAGAAAAATAACATAGCTGTACTTTTATCAGACGAAATAGACTTTAAGACAAAGACTAATAAGAGACAAAGGTCATTACATAATGGTAAAGAGGTTAACCTAAGAATAATATATAACACTTATAAATATTTATGTATACAACATAGGAGCACCTAAATAAAGAAACCAATTATTGACAGATCTAAAGGGAGAAATGGTAGCAAAACAATAATAGTAGGGAGCTTTAATACCCCACTTTCACCAATGATTAGACCATTAAGACAGAAACCAATGTCTTAAATGACATGTTAGACCAGATAAACTTAAGACATATACAGGACATTCTATCCAAATACAACAGAATACACATTCTTCTCAAGTGCACATGGAACATTCTCCAGTACAGATCATATGTGAGACCACAAAATAAACCTTAATAAATTTAAGAAAACTGAAATCATGTCAAACAGCTTCTCCAGCCACAATGCTAAGAAACTAGAAATCAGTTACAAGAAAACTGGGAGATCCACATATCTGTGGAGATGGAACAACATGTTACTGCACAACCGATGGGTTAAAGAAGAAATCAATTGAGAAATTTAAAAAACCAACCTTGAAACAAATAAAAATAGAAACACAACACACCAACACCTATGAGATGCAACAAGAATGCCGACATCATGAAACAAGAAAAATTCCAAATAAACAACTTAACTTTATACCTCGAGGCACTAGAAAAGGCACAAATGAAGCCCCAAATTAGAAATAAATAATAAAGATCAGAACAGAAATAAATGAGGCTAAATGACAGGAAATATCAATAAAACTAAGGGCTGTTTTTTTAAAAAAAATAAAATAAAACAAATTGACAAAACTGTAGTTAGATTTACCAAGAAAAGAAAGAACTCAAAATCAGAAATGAAAAAGAAGATGTTATAACTGATACCACAAATATAATGATCATAAGAGACTACATTGAACAATTAATTATACACCAATAAAATATACAACCCAGAAGAAATGGATATTCCTAGAAATATACAACCTGCCAAGACTGAATCTTGAAGCAATAGAAAATCTGAACAATCGATTGCCAGTAAGGAAATTGAATAAAAAAACAAAAACACAAAAAACCCTCCTAACAAACAAAAATCCAGGACCAGATGGTTTACTGCTGAATTCTACCAAACATTTAAAGAATAATTAACATCAACCCTTCTCAAAGTCTTTCAAACAACAGAATAAAATGGAACATTTCTAAACTCATTTTATAAGGCCAGTATTACCCTATACCAAAACCAGACAAGAACATCACAAGAAAATTACAGGCCCAAAAATCTTGATAAACGTGGTTGCAAAAATCCTCAATAAAATATTAGCAAACTGAATTCAACAATACATTAAAGAGATAATACACTGTGATTAAGTAGGATATAATTACAGAGATTCAAGAAGGGTTCAACATCCACAAATCAATGTAATATAGCACATTAACAAAATGAAGGATAAAAATCATATGATTATCTCGGTAGATGCAGAAAAAGCATTTAAAAAAATTTTAACAGCCATTTTTTACAAAAACTCTCAACAAAGTGGGGATAGAGGGAATGTACCTCAACATAATGAAGACCATATATGACAAGTCCATAACCATCATACCCAACACTGAAAAGCTGAAAGCCTTTTTCTAAGATCAGGAATAACACAAAGATGCCCACTCTCACCACTTTTATTTAACACGGTGCTGGAAGCCTAGTCAAGGCAACTATTTCAAGCAAAAGAAATAAGTCATCCAATTGGAAAGGAACAATTGGTTCCTTTGTTATTCATCAACAATTGATGAACAACAACAACAAAGCAATCTGCAGATTCAACGTGAAGCCTATCAAAATTCCAATGGCATTAGGAAAAACAACCCTAAAATGTGTATGGAACCACAGAAGACTCTGAATAGCCAAGGCAATCTTGAGAAAGAGGAACAAAGCTGAGGCATCACATGTCCTAATTTCAAACTATATTACAAAGCTATAGTAATTAAAACGGTAACCTATTGGCATAAAACAGACACATATATAAATGGAACAGATTAGAGAGTCAAAAAATAAACCCATGCATATTTGGCCAATTAATTTATGAAAAGGACCTGAGAATATACAATGAGAGAACAGTCTCTTCAGTAAATGGTGCTGGGAAAACTGGACAGTCACATGCAAAAGAATGAAACTGGAGCACTTTACATCAGACACAAAAATTATCTCAAAATGAATTAAAGACTTGAACCTAAGACCTGAAACCATAAAACTCCTAGAAGAAAACATAGGTGGTAAACTCCTTAACAATGGTCTTGATAACAACTTTTTGGATTTGACACCAAAAGCAAAGGCAACAAAAGCAAATATGAACAACTGGTATTACGTGAAACAAAAAAGCTTTGTAGAAACAATCAACAAGAAAAGGCAACCTACCAAAGGGGAGAAAATATTTACAAATAATATATCTGATAAAGGGTTAATATCCACAATACTTAAAGAATCTATAGAACTCAATAGCGAGAAATGATCCAATATAAAAATGGGCAGAGGATCTCAATGGACATTTTCCCAAAAAAGACACCTAGGTACATGAAATAAGCCAACAGGTATATAAAAAGGTACTCAACATCACCAACCATCACAGAAATGCAAATCGAAACCACAATGAAATATCACCTCTTACCTGTTAGATAGTTATTCTCAAAAAGATAATAACAAGGGTTGACAAGAAGTAGAGAAAAGGGAACCCTTGCGCACTGTTGGTGGGAATGTAAACTGGTGCAGCCGCTGTGGGAAACAGTCTGGAGCTTCCTCAAAATAATTAAAAACAGAACTACCATGTGACCACATGATCCAGCAATTCCATGTTGGGGTATTTAACCAAAGGAAACAAAAACACCAACTTAAAAAAAATATATACTCTGCCATGTTCACTACGGCATTATTTACAGTAGTCAAAACATAGAAGCAACCTAAGTGTTCACTGATAGATGGATGGATAAAGAAAATATGGTATATATATATATGGAATGGAATAGTATTAGGCCATACAAAAGGAAACGTTGCCATTTGGGACAACGTAGGTGGACCTTGAAGGCATTATGTGAAGAGAAAGACAAATATTGGATTATCTTATATGTGGAAGCTAAACAAAAACAAAAACAAACTCATAAACACATAGAAGAGATTGGCAGTTACCAAAGGTGGGGGGAGGGGTTTAAAATGGGTTAAAATGGGGGAGGCGAGACCAAGATGGCGGAAGAGTAGGGAGACCCAAAGTTTCCCTTGTTTTTTGAATTGAGAGGGACCGAAACAGAGAGATTCTTAACTCCAACAACCTGGCAGAAAAGGAGTAGCAGCTCACAAGGAACGCAAGAAACATAGACAACACCCTAGGACCGTGAGTCTAATCGAGAACAGACAAAACGATCTCAGGAAATTGAGCTGAGGGGAGGGTGAGCCGGGGATAGCGGCGAAAGTGCCCAACATCTGAAGGAGAGGGCCAGAGAGGGGGAGACCACCACCATCCAGCCCCTAAAGACAGGGCTTAGGAGGAGAAGCTCTGTCTCTAACAGCAGAACCCAGCAGAACTCTCCTTGTACGGGACCGCGGACTGAGGCACAGTCAGCCCGCCCGGCCCAGAGTCGCTCAGCCGCCAGCAGCGTGAGGAGCGACCCCGGACCGCCGCCACTGCTGCCTGCCCCAGTGGGGAGTGCGCGCCAGGCGCCATTGCCGCCTCTGGCTCCTGGAGCAAACAACTGCGGGACCGCCGTCGCTGCTGCTGCCGGCGGGAGCGGGGAGTGCGCGCTAGCCGCCCCGCAGCCCCGTGGGGAGAGAAAAACCGCTGGGACCGCCGCTTCTGCCGGCCAGAGCGGGGAGTGCGCGCTAGTCGCCCCGCAGCCCCGTGGGGAGCGAAAAACTGCTGGGACCGCCACGCTGCCACTTGAACAGGGATTGCGCGCCAGTCACGCCGCCATCCCGTGGGGAGCCGGCGACCTGGGACCATTGCCACTGCCCGCCTGAGCTGGGATTGGGCTCTAGTCGCTGCAGAGGGCCCCGTGGGGTGCGAACAATCACTGGGACTGCCGCCACCGCTGTTGCCCGTGTGGGGAGTGCGCACAAGTCGCCCCGGCCAGGCGACCGGCTGCCGGGGGGGCCCCAAGTCGCCCGCAGAGCACCTCTAACCCTGAACATTTGCAGAAGGTTGGGGGGTGGCAGGCAGGCAGGCGCCCACCATCCAGTGGACCGCACTGCACTGGTGCCCATAGCCGAGTAAGGACAGAAACAAGGGGGCAAGTGGAAGCCCCAGGACTGGGAACAAAGGACTGAAGGGACGCCATTGTTGTCTTACGGGCCCACAAGCACCAGCCCCAGGAAGTCACTCCCAAAGCCATCCCTGCCTCAGTGGAGATCACCCGCCTACACTAAACCACGCCCATCCGCTCAGGAGTGACACCTCTCAGCGAGAGCTACATAGGCCAAGTTCAGACCGCTGCGTGGAGTAACTCCAGGGCAACTTCAAGAAACAACCCAAAACACATCCAGCCAAAATGACGAGATGGAAGAATTCTCCTCAAAAGAATCTACAAGAAGCAGTGACAACTCAAGAATTAATGAAAACAGATATAAGCAACATAACAGAACATGAATATAGAATGATAATCATAAAACTAATCGCTGGCCTTGAAAAAGCTTAGATGAATGCAAGGGGTCCCGCGCGGCAGAGTTCAAGGACCTTAAAAACGGTCAGGAAGAATTAAAGAAGACATTGGAAGAAATACAGGGGAAACTGGAAGCAGCCACAGCACGGATTGAAGAGGTAGAGGAAAGAGTTAGTGCATTAGAAGACAAAATTGAAAAAGAGGAAGCAGATAAAAAGAGAGAGAAGCTGATCCAGGAACAGGAAAGGAGAATTCGAGAGCTGAGCGATGCACTCAAAAGAAACAATATCCGTATCATAGGAGTTCCAGAGGAAGAAGAGAGAGAGAAAGGAGTCGAAGGGGTTCTTGAACAAATCATTGCTGAGAACTTCCCCAACATGAGGAAGGAAACGGGCATGGAAATCCAAGAGGCACAGAGAACCCCCCTCAGACGTAACTTGAATAGACCTTCTGCACGGCACATCATAGTGAAGCTGGCAAAATACAAAGATAGGGAGAGAATCCTGAAAGCAGCTAGGGACAAAAGAACCCTAACATACAAAGGGAGACATATAAGGGTAGTAGCAGACTTATCTACAGAAACTTGGCAAGCCAGAAAGGAATGGCAGGATATCTTCAATGTGATGAGCAAGAAGGATATGCAACCAAGAATTCTGTATCCGGCTAACCTGTCATTCAGAATAGAAGGAGAGATCAAGGTTTTTCCCAACAAACAAAAACTGAAAGAATTTATCACAAATAAGCCAGCACTGCAAGAGATCCTGAGGGGCATTCTATGAAGGCAAGTTTGCAAAGAACACAAACTTCCAGGGACAGCCTTACAAACATGAAACTTACAGATAATACGGTGACTGTAAGCCCATATTTTTCAATATTAACACTGAATGTAAATGGACTAAACGCACCAATCAAAAGACACAGGATAACAGAATGGATTAAAAAACAAGACCCATCTATTTGCTGTCTTCAAGAAACTCATCTTAAACCTGAAGACACCTTCAGATTGAAAGTGAGGGGATGGAGAACTATCTACCATGCTACTGGAAGTCAGAAGAAAGCCGGAGTAGCCACACTTATATCAGACAAATTAGACTTTAAAATGAACGATGTAATAAGAGATGAAGAAGGACATTATATAATAGTCTCAGGGACCATCCAGCAGGAAGAGCTAACAATTATAAATATCTACGCACCGAATTGGGGGGCACCCAAATTTGTAAAACAACTAATTACAAACATTAGCAACCTCATCGATAAAAATGTCCTAATAGTAGGGGATCTCAACACTCCACTCTCAGCATTGGTTAGATCCACAAAACAGAAAATCTCCACAGAAACAATAGCCCTGAACAACACATTAGAACAGATGGGCCTCTCAGACATCTTTAGGGTCCTTCATCCAGAAGCAAAGGAATTTACGTTCTTCTCAACTGCACACGGTACATTTTTCAAGATAGACCACACTCTGGGGCACAGGGAAGCTCTGAATAAATATAAAGGAATTGAGATCATACCGTGTACACTGTCAGACCACAATGCTTTGAAACTTGAAATCAACCACAGGAGAAAGCTTGGAAAATATCCAAGAACATGGTGGCTAAGAAATAACCTACTAAAAGATGATTGGGTCAACCAAGCCATCGGAGAAGAAATTAAAAAATACATGGAAACAAATGAAAATGAAAATACAACAATCCAAACGCTCTGGGACGCAGCAAAGGCAGTCCCGAGAGGGAAATATATTGCAATCCAGGCCCATCTCAAGAAACAAGAAAAATCAATAACACAAATTCTAACAGCACGCCTAAAGGAACTAGAAGCAGAACAACTAAAACAACCCAAGCCTAGCAGAAAGAGAGAAATAACAAAGATCAGAGCACAAATTAACCATATGGAGACAGAAAAGGTAGTGGAACAGATCAATGAAACCAAAAGCTGGTTCTTTGAAAAAATAAACAAAATAGACAAACCTCTAGCCAGGCTTCTCAAAAAGAAAAGAGAGAGAACTCAAATAGATAAAATCGTGAATGAAAAGGGAGAAATTACAACCAATCCCTCAGATATACAAGCAGTCATCAGAGAATATTATGAAAAATTATATGCCACCAAATTTGGCAATCTGGAAGAAATGGACAGCTTCCTAAATAGCCACACGATACCAAAACTCAAACGGGAAGAAACAGAAAATTTGAACAGACCCATAACTAGTGAAGAAATAGAATCAGTTATCAAAAACCTCCCAGCAAATAAAAGCCCTGGACCAGATGGCTTTCCTGTGGAATTTTACCAGACATTTAAAACAGAGTTAATTCCTATCCTCCTCAAGCTGTTCCAAAAAATTGAAACTGAAGGAAAACTCCCAGACTCATTCTATGAAGCCAGCATCACTTTGATTCCCAAACCAGATAGAGACCCAGCAAAGAAAGAAAATTACAGGCCAATATCCCTGATGAATATGGATGCAAAAATTTTCAACAAGATACTAGCAAATCGAATCCAACAGCATATAAAGAGAATTATCCACCACGATCAAGTAGGATTCATCCCTGGGTTGCAGGGCTGGTTCAATATTTGCAAATCAATCAACGTGATACATCGCATCAACAAAAGAAAAGATAAGAACCATATGATCCTGTCAATAGATGCAGAAAAAGCATTTGACAAAATACAGCATCCTTTCTTAAAAACTGTCGAGAAAGTCGGGATAGAAGGAACATACTTAAACATCATAAAAGCCATATATGAAAAGCCCACAGCTAATATCATCCTCAATGGGGAAAAACTGAAAGCCTTCCCCCTGAGATCAGGAACACGACAGGGGTGTCCACTCTCGCCACTGCTATTTAACATAGTGTTGGAAGTCTTAGCATCAGCAATCAGACAACAAAACAAAATAAAAGGCATCAAGATTGGCAAGGAGGAAGTCAAACTTTCGCTTTTTGCAGATGACATGATACTTTACATGGAAAACCCGACGGAATCCACCGACAGCCTACTAGAACTGATTCATGATTTCAGCAAAGTTGCAGGATACAAAATCAATGTACAGAAATTGGTGGCATTTCTATACACCAACAATGAAGCAGCAGAAAGAGAAATAAAGAAGCTAATCCCTTTCACAATTGCACCAAAAACCATAAAATACTTAGGAATAAACCTAACCAAAGATGTGAAAGACCTCTACACTGAAAACTATAAAAAACTTATGAAGGAAATTGAGGAAGACACAAGGAAATGGAAAAACATCCCATGCTCATGGATTGGAAGAA
The DNA here is from genome assembly GCA_030068075.1 of Paguma larvata. Taxonomy (NCBI): domain Eukaryota; kingdom Metazoa; phylum Chordata; class Mammalia; order Carnivora; family Viverridae; genus Paguma; species Paguma larvata. The sequence goes on along the minus strand of CM057828.1, from coordinate 81,124,623 downwards.
TAAATATCGTTAAAATGGCAATACTACCCAAAGCAATCTACACATTCAATGCAATCCCAATCAAAATTGCACCAGCATTCTTCTCAAAGCTAGAGCAAACAATCCTAAAATTGGTATGGAACCACAAAAGACCTTGAATAGCCAAAATAATACTGAAGAATAAAACCAAGGCGGGAGGCATCACAATCCCAGACTTTAACCTCTACTACAAAGCGGTAGTCATCAAGACAGTATGGTATTGGCACAAAAACAGACACACAGACCAATGGAATAGAATAGAAAACTGAGAAATGGACCCGCAAGTATATGGCCAACTAATCTTTGATAAAGCGGGAAAATGTATCCAATGGAAAAAAGACAGCCTCTTTAATAAATGGTGCTGGGAGAATTGGACAGCAACTTGCAAAAGAATGAAACTAGACCACTCTCTTACACCACTCACAAAAATAAATTCTAAATGGATAAAAGATCTGAATGTGAGACAGGAAACCGTCAAAATCCTAGAGGAGAAAGCAGGAAAAAGCCTCTTTGACCTAAGACGCACCAATTTCTTACTCGACACTTCTCCAAAGGCAAGGGAATTAAAAGCAAAGATGAACTATTGGGACCTCATCAAGATAAAAAGCTTCTGCACAGCAAAAGAAACAACCAACAAAACGAATAGGCAACCAACGGAATGGGAAAAGATCATCGCAAATGACATATCTGATAAAGGACTAGTATCTAAAATTTATAAAGAACTTACCAAACTCCACACCCGAGAAACAACCCAGTGAAGAAATGGGCAGAAGATATGAATAGACACTTCTCCCAAGAGGACATTCAGATGGCCAACAGACACATGAAACGATGCTCAATGTCACTCATCATCAGGGAAATACAAATCAAAACCACACTGAGATACCACCTCACACCAGTCAGAGTGGCTAAAATGAACAAATCAGGAAACTATAGATGCTGGCGAGGATGTGGAGAAGTAGGCATCCTCCTACACTGTTGGTGGGAATGCAAACTGGTGCAGCCACTCTGGAAAACGGTGTGGAGGTTCCTCAAAAAAATGAAAATAGAGCTACCCTATGACCCAGCAATAGCACTGCTAGGAATCTACCCAAGAGACACAGGAATGCTGATGCATAGGAGCACGTGTACCCCAATGTTCATAGCAGCACTTTCGACAATAGCCAAATCATGGAAGGAGACCAAGTGCCCATCAACTGACAAATGGATAAAGGAGTTATGGTACTTATATACAATGGACTACTACATGGCAATGAGAAAAAATGAAATCTGGCCATGTGTAGCAACATGGATGGAACTGGAGGGTATTATGTTAAGTGAAATAAGTCAGTCAGAAAAAGACACCATATGTTTCCACGAATAGGTGGACTTTGTGAGACTAAGCAAAAACCAAGTGGAGGGGAAGAGGGGAAAGAAAAAAAAGGCACAGAGAGGGAGGGAGATAAAACATAAGAGACTCTCAAAGACTAAGAACAAACTGACGGTGAGGGGGATGAGGGAGGAGGGAGAGGGGGTGATGGGCATTAAAGAGGGCACATTTTGGGATGAACACTGGGTGTTATATGTAAACCAATTTGAAAATAAATTATAAAATTAAAAAAAATAAAAAAATAAAAAAATAAAAAGCAAAACAAATGAATAAACAAACAAAAATCAGAATCAGACTATGAATACAGAAAACAAACTTATGGATACCAGAGGGGAGGAGACTGGGGGATGGGCAAAATGGGTGAAGGCAAGTAGGAGGTACAGGCTTCCAGTCACGGAATGAATAAAAAGTACAGTATAGGGAATATAGTCAATGGTATTGTAATAGCGTTATATGGTGACAGATGGTAGCTACACTTGTGGTGAGCATGGCATGACATACAGATGTGTTGAATCGCTATGTGGTATGCCTGAAACTAATGTAACATTGTGTGCCAACTATACTCAAATAAAAATTTTTCAAAAAACAAAAACAAAAAAAATAAAATGGGTTAAAATGCCTGAAAAGTACAAAACTCCCATTATAAATTAAGTCCTGGGGATATGATGTACAGCATAGTGACTATGATTAATAATACTGTATTATATATTTGAAAATTGTGAAGAGAGATCTTAGAAGTTGTCATCACAAGAAAAAAATATTTGTAACTAGGTATGATGATGGAGGTTAACTAGACTTATGGTGGTAATTATGTCATAGTAAAGATATCAAAGAGCTCATGTTATACACCTGAGGCTAATAGGTATATCAATCCTATATCAAAAAATTTTAAATAAAAAGTATATAAAATCTTTAAGTATATAAAAGTTTATAAGGATATAAAATTGGTATAATTTTGAATTACTACTAATATTTGACTATTGACTATTTAATAAATTAATCTGTGGACTATATTTGCTACTATAAAAATATCTCAATAAACACTGTGGCACATTTTTATTTACTTCTATTATTTCATAACAAATTACTAAAATTAAAATCACTAATAGGTACATTTACATGTGCCAAACTGCCCTTCAGTAAGATTATAGAAATTTACATTTCTAACAATAGTATGTGAAAATGAGTCCTCCCCCTCATGCTCAATCTGAGAAGACAGGATATAATGTTGCTTCTAATTTGATCACGTATTTGATTCAGTACCTTCTCATTTTTCAATTGGTTGGTTAAACTTCTCTCATCTGCCTCCTCAAGTCCTTTGGCTAATTTTACATTAGGAAATTGTCTTACCGATTTGTAAGAGTTCTTTCGATTCAAATACTAACCCCTTGTTTTATGTGTTTAAATAGTTTTCTCATTTCATGATCTTTCAGATTTGTATATAGTGAGATTTATTGGGCTATACAAACGTTTGGATCCAGGGGTGCCTGGGTGGCTCAGTCAGTTACGCATCGGACTTCAGCTCAAGTCATGATCTCGCGGTTTGTGGGTTCAAGCTCTGCATCCGGCTCTGTGCTGACAGCTTGGAGCCTGGAGCCTGCTTCAGATTCTGTGTTTCCCTCTCTCTGCCCACCTCCTGCTCATGCTCAATGTCTCTTTCTCAAAAATAAACAAACATCAAAAAAATTAAAAACAAATTTTTGGATCCAGGGAATCTCCTTTTATGGTCTTGATTTTAATGCGCTGGTAAGAAAGACCTTAGTGAAGATAATAACTTCCTTATGTTCTCCTCATACACTTTTATCATTTTGAGTTTTGATTGAAGTTTTCGACATAAAAACAAATAATCTATTTTTTTAGTCTGTAGAGTAAAATATAAAAATTTATTTTATTTCAAATCTTGGCCAGCTGTCCCTGCCAATTATTATACTAAACTCATTCTTTTCTCTTCTTGATTTCTGGAACTTCTTCATGTAGAATTTGAACCTCTTCTTTCTACCATTTCTCTTCCCCCACTCCCCCCCACATCAATTTCACCAAATTATCTTAGACCTCCTCTTTGGAGCTGCTGATTCACTTTATAAATCCAGTGATTTTTGCCCCCTCCAGGCTACTCACACTTAAAAAAGGTGGTTTACACTGTCCGTGTAGACCCCCCTAGAACTGTTAAAGTCTGTCCTCTCTCTTGTTACCCAGCATAGCACAGCAAGGTCCTGAAGGATTCTTCATAAGCAATTACTGCTCCCCTGAACTGACCCCACCCCCCACCAAACCTCCCTCAGCACAGGAAAGGGCGTTTCCCTCCTGCCTTGGCACACTTAATTACTACAGGTTTCTCCCGCTTCATGCCTGTTGGGTGTGACAAGAGTTTTGGTTCCTGGAAAAAGGGGTGGTAAGTGAATTAATGTTATTTTCATTTTTCAGGCAATTTTCTCTTTTCAAATCCCCTAATAACAAAGTTCCCTCCAGCCAGCTTCCCCCATCTACCATTCACACAACTGTGGGCCAAGCTTCCCAGGCTGTGGAGAAGTTTCATTAGTATCACTAATTGCCTGCTGATCTTTACTCTGGGCTTCCTAGACTACTTATTTGAAGGCAGCTTCAATATTCCATAAAACATGCACTTTTACCGCTGGGTGGAATGCTTTTGCTGGGTTTACTTTTGTGGCATTATCAACATTAGGCATTGGCATACTGTTAGTTATAAACTGAAACTGTTCAATAAAACGTTAAATAATAACAGAAAAACCAAATGTAAACACATTGGTAAGAGCCATTTGAGCTGAGGAAATCGTTTGGTACCCTCGAGTTCACTAGCTGAAAGTAAAAGAAAGTACTCCTTACTGTAAATAATTCCTTACTGTCTCTAATGAAGACCTTGAGAAAAATACATAATTTCACTGTCTAATATTTCAGTGAATTTATATGCTTATATACCTAAAAAATTTTTTTTAATATATTTATTTTGTGAGAGAGAGTGTATACACTCAAGCACGAGGAGAAGGAAGGGCAGAGAGAGAGGAAGAATCTCAACCAGGCTCCACGTGCTGTCAGTGCAGAGCCTGACTCAGGGCTTGAACTCACGAACCGCAAGATCATGACATGAGCCAAAATGAAGAGTTAAATGCTTAACCAACTTAGCTATCCAGGCACCCCATCTATGCTTACATTTTTAATATATAATTATTTCCAACATTAACATAATAAGTCATCACTGCATGAGGATCCTTTAACAAAGACATATACAAAAGAAGGAATTGTGGTAGCCATGTAAATTCAAGTAATCAAATTATGTTTTCTAATTTAAAAATGTTTATGTAGTGTGAAATTCTTGAATAAAATGTTGATGTGTTTTCATAAAATATTAATTATAAACAAGGAACCTGAGGGGTGAGAAATTGTCCAATATTTTTTATCAGATCAAGATCAAATATTTTTAGATCCTTTTTTCATCTAATGGTTCTGAATGTTCAACCATGAATCCTGTCAAATTTTAAGTTAATGGATTTTCATTTTTTTTTTTTTTTACAGCATATTTGAACAATGTCACGTCCAGGGCCCATTTACTCATTCTTTATTTTTCCCGCCCTTAGAAATCAGTATGTCCCTCCCACTCACATCCTATTGCATAAAGCAAGTCACGGTCATGCCTCACTTTGAAGGTGGTGAGGAGTGTAATCACCTCATATGTTCAGGAAAGGCAGGAAAACAGGAAATAGGAAATCTAGTAAAGCTACCAGGCTACCTAAGCTAGTTTTTTAAACTTTAGGATTTTATTTGAAAAGCAAAATTAAAAAAATTTTTTTTTAGTTTAAAAGCTATAGGAGTGCTCAAAGAACATTTTTTTTAAGTGACAAACTTTTAAAGAGCAAATTATTTCTGGCACCTGGGTGGCTCAGTTGGTTGAGTGCCGACTTCAGCTCAGGTCATGATTTCACAGTTCGTGGGTTCGAGCCCCGCGACAGGCTCTGTGCTGACAGCTTAGAACCTGGAGCCTCCCTCAGATTCTGTCTCCCTCTCTCTGTCTCTACCCCTCCCTGCTTGTGCTCTGTCTCTCTCTCTCTCAAAAATAAATAAACAACAAAAAAATTTTTTTAAAGAGTAAATCATTCCTCACCTCTCTAAAATGTCAGTTACCTACAAGTTTCTGAGTTCTTCTCCCCTGTTCCTTTTAATTTTGACCTGCTTTTAATCACACTCTAGATACTAGTCTTTGTACGGATCATCATCTCATACCCATTTTCTATATTGCTAAAGAATCTTTATAATCTTTTATTCTGGAATATTTAAAACAGAATTTTTCAATTAAATATGTTCTTAGAATATTTAATAAATTCGTATTCTTATTTCAAGTTTGTATTCAGTCTAATTCTCCACCCTCCCGTGTTTAAAGAAAATAAACCAATAAAATGATACACATCGTGTCTTAGGCACTTGTAGGCAAACCTATTTCTGGACCTTCCTAAAATGCAGACTGTTTATGGCCAAACATAAAAGCCATTCGGTTCTGAAAAATTGTAGAGAGATAATTCTAACATAAAAAGTAAGTGGCTTGAAAATCCCAGAAATAGAAAAGAGCAGAAAACTAAAGGAGTACGATTATTAAATCGCCCAAATACATCTAAAGATGTCACGTTTTAAGAGAGGAGTATAGCAGTTTAAGAGAATCAATTTTACTTTATAAAATTCCGTCTTATACAACCAAAAGCTGAGAATGTAATGGAAGATAATCCTTCAGTTAGTCAAAGTATTTACTACAAGTTTCCATTCAATGGCAAGTTCCCTTCTGTGAGTTGGAAATAAAATACACAAAAATTAAATTTGCTTCAGAGCTGTTCAGGCAGATCCCTAGAATGAAAAGGAGCAATTCCTGTGCTGAATTTTAGGATGGGTGAAACAACAGGCTCAATTATGAGTAGTGACTACTAATAGAAGGCAAGAAGAAAATATATACATTCAAACCTGAGCCATTGGCAAGAAAGTGGCTTTCAGACAATTTCTAGTTGTTAAGGAAAAAATCTTGAGAACACCTCAGAGGAATCTAATAACATTTTTTACATGAATAAAAAATGTATACTTTTAAAAAACGTGTCGTACCATTTGTACTTCAATATCACCTTGTTCCTCGAGTTTTGTTTCTTCCTCACAAACTGATGCAGACTCACATTCTGGTTGTTTATACTCCTCTTGGAGCTCTTGGCTGATTTCTGCTTCTACGTTCTTAACTTCATCTTTGACGAAGTCAGTTACTGTGGCAGTATGTTCTTGTAACGATGTTGAAACAGGGCGCAGTGGTGTGACATGGTCATAGTAAGTATGTAAGAGTCGTATAGCAATGTCGCTTGTTGCCAAAATCCTTGGAATTTCAAATCCAATTTGAGTTTCAGAGAATCTGACACTTCTGTACCTGTTAATGATTTTAACAAAAAGGAGGAGACCATAGAAAACGAAGTCTGCTGGGAATTCTATACCTAAGCAATATTTCTCTCCACTTTAATTTTGCCATGGTTTTGAGTCCCAACCCATGCTTGCTTTGCAGCATTTGGACCCCGTTGGTAGGGTTATCCTTCTCAAAGACACTCTCATGGGATCTATGACCCCATACTCTTCTCTTCCATCTCAGCCAGGTCCTTCTTTGTTTCCCCTGTATGGCCTTCTTCCTAACTGTCCCTTAAATGTTGATATTACTCAGCTCTCTATCCAGGCCCTCTTTCTTTCTCCCTCTACATACACTCCTTGGATATTGTTTCGATGGCCTCAGTCATTACTTATGTTTTCAGGCTTTTTTTAACATGAGTTCTATGTGTACTGGGCTGGGGTAGTGGAACAGAAGAGGGATCCCTGAATGGGCTTTAAGTGGTCCAAAAATGCCCTTACCTATGACGAGCGTATGTAATAAAGTTCATAAGAGTCTACGACTCCCAAAAAGTTAAGAACTACTGGTCTATATGATGACTCCCCAAAATAAATCTCCAACTCAGATTTTTTTCAGTGCCTTCAGACAGTTGCACTTTGATATTTCATAAGTACTTCAAACTCTACAGATGCAGCATTAAACTCATCATGCCTAGAGCCCCCCTCACTATCATCAAATAAACAAAACTTGTTTCTGCCTCTGCTATTCAATGTGTTAATAAAAAGACACCATATAATTCTCTTCTAATTCTTTTCTTAAATATGGGCAGTTAATGTAGGGCTACTCATTTTACTTCTTTTAAAATTATACAGAGTAATTTCTATGGGCAACACATTTTATAATGAAAAAGGTTATATTAATATATTGTCTCATTAGATTTAAACCACAGAGTATTTCACAGCAAATGTAACTTGGCAAGTATTTTGTTCCTTCCTATTGCTAAATATCAAAATTAAAGTTCAGTTCTTTCCACTGTCATATGACTAGTCTTTTCAGAGCTGGGACCAGAACCTAGGCCTCCTAACTTACTTTGCTATTTTTTTCCTAGAACCCACTGCCAAACGAACTCAACTAATTTGAAGTGCTGAAGACTGAATAGCAGAAGCGATCATGAATTCATCATTATCACTCTCATTTCTCAGAAAGATGTTATTAGCTATAAATAATTGGGGAAACATCACTTAAGTATCTAAAAAATAATATATACTAAAGTATTTTTAAAGCATTATTTAAACAGTTCACAAAGATTTTTAAAGTTTTAGATTGCCATGTAGAAAGCACCTACCACCCTGTGAGGGTGTGAATTAAGTGGGTAAAGAAAAGGGGAAGACATTTATCGATTTAGCATTTATTTGTACTAGACACCATGCTATCGTCTTACATTAATATTTAGTCTTCAACACAATCCTATTAGGTAATATAATTATCATTTGACCATCGATACTATGAAGCTCAAGAAGGCTACGTAAACTTGCCTCAGGTAAATGAACGGCAGGTCTGTGGTTCAAATTCCAGCTGGCTGACTTCCTAACATAGGTTTTATCAAGTATACCATGCCATTATGCAAAAGACCTATGCCTGGCCATCATGATGGGACTCCCAATGTCGTTTGAACTACAGTATCACCCATGGGAATACCTTGGATTCTTCTTGAGGTTTGCCCACACATACAGAGTAACATTTTCATCTTGAATGACCTTTTCCATATTTCCACTGTCCACATCTGCTAATGTACTAGCTTGCTGTAACAGAAAAAGAAAACACTATAAACGATTAGAGGCTTCATAAATTATGCAACTTACAGGAGTCATTTCATCACTTAGGTGTTAGGTTCATTCACTACTTAAGAGTGGTTTGGGTAAAAATATCAAACTAACAAAAATTGTTTCAAAAAATTATCTGAATGATACAAATAAATTTACTTAATTAAATGTGCTTCACCTTTGCACTCAGTTGCTTTTACAGTGCTCCTGTATTCCCAGGATTACGGTTATGTTACTCTTTTCAATTTTAGCATCATGACTTTTATTTTAACTATACACATGCTTCTTTATCTGTACCTTATTAAAATGTGTATCATGCTACTGTAAAAGTGAGTTCATTTCTGAACATTACCAAGTTTAGAAAACAAAATATCCTGTTTATGAAATCCAAACGAATCATATTTCATTAGTCCAACACTTGAATCCAACATTAAACACACAATTTATGGATGTTCTTAAGAATGTTTAATAAAAATAGAGCTTGATGCATATTAGCTCTCTTAAATGCCTCAAATACATCAATATTGTGTGTATGTAGTTGCCATATTGTAAAACCTGATAAGTACTGGAGAATGGGTATATTAATTTTTAAAAAGTAACTGATCTCCCACACTTTCCCCCCCTATGACATTAACTTTTTAAGGGTCTAGAATAGTTGTCTTGTAGAACACTGAATTCATCTGATTGTTTCCTCGTGGTATTCGCTCTTCTATCCCCTTTATTTTTTGTAACTTTTTTGAACATCAGGTGGAGGTAGGTTTAAGTATTTTCGCTGAGAATGCTTTGGAGGTTAGGTTGTGTTCTTCATGTTGCATCCTATCAGGAGCTCTCTGACATCCACTATTAACAATGTGGACTGACCACTTGGTTAGGGTCTAAGTACCCATATTCTCCCAGTTACAATCGATAACTAATCTGTGGCCTAATACTTTGGCACTATGAGAATCATGTGTTCTTCAACCTCTAGGTTAGGTGTTCTTTCACCTAATTATCTAGGTGAAAATGATCCTTATCATTTATTACAATTGGGGATTGAAAAATGGCAACTTTCTAACTTACAATTCCTTCTACATTGGTCAGATGGCATTCTCCTAGAAAGAACCCTTCTTTCCCCTTACCCCACCGTCCCCCTTCCTTTTTGGAGGATCACTTTAGACCCATGCATTTTTCCTTATTTAATGTGTTATAATCAACTATGATTATTCTTTCTGATATTCAAATTATTCCAAATTTGACCAGTGAGAGCCTCTTTAAGCTAGTTCTATCCCTTTGGATCTGACTCCAATGGTCTCTGAGTATTTATTTGCTTTCTAGCACAAGATAACTCAACCTCATCTTTCACTTTCCTTGCTCCAGACTTGGAATTGGCTATTTACCCCAGTTAGACTTGGTTCCATTTTAAGGATTAAAAAGAAATCTGGTTCATACTGATATTTTCACTTCAAATTTAACATTACAGTATTTTTTTCCTAATCTCTTTTCTTTTATATACTGTATTTTTTCTCTTAAACTAATCCTGATTACTAATACTTGTAATACACTTCCTTGTTTTTCTTACAATATAAATAAAATAGTTGCAAAATTATAATATGAATATTACTAACAATAAATTTAGTGAAGTTTAAGCCTCCTTTGCAGTTCTTGTAATTAGAACATATGCTACCAACACTGTACAGAGGACTGTGTTCTAGACCAAAATTGCCAAAAACAATGTGTGACCTTAGGCTGTTTTCTGATTTAAAGAACAAAATAAAACAAAAGCAGCTATAGAAGACATTTATGGGATATTAGCCAAAATTTAAATATGGACTGGATATTAGAGTATGGAATTATTACTTTCTAAGGTATATAATGATTTTATAGTTATTTGGATATTATTAGTGATAAGATATTTGGGAAAAATAGAGTGACTACCAATAATTATAATCCATATCAACTGATTTATCTAGAGTAGTGAATATCTAACATATAATGTTTTATGAATTTATTTTCATAGTGATCCTACTAACCCTTACCAAGTAAGAAAAAAACTGGACTTTAACTACATTGATGATTTTTTTTTCTTTAGAAATATTTACAGTTGGGGACACCCGGGTAGCTCAGTTGACTGGGCATCTGACTCTTGGTTTCAGCTCAGGTCATGATCTCACGGCTCGTGGGTTCGAGCCCTGCATCACAGAGTGGAGCCTGCTTGGGATTTCTCTCTCCCTCTCTCTTTGCCCCTCCCCAGCTTGCTTTCTCTCTCTCGCTCTCAAAAATTAAACATAAATAAAAATTCTTAGAAAAGAAATATTTATGGTTATTAAATCTGGATAAATTTATGTGCCTCATATTATTCTGACTTTTCCATAGCCTTTTAATTAAAAACAATACTGGAATTTTTTTATTACATAGCATAATAGTTTTTTTCTTATAAAAGTTAATCATATAATCACACTTATGAGTAAAATAATCACACTTACTCTGAGAAGTATTTCTGTGGCTATGTTAAACTTAAGATGAAGGAGCTCCTGCAGTTCCAGAATTGATCCTTGGTATTGTTTTATAGTTTTATCTTCCAAATCGTATGATGGCATTTGCAACAAAAGTAATCTCAACTTCTCAATTAACTATAAAGTAAAAATACGAAGTAAAAACTTACTATAAAAATAAACTTCTGACGAGTAGTCAAAGAAAAAGTGAAAAGGCAATGTTCTATCACTCTAGAATTGACAAACACATCATATCATCAGTAAAACATATAAAAATCCTTTATTGTATTATTTAAAATCATGGAAAAATAAAAAATATTTTATCCTCCAGACACTCCATTATAAGAATTCTCAACTATTGGCAAGTTAATTAGAGGAGGCATAGCTTGGATACCGAAGACAATGGAACAACAGATATAATGATATAACAATAATGAGGAGGAGGGGCACCTGGGTGGCTCAAAAGGTTAAGTTCCTGACTTTGGCTCAGGGCATGATCTCATGGCTTAGGAGTTCAAGTCCCATGTAGGGCTCTTTGCTGACAGCTCAGAGCCTGGAGCCGGCTTCAGATTCTGGGTCTCCCTCTCTCTCTGCCCCACCCCCACTTGCACTCTGTCTCTCTCAAGAACAAATAAACATCAAAAAATAATTAAAAACAAGCAAACGAACAATAATGAGGAGGAGAATGAGAAGAGAGTGGAGGAGCAGACAGTTACTAATACGTACTGAATGTTTATACAGGAGCCCAGGGCAGGCCACCCCAAATGTACCACCCTGGCATACCGATCATTTTGAATTGAAGCTACTTGATAAACAACCAGTGTAAAGACACTAGGATTCTCCTCTGTCTCCTGAAAGCAGGAAACAAATCTCCCATACGAAAAATGCCCTCCCTGTACTAAGAAGTAAAAAGACTTCTTTATTACCAGAGATAGGGACTTTAAAGTCAAGAAAACTGTAGAAATAAACCTTGTTACTTTTTTTTTTTTTTACTAATCTACCACCTCAGACCAAACTCCACTTAGAATTCCTTACTAATTAAAGCTCACAAACACCTATTTTCCTTATCTTGTGAATTCCTCACAAATCTATTTTCTCTTTATCTATATCTAAAATGCATAAAAACTGCTTGGTGATTTCTTTGGGTCTCAATTTCATTATTGGGTCTCCATGTGCATGTAATAAAATGTTGGCTTTTTTCTCCTATTAATCTGTCTCATGTGAATTGAATCCTCAGTCCAGCTTAAAGATCCTGAAGGACAGAACTTCCCCTCTCCTACACTTACTATGTGCCAGAAACTGCTCTAAATGTATGTTTTAATTCATTCTATATTCATCATAACTCTATTAGATAGATACTGTTATCATGCCTATTTTTATTGATAAGGAAACTGAGGCAGTCTGGGTCCACTGGTAAAGAGTTTAGAAGACCCCACTCCTTCCTAACAGCAAGTAAAAAGCTCAAGAGACTGAAAAATCAACAATTCTTTGATCAACAAGGAGGGAGGAGACCAGGCAAACGTCTGGCCTCAAGCTTGGAAAGACCTGTAAGTGGATAGAAGGAGTGAGCTTACCAGGGTACATTCAGGAACAAAAGCCACTGCAGAAACCAGGGCCAGATGAGAACATCTGAACCACAAATATCAAATTACTGGAGGCTTAGTTTGGACAACTCTTGAGTCAACTCCAGGAGAGCACAGGCATGGAAGGAGGAGAGCCCCTGATATTGTGAGATTTACCTCCAAAAGCTCTACCAGGTTCTCACAATAAATATGGGAGCAGAAGCCCCTCCTATTTCCGGCAGTGGGAAGGGAAAAGGAACGGTTTTGAAACACACCAGAGTACTCTATCCTTAACAAGGCCTGATCTTAGGGGAAACTAATTAACTAGAGCCTCATCTCCTAGAGTTTTATAAAGCCTCACTCACCTGGGGGAAAGGAAATAGACAACTCCAGCTAGCTCTAGCCATCCTCTCCCACCTGAGAGGAATGAAAAAAAATTAAAAACACTTGTGAAGTTCCCCATGCAGAGACAAAAGCTTATTAAAAGACTGAGACCTAATTGCCGGACTATAGGATTCTTCCCCTCCCCAGCCCCACCTCACAGCCATATTACTAAAGCCCTATTTATACCACTTCCTTTCACTCAGTACATCATGTCCAGCTATCAGAAGAAAATTACAAGTCATACCAAAAGGCAAAAACCACAGTTTGAAAAGACAAAGCAAGCATTAGAACCACACATGGCAGGGATGTTGAATTATCAGACCAGGAATTTAAAATGCCTATGATTGATATGCTAAGGGCTCAACTGGATGAAGGAGACAGCATGCAAATGGGCAACGTAAAGCAGAGACACAGAAATCCTAAGAAAGAACCAGATAGAAATGAATGAATACCTTTGGTGGGCTTATTAGTAGACTGGTCTCAGCAGAAGAAAGAAGCTCTGAGCTAGAGGACATATCAGTAGAATCCTTGAAAACCAGAAGTCAAAGATAACAAAAACTGAAAAAAAATACTTTTTTTAAATAAAACAAAATATCCAAGGACTGTGGGACAACTACAAAAGGTATAGGATCCATAGAATGGGAATACCGGAAGGAGAAAAAAGAGAGAGAGGAACAGAAGAAATATTTGAAATAACGGAATTTCCTAAATGAATATCAGAAGTTAAACCACAGGTTCAGGAAGCTCAGAGAACACCAAACAGGATAAATGCCCTAGAAAACTACACTTAGGAATACCATTTTCAAACTACAGAAAATCAAAGATAAAAAATTCCCTACAGAAGCCAGAAGAAAAACATCTTACGTTTAGGGGAAGAAAATGGAGAATTACATTTTACTTCCCAGAAACCATCTAATCAAGAGGGTGGAGATATTTAAAGTGTTGGGAGAAACTGAGGCCGGCATGATCAAGGAACAACTAATAAGTGGCAGGATTTAGTTTCGAACACTGACACAGATAATACCTAGAAAATTTCTAAATTAAGAAAAGCGGCATTGTGGTATAGGGCAGTATGGACTTAAGCCAGCATATAGGGCTTCAATCCTAGCCACTTCTTACTGGCAGGGTGGACTTGGGCAAGGTATATAACATCTTTGGGCCTCTGTGCATCACTGTGCCTTCTTCATTTGTAAAGTGAGAAATAATGGTGCCTACCTTCTAGGGTTATTATAAGAATTCAGCAAGTTACTATTTCTAAAGCCTGGAATCGTTAAGTATTATATAATAGCCAGATAAATAAATTTGATAATTTGGAACTGGTGTTTACCATGGGGTCACTGCTACCCAATTCTTTCTGTTCCTCAAGTGCTGCCTGCTTTAGTTTCCTATTACTATGATCATCCTCCTCTTCTGTCTCCTATTTTGTTTTACTTACCCTTTCCTCATTTTCTCTATTTCTCACTCCTACTTCTGTAACCCACCCTCCTAATAGGAAGATTTCACTGCCAGCTCATCACTAGGAAACTTCGGTGCTGCTTCCACTCTCTCCCAGCTAGTGCAGAGCAGCGGGGTCCTGGACTGGCACATGCCATGGCGGCCTGGCAGAGAGGATGTGCAATGGTAAGAATACTGTACCATGAACCCACTGGCGTCCAAATATCTCACAGTGGACAGGAGGCTTGGGAGCCTTTGGAAAGTCAAGAGTAAGACCCATCTAAAGTCTCATAGGAGACTCTAAGCAAGTCACAGTTTCTCTCTCTACATATGTAAAATGGATCTCGTAAGCTTGTACAATTCAAATTAGGCAATGCATGTTATGAGCTTAACAGTCTGGAGTTACTCCATTCATATGACAACATGTAGAAGAAGGAAACCACAGGGACGAGAAGCACAAAAATGTGGGGAGGAATTGTAACAAAACGCATTAGAGGATAACAGGACCAAGAGCAGTGAATTCCTTCTGGTTCCTACTATTAGGTAAGCATGCCTAGTATGGGTTTCTTTCTATTCATCCTAACAGGATGTTTTGGGTTTCTTGAATCTGAGGGTTTGTATCTTTCTTCGATTCTGGAAAGATGTCAGCCATTTTCTCTCTGAATAATGTCATTCCCTCATCCTTCTGCGTCTCCTTCTGGTACTCCTTTTTGATGCATTTTAGCTCCTTTTACTCTATCATACATATCCATTAATTGCTCATTAATATATTCCATCTCTTTATCCCTTTCTGTGTGCTATATTCTCATATATTCTTCCAATACAACTTCTGATTCACTTGTGATTAAGAATTCTCAGTAAAGACATTTTTGTTTCCCTTCAACTAAGCTAAAGATGAGCCAACAAGTTCCTATCATCTCCCTCTGCAGGGCAGGGAGATTATCCACAATAACTCTCTATTATCCACAATAACTTTTTGAGGCTCCAGCCATAGAAGGAGTTTCTGATCCAACTTGCCACCTTGCATGTACCCTAGGCTTTGCTTCCTGATGGTGCTTTAAACCAATGCTAACCCAAGACTTCACAGAAAAAGAAGCCTCTGGGAAAGTGGTGTCTCTGAGAAGCCACCGACTTTGAGACTTGACCACTTTTCTGAATTGTTTTATGGCCTCCAAGATTTTCCCTTACTTTCTTCTGAAATAGGCAATGAGTTTAAATATCATTAAAAACATTTTTTTAGCATTTTTAAGTGGATCATAATGTGGTAATTCCTCAGGGTAGCCTATCCATCCTATTTGCAGAAATAGAAGGTAGGATATTCTTTGAATGTTTTTTATTCATTTTTGAGAAAGAGAGAGACAAAGCATGAGCAGGGGAGGGGCAGAGAGAGAGGGAGACACAGGATCTGAAAGGCTCTAGGCTCTGAGCTGTCAGCACAGAGCCCAATGTGGGGCTCGAACTCACAAACCGTAAGATCATGATCTGATCCAAAGTCAGATGCTCAACCGACCAAGCCACCCAGGCTCCCCAAAGATAGGATATTCTTATTCATCTTTGTTCTTTCATGCCTAGAAGAGTAGGTGCCTGGGACATAGTTGACATAGAAAAATATGTGCAGTGAATCACTGAATAGTGGAAAATTTCAACTCAAGATAAAATCATGCACTTCCCCCCTCCAAGTTATCTACATAAATGAATGCAACTTGATTTTTTTTTCTTGATTGGATTAGACACACATAATTGTTTCACATTTATGTTATGTTAACCTTATCTAAGGTGGCAAGGATAAAATAAAAAATAGGAGTTGTAAAAATAAAAAAATGAAAAAGTTATATATTTATTTAATTTATTTCTATTTTGGGGTCGATTCCAGACAATTTGTAACTCGAATAATTTAAAATTATTGAGTAATACTCCAGTACCTACATGTAGCACTAGTTTACTCTTCGCAATCACTTCCTCTAACGTCTCATTTGCTTCCTCTTTCCACAAACTAATGAAAGTGTTAATTTCTGGGGATACGGAAGGATCAGGACTCCCATCACATTGAATGTAGTGATTCCACTGTGGAATAAAAATATTGGAAGGGTCACAATGATGAAAATGCAAAGATTAATAACTTTTCAAAGTATCAATTCTCATTACCTAGTTTTCCCAATTTAGGAAAAAAACATTATGACTTTAACTGCCTACTTGAGATATCTCTAAAATAACCGAATGTCTTCATCAAACAATTTATAACCCTCAACAGTTCAAATAAATAGCAATTCTAGTAATTTTCATATTTTTAAAACAGTATTTATTAGTTGGTTTTGTTTTGCTTTCCTCTCTAATCATATAACTCTATAATTTACAAAAGTCAACACTTGGGCTAATTTCTACTTACCAAATTATTACTGTTTTTTGTGTTTTTTTTCCAAATTATTACTAATTGTTAATCACCACTGTCATTTTAGTATGAGCTCTTCCATTCATTTTGTAGTATGAAACTTCTACACTTGTAATCATATTGTACTTACACTTTTTTTCTTAAAATTATACTGCAATCACCTTTTGCCACATTATTAAATTTTTTTCTTTTTCTCCTTATAAGAACTTTTGTTTCCAAAGTTACACTGTTTTGAGCAATGCTAGATTGCCTTAAGCTCAAAGTTTTCTATTTTAATTTAGAATAATTTCCTCAGTATAGATTCCCCTAAACTAAACCACAGTCGAAAGATAGAAAAACTTCAAGGGTCTTATTATTGACAAGTTTTCTACAAAGCTATGTGAATTTACTTTGCTACGTGCAATATGAGAGATTTGTCAAATTAGAGATGTTTTACAGACAAATTCAAAATTCGGGGGGGATTAAAAAGGCTATCAGAATATAATTCCCTTTTGTGGCACACACACAAAATATCAGTCTTACCTGAGAAAGCAATTTAGTATCTCGTTTCAACTTCTCTGCTTCAGGAAAACACCCCTCTAATAAATAAAGTTCTTCAAGTTCTTCATTCCTCCTTTCTAGATCCTGTTGCACGGGGATAGATACATTGGTGGGCTCTTTAATTTTAGCTTACTTTTCACAAGTAGCATCTAAACTTCACTTGGCAAAATACTTAGTTTCAAAATGAACACTAAAATTAGTTTGAATGTAACCGGTATTTCTGAAAGGTTCCCTCTGAAACAGTGGTTTGCAAGTTATCTGCAGACTCCTGATGGGTCCCCAAGGCCCTTTAGGGATCTGTGAGGTCAAATATGTCTTCATAATAATACTGAAACAGTATTTGCCTCTTTCGCAGTGTATGCATTTACACTAATGGTGCAAAATGGTATAAAATTGCTGGCGTCTCAGCACAAATCAAGGCATACGCTGTACTAGGGGTCGTATTCTTTGGGAGTTTGGGGGTGGTAAACAGCCAGTTTCACCTAAGAATGACCTGAGGAAGTGAAAATTATTGATTTTGTTAAATGTCAACCCTTCAGTATATGTCTTTTGATTGTTCTGTGTGAGAAAATGGGAAGTATGCATAAAGTACTTCTGCCACATATCCAAGGACAAGGCTGTCTTGAGAAATCATTGCTTGCACGATTATTTGAGCATTTTGGCAGACACTCTCAAAAATGAATGAATTGGGTGTGTCACTTCCAGGAAAGAATTAAAAGTATTTGTTACCAATAATAAAATTCAAGCTTTCAAATAAAAATTCAAATTAAAAAGATTTTTGTATCTATCACCGTGAGCTTGACATTTTCTCAATCCTTAAAACCTTTCTGATTTGATTGGAGAAGACGTTAATGCATGTGATTTTTTATAAATACTAACAAAAATGTGTCAAGATGAGGAAGGAAATAATTCAATGAACCAAATTTTTCCAAGCAACCAAAGCATGATATTTCAAAATCATACACATACACACAATCAATTTAAAGTGTAGACAGATCAATGTGTTAGTATAATAGCATGAAAACTTCGTTGATATGATTTCAGATTCCACATTCAGAAACTATGACTTATGAGTTTTGGTATAGAATCAAAAAGAATATCCACAACTATCTGAAAAGCTATTATAATATTCCTCTTTTTTCCAATTATGAATCTGTGTGAGGCCAGATTTTCTTCATACACTTCGATAAAAATAACACATTGTAACAGACAGAATACTGAGGTACATATGAGAATCCAGTGGTCTTTTGTCAAGTCTGACATCAAAGAGACTTTAAAAATATAAATAATGCCACTTATATCCCTAATTTTAAAAATATATAATGTGTGTGGATGAATGTAAACTAGATTTATTGAAATAATCATTTCACAATATATGTAAATATTGAATCACCATGTTGTATACCTGAAACTAATACAATGTTATATGTCAATTATAACTCAATAATATATATTATAATTATATGTACGGTAGTTTTCTCTTAAAATATGTTAATATATTTACTTATTTTTATTAATGTTTATTTTATATAATATTTAATGTCTATTAATGTACCGTGTCTTAAAATTTCTCAGTTTGAGTTTCTAATATGGTAAATATTGAGATATATAACCCATATAAATAAATCTCCTTGGGGGGTCTTCAATTTTTAATAGTTATGAGGTTTGTCTTGAGATTAAAATATTTCAGAACTACTGAACTGAAAAATTCTGGTAAAAAAGAGAAATAAAACTAAAATAGGAGAGGTAGAACTTGAGTTTTGGAGGAGGGGGCCCCTGTTTAATTATCTATAAAACAGATTGAGAAAAATAACTGAATGCTTACAAGCTAAGGCTCTGAAGCAAGACTATTTACGTCTAAGTCCTGGCTCTGCAACTCATTAGCTGCTTACTCTCCCTATTCCTCAATTTCCTTATCTGTGAAATGTGAGTGATAATTTCACTTCTTTGTGGTAGGATTAAAGGAGTTAATCCAGTTTATATAGGCCTCAATATTAGTGGTAGGCATGGGGGACGAAGATATTAAATGGCCAAACAGATCCGATAGCGACAAAGTTTGTCTTCATTAATAACATTACTAATGTTTATATACTTTTGCTTCAAGTTGATGCCATTTTTCTCTCTCAATCCGTTGTCTTTCAAGTCTTTCCATTTCTTCTTTTTCATGTTTTACACGGGCTTCCTCTAAAGAACCAAAAAAATTTTTTTTCTCAGTGATTAAATCAATCTAATTTTAAGCCCTTAACGTTACTTAAAATATTTTCAAGATACAATGGTGGTGAAATACTTTTAGAATTTACAGCATATAATACGTGGTAGGAGACAAGTGCTGGATTTCTTTCAAAAAGTAACATGATTCAAACTTTCTGGCCAAAAAAAATAGACCCATAATGATATTTCTCTTCCCAAAAAAGTTTAAGGCAATCCAACAATAATTTTAACCAATAAAAAAATGGCAGAACTCTCATGGGTAATTAAGGAGAGGTAAAATCCTTAGAAGATTTCCATAAGTTTCTGCATCTACATCATCAGAAGCAATTACCATTTTTTTTCTAAGTTTATTTACTTATTTTGAGAGACAGAGAGTGCACACACATGTAAGCAGGGGAGGGGCAGAGAGAAAGGGAGAGAGAGAATCACAAACAGGTTCTGTGCTGTCAGCTCGAGTCTAACAGGGCCAATCTCACAAACTCTGAGATCATGACCTGGGTCGAAATCAAAAGTAAGATGCTTAACTGACTGAGCCACCCAGGCACCTCCAGAAGCAATTACCTTAAACTTCTCTTGCTTTCACTATTAAAAACAAAATATGAAAGATACGTTGAAGAATATGAGTTTAATCCAATATAATAAAACTTTCCCCAAGTTCTAGGTCCTGATACTGTATTCTTAGCACGAACCACCTAAAAAGGATTTAATAATGATTGTGTAGAAAAAATCAACATGGAACTTGAGGACAGACTTTTAAAACCTGAATTTGAACCCACATGTGTTCTTTAAAAAAATTTTTTTTGTTTATTTATTTATTTGTTTATTTACTTAGAGCACGCAAGCTGTGGAGAAGCAGAGAGAGAGGGAGAGAAAGAATCCCAGGCAGGCTCTGCACTGTGTGTGGAGCCTGACGTGGGGCTCCATCTCACGACCGTGAGATCACAACCTGAGCCAATATCGAGAGTCAGAAGCTTGACCTACTGAGCCACCCAGGCACTCCCACACATGTTCCTAATGCTAAAAGCTACGATCACTTGAAATATTCAGGTTTTTAAAAATCTCTTTTTGTTATTTTAAATAACAGATATTTAATAATTTTTAAATGACTTTTTTTTTTACAAATGAAAATCCTCTCTAAATTTGGCAAATATATATTATTAAACTATAATAACTTAAGGTGCTCTGTGCATTTCTTGCTAGTGTCTATTTCTCATATTTAATGAACTTAAGTTTCAGAATCCTTACTGTAGAATTAGCACCAAAGTCCCTAATTTCATCAGTAAATATAAACACTTCAAGAAAGGGTGTCCAGAGTTAGCAAATAAAAAAACAGAATGCTCAGTTGAACTTGAATTTCAGATAAAAAAATAGCCTTTTTCGGGGGGCAGGTGTGCATGGGACAAATTACTCCAAATCATACATTGTTTATCTGAAATTCAAACTTAACTGGGCATTCTGTACTTTTCTTTAATGTTTATTTATTTATTTTGAGAGAGAGCATGCACACTGGGGAAGGGTAGAGAGAGAGAGAGGGAGAGAGAATCCTAAGCAGGCTCCACGCTGTCAGCACAGAGCCCTCTGTAGGTCTCAATCAGATGGCTCTGAGATCATGACCTGAGCCCAAATGAAGAGCTGGATGCTTAACCACCTGAGCCTCCCAGGCACCCCTCCCTGGGAATTCTGTATTTTATCTGGCAACTCCACTTCAAGATATATCTCATAGTGATTGGTATAGCCTAACAAAACTTTCTGGGTACCCTTTAAATAGCAGATATCTATTTAAAAAACAGATGAAATTTGAAAAATTGAAGAATTTTGGAAATTTAAAAAAAAATATTGATGGAAATATAGAAATACCAACCTATTGTTGTAGTCCCTGCATATGAAAATAGTATCATTGTGTATTTCGTACCTTCCTCTTTTTGCCGTCTTTCTTCCTCCTGCTGTAGCTGCTTTAATCGTTCAGCTTTGGTGATCTTCTTCTTCTTCTTCCCGGCAGACTTAAATGTCACAACATAAAAAAAAGGCTATTAACATACATATCTCTCAAATATGTAACATATATAACTCTCAAACAGCAATTATGAAAAGCACTTTTACTTCTATGAATCCAGTCTTTCATACATTCAAATAAAGACTATCTCCTGTAAAAAGCCTTGACTCAATGCATTGAGGACAAAGTATGGAAACAAGTAAGAAAAATATAAAGCATATTAAGTTATTAAAAGGCAACAGTGACAGTGACAATTTAATTATTATTTGATTAATTAATAGTATACAATTTAAATACGTTTCTTATTCCCAGTCTCCACATCTTTAAAACGGTGCTAAATAAGTCATTTTATTGTTGTAAGGATTAAAATAAAATATCTGTAAAAAGTTTTACTACTACATGTCTATAATAATTAAAAATATTTTTATGACTAACAGATATACAGAGAGTTATTTTGTAAGTTTAGAGTCAGGAGAGATTATTTTCAAAAACTGGAATGAAGTAAAATTTTTGTAGAGCAGGTAGTGTTTAAGTTTGTGCCCAAAACATTTTAACATGCAGATATGTGGGGAAGGTAACTCAGGAAGAGGGAAATGCAGGCAATCAGATATGGAGATGGGATAGCCCTGGAAAGGCCAACAAGTTCATGGGCCCTGGGAGATTCCAAGGAAAGCTGACAGAAATGAGAATGGAAAAGAAAGTTGGAGTCTATGCAATAGAGGAATGGACATTATTCTAAAAGAACTGAAAACCTCCTAAAAGTTCTGAGAAGGGCTGTGGCTATTAGGAAAACAATTTTGAAAACTAACCTTGTATTAGGAAAAAAATGATTATGAAGAGGATACCATTTGAGTGACTATTAACAGTAGTTACTAAAACTAAAGTCATGACTATAAATACTGATAGGAAGATGGGTCCAATAAATATTATATAAATTAACTTATTTGGCAATGATTAAAATTGGAGACAAGGAGGAGAATGAGTTAGAGAAGAGTCAAAAAGAAAAACTGTAGTCTAGAGCAAGTAAATTTGAAAGAAACACTGTTGAAAGGAGTTTGAATATAATTATATGAAGTGCCAGTAGAGCATCCAGGCAATGTTTGCAGACACTGAACCTGGGGGACTGAGGTTTAGCAAAGAGATCAGGGCTACAGAATACAAATTTGAGAACTATCTTGGTGGTAACCACCTCCCTTCCATTTTCCCTAAGGGAAAGTATAGAAAGAAAAGAGGACTATCTAAATTTAGCAATCAATAGAGTGGTTAATCCTTGGAAGATACAGACTTTTGGAAGACCATCTTCTCTTTTCGGCTCACCTACTGCAGAGTGCTCCACTGGAATCTCCAATCCATTAGCCTTACCACTTCTTCATTGTTTATCGACCCCCTCATACCTTCACTTCTTTACCCAGGTTAGATTTCACAGCTCATCACCATAACCACTAGTTTATATATTTCCACTTCTCCTATTTCTCTGTCCCTCTGAGAAGCTCAGTTAACAAATTCCTAGTTCTAGTTAAACACAATTCTCCACTTATTCTGCACTAGCAGAACCTTGCCAAAGAAAAATATATGAGCACAAATTTATTAACACAAATTTTAAACAGAATTTGTACCATCCAGTATTCCTACTACTATTTCATTCTCCTCACTCTTCAAACCTCCAAAATCCTCTCCTCTTTCCTATTCTTGGCTGTTGACCTTCTCTTTCATACCATTGGAAACTCTAGAATAATCTTGGTCCCAGGCTGAAATCTTTGTACCTATTTATGTCTTTGTCTGCCTTCCCTCCCATTATGGTATGTGATCTAATGTAATATACTTCTGCTATTTAAGGCTGAACCTGCCGCTGTTACACTGGATCTTATCCTTTATTGCCTATTTAGTAAGTCTTGGCTCCTGTAATTAATACCTTTAGTTATTCATAAATTTTCCTCTCTCTAGACTTCATATCTTTCTCCATCTTCTGCTCAATTTTTTTTGTCACCCTTTATGTCAGACCACCTAAGATCATTTGCCTACTGCTTCCACTTTCCCATTTCCTGCATAGACCACTCCAATCAGGCTTTCATTTTTATTACTCTATTAAAACCTCTCTAGTCAAGGAATCAACATTTCCATGTTTCCAATGGCCAATGGTCTATTTTCAGCCCTGTCATCATCATTTGACCAAGTCTTCCTCCTCCTTCTTGAATTATTTTTTTTATTAGGACTTTAGGTTAGAACTGTCTGATTTTGCTTCTTCTCTCATAGGTCCCTCCTCTGCAGACTTCTTTTCTGGCTTCTCCTTCAGCTTCAGCTGTAATGATCAGTAACTTTTAAAATCATTTGCTCATATATCTCCTTAAAATTTTTTTAAAAACCAACTACCCCCCCACCTTCACACATTTTTAATTTGGCATTGAAAACTTTTCATCATAAGCTTAAATAGCTACAAATGTACTTTCCAGTATAAAATAAAATTTTTACATCTCTTTCTAAAATATTCATCACTATATAAAATACATCCAATGGAATCTACATATCATAGTGATTTAATAGCCAACATCATCTATTTTTTTAAATATAAACAAGTTTCTTTAATAAAAATTTTAATCCTTTTTCTCTTCGACCTCATATTTCATTCCACTTCTCTCACAGAACCTTACCCTAATGTAATATACTTGAAAAACTTTTGTTGATCCTATCATATTTATCTGTTACAAAAATATGTAAGAAAATTTAAAATATTTATTTCCTTATTTCTGAGTTTCTGAGTAATAAAAATTTTGTTCTGGACTTAATCTATAATTATTCTCAGTACACAAATGAACCAAGCAGCATATTATATTACAAGTTTTGATAAGTAAACATGAAACATTAAAGTAAAATTTTACTAAATATGTATCTTTTTATGAATGGTTGGGTTTTCTCTTTTTCCTGATTGCTCGTGATCCACAGATAAATATTAGCTATTGCTGAATGAAACAAGGATTCAGATGGATTCTAACTTCTACAAATAGAGGAAATTAGAACTTCAATTTATATTTAAAAGTCAGTGGAAACAGGTTTGTTACAGTAGCTCATGCAGTTCCTTGCGTCCTTCCCATATCACATACTAAATAGTACACTGATTTGCCAAAAACAGAGCCCCGAGAGATAATAATTGACGTTTGTTAAGATTGTCATTGGGATTTTTTCTTTAATTTTTTTAATTTATTAATTTATTTTGAGAGAGAGAATGCATGCATGAGCAAGGGAGGTGCAGGCAGAGAGGAGAGAGAGAGAGAGAGAGAGAGAAAGAGAGAGAGAATCCCAAGCAGGCTCCACACTGTCCGTGTAAATTAATGGAACTCAAACTCACGAACCATGAGATCATGATCTGAGCCAAAACCAAGAGTCAGACACTAACTGCCTGATCCACCCAGGTGCTCCCCTCTTGTTTTTTCTTTAAAGTTTTATTACATGTATATTTATTCCTGAACAATATAGTTTGCTTATTTTTGAACTTTACATCAATCTAATTATACTTTATGTGTATGATTATAATTTACTTATTATTATAGTGAAGTATACATAACATAAAATTTACCGTTCTAACCATTTTTAAATGCGCAGGTCAGTGGTATTAAATACATCGACAACCACCATGTTGTACAACCACCACTACCATTCACTTCCAGAACTCTTTTAATGTCCATCGAACATTAACTCCCCTGCCTCCCACGACCCTAGCCCCTGACAACCACCATTCTACTTTGTCTCTGAATTTGACTACTCTAGTCACGTAAGTATAACAATATAATATTTGTCCTTGTGTATGATTTAGTTCTGTAGATATATGTTATGGCTTGTAAGATTCGTCCATGTTGATGGATATAGCTGTAGCTATAAATTTTCACTACTGAATAGTAACTCATTTTTATACGGAGAGGTATTGGATGATTTCTAGCTTGTTACCATCATGAACGATGCTGCTATAAACCTTCAGGTGTATGTATTCAGGTGTCCATTTGCAAGAGTTCCTCTGTATAGCGAGAAGTAAAACTGGTGGATATGTTCATTTTCAACCTTATTAAAGATGAACTCTCCAAAGTTATTATTTCAACTTATACTTCCATAATCATTATACAAATCAACATTTGTTAATTTCAGTACTTTTGTTTCTCTAGTAGTTGGATTTAGTTTTTGTTTTTTTCCCTTGATACCTTTTTAAGGCTAAGGAAGTGCCTTTTAACCTATTAAATGGCAATGTAGAGTAATTGAATTTCCAACTCAATCTGATTCTATTCATTTAATTTCCTTAATTAAACCACTTCTGCCTTCCAGGGATAAACTGAAGTGGGTTATAATTTATTATCACTCTATATTCTTCCAGACTGAGCTTCCTAACCTTTTCTTTAGAAATTTTGTATTTAAGCTCATGAATGGGCTTCAATTTTCCTTTCTCATACTATTCTCAGGATACCCAGGTAACTAAAAATGAAGTAGGAGTGTTCCCTCTTTCTTTATTCTCTAGAAGAATTTGCATAAGAATTAAATTAATTTATTTATCTTTGAATGAAGAACTAGCTAACAAAGATTTGGAGACTTAGAATTTTCTTTCTGGGAAGATTTTTAACCACTGAGGTAATTTCTTAAATGATTATAGGACTACTCAGGTTTTCTACTTTATGAAACAGTTTCAGTAATTTTTTTTTGCTATTTGTCTAATTCATCTAAATTTTCTAACTTACTGACACATATTCAAATAATGTAATTTATTATTAAGGTCATATTTCCCTTTTATTTATGCCTTTTGTTCTTCTTGATGAAATTTACCAGCAAATCGTCTATTTTATCAGCATTTCCGAAGAAATAAATTGTGGCCTGTTCATTCAATTACTTTAGAAATACTGAGAATATAACATGTGATGGGCATTTGAGATATACCAGTAAACAGACAAAAACCTTTGTACTTACAAGCTTATATTCAAATAGGAAGAGAAAGACAAAAATAATAAACAACATTTAAAAATAAATAACAAAACATTTTAGAAGGTTAAAGTGCTACAGAGAACAAAGGAGCTCCAGTCTGCAGGCATAGTTAGGGTAGAGATGAATTACAATTTCATTTTTAATTTTTTTTAATGTTTATTTATTTTTGAGACAGAGAGAGACAGAGCATGAGTGGGGGAGGGGCAGAGAGAGAGGGAGACACAGAATTCAAAGCAGGCTCCAGGCTCTGAGCTGTCAGCACAGAGCCCAACGTGGGGCTTGAACCCACGGACCATGAGATCATGACCTGAGCCAAAGTCGGACGCTCAACCAACTGAGCCACCCAGGCGCCCCTGAATTACAATTTCAAATAGAGTGGTTAGGGTGGGCCTCAAGGAGAAGGTAACATTTCATTGAGTACCTGAAGGATAAGGGGTTATTGATTCTCTTCGTTGTATGTTTTCTATTTTATTAATTTTTCTATGTCTTTATTATTTCCCTCCTCACCTTTGAATTTTCCTCTCAAGAGGATGCTTAGTTCATGTTTTAGTCTTTTTTCTTCTTCTAAAATAAGTATTTAGGGCTACACATTTTTCTGTAAGTATTGCTTTAGATACCTTCCACAAATTTTGAAGTATTTTCCTTAGCACTGACTTATATGTTCTGACTTCCATTATCTTTATTTTTTGACCCACTAGAAATGTTTTAGAATTCCTAGCATATTGGATCTGTTTATAACTGATTTGATTTTTTTTAAAGTTTAATTTCATTGAGGTTATAATACATGCTCTGAATTGTTTCAATCCATTGAACTCTGAAACTAGGTTTATGTCACAGTACATTGACAATTTTGCACAAAATTGTGTCTTTAAAATTCTCTAGTTTTTGGGTGCAGCATTCTAAATATGTTTACTTCATTAGATTTGTTCATCATGTTGTTCCAATCTTCTAAATCCTTACTTATTTTTAATAGTTGTTCTATCAATTATTGAAAGAGGAAATCTTCCAATATGATTGTGGATTTGTCTATTTCTGCTGATCTCTGAATTTGTGAATTGTATATTTCCAGGCTTGGTAATTAAGTATATACAAACTTAATATTATATTTTCTTGGTTAGTCGAATCTTTGTCATTACAAAATGACCCTCTTCATTTCTAGAAGTACTTTTGGTTTTGAAGTCTATTGTGTCTAATATTAATAAAGCAGTATCAGCTTTCATTTTTTAGTTCTTGCATAGCATATCTTTTTCCATCATCTTACTTTAAACTTCTCTGTATCTTTGTTCTTTAGATGGTGTTTGTTAAAAAATTATTGTTGGAGCTTATTTTTTATCTTATCTGGCAATCTTCCTCTTGATTTTTGATTTTGGGGTGTCATCTTGCTTTCTTTTTGTATTCTTGGTACTTTTGCAATTGATTTTTTTTTTTTTTGGTCAATACACTATTTTTCTTCTACTAATTTGGAAGTTATGTACTCTGTTTACACCATGTTAGGGACTATCCTTGAAAGTCAACATATATACCAAATATAAGAATACATTTAGGGGCACCTGGGTGACTCAGTCAGTTAAGCATCCAACTCTTGATTTCAGTTCAGGTCATGATCTCACAGTTCGTGGATTCCAGCCCTGAGGCAGGCTCTGCGCTGACAGCATGGAGCCTGCTTGGGATTCTCTCTCTCTCCCACTCTCTGCCCACCTCCCTCGCTCACGTGTTCCCTCTCCTCTCAAAAATAGATAAACTTAAGGGGTGCCTGGGTGGCTCAGTTGGTTGAGCTTCTGGCTTCAGCTCAGGTCATGATCTCACAGTTCATGGGTTCAGGCCCTGCGTCAGGCTCTGTCAGAGCCTGGAGCCTGCTCTGTCTCTCTTACCCTCTACCCTCCCCTGCTTGTACTCTGTCTCTTTCTCTCTCAAAACTTAAATAAATAAATAAATAAATAAATAAACATTAAAAAAAAAAAAAGAATACATTTATCCTACTACCAAACAGTACAAGGACTTTCGAATATCTTAATTTATATCCCTCCTACCTAGATTATATGTTACTGCTGTCACGTATCTTTTTATAACAGTTTTACTGAGATATAATTTGCGTTCCATACAGTTCATCCATTTAAAGTGTACAATTCAATGGCTTTTAGTGTATTCACAGAGTTGTACAACCACCACCATAATCACTCTTCATCATTCCTCAAAAACGAAATCCCATGCCTATTAGCAGTCATCTCTTCCCCCATTTTCTCTCAACCCCCCAGCTCAAGGAAACTACTAATCTAATCTACTTTCTCTATAGATCTGCCTATTCTGGACATTTTATATAACTAGAATCTTACAGTGGGAGGTGTTTTGTGATTGGCTTCTGTCACTTAACATAATGTTTTCAGAGTTCATCCATGCTATTGTATGTATCAATACTTCCACTTTATGTCTGATTCCATTGAATGGATATACCACATTTTGTTTACCTATTCATCAACTGATAAACATTTTGGGTTGTTTGTTGTCATGCATCTTAGTTTATCTTTTAAACCTACTTGTTATTTTGATTATTGTTTTATACCTTACACATATAATGTGATTTGCAGGTGGCAAACTCAGTTTTTGCCTGAGAAAATATTTGTTTTTCCCTTTATTTCTGAAAATGATTTGAGTTCATACAGAATTCTAGGTTGGCATTTATTTACTTTCAGCACCTTGAAGACATCATTCCATTGTCTTTGGCTTCCATTGTTGCTGTTAAGACCAAAGCTCAAGTTTTGCTCAGTTCCGCAAATGCCCTCATGATAAAACAGTTTTAAGTGTTTCCGTTACTTCTTTGGTTCTTTAGGTTTTCTCCCGGTAATTTCTTACTATCTTGTCAAATCTTACTTGCTTTTAAGATGAGTGTTGATTCAAATGTACATATTTTAGGGGCGTCTGGGTGGCTCAGTTGGTTAGGCGGCCGACTTCGGCTCAGGTCATGATCTCACGGTCTGTGAGTTCGAGCCCCACATCAGGCTCTGTGCTGATGGCTCAGAGCCTGGAGCCTCCTTCCAATTCTGTGTCTCCCTCTCTCCCTGCCCTTCCTCTGCTCATGCTCTGTCTCTATGTCTCTTGAAAATAAATAAATGTTAAAAAAATATTTTAAAAAAATGTACATATTTTAGTCAGCATTATTTATTGTTTTTAGCAGAAAGTTTGATCTAAAAATTTAAGCCCAATATTACTGGAAATGAAAAAATTAAAATAATGTTTTTGATAAAATTATTTTTTTCTTAGCACTTCAAGTTCATTGAGACTTTAAAATTGCAGATTTCACTCAAAGTAATTTTTAAAAATCTATTCACCTAATTATCAAAACCCAGCCTTCAAAGTTAAACCAATGGGCCGTATCACAGTTACTTCCTATCACAGACAGTCCTACTTCATTTTTCAGTACAAATAAATGTGTTAATACACAACATCATGACAAGCTACCGTATGTTTTATAATGAGCCAGGTATGCATCGATTTCTTCACACACTGTTTTCAAAAGCTGCAATCTTAACGTTCTGAACTTAATACCATTTACATTTTAGGGTCAACACTGAACATTCCATAGAAGCCTAAGCCTGTTTATGATTACAGATCTTCCTTGAGATGGGGTTACATCTTGGTCAACGCCCTTTAGGTTGAAAATATGTTAAGCCAAAAATGCATTTAATACACCTAACCTACCAAACATCACAGTTTAGCCTACTCTACTTTAAAAGTGCTTACAATACTTACATTGGCCTACAACTGAACAAAATCATTTAACACAAAGCCTATTTTATAATAAGGTATTGAGTATCTCATGTAATGTATTGAATACTGTACTGAAAGCGAAAAACAGAATGGGAGTATGGGTACAGAACGGCTATAAATGCTTTGGTTGTTTAACCTCGTGCTCGTGTGGCTGGCTGGGAGCTGTGAGCATCATGAGACAGTATTGTACCACGTATCACTAGTGCAAGAAAAGAGCAAATTTCAATGAATGGTTTCTACTGAACATGTATCACTTTTATACCATCATAAAATTGAAAAATCACAAGTAGAACCATTGTAATCTGGGGATCATATGCATAGTGTTCTAAAATTAAAATAGGATTTAAAGTACAGATATGAACACTAAGTCCCCCCCACTCCGCCTTCACCCACTGTTTACAGTTCTATGCCTGGTGTACTCAGGCACCATTCTTAACCTATCCAAATAAAATAAATTCAAATAAAAGTATTCTAAGTTTTGTGAAATCTCTTTTTTCATTGTTGTGCTACTAAAGTTGTATTACTAAAAAGAATTCAAATATCAAAATTTCATTAATAATGCTATTATCTTTACTGGAACAACAGTCGTAATTATTAGCGTAACAGACCTAATTATTAGTCGTAATAATTAGAACAACTGGAATCATCTATGCATCCATCAATCTGCATTGCAATTCTCCCCTACAATCTAATTAATGTCTTCTGTTATTTCATGTATTCTATGAAGTACAGTGGTTTCTGAAAAAGAAAAATACTGATATAAATGCAGTGATAGATCTTTTGACTGTGTACCTTTTCTGTAGTCTTGTACAATTTTCCTAGCTTTTGCAACAAATAATTTTAATTTATGTAAAGTTTCACAAGCATCTTTAGGGTCTATGTAAAAATATTAAGCTTATTTACATTTTTGTTGATACCCTTAATCTCTCTTCATTAAAAAAAAATAATATTATTTTTGGAGTCTGGATGTTTCATCAATAAATTGCAGGGGCACCTAGGTGGCTCAGTCAGTTGGGCATCCAATTCAGGTCAGGTCATGATCTCACATCTGTGGGTTCGAGCCCCGTATCAGGCTTGGTGCTGACAGTTCAGAGCATGGAGACTGCTTTGAATTCTGTGTCTCCCTCTCTTTCACTGCCCCTTCCTTGCCCTCACTCTGTGTCTCTTTGTCTCTCAAAAAATAAAATAAAACATTAAAAATAAATAAATAACATTGTTAGAGGGTTTTTAGAATTATCATATCACAATAATCTCACAGGTATTGTCACTAAAAATTTTTACCAGTTCCACAATTCAAGACAACAATATATAAGAAATTCAGAATATCTCAATACTTCTAATGCCCATCTAGGATGATTATCCCTTAGATAATTACTGACTAACTCCCTAGCTTCATCTAGGTCTCTTCTTAACCTTATTTCCTTAACATCCTGTATGAAATAGCATCACCACTATCCTCTACCCCACATTTCTCACTGACCCCTTTTTGGTTTTCTGTATTTTCAAAGCTACCTGATGTTATATTATTTCTTTTTTCCTTCTTTTTTTCAAATGTTTATTTTTGAGAGAGAGAGAGAGAGAGAGAGAGAGAGAGAGATACAAAGAGCAAGCTTGGGGAAGGGCAGAGAGAAACGGAGACACAGAATCCGAAGCAGGCTCCAGGCTCTGACCTGTCAGCACGGAACCCAACATGGGGCTCGAACTCATGAACCACGAGATCATGACCTGAGCAGAAGTTGGACGCTTAACCAACTGAGCCCCCCAGGTACCCTGATATTATATTATTTCTTCAATTCCCCTCCCCAGACAGAATGTAAATTTTAGAAAATGAAACCACTATCTCAAAAAGATATCTGCAGCCCCATGTGTACTGCAAGACATGGAAGCAACCTAAGTGTCCAGTCATAAATGAATGGATAAATATATGTAAATGGAATATTATTCAGCCATAAAAAGAAGAAAATTTTGCTATTTGTGACAACACAGAGAACTAAGGGCATTATGCTAAGTGAAATAAGTCAGAGACAATCACCATATGATCTCACTTGCATGTAGAATCTAAAAAAACTATATATTCTATAGAAATCTATATATTCTATAGAAATAGAATAAATTGGTGATTTCCAGGGGGCAGGCCATGGGGGAAATGGGCAAATATTTGTCAAAGAGTATAAACTTCTAGTTATAAGATGAATAAGTTCTGGAGATCTACTGTACAGCATGCTGAATGTAGTTAACAATACTGTATTGCATATTTGAAAGGAGTTAAGACAGTAGGTCTTAAATGTTTTCACGACACACACACACACACATACACACACACACAATGGTAATTACGTGAGGTGATAGAGGTGTAATTAACCTTAGTTTGGTAATCATTTCACAA
Organism: Paguma larvata; assembly: GCA_030068075.1. Classification (NCBI taxonomy): domain Eukaryota; kingdom Metazoa; phylum Chordata; class Mammalia; order Carnivora; family Viverridae; genus Paguma; species Paguma larvata. Next base: position 81,091,966 of record CM057828.1, on the reverse strand, counting down.
TATAGAAGTATATCAAATCATTATGTTGTATGCCTTAAACTTACACAATGTTATGTCAATCATACTCAATAAAGCTGGATTAAAAAAAGAATATAAGCTTCATGAGATCAGGGACTCTCTCTTGCTACTGTTCTCTTAATGCATAGAACACTGCTAAATCAATGAAATAAGTATTCTTCCATATTTCTGCAAGGCCTTATATACAAAGATCTTCATTCCTACCTTGTTTGTGGTAGCAAAAAATAGGGACATAAAAATCAGAGTACATACTTTCAATGCAACACGATGCAGCTGTGTAAAGAAGTGACATTATCTCGATGTGCTGAAACAAAAAGTTTCCAAAGACATACTTATTTCTATCCAAACTATGATGCCATTATATGTAAGATGTATCTTTAAATTATTACTACCAAAAAAGGGAATGCCCAAGATGGAAGACTAACAGCAGATGCCTGTATAAAGCTGGATATGAGTAAAGAGAAATGAACTCATAACATAGAAAGATACAGCAAGAAAACTTGCAGATCTTAATCCTGAAAATGCATAGAAAGAGAAAAAAAAAATCACTGAAAATTTATGCCACAAGCCAGTTCATGTGGATTTGCCATCTGACTCGTACCATTAGTGTGGTCCAAAAACTCACAAGTAGAGAATTTAAAGTGGTATCAGGTTGTGAGTAAGCCCACGTGACCAACAGAAGCAAACGTCCTCTCTGGAAGAAACGGATGTCAATCCAAGACTACGATGATTGTAAGATGATATGGATACATCTCAAGTTTAGTAAAGTGTAAAAAGATGAGTATCCTAGAATGTATTAAATATAGCATCATTGAGTGATACACAGAAGGTGCAGGATGCTCCCATCTGCGGGGAGAAGAGGGATGTGGGTGTGCTCCTTAATGCTAAGACAATTTACGAAAAGACATGCAATAGTTCTTCTAGTCTTGAGTAAGAGGAAATGTTCTGTTTTTTATGCTATTTTAATTTTGTACCATGTGCTTATATTACTTTTCCCTTAAAAAATCTGTGACAGAGAGAATAAAATAAATCTTTCAATGTTTTCCTAACTATACTTACAGACTCAGTTCATCCCCAAACCACCATCTTTAAGAGTGGAATAAATAAAAAGGGAATGATTTACTCCTTACGTTTGGTCTCGAATTTCACAGGTTTACTATCACGATTCTCTAAGGGATACAACACTCTGAATAAAAGAATATAGAAGTACTTATGTAGCACCCATGCATACACAATTCAGCACAAAATCATTTAGAACAATGAGTTTTCAGATTGAAAACAATGCCTCTAAGATTTCACAATCTAAAGCCAAAATTGAAAATCCACACAAACCAATAAACTATTATAGACCCACATACAAATAATTGTAGTCCTCCAGAATATTTCCATGAGAATGTGTCCTGAGCCTTCATAAATTTTGCTCAGTTGTATCCACAGCCCTTAAAACACTATCAGGTTCGTAGTGAGTCCAAGTGACTTAGAGAAGCAAACACAGAGGCATTCAACAATTGAAGAAATGTTTAATTGTATAAACATTGAATACATACATTTAGATAAGCATTGCCTTTAAATGGTCAGGGCCTGAGGTGTTTTTAAATGGTGGCAGGGTAAACGGGGTTTCACATATTCATTAGACAAATATTGATTCAATGTCTACCAGGTGCCAGGCACTGAACTAAACGCTGTGAACATGAAAACAAATGACATGCTCCTGACCTTGAACAGCTCACGATTATAAATTCTTACAATAAAATGACATATGGGTTATAGTTGAGGTATGTACAAATGTATGTGCCTTGAGAACACAGGATAACTGATTCTGCAAGAAAGAATAGTAGGAAATTTTAGGGAAGTGACTTTTGAGATATACCTTAAACCTGGCATTCCAAACTGAAATCCCTACTGGGATGAGGCATTAACCTGAGTAACCTGAGTTGTTCATAGTCAGGACTATGGGAAACTGGAGAGTTTATGCATTTCTATAAAACGGGGTGGTCACTGATCAGTCTAAGCCAACTGTTGCCTTTACTAGACTATAGGCCCAATGTTATCAGGATTTCAATTTTTCAAGAATAGAGGGAAATCACATTTTTGTTTGAAAATTATTTGGCAACTAATTAAAAAAAAACTTTTCAGGTTAAACAAAACATGCTTAGAGGCTAAATCCAGCTTGCCAGTCAAGAGACTATGATATCTGTTTTAATGTATAAATCTACTGGGGTGCCTGGGTGTCTGAGTCCGTTAACCATCTGCCTCTTGGTTTCAGCTCAGGTCATGATCTCATGGTTTCATGGGTTCGAGTCCCCACATGGGGCTCTGCGCTGACAGCACAGAGCCTGGTTGGGATTCTCTCTCTCCCTCCTTTTGTGCCCCTCCCCACTCACACAGTCTCTGTCTCTCTCAAAATAAATAATTAAATTTAAAAAAAGTATAAATCTACTCAGTGAAAAAGAGAGAAAAAGGCATTCTAGACACCCCTAATTAAATTCAAATTTCTACAAAGTACAAAAGAAAATCAAGTATGCATTACGATACAATTCATTTAAAGACCTATTACCTTAGGGTCTGCTTTTAAAGTTTTGTCACTAAATTTTTATGTTTATCTGGATTAGGGGTTCCTAATCTAACACTTTCTAGAGCACACTAATAAAAAGCCCCAAATCTAGGTACATGTAAAAACTAAAGACTATTTTTAAGTCTTTGTGAAACTAGAAGTATCTTTTTATGTCAAATGTGAAATATGTCCTGTTTGTAAAGGATTACCTATGATTTAAATAGCATTAATATCTACAAAGTAAGCTTAATAAACTCCATAAACCATGATAAAAGTAACTAGAAAATGTTTAAAATTTATGTTCGTACAATGTCAGTGCTTATAAAACTATCTATTTTGATAGAATAATTTCTACCTACCTTTTTTGCTTTGGGACCCTGAAAGTTGGAAAAATAAAAGGATTGATAAATTTTTAAAAACTCAGATATTTTTAACAAAAGTACCAAGATTATATAAAATGTGAAAATTAGGAGAAGCCAAGTAAAAAAGCATAAGGAAACTCTCTGTACCATCTTTGCAACTTTCGGGTAAATCTAAAATTATCTCCAAATAATGTCTTTTAAAAAAGACTTTAGACAAAACTACAGGCAGATGTAGGAAAAACTAAAATCCTTCACCCACTGAAGCATCTTTTTAAAATTATACACTCTTTAAATCTTATGCTCTTTCTTATGACAATCACTCCATGATCTATGAAGAATGACGGGACCTACCCCTACACAGAGTAGCAGTCAGGAAAATGCTGGCTTAAAGGGTTCCAAAGAACAATAAATGATTGAGTGCAGGTGCTGATGTCAAGTTTGAAAGTGTGGAAATGATCTAGTAAAAAAAAAAATAATCTTTCTGCAACTAGATTGCTAAATTTATAGAAAGAAAATCAGTTATTTAAAGAAGCAAATCTATGATAAAATGATTCTGTTCAGCAATGTGTCTTAATGCCTATCTATTCTTTGGAAATTATTTTGGAAAGCACAGCAGTTCAGTAAATATTTACCACTGGCATTATCATTACAAGTGATTCAATAACTCTACTTGTAATTTCCTGATTAGGCTCATGTGTCCGTTAAGTTTCTGATATAGAATCTGTAGATCATGTGACTATAAAATTATACACTTTCCACATTTGAAGGCTTGTACAGGAGAAATTACTGGTTCAAGCTGTAAGATTATTACTGTATTAAATATAAATGTTGAAATTCACATGAAGCAGATTTTATCTTCTTGATAAGTACAGATATTTCATTAATTCATTCAGCAGATATTTAAGATTTGATTTGCACACAAGGTGCTCTGAGACACTAGAGATGATATAAATCTCTGGTGTCTCATATAATTTTTACAGTTGGGTTCTATATTTATTATACTTACTATCAATAAATAGTTAATACACGTTCATCGTGAAAAAACTACTATACAGCAGAATATGCAAACAGTATTGCCTCTGTTCTCAAGTAGCCATATTTTAAGATGAGAAAATTATCATCTCTTACTAGTGTTTTTAATATGAAGCAGGTTTGGGATTAATACTTATCCTACCCCCTCCCACAAATCGTATAAAGAGCATCATGTGTGGGGAAATAGGTTCAACTTACATAAATGGGTTAGAAAACAGCTTAGGGCAGAAAGCCATCACCAGAGGCAAAAGTGCTGAGGTTAGCTAGCGAGATATTGTAATGGGATCATGAGTAACTTGTTATATCACCTGCAGGAAATTACTTTCCATCTGACATCAATATACTATTGTGCTTTGATCACAAACTCCACTTGCCCCCCCAGACCCTTTGCTTCTTAATCACACAATTTATGATTACTATCATTGTTTTCTTCATGTTCACCACGTGTGTAAGATCTTGTGAGTTCAATAAATATGGAGACAAAACTCCTGTTCAGGGCTCTTGTCTCCTCTGGACATTAGCCTTTCTCATATTCAATTCTGTGTTCACTCTCTTGCTGGACAAGGGAGAACTCCAGATTCCTAGACTATGACACTCGTGTAGAATAGCACAGTTGGCCCTTGAACAACACAAGGGTTAGGGGTGCTGACCCCAGGCAGTCAAAAATCCACATATAATTTTTGACTCCACCAAAATTTAACAACTAATAGTCTATTGTTGATTAGAAGACTTACTTATGACATATAGTCAGTTAACACTTATTTTGTATATTATACTTACACATACTGTATTCTTACAATACAATAAGCTAGAAAAAAGAAATATTAAGAAAATCATAAGAAAAATACATTAACAGTGTTGTACTGTATTAATCAGAAAAAATCTGCCTATAAGTGGATTCCTGCAGTTTAAAGTAGACCATTGTTATTCAGGGGTCAACTGTAGTTCTCAAAGTTCAGAGGGCATAAAGTCACCTGGATGCCTGTTTAAAAAATGCATATTCCTTCAGAAAAAGTGTACACATTCACTTCTCCTTCCCAATTATGAGTCAGTAAATATTAAGGATTGAATTGTATCCCCACAAAATTTATATGTTGAAGTCTTATCTTCCAGTACCTCCAAATTTCAGCTTACTTGGAACTAGGGTTGTGGTTGATATAATAAGTTAAACTAAGGTAATATCATAATGGAATAGAATGGCCTTTAATCCAGTATGATTGGTGTCCTTATAAAAAGTAGAAATTTGGATACACACAAGCACACAGAGAGAATACCATATAAAGAATGGGGATATGCTGCCAAGGAACTATCAGAGTAGAAAGAGGTCTGAACAGATCCCTTTCCAGCACCTGCAGAGGGAGCAGAGCCCTGGAAACACCTTGATCTTAGAGTTATCAGCCTCCAGAAATGTGAAACAATAAGTTTCTATTGTTTCAGCCACTTAAGTTTGTTTTACTTTGTTACCTGGCAGCCCTAGGAAACTAATAGAGTAGACTTGGAGTCCAGTCTACTCCTGGACTCTGTATCTTAAGGATTCCAGATGTGGTAAAAGCAAATGTTCCAGGCACATTTTGAGAAACATTGCTAGAGGAATAAGATGAAATTTATGTTCCACTGGAAAATAAATTAAGGGCTTATTCTTCCCTCAATTTATCAGCAATTTTAAGTCAGTTTGAAGTCCATTTACTTCCTGGTCTTCCAGACATGAATATTCTCCACTATTTATTTCTTTCCATCAATTCTGGAAACTCATATTCATACTTTAAAACACACTTTGGAAAGCGTCGTTCTTCCCTTTCTGCATCCTTCCCCACCCCAATTTCATCATTTCCAATTAATCTTACTCCATTGTAGACATTTCAATTGTTACAATTAAAAAACTGTATTATTATTAGTTTAGACTGTCTCCCATAGCAGGCAGGGGTTGCAGTATTCATTTTTAGATCCTTGACTTGTAGCCTAGTGCCAAAGACACAGAATGCAATCTGTATTTCCCCTTAATTAATGAATTAAATAATAAACTAATTACATTTTCTACTTCCTTTGGTTTTAACCATAGAAGATGAAAGTCTCATTTAAGAAAATGGGGGAAAAAATAATCTCATAGCTACCGGGTTGGTCTGCGTTCTTGGAAAAGACATGACAGCTGAGGAGTGCATTAAAATAAAACAAGAAGCTTTATTGTACTTAATAAAGTCAAGGCAAGCTGCGTAACTTGAATCACAAAACAATTCATATTTCCACAACATACCACATAAAATAACTTTTCAAAGCAGAATAAATTGCAACAGCTTTTAATTAACTATTAAGGAGGCACAAAAACACACTTTCGCCAAGCTGCCAATAAAAAAACAAAAAGCAATTTAATGGAAACGTCAATCATTATTGGAAATTACCAGGTTGAGACCAATTCTTAAACCTAGCAACAGTGCCAGATTAGGACACCATCTGACCGCAACGGCCATCCCCCGTTTGCCGAAACCGGTTTGGGACTCCCGTCTTCCAGACCGGAAGGTCACAGATCAGAAGGCAGGTTCCCTACGGGGATATGGGTTCTTCCTTAAACCAACCGCCTCCCCTCTAAAATATGACATGCTCTTATTATATCATTTTAACACGGGTGAATCACTACTCGCCCCTCCAACCAATTTTCTCGCTCACCATGCTGCAGCAAGCACAAACTCTGTAGTGGGCCAAATCTGAGCCTAGAGTTGTGTGGACAAACGCTCCCGGGTAGCTAAGACGACAAGCCCCGCCCACTGGCGCCCCAGGGAAAAAGCGCAGTCCTTGCGAACGGGTCCGCGCAATCGCGCTGGGATTCTTCCGGTCGGCGCCCCGCCCCCTTCCCTGACTGGCTGCCCCACACCAACACCGCGCTGATCGCGGTTGACCGACCCTGGAGTGGAAGTGGTCGGGGGCCTTTACGGCTGTGGAATGCCGGAAAGTGCGTGAGTGCAGGCGCCGGGGCGTTTTATTCTGTTTTCCAGATCCTGGGGTCTGGAGGCCGTGAAGTATGCTCTGGGCAGGGACTACCGGGTGTGACAAAGGGTTTCTGAGCGTCTTCCGACGTTGACAGTCTCTCTTCCTCACAATTTCCTAGGAGTGTTTTGGGGCTCATCTTTCCGTGAGGGTTTTGAGAAGGAGGGAGACGCCACTGGGTCAAATGACTGACACCCGGGTGGGCCGCCTGGGCCACCACAGCTTAGGCCTAAGTGGGGACAGGGCTCAATAGGCAACTTAGAGAAGGTCCAAGAGGGTTGGTTATTTTACAATTAATGACCTTTGAATTCCTCTCTCTGCACATGGTTCAGTTTTTACTGCACTTTCTATGCAAGTTATGTATATGCCGATTTTCCTAAGAGCAGCTCTAAACAAGAAGTGGAAATTATTTGAAGCAAATCCTGGGTAAAGTATTTCTTACGGTTGAAGGTCGCTGAGGCCTGGGAAAACTCATTAAGTTACTGGCCAAAGGTCACAGGCTCATTGTACTAGCCAGTAACACAACCTTCAGAATTTCAGTCTCCTCCCCACGTGAAGAAACACTACCAACATAGACCCACGGGGAAACTAGAAGAAATTAAGTGATTAAGAAATTATGCTCCCTCCAAATTCTCACCCACTTCTCTGACCTTAGGGCTTTGTTTTAGCATGGCAAAACATGGAATGCTTTAAAATCATTGGCACCATTTCTCATCTCTGAATTGTAATATTATAATGCTCTCTCTCTTCCACCTTCATTGATTAAATGTATTAGTAAATAAGTATTACTGAGCTAGTCTTATGGGTTGAGGTCTTCTTATCCCCATTGTAAATTTTGACATTCCATCCCCAAGTCCTGGTAGCAAGATAAAAAATAATGTCAACTTCATATAGAGTTCTGAAGCCATTTGATATGAAAGTAAGCTTTTGTTTTAGTGTTTCAGTCAAATTACTAATGTTTATGTTACAAAACCTCAGTCAATTCAGTTAGGACTGATGGGCCTAAGGACGTGTTACTGTTCATCCCAAATTACCTTAAAATGGTAGGCCTCAAAGGGAGAGGACTTGCTCAAGCACTCGCTCTAGGCCACCTCCCTCCTGGGGAGGAGGAATTGCTATGGATGTGTGAGAACACACTAGACTGTTTCAGGGGTCGCTGTGCTCTAAAAGATAATGCCAGTGAGTTTGGTTTTCCTCTCGTACTTCTCTGGCAAGTTGCCTAAGTGTAAGGGCGATTTCCTGTTCTCTCTTCCTTGCTTTCAGACAGGTGTAATATCCACCCATTCTGAACATATACATAAACAGCTCCTTTCAACTCACTTCTCTAATCTGGCTTCTAGGTAGGGCTCAACCAAGCCAAATACCAGCCTTAAGGGGCAAAAATATCTTGCCACCTACCGCCTTGATTAACATATCCTTTGGTGCCGGCATTAAAGTTTTCTGTGTGAAGCTTTTTAGGCTTAGTTTGGGGAAATGTGTTTCAGCTGTTTGAGTCAAATCTAAAAGAACCCAATAAATAGTAATATTGCACTGCTTTTCTTTGCCAGTTTTCCTTCAGCCTTTACTGCCGTCTGAACTTCACGAGGAAGAGGGATTAGCCACAGCTTTGGCGACCAGTAAACTGACAATTCTTATTTAACCCAGGAATGGAGTTAACACCGTTAGCTCAGTCCACAGTTATTGGAAAAAAGCTATCAACAAGGACTGTACCTTCCCCTTGCCTACCACATACATTCCCAGAATGGTAGGGGACTTCTTTCAGTCCCTAATAGTTTGGCTCCTTACAAAAAGCAGTAGCCTCCATGACTTCATGCAGGGTGAAGGAGCAGCCCCTGGTCCCTGCTGCACTTCACCTTGACGAACTGTGAATCCAGGGAGACCTCTTGCTCCTAGTGGCTACTCTAATGCCTAAAGGTCAACACAAAATAATAAACTACCTTAATTCCTAGAAGTTAACACATCAAAGAATGGGACAATTTTACCCGAATCAAACCAGCTACATTTTTTGCTGGGCAAATCCTTTATTATGTACAATTTGTAAACTAAAAAGACCAGTTAAGCCATATCTTTACAAGTTTTTACAAAAGACAAATTGTGAGTTAAATAAAGCTGTGCTCCTTGCCAGAAAATTAAACAGGCTGTAATTTGCAATTTGAAAGTATGTCTGTGTAGATTTAGAATCGTTTTTAAAGCACATGGTTCTGGGGGCGCCTTGGTGGCTCAATGGGTTGGGTAACTGACTTCAGCTCAGGTCATGATCTTGCTGCTCATGGGTTCAAGCCCCACGTTGGGATCCTGTCCTGCTTGAGATTCTGTGTCTCTCTCTGCCCCTTGCCCTGCTCAGGCTCTGTCTCTGTCTCAAAAATAAATAAATATTAAAAAACTAAAAATAAAGCACGTGGTTCTGAAGAGCCATTCTTCAGTAAGATTAAACCATACTGGAAATTGGCTCTCAGCAAAAAAAAAAAAAAAAAAAAAGTTTTAAAATTGAAATTAGGTATTAATATAGTAGATTAAATACACCCATCTAATTTCATTCACTTCCAAAACTCCGCTAAGTCTTCAGTGAAGGGATATAAAAATAAATTCAAAAAATGAGAGAGCAGAGAGAAGATGACAACAGTAAAATTTTGGAAGCTGCAAACCAGATGAATGAATGTGACTCAACACACCAGAAGAGCCCAGTTTATACTGCATAATTCTCAAAAGGCACTGGAACAGGGCCAATGGAATTTTAAATTAGGAATGAAGTAAATCAAAGAGATTAAGTGAAAGCTCTTTGAGAAACACCTCTGGAGGGCCCACACCTCTCACTCCTACAGCAGAAGCATGGAGGTTTATATCTGACAGAATACTACTATCCTGTACAGTGGGGTGTCTTCGGGTGTACTAAGCATGAGAACCACAAAGTGGATTTGGTGTACATACTGCTGAGTGCAGGGTCCCCCTTCCTCTTCCACTTCTTAAGACTGAATAGGCAAATCCTCAGCAAATTGAAGTTTCTTCTCTGGAGAATCTGACCAGCCCAGGAGGAATGATTTATTTAACACTTTGACTTTAGAGGTTCCCCAACAATGGCCCACTCAGATCATCCTAAGTGAACCTCAGAGTCTATCAGCTGCAACCATGTATACAAATCTTATAAAAAGCTTTTTTTGTTCTTTCATTTATAAAAATGGGCAGAAAAGGATTACCAGACTTTGGGAGGAAGGCTCAGAAGCAACCCAGACAAAAGCAGAAAAAGCAATTTGGAGAAAAACAGAAAATTGCAAGAAAGCTCAAAGAGAAAGAATTGTTCTTCTGCATTGTATGTTTGTTGTGTGAATTAGCTCAAAAACTACTAGTGACGAGGGGAATTACAGAAGTATGAAAATGGAAATGTTTGTTCCTATATGGTTTTTCCCCCCTTAAGAAAGACAAGCCAGAGAATTAGGTTATGAACTTTGGCAAGAAATGAAAAGGTTTTCATTTAGCTGCCATACTTACTTTAAACTTTTTAAAAACTTAAATTTTGGGGGGGTGCCTGGGTGGCTCAATCAGTTAAATATCCAACTTTGCCTCAGGTCATGATCTCGTGGTTCATGAGTTCAAGCCCTGTGTCAGGCTCTGTGCTGACAGCTCAGAGCCTGGAGCCTGCTTCAGATTCTGTGTCTCCCTCTCTCTCTGCCCTTCCCCCACTCACACTCTGTCTCTCTCTCTCTCTCACAAACATTAAAATTAAAAAATTCAAAAGAAGTGCTTACACTCAGGGCTCCCACCACAGAGAGGCATACCAGGTTTTATGCAGCTTGACTGCTGGCTGGCTGAACCACCTACCCTAATTAGCAGCCTTGTGGTTTAGACAGAGCTCTATTTCCATGTCTACCTCACTACCTCCTGACTCTACTCCTAACATTTTGCCACCATATTTACACCAATTTTTTAAAAAGTTTTACTGAGGTATAATCGACAAAGTTATACTTCTTTAAAATGTAAATAGTTTGATAAATTTGACATATCTATAAAACTATCACCACAATCACAATAATTAACATCTCCTTCACCCCCAAGGATTTCTTCCTGCCTTTTGATCCCTCTTGTTCTCCAGCCCCTTGCTCACATTCTCAGGTTACTCTGTTGTTTCTGAGCATTTTAAACGTTTCTGTGGTAGTCTCCAGCTATTCTACAAAATAAATGGCCTGTGATCTTCACAAGTATGAAGTTCATGGAAGTCAAGGAAACCCTGAAGATCCATTTCAGATTGAAGGATAAAGAGATACGAAAACTAAAAACAGTGTGTAATGTTTGGACCTTTTTGCTATCAGATAGGGCATCTTTGGAATGACTGCCAAACGTGAAGGGGTTGTGGATTTCAGTTAGTAATGGAGGAGCAGTAGTTTCCCGATTTGGATAGTTGCACTGTTCTGTAGGAAAATGCCCTTGTTCACAGGAAATAAACTCTAAAGCTGTGCTGTCCAGTATGGTTGCAACTAAGCCACACCTATAAGCACTTGAAGTGTAGCTAACATGACATATTGAAATAATATATTGGATATAAACGAAATATATTATTAAAATTTCACTTTTTAATTTTTTTTAAGTTTTTATTAGTGAGAGGGAAAGAGAGGGAGGGAGTGGGAGAGGGGCAGACAGAGACATAGAGATAGAGGATCCGAAGCAGGCTCTGTGATGACAGCAGAGAGCCAGATGCAGGGCTCAAACCCACGAACCACGAGATCATGACCTGAGCCAAAGGCAGACGCTTAACTGAGCCACCCAGGTGCTCCTGTTTTATTTTTTAATATGGGCTACTAGAAAATGTAAAATTACATCGGTGTCTTGGCTTATATTTCCTTTGGATGGCACTGCAAAGTATTCACGCTGATATATCATGTTAGCAACATTCTCTCAATTCTCAAGCTCTTATATATTCTTACTCTCAAAAATCTTGTTCAGGAAAAATGGTATTAGTATTATGTGGCAACTTTCCTGCAAGACTGAAATTATTTCAAAAGAATTCTTTTAATGAAGTACATAAAGTATAAAAGTTTTCTTAGGTCATTGGAAAAATAGGAGTAAATTTTAAGGAAAGTTTCAAATGACATGAACATTTACTTTGGGCCTATTATGAACTAAAATGCTTATGGTGTTAAGAATTTTACTATTTAATCCCCACAACCATAACAAGTACTGGGAATTATTTTCTATGTTTGGGCAATCATGTTGCCTTTAAGGAGCCACCTTTCTCTAGGAGCAGGAACAAGTCTACTTCTACATACCGAAGCACAGTCTACTTCACTGGACGTTGCTTGCTTCTCACATATGTACCTGCTAGGGGCTGTTCGACTAGCCTCTTTACCACTGCTCTTACTGCCCACTTACCACTAGTCGAGAACCTGCTGGACTCCCACACTCAGCTTCTACTCTTTAGCCTCTCTTAGGAGGCTTCTAGATATGGTCAGGCCTCTAACGTGTCCTCCAAACAAATCTGGCCTTGCCTTGAGAGCAACGCAGACAGTCTTCCTTTTGACAATAAGGAAACTGAGGCTCAGAAATGTTAAGTACTTTGTGTAACGTTATGCAGCTGGGATTTAAATCTCATTCATTTCACTATAAAAGGAAGTACACTACATATCAATCTTTGACAATTCATTTTCTCTCTCATTACCCTTTTCCCTTCATAGGAGACTTCTCTTCTTATGTCTCCCCTAAGAGATGTTAGTTCTGTGAGAACACATATCTTATCTGACATTTCATAGCTGTGTCAGTGCCTGGAACATAAAAGTGCTCAAAAAGCTGAATGAAAAACAAAAAGTTACCATATTCCCAATGTGTACAGTCATTTTTCTTTGATTCTAAAAGAGACTACAATGCAGTCATTTACGTTTTTTTTCTTTAGGTATGTTATGTATAAAGGTGGATACTTTTCATAATAAATGAAAATGGCCAATTCTTTAAGAGGAGAAGTACTGAACCTTTATAAAAATGTAAGTACTTACGTTGCCAGTTTTATACATCAGTTACTGAGATACAGATTGTTTAGAAACATATAATCTTTCTTTTTTAAGCTGCTGTATCTTGGACGAGACTATCCAAAAGGAGCAGACTATTTTAAAAGGCGTCTGAAGAATGTTTTCCTTAAAAACAAAGATGTGAAGGACCCAGAGAAGATCAAAGAACTTATTAGACGGGGCGAATTTGTAATGAAAGAGCTAGAAGCCTTATACTTCCTTAGGAAATACAGAGCAATGAAACAACGCTATTATTCAGATATCAACAAAACTAACTGATTACAATTACTACAATTTGACTGAAATTCAGTGTCAGCTATTTAAGTATACCAGATATGATAAAAATTATTGTACATTAAAATGGCAAGATATACAGGTTATGTAAAAAAATACCTGCGCTGCCTTATTGAACTGAAGTAGGTTTCAATTTCTATTCACGGAGTGCTTTAGCAGCAACCCTTTATGCTGAATTTTTATACAAAATTAGCAATATAGCCAACTACCAATTAAAAATTAATGAGCACTCAATTTTGAATGAAAATATAGTGCACTTGAAATAATTTTAACTTAGTAAGTTTTTCACAATTATTCTTAGCCCATTTCTCCATTTTCCTGACAAGAGAATGCCACTTAATATACATTTAAAAACAATAATTTCTTGCACAGTAATTCCCGTTAACTTTTGAAGGACTACCACCTTATTTTTGACCCTATTTGGCACTTAATTAACAGCACACATTCAAGATTCACCACAAAACAGAGAGCACCTGGCAATGATATAAGTGTAGTTATAAAAACAATACGAATGTTGTAAGATTATTTCTGATTTTGAGGTAGGCTGCCATTGATTGGCATTACATACATACCTATTTAATATCTTCCATTATTAATTTTGCTGCTGGTTCTCTTTGGGTCTTAAAACAAGTCACCTGTTGTGTATCAATTACCTTTACTGATAAAAAGTAATAAATGTTATTCTGTTCTTTCATCATAAAGGCAGATCTGTTTTGCATCTACTTCTAAATGAATTAACATGGAAATGGACCTAAATCTAGCATGGTTTTCGGTAAACACTCAAACCTTTACATAATGTTCACAACACCTTTCACAAATAAAGAATATATCTAACTTATAAGCTGCAAAAGATTCTCTAATATACTATAGTGTCTCTGGCTTATATACTATTCCATATCAGTTGTGGGGCAAGTGTTTCAAATTCCATCAAGAAGTACACACTATCATAGTCACCATAACTATTTTTATTACATTACAATAATTAGGAGCAGTACAGTTCATGACAAAAATATTACAAATTTCAGATCACTTCACAGCACATACTCCTATAAACATTTAAAAGTTAATTTTAATTAAAAGAGTGGTCATTTTTGAATTTAATGTTTGATATGACCAACATTCCTAGGTCAGCGCAACCAAATGATGGAAAACGACTGGATCACACTGCATATGTCCCACACGGAAAAAGCACAATGTACAAAATGTGCATGTTTCAGTTTACACTATACAAAAATAGTTAAAATACATTCCAGGTAAACATGTTACATTAAGAAATAGTACTAGTAAGAAATTGGCACTCAAAGGAAAAATGCGAAAGTATTTTCAACATGAAAACACAAGACAGTGGAATTGGAAACTTTTGGATAAAACATTACATAACCCATTTTGCTCTCTGGGGAGGGGGATCCTCTGTAATTGACATTTCTGCAAGTGAAAACTTTGTTTTTTCCTAAATTCATATAAATTGCCTATCATCATCCCAAACAGGCACTTAAAACTATTAAACAAAAACAATTAACCTAGTTATGACTATTCTTCAAACTCCTGTATCTTTACGAAGAAATAATTTTTATTTTCTGAAGGAATTTACAGCTACCAGTTGTATGCTGTTCAATTTCTCAATGCAGAGTTCATGCTACCCAATACTAACACAGAAATCATTAAATATAAATTCAGTTTTAAAGTAACTGATCGTTTTTTTTAAAAGCCATTACTACAGAGTTACCAAGAAATTATTATTTTTTGACAATAGAAATGAGTTTTTATTGCCTACCAAAAAACACTGGATGTGTATTTATTGTTTAGAAAAAAATGGTTAGAAGAAAAAAAAATCACTGGAATACAAATGAGATGAACTTGTGCAAACTGCAACTGAACATGCCTCACAAAGTGTCTATATATATATTAGGACAAAATTGTGCAATGGTGGCAAAGATTTTGATAACCTAGAAGTTAGGTTCTAAATTCCTATGCAGTGTGACTCAGTTAAAATAGAGCCTAGAATTCCTAATTGGAAATATTCACTGAAATTATACTACATACTTCTGCTACATTCTTCCACAAACATGTTAATGTCTAAGACTATGTAATTTAGCAATTTTTTCAACTTCAACAAGGATTTTTATCTTTAAGGCCGTAATAATTACATAAATTTATTTCTAGGATTATGGCTCCCCTTTTAAAATCTCTACAAAAACAAACCTTTTGTCAAACCATTCAAAATTCACATAATAAAGGATAATTACCACTGCCTAAAAAAAGTTGCCCAGCTACATCAAAAAATTCAAGAGTCCTAAATATCCCTCAGTTGTGCACTGCAATTCCTGAAGTATGGCCATTTCTTTCTCTTGTGTAGAAACAAGAGGAAGTACTATAAAGTCTTAACACCCTATCTAGATAATGTTCCATAAACCTGTAGTTTAGCACAGCATTTCAGAAACTGGACTCATATTTACACAGAAATTTCCTTTTCTGTGAATTAGTTCAGGCATCTGTTTATTCATACCCAGATAAATAAAACTATTTTTAAATTCAATTATTTAATTTTAAGTCCAATTTAATTATTATACAAAGAGACCAAGTAGGATAATACAGAGTTGGGAATTTTAATGTTATTATCTGACATATGATTTAATGTGTACTATCAGCTGTCCCAAGAGAATCACATAATTATCCCAAATAAAAAACAATATATAGTCAACTTTACTCCTTTAAAATAATGAAGTAAAGTGATTTATATAAAATAGCTTGACTGAACAGCTTTATTGGAATCAGAGCAAAACAATTATTTTAGAACTGGAAGAAACCTTAGAGACCATATCCCTTCTTTGCAAAACTAAAATATGCATTATGTTATCTCTGGTCCTGTGCCAAATGCCTTACTAAGATAATACAGACCACACTAAAATGTCAGCACTACTTAAAGATAGGGATTATGTCCCTTTTTGGGGATACTGTAATATCCCCAGTGCCTTATGTAGTACCTGGCATCTAGTAGGCACTCAAATATTTGTTAAATAAATGAATTCTGCTAAAAAGCTTTGTGACTCAAATTTTAAGGTATTTTCATTGTAAGAAGATTTTGCTTACCAAAATAATGGAATGTATCACTGTTACCAGGGATAGTCCTAATTTTAGATTATCTAAGGAAATCTTTCAGTACTACCTTTATTAAATTCTTCCACTGGACAGGGTTCTGTCTACTCATAGCAGGTATGAAAATTCCTACTTAGTCACTAATGGACCAGGTAGCAAAGAGATGATGTTCAAAAGGATCAAAGTTAAATTGCTATATAGCTACCACCTAAAAATTAGCTATTAGGTTCAATCTCACTATAGTATCTGTCAGATTACGTTCAGCCTGACTAACGTGACTTGATGGGAAGCCTTCCCAGAGATATCCAAAGCAGCAATAAATCTTGAGGTTAGAGGAATCAGAAGTATTAAAAGGAAAGCATCAAGTCATGGGGCATGTAGAAGGGTAGGCAGGCAAGATGACACTAATGTAGGGGAGAGTACGGATATTGATACTGGAGATTAGATACTTAAAAATAAACTTCACCTCTTGCACAACTTTGCCTAAGACTGGCACCGAAGATAACACAGGTAAAAAGTTACAGATTGTGCTGAGATTGACAAACAGGTATATCCTTATGTAAACTGAATGTAAATCACACAGCTGTAATGCTAGATATAGCCTCTGAGATGACTTCTTTTAACATGAAGAAATGGATAGTAAGTGATTTGCCCAAAACTGAATTGTAAAAGACACGTAACTAGAATCTAAGCCACCTTCCTCCTAGTCCAGTGATATTTTCACCTCAACATACCATCTCACTTCAGATATTTAAAAATACATCTTAAATGCACTGAAAGAACTATTAATTATTAATTTATTCTTTAAGCATTATATATTCTTAAATATGGACCATACTTGTAAAGCGTTTATATGAAAGGTTACTTTAGCCAGTGTTGAGAACTAGCCAATACTAGAGATTTTGAAACATTTTGCACTTCATTGTCTAAAAAAAATTAAAGTCTTGCCACCCCCTACCCCAAAAGATCTCATTTAAAATAATGTTTTTAAAAAGTTCCGTTGGTTTTTTTTAAAACAAAAGTGATGTTCCTGATCTGTCAGCAGGACCACCACATAGTGAGAATGTTATCTTATCCAAACTCTGCTAGTCCCCGCTTTTGACCACCTGATGCATGACCACACTGGGAGGCCACGGGGATACAGTCCACACCATGAAACTCTTAATGAAGCTCAAAGGTTCACACAAGGCCTGGCCTTGCAGCCTTGGTCTCTTTAACATCTACTAAAGCTAACTGGCCCAAATAATCTTTAACATCACTACCAGAATTAAAACTATTTTCTAAGACTCAAGTTCAAGAAAAGATTTAAAGTTATGCTAAGAAAGAGCAATCTGACACAGGGAGACTACATTTAATTCCTATGGGAATTTTTATACATGTTAAAATGTTTTCAATTATTACAAAAATTTAGTAGCATGTAAATATAGCCCCAAAACGGTTGCTATAATCCTCATCGCATACGGGGTCTGCCTTAACAGGAAAAGCTATTTAGAGTATAATAGGAATTTATCTAATATGGAAAGTAAATGCCTTTCAATATTTTCCATTGCCTTGTATTTTTTTTCCATTTTTTCCCTTTTTATAGAAAAAATATAATATTTTGGGGAGCATGACTATGACAAACAGCAGTGAAAAGACGGAGAAAACCTTTATGAACAGTGTAACTTTACATTCTTCAAGGGTGACTGAAACGATAGGATGTTATACCTACAAGATGAATCTACAAGAAGCCCATAAATTCATGTTCCCTCAATGTTTCAGTAAAACCAATTATGAAATCCCAACTGAAGTTATAATTAGTAATTAATCCATATATGTGACTAGATAAAACACAGAACAGGGATGATTCGAAAGCTTCATTAATTTGTTTCACACCAAAGTTCACAATTGGTAATAAAAATAGGAATAATCAACTGCATGCACCAAAAACCCCAAGACGGAAATCTCAGGTATTCAGTTTCTTTTTCACAGGCATTGCTAGTTCAAAAACCAAAACTCAGGGAATACTGGCACTTAGAGGAAAAAAGTTTCCACTGTCATTTAAAATAAGCATTCAAGATAAAAGCTAACAGTTTGGATGGAGCAGAAAATTAGGTAATGCTAAAACAAATGCTAATAATTTAGTGTAATGTACAAAAATTACCACTTTTACTTAAGTATGCCTTAAGAAAAAAGTACAAATTGTATTTACATAATTATACACTTTGTCTTTGACTTCTTTTTCTTCTTTTTACCATCTTTGCTCATCTTTTCTTTATGTTTTCGAATTTCTCGAACTAATGTATAGAAGGCATCGTCAACACCCTGAAACACATAACAAGCATTAAAATGTGACTATATATGATGGATTGAGATATACAGATAACAGAAAGGATATATTACTATTGGAGACACTGATACTGAGAAAGAATAAGGACGCTTTACATTTCTCTTTAGGCAACTGAATATATATCAGAGTTTTAGGATTCTTAAATGTTTTCTTAATGAATATTTCATTGATTTTATAAACACGAACACTGAATTTCACAAAATCAAAAAACCAATGGTACAGAATCTTACATAAGCTGAACGAAACACCTTTTTTCCAAGAACTTACTTTGCTACTCATTTTTCCATATTGACACACTGTGTCACCAAATCCAAGTGCATTTGTGCATGTGTTTTTATGTATGTGAATATGCATTTACACTTAATTATCCCTGAGTTTCTAGATGTTAGATATAAGTCATGCAAGTATATATTACTTTCATAAATATTGACAGTAACAATATTTGAGCTCTGGGTTCAATACTTACTTAAATCCATTTGAGTTAAATAATCCCCAGGAAATAAACACTGTTCAAATATACTTACAGTTTTGAAATATATATATTTAGGCAGTAGTTTCAATTCATACACTTAACATATAAGAAAGAAATTTAAAGTGACCCCAAAGATAAGATGCTATACTTTGAAAAATGTAATACTTCTGACTTGTAGAGAAATGAGCTAAATCACTTAAATGATGGTGTAGTTACCAATTTGGAGGGGATTCTCTTTTATTGTTTTAGTTTCTGCTTAATATATTACATATTTGAAAGTCTGCCATACAAAGCCAAATGCTGTATCTTCAAAGAAATTTCCATTTGGTCATTTTGGTATATCTATTCCTGATCAAAGCAAGATATATAAATAAATAATGGCTGAAAGTGATTTCAAGTAGAATACTTTTCAACCTAATAATTCATAAAGTGAAAAATGGCACTCTGAAAGTGGTAGTAAGAGATTTTTAACCCTGCAATACTGAAATTATACAATTATAGAAGTCAACTCCTGTCATGACTCCATTAAAAACAATATAAAAGCAAATTAAAAAAATAAAGAAGTATGATCCTCTATGTATTTTAAAATCTGTGGGTAGTAATTCTTTTTAAAAAGCTATTAACCTACTGATGCTTTCAAAGAGAGACACTAGAGGGAGTCCTAGGAACAAATACCCAGCAAATAAAGTTGTATAAATCAAGCCACTTAAAGAACAATGAAAACTGAATTTTTATTCATTTTAATCACTTCTGTTGAATATTCATATAAACACATTAAGTTATATTATTTTGAAAATAAACTTAAAATTTAAAAATTTATCAGTGATATGATTTCTCCCCTACTACGCTACAAAAATTTTTTACAATATTTCAAAATAGTAAAATTAATTCAGGGCATTTTCATTTAAGTTACATTTAACTAATTTTCACAACAAATCTAAGACAAAAATAACATACTTGTAAAGGAGTGAACACAGGGGCACCTGGGTGGCTTGGTCAGTTGGGTGTCGGACTCCCAATTTTGGCTCAGGTCATGGTCTCACAGTTCGTGGGATCGGGCCCTGCATAAAGCTCTGTGTCGACAATGTGGAGCCAGCTTGGGATTCTCTCTCTCCCTCTCTCTCTGTCCCTCCCTCACACATTCTCTCTCTCAAAATAAATAAACTTAAAAAAAAAAAAAAGTAAATACAGAGCAAGAATGAGAGGCTTGCTCAAGGTTTAAATAACAACTGGAGGATGAAAACCAGAATTACCGGGGTACCTGAGTGGCTTAGTGTGTTGAGCTACCAGCTCTTGATTTCAGCTCAAGAGTGGGATCGAGCCCTGGATTCAGTTCCATGCTGAGTGTGGAGCCTGCTTTAGATTCTCTCTCCCTCTGCCCCTCTTCCCCACTCACTCTCTCTAAAATAAAAATTAAAAAAAAAAAAACCCAACACCAGAATTATGACATAAATAGCAGTGAAAAGTCCAGTGAAAAAAGTCCTCAATAAAACCCCCAAATTGCACTCAATGATGTTCCCCAGTTTCTGAAATCATTCATTACTGGCACAACATATGCTTTTCCTTCATCCAAAGGAGAGGAAAAGTGATAAAATATAATTTATCAGCAATACAATCAAGGTTTAATATATATAAGCCTTTATGCTAACCTTCTTAATACATAACATACCAAATCTTCCAATGATATAATAAAGAACCATTATTTTATAATTCACCAACTAATTTATAATCATAAACCCTTAGAATGGTATGGAATCTTAAAAGAGGATCTAATCCAACTCCTCTACCCTTCACAAATTCCCTTTGGTCACACATGCTTATGCAGTCTATTCCATTTCAACTACTTTTATAATGAAGAAAAATAACAATAGTACTAAAACAGTGAAGCAGATAAAATGAAAAACCATGAGATGGATATAGAGAAGACACTAAGTTAAAAACAATACACAAATATTTAGGGGACATTGAAAACAGAATGTGATAACATTACCTTCTTCTAAGATTCCGACAGATACTTTAAACTGCACTCTTTCTTAATATTGAACCATTATCTAACTTATTAAAATTAAATAACTGCAATGATTAAGGATAGGTTACAATTAATCGAAACAGGGCACTGAATTCCTTTTTTCCATATGGGAACAAGTCATTTTCATACACACATATATATATCATGCCCACTAATTATTGAACATTTACACTACATAGTCACAAATCAGAAATCTTAGAAAAGTATATGCCTCCACCTTTGTTTTAAATAAAAATTAAAGTGTAAAACTTACTTTATTCTAAATAATTCTACTTTAAAAAAAAGTTCTTTTCAAATTGCATTGCAATGTTAAATTTTACCACAATTTCTAAATTAAGATATTGCTCTACAGAATGATACTCAAAAAATATTAAGAGTTTGTAAGTCTCAATAAAAATTAATGCCAGTCATGCTTTATTTCTTCTGAGTTTAGCAAATTAGTCTACCATGTATCTTTTGGGACTGAGTCTATTATTCGGATGTACACTTTATGCTTTTGGGAGATACACTATTTCAAAACTCAAATCGATATAATAAATTTCACTACTGAGTGAAAATTGTCTGAGCAAGACGAAATTTAATGTGGGCTGGTTTAGAGGAAACTGAGAATTCCACTCAGTAAATCCAAATGGGCAGCTACTTGTGTACCAGGAACCTTGTTAAATCATGGTCACGCAAAAACTAAAAATACATGATTCTGGCTAAGATCCTATTGTTTGGGAATCAAACATAAAAAAGGTTATTTCAATTTAACATGGCAAGTATGTAACAGTTAAGAACAATATATTGGATATTATGCCCATTTAAGACTATAAAAAAAGATTCTCGGATAGTAGAAAATCATGAAAAAAATGTTAGCTAATTAATACAACTATGGATAAGGATACTGGCATTCCAAACAAGAGTGAGAGCCAAGACTCAAGGAAAGGTATTTTTTTACATAGGACAAAAACAAAACAAAAAAAAAATAAATTAAAAAAAACCTTCAGACAAGGAGTTTTTAGGAACAAGACCAAAGGTTAGAGGGGTAGGAAGATGTTAAAATATCTATCTATATATATATAGATATAAAACATGTTATGAAGTTTGAGATTTTATTCCATAGGTAACAGGAAGTCAGTGACTGGACTTACAGAAAAGACACTGACATTTCTTTTAAGTGTATCTCTTTGGTTGCACTGTGAATAAAGGCAGCAACAGGTAAACCAAGTAAGTTGTAACAGTCCCACCAAGAAATGATGTGATAAAAGCTGGAATGTAACATCAAAGGAATTTCTGGTTGCCTCCAAATAGGGGTGCAAGAGAGAGATGTAAGAGTCATCCCAAGACTCCCGGTTCTCTTACTTGGGTAAAACAGTGATGTTGCTGCCGCCGAGTTAGAGAACCAAGCAGAACAAGTATTTGCTTGCAGGATGTCCAAAAGAAAGAATACACTGTTAAGAGTGGGCCCTTCCCCATCTTCTGGGCCACTCAACCTTACTACTCTTTACGATTTTTTTCTCTCTCTAGATCCAATGACAAGTGCAGTCTCAGCTATCAAAATTGCATCAATTATAATTAATACACATCAGATTAAAAATAAGTGTAGTAATGATGGAAACAAACTACCAATTTCTTATCTTTTAATACTGCCAATCAGAATCCCATACCCTACATAGTTCTAAAGTGGTTGCTACTTTGTTACCTCTGAAAGACATCTGGTTTCTGCTAAAATAATATGCTGAACTTACCAGATTACATTACAATGCATTTTTTAATTTTCACACAGCCAGGAGTCTTTTCTTCTTTGTTGATTTTTTTCAATCTGTATTGTCGGATCTCTCTCACCAATGTATAAAAAGCATCCTCCACTTTCTGCATTGTAAAACACAACTTCTTTAAAGTCTGTTTCATTGGTAATTGTAATTTATTGGGACAGCCTTGTGCAAGAAGTTTGAAATTATGATCTTGAGAATTTCTTTTTAAAACAGACATCAGATTGTTTCAAAAAAGTGGGGATGCAGTTTTAAAATATGGGCTTGAATCCTGGTTTGTTCTTTAAAATCATTTTTGTTTTGTAATGGAATTGGAATTTTTTGAATCGATTTTAATTAGGAATTAGGGGAGATCATGAAAAACCTAGCTACATTAGTATTTGTGTATCAACTAATACAATTGTTATAGTTTGCTAGTCATGGAATTAATCAAAGCTTAAACTGAAGACAGATTTAACTTAGGAAAAACAAGCATCCCTGCCTCTCCCACCCCTGCCCTACGTGGAGAAGGAGGAGAGGAAAAATGATGGTACAGAAGGGATATTTAAAGTTAAACACACAAATACCTCAAGATAAAGTTGGGTCAAGGGACTGGAATCTTGAGTTCTATCTTCAATTAAAAGAGAGCCCAGACCATTTCTAGGGTCCACAAGTGGAGCAGAGATGGACTTTTGTAGTGGACAGCCACGTTATTTAAGTAAAAATGCTACAGGAGGGCCATCTACCATAATATGAAAACATCATGAATTGTTTAAAGTACACATACATAATAGTAACAATGCATTTTGTTTCCTTATTAGAAAGAAGTCTTAAAGTAATTTTTAGAGCACTATCCAATTATGTTGGCTTCATACCTTCCATTCTAATGTAAATACTCTAAAGGGACAAAAGGGATTTCTGCTTAAGGCTACAGTGAAAAAGCTATGACAACGAATCATACATGGCCATATGGAGGTCAACAAAGTTCTTAATGTCTTTTCCAGTCCAGAAAAGTAAGCAGTAGCCAAAGGGGACAGAATATTCAGCTGACTGTATTCCTAGTTTATCTAGAAAAACATACCACCAGAGTTGAAGTTAACATCTAAAAGACACACAAATACTAATCTCCGTGTAATACAAATTAACTTAAAATATTAGTATTTGTCTTTATTCTTCCAAAAGAAAATGTAAGTATTTAGAAAGACTGGCATATTTTACTGCACATTTAATTTTAAGCTTAATCTATTTTTACTTTTAAAAATGAATTACTTACTATGGGGATTGGCATATTTGAACTCTCTGGGATTGACGACGTCTGTCTTTTTATGAATCAAATGTGATAAAATGAACCCAGTACCTAGAAAGCTAATACATATCAAAAATATGTAGTTTTAAATTCAATCAGGCACAAAGAAGTGGCCATTTAAATATTAATTGAAGTAAACCAACAACTAAGGCTTAATTTTTGCATGTAGAAGTTATCACACATTCATTGTCTATACTAGTTAAGGAAAAAAAAAACACCTCTATTCTTTAGGGTATATTAACTTTTATAAATCACAAGAATACATTAAGCACTGCTTCAGAAGAGTTCTATAATTTACCTTTCAGTAAATTTAAATTCCCTAAAATTTTTAAAATTCCTAAATTTAAAATTCCTAAAATTTTTTTAAGAGGCATTTAAATTTGCTATTTACATATTAAAATGTACATTTCAAGTTATTTATACCGCACAGTTATATTATATTTATTCAGCTATCTAATACAAAAATAATTACAGCCCAAGAAAATTTGCATCTCTTTTTAAATGGAGTCAATTTATTCAACTAGCTAGCTGGCTAGCTAAGTCGACTACAAAATAAAAATTTCCAACCATTTTCTGAAATTATTAAATATGTTGGTACTTTAGGTAGCCACCTGTGCCTGTATACAAATTTTTAAGAGGAGAGGGTATATTTTTACTTTTTAAGTCCTTAAAAACTATATGTTAGAAATTCTCATTAAATAAGATAAATAACTTAAGGCATTAAAATGACTTGTAAAACTATGTAAATTGTAAAGTGTGAGCTGGCATTTAAAATATTTTCATAAATGATTCTCTCAATTTAAAAATCAATGCAAGAAATTAAAATACAGACCTATACACATAAAACTAAAACAAACCAGGTAAAAGCTCATATTTTTTAAGAATGTAAACTTTCACTTCTGTTTAAAAAAAAGGTACAAGATCAATAGAAAAGTAGTAAAATATGCTGGGGGGTTAGGGGACAGGGTTTTGGTCCCCTACTAATTTAGCAAAAGCAAGTTTTGATTGTAATTTATTTCTAAAATCATAATGAACATGTCTACTTTTTAAGTGTGCGCATCACCATCACCAGTACAGGATATATGATTTTTGTTACCAGCAATGCAGAGAGAGAACTGGAGGCCAATAATTAAAAAGAAGAGATTACTACCCACCACCAAGAGTTCAGTATTATGGCCTCAGTGGCTAAGATAATTAATAGTGAGAAATAGTTATTCCAGAGTGACTCTGTTCACTTTTTATTTTTACTAATAGGAAATTATATTAGATTTTAAAGAGTCAGTTATTTTCTCAGACTTAAATTACTTTTCATTTCTTAATAATATGCCTTAGAATCATACTGACATCAAGAGAACATTATTCATCCTTGTGTATACCTTAAACCACTGGCACTACCTGAGAACACTGGTTTCGTATCCCAAAACGTGTAGGTAATTTTTAAAGACAAAGCATAGCTGAAACAATGTCTAATATCCACTGTGGCTAGCTGCTATAAGCTCTTAACTGGCACCCAATAATTTATTCTTAAGAATATGGCTCACTGCTACACATACTCATTTTCAAATGTTACTTACTAAACTTTCGGAACGACTGAAAATATTTATGTAAGAACAAAAATGTGCAATGTGTATAATTTTTTTTTTAAATCAGGAGATTTGACAATAATTTCAGCTCAGTTATTATCTGAAAACATACCTGTGAGACTAAGGAAATAAGAGTATTCCACACCAGAAGAGGAACTGTCAACAGACAGCATCACTCTATATCCTGGTGCCTATGATGCTTTCCCTAAGGGATTTCATTTTACACAAGTTCCTGCTAACTGGCTTATTATCAGCAAAATTTCTTGCAAACACTTTTAAGGAAATAACACCTCAAATGCTCTCAGCAAAGGCAGATGCAAGACTCCTAGCTTTCTTGGTGGACAGGCATCGGAGAAACTAGATGTATTCTAAAAAACAATTCTGTATTGCTGTAGTTCTCAAGAAAAACTATAACTAAACTAAACTATAGTCCATCTCAGGTACTACTGACATGCAGCAAAACCTCTATATGGGAAGTTACGCATGGTACACAGCAGGTGCTCAGTAACTGTTTTATTTTTAATTTGTAAAAAGTGTTAAAGTTCAAGATATTTATCTCACATACACAAACTCAACTACAAACTATTAAACAGAAATATGGCACATAAGGCATTTCTTATTTGGTTTGTTTTAAAACAATTTGATCAAAAGCTGTCTTTAATGGAGGTCTTCTCACAACTAATTTTAAGTATGCAGAAATTAACAACAAAAACCAGGAAATTAAACACTCAACATTTTAAGTCTGTAAGACTAAATTTCCAATTATGTTCAAATTGAGACCTCCAGAAAGCAAAAAAGCTGAATCAGGAGTAGCAGATATGCTAAGAATTCTGCTTCTGTCATCCACTTCACTGAATACTCCCCAATTCTGACTTTAGCAGACTGGAAAACACACAGCTGATTACCATGGCGTCAATGTTTTGGTTTCAACAGTCTTTGCCAACACTGCATCCACTGCCCAATGAGGCCAGAAAAGTCTGGCAATTACTAAACTACCCAGATAAATGTGAACTAAGGGTAGCAGTCTTTATATATTAGGAAGATAGGGACAACATAAAGCATATCAGCAGAAAATAAAAATTACTCTGGCCTTAATTTCATAGGATATATATTCTGCAATCCTATCTTAAAAAGTACTAGAGGAAAACTCCTATTTCCCTTTCACAGAATATGTAAGTTTTATTTTAAAATTACTAATGTTAGTGTGTAAATTTTAAGCCAAAAGTCTGACCTAACTTCTAGCATCTAATCGAACAATAGGTTCCCCAGAGAATCAGGGATCAACACGCTACAGCCCGCAGGCCAAATGCGGCCACAGCCTATTTCTTGTACTGGCCACAAGCTAAGAATGATTTTTGCATTTTTAAAGGGTTATAAGAAAAAAAACTGCAACAGATACCGCTTGTGGCCCCCAAAGCTTAAAATAACTTATCTAGTCCTTCTAAATGAATGTCTTATTCCTCTAACCTGACTTATAATTCTGTTTGGTGGTTGTGTTTTAGATTCATGCTCAAGACTAAAACTTGTTAGGGCATGAAACAAACTGCTGTTGATAAAATGCAACAAGAGTATACATATTTATTTTGTTCAAATAGCAAATAAATAATAGCAGATGAATAACAAAATACTCTGCAGAAAACAGGGCTTCAAATTTTCACAAAAACTGGAGATGTAAAATTTTTAAATTTTGACATATTTCATAACTGCCACAATTACTTGGAATAGCCCTTTAAAGTCTTCCAAAAGCATGCAAATATCAAATTAATTTCAGCAGAGGAAGATAAATAAATTTTTGAAAGGCAAATCAACAAGTCCATGAAATAAAAAGAAGTCAAAGATCAGAAACTAAAATATCTAAGGTATAGTTTAGCAACATAAATTATATAAGGATGTGAATAGGTTATAAATATAAGAAAAGCTGAATGTTAGAAGAAATAAAGTACTATGACTATGCCTTTATATTACTCTGTATTTTAATTAGACGATCTCTACATAAATACCTACAAAGCAATTTAAATTAATCCACTTTCATATCATACATACTACATTCATCCTCCCCACCTCCCCCCATAAAAAAACTTACAAAACCTACAAATCTACTTTAAAAGGAATCCAGGTAATTTTCAGATTAATTATGAATGCTGCGGTCTAGCAAAGCGTTAACATCAAACACTAAGAATAACCTAGTACTTCTTGGGTAGTCACCATACTTGACACAGCTAAAAGGCTCCAACTGAGAAGCAGAGGGCAACATTGTTAGAATAACAAGATGACTCCCTTTTACCGGCTTCTGTGTTGTCCCCTACCCCAAGTGTGGTCCACAAACCAAAAAAGCAGCATCACCTGAGAGCCTAACAGGAATGCGGGATCACAGGCCCCAACCTGAATCCACAGATTAGAATCTGAACTTTAATAAGAAGCCCAGTCCGTTCATATGCATATTAAAGCATGAGCAGCCCTGCTCTATTTGCAACCCTTTATAACATTAAGCAAAAGCTCAGATTTTTTTTCTAAATGTGAACTAAAATACTAACTAATGTTGTTTACAAAGTATCTTTTAAAAGTTACAAATAATGCAAGTTAATAAAATGTTAATGGTATGATTTAGTAGCAGGCAGTATGTTTACAAACATTTTCAATAACATTCCTTCAATTCTACATTTGCAACATTTTCATAGGAAAATGTTGGGAGAAAAGTTATAAATATTATAATCATGTTTTCTGAGTACTTTCTCCATAAGGAAAATCAAGAAGTCTGGCTGGAGAAGATCAGTAAAAAGAAGACAACAAACTCTTCCCCCTCAATGGGACCTGGGAATGGATTTGAATGAAATCTTAACTCCTCTAAAGTAAAATAAG
The DNA here is from genome assembly GCA_030068075.1 of Paguma larvata. Classification (NCBI taxonomy): domain Eukaryota; kingdom Metazoa; phylum Chordata; class Mammalia; order Carnivora; family Viverridae; genus Paguma; species Paguma larvata. The sequence goes on along the minus strand of CM057828.1, from coordinate 81,063,330 downwards.
TGCTATATACCAACTTCTTTCTTTAACCTGTAAGTCAGGTTTTAGAATGAGATATTTGTACTATAATCAAACTGCAGAAATTCAGCTTTTAATCCCCCCAGAAAACTTAAAATAGAATTCATTGTTTTTTTGGTGTGTATCAAATTTGTACAGCCACTGAGGCAGTACATAAGCTTTTCCACTAGGGAAAAAGACATACACACTAGCTGAATGAATCATGGTTTACTTGAAAATGTTTATGCTTTTACAAAATTCAGTCAAAGTTTTTGAATATCTGTTTTTATAAGTTTAACTTGTTTTATATGTAATGAGTTGTTCATTAATTTTCTTAACTCCTAGCACTGGAGAAGTTAAATTCCACAAAATTGTTTTTCTAGGTTCACAGGTACATGTAATTAGCAAATTCCAAAATAAACGTTCATCTTGGATGGACTATAAATTGATCAATTTCTTAGTATATGAAAATTATATTCCATCATACCCTTATGTATTCCTTTCTAGAATTTTTTTCTATATGTTGAACTCTCATTTCATACAAATAGGTTAAATAATGCCACCTGAAATTATTTTATTTCATCTAGAGAAAAAGTTACTTTTAAAAATGAAGATAATTTTTGAAAAACAAAATTCAGGGTCAATCTGGCATTAACTTTTGTCAGAACAACACAGCAAATGAATAACTGAGAATTTCTATTTACTCTCTAAATATCCTCTTGCTTTAATGAAAACTTTCTCTGAAAATAAATATATCCTTAAAAAAATTCTACCAAAGTAAAATTCTTCAAAATTTAATCTAGAAACACATGACCTAATACTCTTCAAAACACTTCTAAAATAGGAAACTCAGTATTTGTTCCCCTGTTCTTTGACTTTATAAATATAACAGTTAAAAAAAATTCCCACATTTCTTGAATGCTGAATGTAAGATGTGCTGGTTTAAGAGCAATGTTCAATGTGGAAAGAAACCAAAGCCAAAAGTAATACCACGGACACTGATTAAGAAATGCTGCCCTTTCATATCCTTAAAAGAACATTTACCAAGTAAACACTGTTATTTTCTATTTTAGCATAATGGAAAGAAAAAACAAAGTTGTATTGAATGATATAACAGTTATGCTATCAGATGGGTACATTTATCAGTGCTCTTGCCCTCCTGCCCTCAAAATGATGTTACTAGAATATGTCAGCAAATAATGATTAATGATTAAAATTTTGATATAATTTGCAGAGAGTAGATTCATATTGGTTACAACTTCACTTACCTGTCTTGTCTTTGCTGATGTTTCAATAAAAGGAATTCCATAACTTCTTGCTAAGTCCTGAGCCTGTTTTGTATCTACTGTTCTAGAAGGCAAATCACACTTATTTCCTACTAGGACCATAGGTACATCTTCAGAGTCTTTAACTCTTTTTATTTGTTCTCTGGGGAGGAAGAACAAAGTTACAGTAGAGACATTAGTAACAAAAAACCCTTTCAAAAACTGTCCATAATTTTGTCTTATAAAATATGGCTGAAAGAAGACATTTAATGGTTTCCGCCACGCCAAATTTTCCTTGCTGCTTCTTCTAGTTATATTTTTTCTCCATTTTAAACAGAGAATCTCTGTGTCTCTTAAAAGATAAAATATCCAGAAATATAGGAAAACTACAATTTAATAGGTTCATATGCAGGTAGGTCACAATGATAAAACAGAAAATACTGAAAAATTCTAAGCTAAAAAAGTGCTATGCCTGTTTTTAAAAATTATAACCTTAAAAATATATACTGTATATGTTACTAAATGTATATGTACAGAATTAAAAATGTTTATACAAAAACATAAATTACAACGCTGGCCTAATTGTCACATACCTTTCTCAAAAAAGAGACCACCAAGGTGGAAAGATTCTGATTTCTATGTGGACAACGCTGATGTTACTACACTGTTTATTCTGCTAAAACCTTCTACAGGTTGATTTTTTTTCAATAAGATGTGCATAAACTCTGAATTTGGGGTAAAATTATATTCCTTCACAATTCTGAAGGTGGTGAATTTCAAAGATACAGCACGGAGTAAGAAGCAAGCAAACAACAGAGTCACAACTGGTTCAGATTCTCAGTTCCTCAAATTTCTTTTTCTCTATCACCAGACTACAAGGAAAACATGCTGCTAAAAAATGTATTAGGTAAAATGTTAAACATCTTAACTGGGCTAACTCACTGTTACGGAACATAGCTAATGAATGGGATATTTAATATGCACTTTTTTGAAAACTGGAAATCGAAGAAATAGAATATAAAGTATATTTAATACAATGATTCTTTTAAAGAGCCAATTTTACACAGATTTGTCATATTCTTTATAAACTGTAATTTTTCTAGTATTTCAATCTTTTACAACTTTAGAGTTTGTTTTTCTTAACTATCTAAAGCCAATATTTATCTAGTTCCAATAAATTCTATACTAAATATACTCAATTATTTTTAAGGCTATTTGAGCGGTACCACCTCAGTTACCTTTTCATATTTTTGTTGATGGTTTTCATTTTTATGATGGCTCTAGCTTAAGGCCCTGTGACCCTCGTGTACAGTGGTTAAGAGCACAGGTTTTGAAGTCAAACAAGCCTAGGTTTCAATTCCAACACTGCCATCTATGCAATCTGGACTAAGTTACTCAACTGCTCTAATCCTCAAGAACTTCATTTATAAAACAGGGATATAATGCCTACCTCATTATTGTTTTAAAATTCAAATTAGATAATTTATGCAGGGTAGTCAGCAAAGACTCAGGAAACGAAAGATATAAGTACTCCTCAATGTCATTTTAGTATCAATTTAAACCCACCTATAATGGTGAATATCTTCAAATGATTTAGTATTATTTATGGCAAATACACAAAGAAAGCCCTCCCCAGTCCTCATGTACTGGTCCCTCATTGCACTGTACTCCTCTTGACCTGCTGTGTCGAGAATATCCAAGAGACAGGTTTCTCCATCAATTACTACTTGTTTCCTGTAGGAATCCTGAGAAGGGAGAAACACAGTCTGGATTATTATGGTGCACCTTTAACTTTTAAAAAGGTGTTATGCACAACTCAACAACAAAAAGACGACCCAAATCAAAACTGGGCAAAGAGCCCTGAATAGGCATTTCTCCAAAGAATATACACAAATGGCCATTACGCATATGAAAAGATACTCAACACATCATTAGGGAAATGAAAATCAAAACCACAAGGAACTACCATTTCACACCCATTAGGATGGTTATTTTTTTTTTTAAGTTTATTAATTTTGAGAGAAAGAGAGAGGATGAGCAGGGGAGGGGCAAAGAGAAAGGGAGAGAGAGAATCCAGGCAGACAGCCTGACATGGGGTTTGAGCCCATGAGCCAAACTGTGATCGTGACCTGAGTCAAAATCAAGAGTTGGACACCACCTAGGCACCCCAGGATGATTATTATTTAAAAAAAAAAAAGGGAAAACAAGTGTTAGCAAGGATGTGGAGAAACTGGAAACTTTTCACAATGCTGGTAGGAATGGAAAATGGTGAAGCCACTGTGGAAAATAGTTTGGCAGTTCCTCAAGAAGTTTAACGTAGAATTACCATATGATCCAGCAATTCTGGATTCTTGGATAACCAAAAGAATTAAAGCAGGAAGTCAAAGAGATACTTGTATGCCAATGTTTATCACAGCATTATTTACAATAGCCAAAATGTAGAATATATACACAGTGGAATATTATTCAGCCAGAAAAAGAAATGAAATTCCAATATATGTTACAATATGGAAGAAACTTGCAAAACATTGTGTTAAATGAAATAAGCCACACGAAAAAGGTAAATACCTATGATTCCACTTACATGAGATACCTAAATAGATAGAGTCACAGAGACAAAAAGTAGAACAGAGGTTATCTGGGATACGGGGAGAGGGGATTTTATTGTTTAATGGGCACAGAGTCTCAGTTTGGGATGACGAAAACCTTCTGGAAATAGAGCTAGTGGCTGCTCAACATTGTGAATTTACTTAATGAAACTGAATTGTACACTCAAGAATGGCTGCAATGATATATAAAATATATATTATATATAAGATATATAAACCTTGCCATAATTAAAAAAAAAAGGTTTATAAAAAAGTGCTATACAGAGATTCAACAATACAAGTGTTCATATTATTAACAAAAAAGACCTAAATGCTCTATTAAAGAAAATAATTATTACGGAAATGGGATAGCTCTACCAACTCTATTATTCAGGATGATTTAGAATGGCAACAAAAATCAATTAATTTACAAATAACTGTCACACATCTACAGTTAAAAGAATACATAAGAGGGAGGTCAGTACTGAGGATTTTAATGCACTTATCCATTTCTGAAATCCTGGGAAACAACATCTAAGAGCCAGATGGATACCAAGATAACTCTAGAGAGCATTGCCATTTTAGCTGCAAATTCTGTGGGGCCTCTATTAAAAAGGGGATCAAGAAAGGGAGGAAGAAAGATGGATATCTTAAAGAGATTGTGCAACTCCAAGACTGAATAAAGGAAAGGGAGTGGATAACATTGTAGAATCTTAAAATGAAAAATCTTATTTTCCTCTGACTTTTGAGTAACACAAGACTTTATGTACTCTCTGCCAAATAGGACTCAAAAAATAAGGGAAAGGGATGGTGCAAGGTGAAGTCATGGAATAAGAGGGAGCACTGAAAATGGGTATAAAGTGTAAACCAAGGACTTATTGTTCTACATGTGGGCTGTAGTATTAAAGTGCCCTTAGTTCATGAATTACTGCATAGGCCATTCTATCATTAAAGAAAAAGAACAGTCATTAAAAAGTCATGTTTTTGGTAAAATATTTGAAAATTCTTTATAGAACACAACGATATGTATGTGTAGCATGATCCCAAATATATGAATATATCTATATAAATGTATGTGTACATATTATATTAAAACTGGTGATATATATACATCAAAATGTTAAAAGGCTATGTTTCTGATAGAGTTAAGAAATATCTTTTTTTTTTTTTTTGGTACTAGATGCTATATTAAACATACTCCTTTCTATGACTTTTAGTTTTTTCTTAATGCACTGAAATTTTTTTTTTTTAGTTTATTTACTTATTTTGAGAGAGAGAGAGAGAGAGATAGCACTAGTTGGGGAGGGCAGAGAGAAAGAGGGAGAGAGAAAATCCCAAAAGGCTCCATGCTGTTAGAGAAACTCATGAACTGTGAGATCATGACCCAAGCTGAAAAACCAAGAGTCAGATGCTTAACCAGATGAGGCACCCAGGCAGCCCTGTGTCTTTTAATTTTAAAAGTGTGAAAGACTACCATATTAGGCTATGATCTCATGGTTATCTTTTAAAGTAAACTATATTTTCTAAATTGCCTATAATTAAATTAATTATCTCTTCAGACAGAAAAAAAAGGATGGATATTGATTTTCTAAACAAGAAGCTTTTTACTAAAGATCTGAACATCTGGTTGGCATTTTTTAAGCCTATTCCCTTAACTAAGTATTTGAAAGAACTCCTGTATATTATAAACGGAAAACCAGTATTTTTGAAGTGTGGTGAAAGAGCAGGAATTGAGAGCAAACTACAGTGTCTTAGTCAATCCATTCGCTACCCAGGTGTGGCTACAGACGAAAGATTTTCCTTACCTATTGCTAACACCTCACATTCTTCACTTACCAATTCTAACTTAGGTTAACCTTATAGTTGATATTTCCCTAGTCTTCACATCTAAAAATTTCTACCAATAATAAAGTTAAAGACCATAGTTTTCTGGAACCACCAAAGTCTACACCTAACGTGTGGCTGGGAGATTACTCATCATCTATCCACATATAATTCCTCCAAGATGTACCTCAGTGAATTCCCATTTACAAAAGTTTTAAATGCTTTGCAATTTTGATGAATATTCCATCAAAGGGACTGAGAAACTGGAAAAGCAGTCCATATTCACTGATATATTTCATTCCCATGATCTTTTCCCTTCTAAGCCCTAATGAAATTGCCAGCAAAGCTTGGAGTCACATTCAGTTACTGAAAAAAGTAATCTACAACCTACTTATGTGCAATGGAGTAGAATATCCTGATTAGAAATAATCGATTTAGGTTAGAAATTCAGTATTTCCAAAGCTAATTTTAACTAGAGTCATCCTTAGAAGTGCAGTCAGTCACTGAGCTATATAAAAAGGCACTGCAACTTGGTAGAAATTTGAGAACAAAGTGTTAAATAGTGAAGTATAATCTGAAAAGAATGACAGGTTTGGTGACAAAGCGGAAAGCAAAACAAAAATGATACATAAATACTAAAGATTTTGTTCTAACTTCTGGTTAGCTATAAGAAAAGAAGTATATGGAAGTAGAAAAAATTTACATCAATGTAAACTCTTTCCCAAGATTAGAGTCTAAATAAGGGTTCAGCAAACTACTGGCACACAGGCCAAATCCTTCCCACCTGTTTTTTCATGGCCCACATGCTAAGAATAGTTTTTATGTTTTTAAATGGTTATTAAAAAAAAAAGCAAAGATTATGTGACAAAGATCAATGTGATCCTTTAGAGGGAAGTTTGCCAACCCCTGCTCTAAGCTCATAAAATAACTTCACAAATCTGAAGTATTCTCAACACATATTATTTTTTTCGTCCTTAAAATAAAATCACCACTTTGAGAAAGTACAGGTTATCAAAACCTAACTAATGTAAAAACACATAGATTCTGTAATGAAACTAGTTAAGAATGAATCAAGAAAAAAATCAAGACTTTACTTTTTTTAAATTTTACTTTTTTTAAGTTTCATTTATTTATTTTTTTTGAGAGAGAGAGAGAGAGAGAGCACACAGGAGCAGGGCAAGGGCAGACAGAGAGGGAAAGAGAGAATCCCAAGCAGGCTCCGCCCTATCAGCGGAGAGGCTGATGAGGGGCTCGATCCCAAGAATGCTGAACCGACTGACCCACTCTGGTGCCCCTACTTTTTTTTTAAAGTACGCTCTATGCCCAAGGTGGGGCTCAAACTCATGGCCCTGCTGAGAGCAAAAGTCCCATGCTCTACCAACCGAGCCAGTCAGGTGCCACAAAACCTTACATTTTTAATGATTTCACCAGCCTTTCAAAGAGAATAAGCTTTTATATCAGGCACATAGGTTACTAACATCCTTTGCAAATGAAGATAAAGCCACTTAAATTAATTCAACATAATCAAATGAAGGAAAGTTATTCCATATATTTTCCTTCACTTCCGGCCAAAGTGCTATTGTTTAATTTACTGAAATGGTAAAAAACTTTTCTAAATGAAGTCTACCATGCTAGCAAAAGTTAATTGTAGAACACAAACGTTTCTGGTGATAACAATAAATAAGCACAATCCTTTTGAAAAGCTTCTACAGCGTTTACCAAGAGCTATACGAATGTTCACAGCCTTTGGCAGAGCAATACCACTTCTGGTGAATGTCCTAAGGAAAAAGGTTTTAATTTTTTTTTTTAATGATAGTTAAGATAGACATAAACCTAAAGTGGCATCCTTACATAGAAAAATTACATAGGCATCTAACACTGACTCACGACCTCATGCCATATATCTATTTTCAAAATATACTTCAAATCCAAGCATCCACCACCACCACTACCATCCCCTTAGTCCATGACAACTATTTGGTCTCATGCAATTTCTTACAACTACTTCCTAGCAGGGATCCCTGTTGTTGCTCTTATGATATGTTCTCCACAGAGCAGCTGGTGATCGTTTTTAAATGTTGGCTAGATCATGTCACTCGCTTGCTTAAAGTCTTCTAATAGCATCCCTTCCTTTTCGAAAAGAAAATCCAAAGACTTACCACTCTTCGTCAGCACTTCTGTATTTCCTTCACATCATGTATTATGATTTGTAACTATGTGTTTTTTTTTGTAATTGTTTAATTACTACCTATATACCATCCATGGTGGTTGGGCACACATCTGCTCTGCTCACCCCTATACACCTCATGTGTTAAGTCTTGAATACAGGAGGTAATCAGTCCTGTCTGTTAAATAAATGAGTGAATCCATTCAACGTAAATAAATGCATACACTATAACACAGCCTTTACAAATAAGAACAAGTTTAAGATATTGTAAATTAAGAAAAGGGATCTGCACCAAATGTGGCAGAATGTTAAGATATGAAAAAGCTGGCTGCTGCACACATGGTGTTCATGATATAAATTCTCCATACAACATGAAGAGTGTACCAGCTTCATCACCACTCCCTAACAATGGATTTTATGTTTTTATTGTTCTTTAAGTTTCTGTCAGTTTATTAAGCTAAAAATTCTTACTGTTCTAATATCCATTTCTTTGAGGACTAATAATGTTATCTAGGAGTTTTTTCATGTTTCCATATTTATTCCCATACGTGTGTCCTTTGCCCACTCAGAATTTTCATCTTTTTTGCACTGATTTGTACAATTTTTTAAAAGTGTTTTCAGTTTGTTAAAACACCTTTAAGTGTTGTTTTATGTATAGAAGTTTATCTGTAGAACCATTAGGGGAATTTGAAAATTAAGACTAAATCATTGAAGATAAGATAAACTCCCTGACCAAGACATCACTTTGTCAATTTTCTATTATAATTAATAGTAACCAAGTTACTCAGTATGTTCACCTTTTAACACACTCAATTTAGTTTTCCAACTCAGGCAGTGAAACCCTGACGTGGGAAGACACTATAGTAAACAAACAAACAAACAAAACAGTACGTCAGATACTGTGATAAGCATATTACAGGCATTATCCCATTTAATCTCCACCTTCATACTGCTGATTCCAACAGATGCTCTTGCAAATATGAACAGGACTGCTGAAAATGTCAGCTAAAGTATTATTTGGGGATTTCCTTTCTAAATGTTTAATATGGTTTTCTTAATACGTTAAGTACTTTTCACATACTGCTAAATAATATCTATACGAAAAAAATGAGAAACTCACTTTTACTCTCTTAATGCTCAAGTATTTTGCTACTCCTCCAAAAGATTATTTGTATCCATCATAGAATGATGTGTTCCACACTACTGGTTATAAGCCATCAAAGATTGTTATAGAAAGCTAGTTCTCAAGGACAGCTAGAATCCTGTGTAACTGCCTAGTATGTTAGAATTGTAGTAGGGAAGAAACATGGAATTTGAGAGATATAAACGCAGGCTTATGAGCTCACTCTCACCTACCCAGTCGATTCTCTCTTGCATCACAGGGACACTTACAAAACATCTACTAAGTATCATATACTATGTCAGGAATTCTAAAGTTTCGGACCTCAAACAGCTAGGTCTGCTAGAAGAGCTATGATATACAGATAATTAAAACACGAATAAATGCAACACCATGTGCTGGACAAAGCACAATGGTGGCACACAGGAAGAAGAGATCAACTCTGCTTGTGAGTTAAGAAAGACAGGGAAGGAGAGGCCTGCTCCAGGCAGTAAGGAACAAAGAGAATGCATAGGAACATGAAACACTACGTGGCATACATGGAACCAAGAAGTTGAATACAACTTCGACTTAGAGGAATGACAAGTAAGAAGAAGTGAAACTCCACAATCAGCTTATGGTCAGCTTGTAGAAGGTTTTGTCAGCCAGCCACATTAAGAAATTTTGAACTCCATCCTATACTAAATTACTGGAAGGTTTTTAAGTAGGAAAGAAAGATCAGATTTAGCAGGTTTACTGTTAGCATTGTTACGAAAAATTATAGAAAGGAACCAGGTTGGAGGCTAGGAGCTGAGTTAAGAAACTATTACAAGAAATGATAGAAACTGAAGGCAGCAACAGCAGTATGGATGGAGATTAGAGAGTTTTGAGAACTATTTAATGGGTTAAATGGGCAGAACTACCCTCAAACACTGCTGGTGGGGATGTAAATATTGCAACCACTGTGGAAGAGTCTGACAGCTGCTCAAACAGTTAAACATAAAGATACCACGTGACTCAGCAATTCTACTTCTAAGTGTATACCCAGGACAACTGAAAATACACACTCACACACAGAAGTGTACACAAACCTTTACAGCAACATTATTCACCACAGCCAAAAAGAGGAGACAATCTAAATGCCCATGAACTGATTGATAAACAAAGTATGGTATTATTCACACAACAGAATTAAATATTATTCAGCCATAAAAAGGAATTAAGTATTGAACCATGTGATAACATGGATGGACCTTGAAAACATTAACCTGCAGGAAAGAAGCCCAAACACAAAAGGCCACATAGTGTAGGAGTCCAATTATATGAAATATTCAGAATAGGAAAATCCAAAGACAGAAAGTGAACTAGTTGTGGCCAGCAGCTAGCAGGAGAAGGGACTAAGGAATGACGGCTAATGGGTATGTGGTTTCCTTTTGGGGTGACAAAACTGATGTGGTCATATAACTTTGTGAATATACTAAAAACCACTGAACTGTATATTTTAAAAGGATGAATTTTATGCTGTACAAATTATATCTCAATTTTTTTAATGGCAGTTTACTGACTGGGCATAGGAACCGAAGGGGAAGGGTAGAGGAAAAGATGAGTTCCATTTGGGGCATGTCAAATTCCCTATGCTTATGGGTTTGACCTGGAGGCAGCTTGATACAGAGATATGATGCTCAGAACAGAAATCTAGGCTAGAGATATACTCCTGAATCTTCAGTCTGTGGGCAGCTGCAGAACTTCACCAACTTGTGGTGTGAGTGTGGACAAACTACTTAATGTCGCACATACTCTACGCCATTGTTCCTTCAGCAGCAAAAGTAGGTAAATAATAATACAGGACTCTACACAGGTTAGGATTAAAGACTATGAAAATCCTTTATAAAATGAAAAGTGCTATAAAAAGGATAACTATATGATTTTATATATTATATTACACATGCTATTATAAGTCAAAAAGGTCAGGAGGCAGGCCACTGGCTACTAGGAACTATATGGCAACAGTAGTATCCTGTTTTTATAAGATCAATAAACATCTACACTCGGACTACTTTTTGCAAAAGTGGTCACCATGTTTCAAAATACATATAATGGAGCAGGGGCAAGCTCCAGGGAAGAAAAACCAAAACTCTGTAGATTATAAAGGATCTCTGTTTTGATTAGGGTGCAAGGATATTAACGGAGATTGTTCTCATGACAGAATTTTTAAGACATTGATTAAGAGTAAAAATAGGGGCGCCTGGATGGCTCAGTTGGTTAAGCATCCGACTTCGGCTCAGGTCATGATCTCGCAGTTCGTGGGTTGGAGCCCCGCATCGGGCTCTGTGCTGACAGCTTAGAGCCTGGAGCCTGCTTCGGATTCTGTGTCTCCCTCTCTCTCTAACTCCTCCCTACGCTCTGTCTCTCTCTCGCTCAATAATAAATAATAAACATTAAAAATTTAAAAAAAGTAAAAATAAAGAAAACAAACATTTCTTTACTAAGTGAGGAATACATTAAATTTAAATAAGAATATTGAATCTTAAGACTAGAGAGAATAAAAATGCGCACTACTTCCAAGAGATAAAACTGGTTCAAAAATATGAATAAACTCAAGGAAAATTTGCATAACAGATTTTGAAAATAAGGATATAATAAGCATACATCTGTAACCTACTGAAGTCATGTGGCATCCTGCCATAAATTATCATTTGATGCCAAGGACAGAATGTGAAGCAGGATCAATCACGAATCCAATCTTAATAATTATAAATGCCAATATAATTTTCATGTTTTGTATTCTATATCTCTCAGCTATTCTTTAATTGGCCTAATACCAATTTCATTATCCAAGATACATCTGCATTATCCCATTTGTTGAGTCTTTAAAAAGAAGGAACAAAGTAAATTATGAAGTAATCAAATGGTATCCACCATGTTAGTGACTTTTCTCCCTCAAAGATGAATATTTACTTTTCCCTCTCAAACAGTATATTTCATTTTTAAAAACCAAATACTACAGAGAATGAGTCTGGCTTAACTCCTACCACATCTTATGTACACATCCACATTGTTTTTATATGCCATATGGAATCACACCCTATACAACGTACTATGATGCAGCTTTCCTTTATGCAACGGACAATTTTCAATGACAGTACATACAGATCTACCTAATCTTTTGACGACTGTATAATACAATTTGTATAGGTATACCATAATTTAATTTACCCATTCCCTACCGGTAACCATGTGGATTATTTCCATTTTTAGAAATCATAAACAACACTGCAATAAACATTCCTATGTATTATACATCTTAAACATTTATCCAGTTGAATCCGTGGGATAAATTCCTAGAAGAGAAACTACTTAGTCAAAGAAAACGCAGCTTACATTTTGATACATATTGCCAAACTGACCTCCAGAAAGTTTATGACAAGGTACACTCCCACTACCTCATAAAGAGTACATACACTTGCCTAATAAGCACCTTTCCCACCACCCCTATCATTATAATCTTAGCCAGAACCTCTCACCATGGGAGAAAAAAAATGAACAGAGGAAGGCGAGTTAAGAATGAACTCATGATTTTTAAATTACATTCCTCAGCCCTGTCCATTGAAAAGAGTCTAGAAACAGTGACATCCCAGCAGCAATAAACATACCTAACATCTAGCTCCTTTTTTTTTTTTTAAAGTAATCTCTATTCTCTATGTGGGGCTCAAATTCTGACCCCAAGATCAAGAGTTGCATGCTCTACTAACTGAATCAGCCAGACACCACTCCAACATCTAGGTCTTAATTTCTAAATACCACTCCCCACTAAAAGGAATTAGGACTCTTTTGACAAATGGCTGAATCCACACTGAAGACAGGGAAAGTACACGGTCAACTTAGAACACTGTGCCAGAAAATAAGGAAGAGCTCAGAATCTGACAGAGACATGCCAAAAGATACAGAGGCCAATTTGAAAGAGATTCCACTGGCTATATCAAAAACAAATTTGGGATCAAAATCAATAATTACAGTAACAGACTTAAACACATTGAAAAAAAAAGAACCCAGGCACCCACACTAATACGAAAAAGAAAAAACAAGTAAGGAGAGGGAAGAGAAAAGAGAGAGCCCTTATTTATGGCAGACTGTCAACTAATCAATGCAGAAGTAATAACAGGGTTATAAAATGACCTACTATGGTGGCAATTTATTTTGGCAAGAATTATCAGTGGATGCTATGTCCCACTAGGTGCAAGCATGTTGGGAGAACAGGGTAGTTATAGCCTCGAAGCATCTCTCCACAGGGTACACATTAAAGAAAAAGAAGATACTTTTACAGAGAGAAAACTGATAGACATCACCTTAACCAAATAATCAATGTAACCTGTTTAAGGGTTTCACTGCACTACTTTCCCATAGTCTGAAAAATTTCAAAATAAGAAGTTGAAAAATTATCTAACATACGTACTGTGTCCCTACTTAATCCTCTCAAATATTTTATTTTTACTACCCATTTCTACTAATTTTATTAAGATTACAATAATACAACTGTTCCATAAACCTACGCGTTCCTTGACAATACGGTTAAAAGAGACATGAGAAATCTAATGCCCTCCTAAAGCACAAAGCCTACAAATTAAATAGAATGAGAATCACTGACTGGAAGCACTGCTCTTCAAAACATATCTAAGACCAATAAGCTTCACGAAGGCAGTGAGATCCGGTCCCTTTTGCTCAATGTATCTCCAGCCCCTAGGAAGCCTGCGTGGTACAGAGTAGGCACTGAAAAATAATTATGGAATTAAGGAATTAGTTGCATTGTTAAAAACAGAATCTTAAGAGATGCCAAATCATAAAAACATTTTTTTTCCTTTTTCACTTACTTCCATTACCAACTTTCATTGTATGTTTGTAAAGCTTTGTATTTATAAAAATCCAAGTTGGAATAAAACATGTCTGACAATTTTTAACATTAAGGTCCAAAAAAGCAGTTATTATTATTAAGTAAATATTTATTCTTAAGTTGACCTACACAGAGCCTGAATTTTATGTTCCTTTATTTTAAAAGTCAGCTGCTCACAGCTATTCTGCAGTACTATAAAAATCTACAAAACTGTGAACTTTCACAATTCGCCACTTTCCAAAGGCCCTTTAACACCCTGTGTAGCACATCGCTAGGCTTTGAGCTCTAGTGTAACTCCTGTGTGCATGACAAGGTTTGGGCTGAAAGTGCCACTTTTTATACCCTCGGACAACATAACGTCAGTGTTAACGACTGACCATTTTCTCCTTCACTGCCACCTTTCCTTTCTTAGTTAAAAATACTCACCTATGTATTTAATTAGCGAAGCCTAACTAGTCCACATACTAGTCTTAATATTAGCAGAGAATAAAGGTGACATTTTAAACTTTAAAAAATTGATCATATAAAATAAGACTTTTTAATAAAAGTTATGGGGCCCTTGGGTAGCTCAGCTGGTTGAGCGTCTGACTCTTGATTTCAGGGTCAGGTCGTGATCCCAGGGTCGTGGGATCAAGCCCCACATTGGGCTCCACATGGAATGTGGAGTCTGCTTAAGATTCTCTCTCTCTTTTTCTCTCTCTCCCTCTGACCCTCTCCCCTACTTATGTTCGCTCTCCAAAAAAGAGAAAGTGACTTTTTAAAAAAATTAAATTTTATTTCTTTAAAAAACAATACATAAAAGTTACATGGTTATAAATTGATTATACCCACAGTTTAAATAGGAAAAATAACCAAACTTGGTATTTCACTGTTATTTTTCATAAAGGTGAGTAAATTGACCAGTAGAGGGCACTCACTTGAAAGGGGGGAAAGCTGGCTAAAGCCTTGAAGAAAAATGCACGTACAAAATTGCTGTATATCTTATTTTAAAAATAATGTTTTAACAGAACACTAGAATAAGCTAATACACTGTTAGTTTAGAAAATGTAAAGTTTAAATCGGTGTCAGGTTAGAATATGCAACAAATTTTATTCTGACTTTGAATTTGACGAAGAGGTGTTTACGGCACCTGTGAGTGTCCCAACCCCAGCACCACTAGCATTTGGGGCCAGATAATTTGTTGTGGGAGCTGCCTCCTGCACTGTAGAACTTTAATGGCATCCCTGCCTCCACCTCTAGACCACAGATACCAGTAGCAGTCCCCCTTCTCAGGTCGTGACAACCAAAAATAGCTCTAGATATTGCCAAATGTCCCCTGGGAAGCAAAGTCACCCACCCCTCATTGATAACTCCTGGTACATACGTATAAAACCAGGAAAAGATCAACTGACAACATTACCCCATGCTTTTCCCATACCACTCTTCAATATTGGTTTAATGTTATAAATGTTCTCTCTGTAATGCCTTATTCAGCAAGTAAAATAAATTCTATAATTAACATAGAAAAATTTTTAAAAATAGAGAAACTGATAATTCTTGGTGAATAAACACTAAGATGGAACAAATCAATCCAATCATGAATCCATCTTCCTGAGTAGGAAACATGCATCAAAGCAGGGCCCAATACTTAGAACGAATTCTATGCGTCACATTAACAGAAGCATGGAAACGTCAATGAATTATAGCCTAGAAAAAAAAATACTTTCTACATCTATTTTTACTAGCATATTTTATCCAGTAGATACATAATATATATTTGCTAATCGATCAAATGATCTTTCTGATCTCAATATCTGTAACTACTTGTATTTTTTTTTAAACATTTCTCCTTCCACCAAATTTTACCTTGGAAAACACATTTCAGAGAATGTGTTTTGATAACAAGTGATCTCTAAACTATAAAAGCTTGTGTTATTTCTAGCCTGGTATTGTGCTTGGAAATTGCTTTGACTTTTTTAATATTCTTGTATCACTAATGATGACTTCATTATCTCTAGAACTCTTTGGTGAACTTCACAAAAGATAAAGGTAAAATGTTTCAGAACAGAAGTAAAGTCGATTGTCATGTGCATAGCCTCAAATACAAATGTGCTCTATCTATGCGTCACACCTGTCTAGTTCTATGTTGTATCTCTGCCATTAAGATGTCATTGGATAGTATCATAAGTTCAAATTTTGGTATATTAATAAATCTGAATCAGCCTCCAATATTAAATATCTACCAAGCTTAAAGACTAATTTTTCATTTTTAAAGTTATATACAAGGGTGCAGTGGAAATCCCACTTAACTTGGTCTCAGAAAACTTAAAACTCCATTACTGACTGGCTAAGTATCCCCTGCAAGTTACAACCTCTCAGAGACCATTTTTATCTATAAAATGAACCAAGGACCAGCTTCTTTATCTATCTCCTAGTATAAATCTTTATAAGTTCTAAACCACCAGAAAATGGTATTATTTAATTTTTTTACAAATTTCTTTCCATTTGTTTTAGTGCGGGAAAACTGATGAGAATTCCAAATGTGCAGTCCATGTCCCCTCCCATCATCTCTGACCTACGTTATTCACCAATCAAATCCTACCTGCAGTAGTGATAGCCCCAAATCTCCTTTTTAACTTTTTACGAAAATATCAAGTCAGCATATTTGCTTAACTACTACGTTTATTAAAATAAGCTACTAAATTATCTTGTCTTCTTGTATTTGAACTACTCCAAGAATTTAATTTTGTAATTTGGAAGACAAGAGAGAATCTCAGATAGCTTTCCCCAGATGGCTACTCTCAGGAGGGAATGTCGAAGTTTCAAAGTTCACAGGTAATCAATGCTTTCAGAGTAAAGTCTTCTGGTCTGGCAAAAATCATAATCAGAGTTATGGGTTTGAATTTACAAACTTTTTCTACTTTCGCTCAAAATAAAGGATTAATTTTTGGTTGTATTTATTTTAGATTTATATCATACTTTAACAATTTTGACAGAAAGGCTTCCTAACATGTTTTATCACATTATCTCATATAGCATTCATGAGCTCTGATAGGAAACAGAGTGGAATGGAATTCCTCAGAATTTCAGAAGATGGAGGGCACTTCTGCTAAAATCATTTTCCAAAATCCCAGGAAACTTCGTGTTTAACATGAATTCTATTAAAACTTCCTTTTACCTCTGACTTCAAAGGAGTATGCCAAACAACCTGGTATTAGAATTGGGTGAACTATTCAATCTTCCTCAAAGAAGAAGAGAAGACAAACTAAAACCGTCATTACAGCACTGAACTGACTTGTCAAGAGGAAATATAAGAGACTACTATACAGGTGGTCCACTTTAGTTAGACCTTTCCCTTTATTCGTGCCAAATAAGAGCTGTCTCAGTGTAAATCAAAATTCGCAAATAAGCATTATTTCTCCTTTTCTCTTCTGCAGTACCAAAAATATTTGACATTTTCCTCATGAAGTTATCTAATCAATCCTCAAGGCTCTAATTGCATAAACAACTTGCCAAGGCCACCAATGGCCTCAGAATCTACCTCAACGCAGTCAAAGTATCTCTTGAAGACATCACACGGCACAGTCCCTTAACGGGGCATCTTAACCTATTCTAGATTCCACAGCTAGGGACTCAGAGCAGGTTCTGGGAAATTTTTCAGAGCTGATTAAAAAACGGGTGTGATCTGCAGATCCGGCATAAAAAAGCTAAGGGATTAGGGCTGCCTAACCTGGGGTAAAGAAGTCTAAGAAATAATCTAACAGTGTAAGTCTATTTCAAAGATGAGATGACATACTTATTTCCATCTCCACTGATGTTACAGTTAACATGAATATTCAGATTATGTATAAAATACGCTCATAATTACATTCTGGAAGTGAGTTAACAAGGACAGTTATGTGCCATCCCCTCCTGTAGGTCTTTATGATTAAATAAATCCTTATCTGCTTGAGATAATTTGAGTACGGTGCTGCCAGAAGGCAGCAGAAAATACCCATGACCCCTCAAGGTCTCTTGCAGGCCTTTATTCTATTATTTTGCTCTTAGCCTATACTTTGGCAATTTTTCATGAAATTAATTTAAAGATTATTAATTAATCAATTTGCAATAAAAGCAATTATAAATTTCCTTGAGTAAATTGAGAACTGGGAAGCAAAGGTAAGAATTGGATGTGGTACCCTTCTATAGGACCTGATACACATACAGATGTAAATACAAAAGAATGAGCATTTTAAAATGTATCACAGAGCTGTAGGTTCTCCACTACTTCAATGGGAAGAGAACACATGAAAATGCTACTTATTAAGTGGTTTTTTAAAAAACCAACCATCAAATGATTATGTTTTACCAGTACAATTCAATTATAACTTCTACATGTGACATGAAAATAACAAAACAAACAAAACATAAAACAGCCACATTTTTTTTAATGGCTATAAGGTAAGTTGTAAATTTACATTTTTACCCTCTCATAAAACTCTGAAATACACTTATAATCAAAAAGCACATATACTAACATAGAGTGAATGTTATACGTCTTAATATTCTCCAGAGAGAAGAAAGGCGCTCTGTATCTCTAGTTACATATATAACTTCACAATAAAGCCATGTAACCCAAGTACATTTTGGAAAACTTCATAAAATCATTTTCAGTATAACTGCCCTGAAATGTGTAGTCACCAAAAAATGATCAGAGAAACACTTTTTTGTACCCAAAGAATGGGCCTGCACAAATCAATATGCATAATGTTAAAATAAAATTTACCTCTATTGTAGGATCATATTCATCCACAAAGTGATTCTGAATTAGCTGTATCGTCAAGGCACTCTTGCCTACGCCACCAGCTCCAACTACCACAAGTTTATATTCAGTCATTTTCAGCAGGCCTTATAATAAAAATAATGAAAATGTGACTAAATTAGAACATGTGGTTAATATCAATTAGAACATGAGGTTAATATAATCCACGCTATCAATACCTTTTAACACAAACTCACCTTTATATACAAAATTACTTCAAAATGCCTCACAAAATTCAGTGATGAAAACTTCAGTTGACTACAGACAAGTGAGTACTGTAATGAATTGCACTTCGCTGACAAACCCCCAACATCTGAGAAAAATGCATTCAGAGTACAAAGTTCTTTTATCTTATACTCAGGTTGTTCTATCTAAACAGCCAGTCTGCTGTTCTGTAGCAGTTAATGGCTCTCAAAGGAACATGCCATGACTTTACTCAGTACAAGTGTCTATACCCTGTGGACACACCCACACAAAGCTTGTTGACAGCTACCTCTCCACTGTTCCTAGTTGACTCTGGCCCCTAAGAGTTACGAGTGGATACGCCGAGTGCCTTAGCTGCAGCCCACAGCTGTGGAAAACCTTTTCAAAGCATCATCACAGCAGCTCTCCTGGAGAGTCAGCAAGAACACAATAGAGGGTGAAGGGAAGACTGTCAAATAAAACTGGCCTGCATAGTGGGGAAATAAAAACTGAGACACTGAAGCAGATTTGATAACATTTCAATCTGTAAAATATCTACTGGGGAAAGTAATGGTGTAAAAACTTTGAGCTATTCAGTATGGATGATTTCATCAGCTGTCGCATATATGACCCTACATCAGTGCTGAAAAATAGCACTCTGCACCAGGATGGTACAATCATACAAAATTTAAAGATAAGCACTGCTTTTAATGAGAGGTATTTTAAAAGCTGTAGGTGAATACTTCTCGGTGACTTTTACTCTCTGCTTCTGTACATGGGCTCCCAAGAGCTGCACTAAATGTTGGCAACTTGTAAGGCAGACAGCACAAGACAGAAAATATTTTTTAATGAGTTGCTTCAAACTGTTTAAAATAAAATTACTTAATTTTATTTAATTTTACCTCTTTTCTCCCAATAACTACATGATATTATTAAAAATAAGGAATGAAGTGCAGAAAGAATGGCAGTAAATAAGCAATAATTACAGGATAGGTAATTCTAAGTTAATGAGTGTGCAAATATAAACACTATATAGTACAAGCAGTCTCGGATAACCTGAAGACCAAGAATTACCCAAAAAGGCACTCCCCCACCCCTCAAAAAAGATAATATGGTTTCCAAATGGTTACATACTAACCGCCTCCTTACCACTATTCCTGGGCCCTCTCAGGAAGAACAGTTAGCCTAGACAACTGTTGTTTCACAGAATGTTACATTACAGCCCCCTGGCCTACTCTGTGCTGCATTGCCTTATCTGTTCTGGCCTAAGACCACCTTTGGAACCTCGACAAGCATGCATGTATCTTATCCTGTTTGCTCCTACTTTTTATTCCCAATATAGGCCATAAGGAATGGGGAACAATGAAGAGAATCACACTAAAATGTATACTCTAGCTCCCTGCCTACCCCACCCCCTAAATCAATGTGGTAGCCTAGAATGGTAGTTCTCAAACTGTGATCCAGGAATCCAGCAGTTTCCTGAAACTTTCTAAGGGTCCGAGAGAGCAAAACTAACAATACTAATAATATTATTCCTATTACAATGTTATTTATCCTTTGAACTCTTATTCTTTAACAAATGTAGTTTTTCAAATACGATCACAATAGAGTGAGCACAGAAGCAGATACGCAGACGCCTTCTATTAAGCAACACAGTTGAAGAAATTAGCAAAAATGTGAAAAAAGGCCACTATTCTCACTAATGTTCCTGTTTGTTTTGAAAAATAGTTTTCACAAAAATGCTCTTATGTTACCAAGTAATAGGCTTACTATCTATTTTTACACGAATTAATCAATTTTCCAAATTCTCACTTGTACCACAGTACACATAGACATATCTTATACAGGACCTTCAATAATTTTCAAGAGTATAGATGTCTCTGCAACTAAAAAGTTTGCTAGTCTAGGAGATACTGTGGACAGACACTGTATTAGAGTTTAGCTGTGTGAATTCTGAGACACGCACGCACCTCTGGTCTACCTGTTTGTGTAGCTGTTGTTTCTCAAAAAAAAAAAAAAAATCCCTGAATTGGATTTTTAAATAATATTTAAATCCACTAGAGAGAACAGTGGTCCCGAGGAGTCTTATTGAAGATGGGCAAAAAAGAGCCCCTTCACCCAAAGCTAAAATAGCTACCAAGGGGTAGAAGTGGGACCAGCACCCAACATTCTGTTAAGGGCAGAAAAAAATTCAATTTTGTCATGAAACTGAATTATCCTCTCATCTACAGTCTCTTAAAATCAAGTATGCCTGTGACTGGCTAAAGAGTAACAAAGTAAACAGTGTTGATATCAACCATATTTGATGTCTATAGTATGTCACTACAGACTGGTCGAGTCAGCATTTTGGACCTTAGTCACCTAAGAGTGACATCACTCCTATGGTTGATTCTAAGATGATGATTAGGAACAGAATTTTTCCCTTTGTAATTTCCTTTTAAATGATTTTTTCCCATTACAATAAAGTACGTATATTGTACAAAAATTAGAAAATGCCTTTCTGTTCTTAACCCTTGTTTTAAAAAATGCCAAGATTTAAGAGAGCTAGTTTAGGACTTCAGTACAGCATGCACATGCCTGAGTATTTCAGGCAGTCGGCTGGAAGATTGCTACAATTAACTCCTCTTGCAAGTCAGTCCAAAAAAAAAAAAAAATGTGTGAGTGCTATTTAGGAGTACTGTAATAACTCTTGGGATGGGGGTCTAATTTGTAAGGATGAGGGTAACATACAAGAGACAGGAGACAGGACAAGAACAGACAAATTAAACTTTAAGTATGATTTTAGCTATTGCTGTCCACACTCAAGGAGCAAGGAAAAAGCCCTGCTTCAGCTCTGCGGGTTTTCTGCGTGTGTTTTAACTTGACGAAGCAAAATAGACCTTCTGGGATTAACTTTTCCTTTTCACTTAAGTCACAGGCTTTACATTGTAGGGTGTTGGCCACCTGTTCTTCCACCACCATCTCTACCTCCACCTCCTCCTTTGTGGCCACAGTAATGTCACAGCCCATACATGGGGGAGGGGAGCAGTCAGGAACTCGGCTGCAGATGCATTTTTTCCAAACACAATAACCACAAACAGTGGTCTCTAAGCACTTTCCTAGGCTCTTCCAAAACGTGACCTCCCCTATTACTCACATGCCCCCCTACACACTGAAAAGGACCACTATCCGTCCAGTCTGCGCTCGAGGGAGAAGTTTATACCTTCGTCCTAGAGATGCTAGATACAGCAGAGAAGGCAGTAACGAGGCAGCCGAGTGCTGGGAAGGGAGGAAGAGGTGCGGGAGCGAAGGGAGAGAAGAGAGAGACAGAGAGAGGAAAGGACGACGAGGGGGAGGGGAGATTGGAGCGCATCGGGAGTAACCTCCACTGCACCGCACCCGACCGCCCCGAGGGGCAGCCCGCCCAGCCCTCGAGTTTCTCCCCGGCCGCCTCCAGCCGAGGCTCTCGGGGAGGAGGAAGGAAGGGGTTCCCCGTCCAGGAAGCAGCACAAGCGGCGGCCGCCTCTAGCCTCACCCTCCTCAGCCCCGCACCGCCCATTCCTCATTCCCCGCGTCGCCGCGTCCCCGTGCCTCCCCCTGCAGCCACCCCCACCCCGTCCGCCCGCCCGCTGAGGCTCAGCGCCCGCGCCCCCTCCCCGCCCCTCCGGGGACCCCTAATTCATTCACTCGCCGCCGGCCCCGCCCGGCGCCGGCGAGGAGGGTCGGGACCGGGGCAGGGGCCCAGGAGGGGTGGTCCGCTCCGTACCTCTCTCCCGCACCTGGGAGCCGCCGAGCCTCTGGCCCCCGCCGCCGCCTTCAGTGCCTGCGCTGCGCTCGCTCCCAGTCCGAAATGGCGGGGGCCGGGAGTACTGGCCGGGCAGCCGCCACCGCCGCCGCCGCCACCGCCGCCGCCGCTGTGCCTCCGCCGCCGCGGCCGCCGCCTAGGGAAATCGAGCTCCGAGCTCACCGATGAGTTCGGGGCCGGGCGGCCGCAGAGGGCAGAGCGCAGAGCTATCGATGCGCGCGGCGCTCGATTCCTCTTCAGACCGGCGTGCGGGGAGGGAGCGGCTGAGGGCGGTGTGGGAAGAGGGAAGAGAGGGAGCCTGCGAGCGCCGCCGGGGAGAAGGAGGGGGCCGGGCCGGCGGAGGAGGAGCGGGGGCCGGCGGAGGAGGAGCGGCGGGGGAAGAGAGTGGCGGGCGGCGGTGGGTGGGGTAGCCGGGCCGGCCGAGCCGGGGGGTCTGGGCGGCGCCTCGGCGGGGCGGGGAGGAGGGACCGCCGGACCCACGCGGCGGCCGGCCTCCGGGCTCTCGCCGCAGAGCCCAGCCCGCAACCGCATACTCGGACCCGGGCTGGCGCGCGGTGGGCTACCTTGCCGCACTCCCTTCGGGTCTACTCGGACAAGCCTCGTAAAATCCAGCGCCTTCGGGTTCCGCTACACTCGTGCACGTTCATTTACTGTCATTTACTGCAAGTAAATAAGCATGCAGTCACCAAATGTGGGAGGCGACTTCGGTGACTTAGGGAGAGACATCAGGCAGACAGTTCCCCACCCAGGGGCTTTTTGACCACGGCTTGGTGATTACCAGCCTCAACACTCTGGGGGCTGGGAACCTAGCCCCAAACCCAAACATATGTGACACACGCTTTCGTCATTAATCCCAACAGGGAGGAGGTCTGTTGTTTGATGTTATTGTTTTTATGGATATTTTGAAGTCATCACAGGTCATTCTAAACAGCGACCTCAGATGTACCTTCTGCCCATGAGGGCACAAACAGTCTTTAAGTAGAAGTGCCCTTGATAGTTTCACCTGAGGAGAATCACTCAAACATTAATTAGAAGACTGAGATGAATCAGTTAACAGTTCAGGGAGTTAACACGTTTAACAATGGAACAATTAAAACTGTTAGCATAACCCAGAATCTGATAAAGTACCTAGAAAGGTAAATTGGGAAAGCTTTGAAGATTGAGGCCTGGCAGGCCAACATCCATGCCTAATAGGACCACCCAGCTGAGCCTCTACTTCCAGTTCTGTCTTCCTAGTCCACATCATAAAGCTCGAATAAAACGAATTATTTTAAGTACCAATTATTATGTCTGTTAAGGTAGGCCTCTCACCAACTGTCACCCTTTTCTTTCTACCCGTTATGTGGGCTGTCACCTGAAAGTCTTACCCCGGTCTGTCTCTCCTAGCACTTGGTACCAGATAGAAGAGAGAGAAGAGAGGCAGTGGAAGATATGAAAGGGAAAAGAATATGCCTACTTTATGTCAAGTGGTTGGTAAATGTTTTGCACATATCATCTTATTTAATCATCACAACAGCTTCATGAGGTCAAATACTTTTCACTATTTTATAGATGAGGAAACAGATTGACAGAGGTTAAAAATTGGGTCCAAGTTCACACAGCTGAAATGAAGTAGCCTTCATGTCAGGTCATGTTCACTCCTCTGCTCCCAGCTCTGGAGGCTCGTATCTCGCTTAACAGAAAAGCGAAAATCTCCAGGTGCTACATGGCCTTGGATTATGTGATGCCCCTCACCCCTTATCTCTCTGGACTTTATCCTACCAGTCCTTTCCTCATTTACTCACACTCATACACACACACACACACACACACACACACACAGACACTGGTTCCTGGCTGTTCTTTGAAAATGCCAGGTGGGCTTCTCTCTTGGGGAATTTGCACTCGCTGCCTCTACCAGAACACATGTGCAATATATATCCACGAATCTCCCTCTGACACTTATAACTTTGTTCAAATGTCTTCTTCCAATGAATTCTTCCTAAAAGATCATCTTTGATATTGCATCTCTCCCTCCTCACCCCCAAATCCTGTCCTTCTTCCTTCTTTATTTTTCCCAAAGCACTTACCATTTTCTAATATACTATATAATTTATTTATTGTGTTTTGTTTTCTTTCTCCCGCCAGAATATTAAGCTCCAGGAGGGCAGGGATTTTTTTTTTTTTTGGTCTGTTTTACTTACTGCTATATTTCCAGTGTCTACAGCACAGTAGGCACTCAATAAATATTTATGGAATGTTGGATGAACGAAGTTACGTACCCTCCTTGTAAACTCTGTGACTCGAAATCTTTACCTAGAGTGCCTTAAACTCTCTGTAATCTGTTTTCACTTTCTTTCAAAATCTGCCTTTAAGCTCACCCAGGTCACCTTCTGATAAGCCACACCTTTGTGGAGTCAAGGAAAATGTCTGCACATAATGGACACAATGAGTTTTGTTAAATGAATGAATTTGCACTTATCATATGTTGCTTTGTGGTTGCTCTTAAATATAAATTACAAATTTTGTTTTGGTCCAACTTCAAGTACACGATCAGCTCTGGTTTTCTTTGACAGCTGCTAATGCAATGTTCTCGCTGTAGTTGGTGCTCCATAAATCTTAAAAGGACTATAACAAAGAGGAAGGGAAAGCTTTCTATAGCATTTTTCTGCTGATTGCAAAAATTCTGACATTAGCAGAAATCTAATCCATCCCCCTGGTCTCAGTTATCATAGAGGCTCATGATTCCCAGAGCAAACCTACATTCTGATCTCTGTTCTGTGCCCCCAAACTGGTGATCCCAGACTGGGGGTTAGCAGACTGTACACTGAGAAACCCTGATCTAGACATCACATCGCTCTTGGCGGCTGCACTTTGTACTGTCTTCTGGGGTTCTCTTCCTTAAGCTTGGTGACTGCGTTGAATAGACTGCATGGCTCTCCTTTTCTTTGCTCTCCCCCAAGACAAACACGCAAACCTACACAGTGATTGTGATGGGAAAAGAAAGAGAGAATTGCAAAAAGTATAAACTTGGGGATTCCAGGCTCACTCTAAGAGGTAAGTGAGGTTTTTACCCTCTACTGTTACACTCTTCTGAGAAGACAGCCACAAACATAAGGACCCTTGTGCACATCCTTTTATCTTGCTTTATGAAGATCGTGCTGACCTATCCTTCATGAGATACCCTCTTTTGCAGATATAACCAAAGCCAAAACAGCAGGAATTCCTTGGTGCTAGCTGGGCTCTTCTATGAGACGTAAAGTACCAGGACTTGATCACAGTCCTACAAACTGAGGGTTTATTTAGGAAATAAGGAAACTTTAGAAAATCATATCGTCAGCCAGAACTACTGTTGATTCCAGAAATTAACTGCACTTCTTATGATCCAGCAACAGGCTCTGGTGCCTTGCTCATCCTGTCGTTAACAAGCCTCCATTGCCCATGCTCTAGTAATTTTGCCATTCTCCTGAATCAGCATCTCTCTGCTTCTTCCTCATATACAGTCCCGACTTCAACTGCTATCTCTGCTTCTAGTGACTGCTCTCTGACTTCCATTC
Source organism: Paguma larvata (assembly GCA_030068075.1). Lineage (NCBI taxonomy): Eukaryota > Metazoa > Chordata > Mammalia > Carnivora > Viverridae > Paguma > Paguma larvata. The sequence continues at coordinate 81,037,222 of CM057828.1, read as the reverse complement.
AAAACATCCCAAGTGAGGGGATCGAAATGTATCTCATTCACTATTCAATCAGAAGAGCTTTGATGGGGTTCAGTTTTCCTGATGGGTCACCTAACTGGTGGCTGGTGTTCTTTATGCCTGGCTTAGACACGATCACCTTCATCTGGGGGCCAATCCTGAGTCCAGAAAACTGTGGCCAGAGTAGCAGGTCACAGAGCAGGAAGAATTAAGCGGAAGGAGCCACCTATGGGTGCTTTCATGGACTCTCCATCAGTTTTCTCTAGTGGGAAATTTGTACCACTAATGGGTGCTATTTAATTCTCTTTCTCAGCATATAATCTTCTCCGGTCCCTTACTTCATTGGACTTTATATTCCCTTTCTGCATATCTGTTTCCCCCCATTAGGTTGCTAATTCTTCAAAGTCTCTGCCTCATTTGACTCTATACCCCATAGCTCTTCGCACATAGTAGGCCTTCTCTAAATATTTGTTGAAGTGAATAAAATTATAACAAAACTTCAGCCCCATTTCAACATAGTCACTTCATTCTTGTCTAGCCAAATTCTAGGCCATTTCTAACTGAATGTCCTCTCAAGACAAAACATAAGCGACTCTCAAAGACTAAGAACAAACTGAGGGGTAAAAGGGATGTGGGAGGAGGGAGAGTGGGTGATGGGCACAGAGGAGGGCACTTGTTGGGATGTGCACTGGGTGTTGTATGGAAACCAATTTGACAATAAATTATTTAAAAAATAAATAAATGAAATAAATGAATGTCCTCTCATTTCGAATGCCTAACCAAAACCAAATTCTTCACCTTATCCCCCCAAATCGACCCCCTCTCCCAATTTTTCCATCTTACCTGAGCGGCATCGTGGCCCTTTGAAACACTTAGATTTGAAAACTTACATTAATTTTTAGCTCATTCCACATTCAGACTGCTTCGGCTCCTTTTAATGATACGTCCTAAGTATTTTCTTACCCATGTCTCTTCCACATCCCTTCCTTCGCGCCTACATTTCCTTAAACAACTTCCTTGTGATTTTCCTACCTCTTGGCTTTCTTCTTTTCAATTCAGGCCACATGCTGTTGCCAAATTAATCCTCTTTCCACATGTCTTTCATCATCCTCGAACATTCATTCTGTACCTACTCCATATCGGCTGCAGTCATTCTGACTATATAGTTTTTAAGTCATTCTGACTATAGTTTTTAGTTACAAGCTAAATATCTAATGAGTACCTAAAGATGATGATAATTACCTTAGAAATCAGAGGGAGAAATGGTCACTGGTCCCAGCAAAGTGTTCACTATGACCGAATCTTGCTTTCAAATCATCCACAATGCTTCATATCTCGCTGAATCAGGTCCAAACGCTTGATGCCCAGCTTTTGCTCACATGCACGGTCTGACACCATCCTGCCCTGTGACTTCGTCTTGCACCTTCCCAGAGCAGAGGCTTTTGTCTCGACCACATCCCCTCTGTATGCCACAAACCCAGGATCTTGCTTTTGCTTCTCTTTTCACCTGGCATCTTTTTGCGTCTCTCGTTACTAAAATTCTCTCTTTCGAGATCTAGAAGTCCTGCCTCTTTTAGGAAAGCTGTTAACTATGCCATCTCTTTTTGATCTCTCTCTCTCCATTATTTTGTATAAGTTAATCATGTCTCCCCAAAGTAAATTCTAAAATCCCAGAGGCAAAAACCCTGTCTTAAGTGTGTGGACCCCACCTACCCATGCAAGCCTCGTTCGCTGCAATTACTCCATTACTGCATGAATACATACAGTGTGCTTATCAGCGAAATAAACATGATGAAAGCAATGTTTGAGGCAGATCGGAATGGCAACTAAATGCAGAAAAGATTGGAAGGAAAAAGACCTCGGGTAAGGCGTTTTGTGAATGGGTAACAGTACCCAGTGACCGTGGGAACCGTGCACTGGCTGAATTTGCTAATCCTGCGAGCTAGAACAAATTCCTTAATCTCTGCAAGCTTCTTGCTTAAGGATAGGCCAGCGACATAACAGCTACCATTTGTTAAACTCCTCGTATGAGCCAGACAACTTTTATGCACAATTTCAAACAAAGAATACATTGACCTGTATCTGTCCTCCTGCCCTCGTCCTCACTGCTACCACTGCAGTCCAAACCACCATCCGTCGTCCCCATCCCACAGAAACAGTCATCTGTTTTCACGGGTGTCCTTGCTTCTATTCTTGCTCCTCTACAATCCAGTTCCCATGAGGCAGCCAGGCTGATTCTTTTCAAAATGCAAATTGAGTCTCATGACTAGATCAAGCTCTTCCAAGGCTTTTCATTGTGCTCAAAAATAAAATTCAAGCTTCCTCAAGCTATCTCATTGACGTGGGTTTTTACGGGCCTCTGACCGCACCATGTAGGACTTTTCTCTTCTCTGGGTTCCAACTACACTAGCCACCTTTTTCTTCTAACCTCTTTGGGGTTTTATACTTGCATGCTCCTACCACCAGGCCTGTTCCTGCCTTTCAGGTGTCAGCTTTATATACCGCTTCAGTGAGAGATCCCCCAGCACCCAGTCTACGTCAGTGCTCCCTACCCTGTCCCCTGACTCTGCCCTTCAAATAATCACCCTTTAACACAATGGCCTGTTTCATTCTTTTACTTAGCACTCATCGTATCTGAAATTATCTTGGTCGTTTATTTGTTTGCCTGTCTCTTCCTCTGCTGAAATATAAGTTTTATGAGCCAGGGACCACTGAATTCTCAGATTTTATGAGCCAGGGAAAGTTTACTATATAGTAGTTACTTAATCAAGATTTGCTGATAAGCTGCCTTAAAGGAAAATAATAGAACTAATAACCCACTCTAAGTGAGGTCTTTGCAAATCAATTTAAGTCTCTTGCTTTTGGTTCAAACTACCTAATGCAATAGTACTTTATTTAATGCTTGTTTTGTTTTTAAGAATATTAAAAGTCATACTATTTTTTTTCATTGCTTTCCTCTAGTTCTCTAAGGAGCTGCTCATTGGACTACCTATGAATTACAAGCCTGAATTTCCTAGTGTCAGTCTTTTCTCTTTAATCACAGTTATTAGATGTGTTGTAACATTAATTCTGGAGTCTAGGAGCATTAACCGTTTGGGACCAGGCTTCTAATTTAGTATCCGTATGTCCTCAGTTGAAAGAAGCAAGTCCTCTTTTTGACAAATTCTTCTTTGTCAAATGAAGATTATTTGCCTTGTCAAATGTCCAGTGAAAGCTAAGATAGGGGAGTTTGTGAATGTACCAAAAAGATAGGAGAACCAGCCATTCAGATGCTGAAGACTCAGAAGAGCTTCTTAATTTTCACTGTAAAGGTGATTATTTCTTATATCAGGGGTCTGTGAATGCATGGAGAGGTTGCAAATGGATATATAAATGGTTACTTTATTCAGAATTCTTTTTACAAATAATTCTAATGGACGCATGAAATAAGTCCATCCTAATTATGTATAGTCCTCAACAACCCAAATATTACTGCTTGTTTCAGGCCTTTAAAAGGCCCATATTCGTTCATCTGACATGTTAGTAACCATTCATTCGCTCACGTGTACAGTCAACGAGAATTTGTTGAGCACTTACCATATTCCAGATACTCTGGGATACTCAGTGCATGATGCACAAAAGAAAAAACTTCAGCTGTCTTGGAACTCACATTCAATTCAGTGGTTCTCAGACTTTTTGATTTCAGGATTCTTTCACATACTTAAAAATTATGGAGTTCCGTATTCATTCATTTCAAATGACAATAATAAACTCATCACATGGTAGCATAAAATAACATTTTTATAAAAATAGCTACATATTTAAAAGTAGTGAGAAGAATAGCATTGTTTTAACATGTTTACAAGTCTCTTCAACGTCTGGCTTAATACAAGAAGCTAGATTCTCATATCTGCTCCTGAATTCTATCTATTTAGATAGATACAGCCTATGTATTTAGATAGATACGAAACAGCCTCTAGAAAATTCCACTGTACACTCGTGAAAGAAATGAAGGTGAAAAAAAGAAAATAATAGCTTGGTATTATTATAAATGTGTCTGACCTGGCAGACCTCCTAAAAAGGTCTTGGAACTTCCATGGGTGTCAGGACCACACTTTGAGAACTATTATTGAAAAGAACTTTTTGTTAATTTTTTTTTTGATAGTAAAACAGGGCTAAATTTAATAAAGTCCTGTGCAATAACTAGCTTTTCCAAAATTATTGTTTTGCTTCTCAGAACAGGCTCTTTTGAGTCTCTCTATTAGTCATTATCTATCGAGAATAGTATTTGGAAGAAATTCTCACAAAGATAATATATAAAGGTAAAATGGATGCCCCAAATAATGTACTTCCTTGCGATAATTGGAAACTTTTTTTTCCCAATTTTTTGTTCTTCAGGATCTTGAGGTACTTTACAGACATTGCCTAATCGAATTTCCCAGAATGCCAAGGAAATGTTTCCAAATACAATTTTTGTGCATTTTGCTGACAGTTGAACTGACAGGGTGGCAGGACTTGTCCTGTCTTGAAGAAAAGCTGTGAGCAAAACCAAAGAACTATCATGTATTTATTAGGACTAGAAACACATCACAGATCTTCTTTGACTTATTTTGGGGTTCCATCCTAATAAACCTGTGCTAAATTGAAAATATCGTAAGTTGAGAATGCATCGAACGCACCAAACTGCCAAACATCCCAGCTTAGCCTAGCCCACCGTAAATGTGCCCAGAATCTTTCTGTCAACCTACACTTGGACAAAATCATCTAACACATAGCCTATCCTACAATAAAGTGCTGACTATGTCTTGCAGTCTATTGAACACTCTATACTGACAGTGAACAACCGAACGGTTGTACAGGTACAGAATGGTTGTCAGCGTAGGGGTTCTTTACCCTCATGACCGCGTGGCTGACTGGGAGCTGCGGCTGCCACTGCCCAGCACCAGCAGAGGGGATCTTACTGAATATCATTACCCTGGGAAAAGATCCAAATTCAAAAAATCAAAGTATGGTTTCTATCGACCGCGTATGGCTTTCTCACCATCATAAAGTAAAAAACTGTAAGTTGAACCAGGGTAAATGGAGGACCTGTATATAAATTGGGAAACTGCATATATTTTCCAGATTGTTTTAACACATTAGGCTCATCAGGAGTATGGACAATGTTATCATGAAAATTTCTACTCTCAATGTCTCAACAATACTTGATCTTTTTTTTTCTTCTTTCTTCCTTCCTCTCCTCTTCCCCCTCTGTCTCTCCATTCTTTCCTTCCTTTAGAAACAAACAAATAAACAAAACTATGAAACTTCTCAGACACTAAATCTTAGCCCAGCTCCATAAATCACCTTGGCTCTCTAGAAGTCATCGTTAAGTGACCTCAAACCCACCCGCTGATGTTCAGGTCAGTCTCAATAAAATCTTGTTGCTCCTTTGTTCAAAACCTCCAATAACTTCCCATCACATTCAAAGGCAGGACCCTCAAAATGACCTACGAGGAGCCCTCCTAACTTCCTAATGGTATATCCTCCTTCTCTTCTTTTGTGTGTGTGCTCCAATAAAACGTTATTTATAGACACATTTTTATTTCATGTAGCTTTCACATACCAGGAAATATTCTTTTGACTTTTTTCAACCATTTAAAAATGCAAAAGTCATTCTTAGCTCTTAGCTTTTATAAAAACAGGTGGTGGGCCAGGCTGCAGGCTGTAGTTTGGTCACCCCTATCCTAGAGGGCAGATTTCCAAAGTCCCACAAGGCAGATTTTCAGCAAATCCTGCCGGTGCAGTACCACAGCAGCTTCTTTGATTTTGAGCGACCCACCCCTGCCCTGTCCCACAAGATCTAGATCTCAGCCCAGGGTGTGGGGTTTAGCGGCAAGTAGAGCATCTTTTTTGGGTGCTCTGTCTCAGCCCTGGGGGCAGCGGCTCCTCCTTATTATCTGCTATTCCCATGGTCTTAAAAGTTCTCGATACTTTCTAGTAGCTGTATTAACTTCTATTGCTGCATTGAGCATCTTCGGATAATAAACACTGGTTATCTTAGTTTCTATGGTCAAGAGTCTATGCATAGCATAACTAGGTCCTTGTCTCAGTGTCTCAAGACTGCAGTGGAGACGTCGGCTGGGGCTATGAGCTCATCTGGAGCTGGGGTCCTCTTCTAAGCTCACTGATTGTGGGCAAAACTCGGTTGTTGTGGTTGTAGTAGCGATGCCCTCAGCTAAGCCTGTCGTGACCCTCTCCACAACATGGCAGTTTGCTTTAAGGCTAACAGGACAGCACATCTGCAATTTCTGCTTCTTGTGGCACTCTTACCTTTAGGCACTCTTTTGTAATTTCCCTTTTAATTCAGTCAAGTGATTAGGGATCTTAATTACATCTGCTCCTCCTCCTTTGATGCCTCACCAGCCTCCTCTCTCTGTTCCCTGGACAGACCAGCACACACTCACCTCAGGGCGTCTGCACTTAGTGTTCCTCATACCTGGACGGCTCCTCTCCTGAGGTAACCATATGATTCACTCTTCCCTTTCCTTCAGGTCTTTGCTGAGATGCCTCTTTCTCAGTGAGGTCCCTGGCCACCTTATTTAAAGTTGCAACTTCCACTCCGGAGCTCTCTCTTTCCTTTATCTGCATTGCTTTTCTCCACAGATCTTATCGCCATCTGTCACACAATATGTTTTACTTATTTATTTGTTCACGGTCTGTCTTCCCCCAACTAGAAACCAAGCGATACGTGAGCTAAGATTTGGGTCTTTTCTATTCACTATTGAATTCCCATCACCAGAACACATAGTAGACCCTCAAAAAAATATTTGTTGAATAAAAAAAAATACAGAAATCCTAAAATGAACTTTGACATGTGTTGGTATGATAAGAACGTGGCCAACCAAGAAAATATACTAAAATATAATTAATAAGTACTTCTAGAAAACCATCCTGAGATGAGCTATGACATCGACAAACAAGGACAAATGGATACTCCCCTCAATTGTTTTTTCTGGTTTCAGAATGTTATACAGCTTGTATTTTTAAAAGTTAATAGTAGAATTATTTAAGAAGCTCTGTTAATATAGCAGAGTGCAAATTCTCTTGATTTTATAGGACAGAAGGTACTTAACTACCTTCAAACATATTTTGTATATATCTCGTTTTCCCCTTATGGTTTAGAATACCTACTAGCCTGAAATCAGTTTTATGAAAATGAATAAAACAAAATGAACTCCCAATAACCAATCCAGTTTTCTAAATGAAAATTTGTTGTGGTTAAATGTACTTATATCTAAGGGGTACCTGGGTGACTCAGTCAGTTGAGACTCTGACATTTGATTTCGGCTCAGGTCATGACTCCAGAGTCGTGGGATCCAGCCCCACCTCAGGCTTTGCACTGAGCATGGAGCCTGCTTGGGATTCTCTCTCTCTCTCTCTCTCTCTCTCTCTCTCTCTCTCCCCCTCTCCCTCTCTCTCTCCCTCCCTCTGCTCTTCTCTCCTGCTCTCCCTCTCTCTCAAATAATTTTTTTAAATGTACTTATATCTAAAATCAAAGAGCAAATTCTATGCAATTGTTTGTAATTATTGAGAGTTTGAAAAATCAAAGTTCAGAAAACAGAGGTAAGAATGAAAAAAAATGTGAAGATCTATGTCTAGGTAGGACTGAGGACATGCACGTGTGTGGGTGGCGGGGGAGTATGCTGTGTGAGTGCGCTTCACCGACACTGAGGATTGCTTGATGGTGACAGCATCATCGAGGCTAGCAGCTTGTGACTAAGCAAGGTGTCGAGATGGATTTACTGGTAAGGATGTCCACAAGTCATTGGTCGTTAATGCTAAAGTATTTCATACTTGACTGGGCCTTAAAATTTTTAATTCATGTTCAAGTTTGCTTGCCAAACTGAAGTGAACATTTATATGCTTTCCAGAGTTGGAGCCGCAGCTCACTCTCCTGAATGTGTTTGATGACCGTGATTATCTCCAATCGTTTGCGTCTCAGACGGAAAAGACTGAGAGCCCATTGGTCCTGTTCTTTTCCTAAGGAAAATCAGAAATCCTATAAAATAAAGCAAAAGAAGGAAGAAGAGCTTCGACCCCATCACCGTAGACCATTAGGCCATCAGGCCATCTTTTTCAACTCTTTCTAGGGCAGAACACGTGAAAGTCCTTCATCACGAGCTTGCTTTCAGTCCAACACAGGCTGCTGCAATGCATGGAATTAAGCAGGGTGAAATGTGCACTTATAAAATTCCAACCTGTGCTATGGCCTGCCCTGAGACATTAACCTGTAAAACTCAACATCCAAAAGTTGAATGCTTTTGGGTTTTCACTCAAATCTAAGAATTCTCAAAGCATCTGGGGTAGGGGGCGGGAGCGGGGCGAGAGATGCACTACTTTCTGAAAGAATTTGGGACTGGTTAGGTTTCAGGAACATCTCTACCCAAAATAGTAAACAATGTGTAGAATGGTTATTATTTTTCCTTCTGTGCAGTGGAAGGAACAGGCGGTTACGGAATTTTGCGTCTTGCATGCAATCCCATTGCTGTAAATTAAAGAAAGATGTGTAGTATTCCTGCGGTACTGAGTTACCATAAAGAGCTGTAATAAATAAATAATGAAGATGGGCCTAAATGCAAGACACGAACACAAATACTAAATAGTAACACTGCAAAGTAGATGTAGTTTTACACTGACCATAATCCGCACCACCTCTCACCTGAGATTTTGCACTGGGTTCCTAACTTGCTCCCCCCACCAACGACTCCTCCAACCCACTCTATCTACTATTTTCAGGTGAATCCTCTTGAAGTAGAACACTGACATGCCCCCCGCCTTGTTTAGAATTCATAAATGCCTATAATATAAATACCGACAGAATAACGTTCAAATCCGAATCTACTTTTCCAACCTCACTTCCCATGAATATTCCTCTTTTGGTGCTTGACTTGAGGCTAAATGACTTCCCTACTTGCCCTACCACTAAGACTTAGTCTGCTGCCTGGAATTCTTACTCCCTGGTCTGAATCCTCCCTAATCCTCACGCATTAGCAAAGACTTGTTCTCTTTAGGGAGAGGGGGCAGAGAGGAGAGTGCCAGGTATGGGACCTAGTCCTTGGGTTTATGGGGAAGTGAATGCCTTTAAAAGGTGCAACCCTTTAACTGCTCTTTTCATAATGTTCTCTCCAATGTATTTCCATCATAGCTTTAAAAACTATCATGACGGTGGAATACTTTAAAAGCAGCTTAAAACTCTTGGGGAACCTGGGTGGCTCAGTCGGTCAAGTATCCAAATGCAGCTCAGGTCATGAATTTGAGCCCTGCATCAGGTTCTGTGCTGACAGCTGGGAGCCTGGAGCCTGCTTTGGATTCTGTGTCCCTCTCTATCTGCTCTTCCTCTGCTCACGCTGTTTCTCTGTCTCTCTGTCTCTCTTTCAAAACTGAATAAACATTAAAAAAATAATAAAAGCAGCTTAAAAGTCCCACTGCTCTCAGGGAGCAGTCTCTCCCTTCACTCCCAAGTAGGTACCCTCTGACCTCGAGGCTCTGCTCAGATGATGCTTGTCTCTGATTCTCTCAGCAAGGGATAATTTTCACTCTTAAGTCTCATTCTACTTTACCCACTTCTCTTGTTCAATAAGCATTCCAATACCTGTGAGTCCTCTATCTGTCCAAGGCTGAAAATTCAAAGTGAGAACAATGGATGTAACCCTTTACACCTCCCAAGTTTTGTTGTGTTGGGAGGGGTCTCCTCAGTGTGCGAGGAACAGGCACACATGGGTCGCCCAGAAAAGAACCATTGTCTCAACAGGAGGTCCATGGAGAACGGTCCCAACTCCAAGACACAACTGCGCTCAGGATCCTCCAGGCTCAGAAGGGGCGCTGGCGATCTGCTCGGCTAGCCATCCCCGTTCCTTCCCCTCGAGTAGCACATCAGTGCTTGCTCCTTATTCTAATTTTCTGCCGTCACAATGACCTAGTAAACTTCTATCTCTGCTTCTTCAACTTCAGCCACGTTATCAGCAAACTTATTCTCTCTGCGGGTCTCACAGTCAAACTTCTGGAAGGTGAACCCAAGCAAGCGGTCAGGGAGGCAGTCGACAATTTTGGACTCCTGTCCTGGGCGGAGCTAGTCCTCCAGCCCATTTCTGGGTTTGAGTGTGGGTCTCAGATCCGATCTTTAAAACATACGTATAATGTACACATAAAGTCACAATTTCAAGCTATTTTTCTTTGAAGGTGTGTATGAATATATCAGACCATCAAAGTTTCATATCAGACCTACCTTTATTATAGCTGTTTGGGTAATATTTCAGGCCCTCTACTTCTTGTAAGCCTCCTGAAAACATAACTATTCCATTCGTCTTTGCATCCTCCATAGAGGGTAGCTTAGGACCTGGCACAGAACAGATAATAAATATACATTAATATATGCCAAGATTATACCCTGAATATAAATCCTGTGCCTCCCTCCAAAATGCTGAAAAGTGCAATCTGCCTTTGGCTATTCTCTAAGGTGGTTATGTACAACCGACGTTCTCAGCAGTGGGCATATCGAAATAGTTTAACTTTTTTTTTTACATATAGTTCCAGCCAGAAGGGCCTAAAGCCAAAGGTGCAGGTCATTTGTCAGTTTGTTTTTGTCCCCACTGTGGAGTAGGTTATAAACAGTTTTATAAGATTTCACTGGAGCCTGGGGTCCCTACATACATAGGAAATGCTCACCAAATTGCCAATTGATGTTTTAGTTGTGGTAGAAAAGAATTTCAGGGGTGGAACAAGAATGGGAAACAGAGATTATGCCTCAGATCCCATAACCGGGGTGCTAGTCCGGTGACTTGGCAGCCATCCGGAGGGGCCACATCACGATACAGAAGACATTTTCTGAAAACAGATATTAGTGAATTTTCTGGGGTTTGTTTTTCCCAAGTAATTCATTGTTTCTCCTTTGTATTTTTTGGATTGTGTTTCTAGGTAACAGTCCTATGTTCACATAAAGCAAAACAGTTTTGGTTTTTGTCTGTAATGCCGTTCTCCTGGAAGCTGTTTATCACGAGGTGTTTTCTCATATTCACTTTGCAAGGTTTCTTTTATTTCTCTAACACAAACGATCACTAAACTCTACGTTGTCAGACATACTTTTGATACGTGCATGTTTCTTTTAGTAATGACTCTTTCCTGAAAAGAATACCAATAAAGATAAGTCCATAAAAAATGTAAAATGTTTACATGAAATCTCATTTTACTTTCAAATCACTTATCAAATATGAATGCTTTCACCCCAAAAGAGAATGATTTATTTGCTTTTCCTGCATGATTTCCTCAGCGCTTTAAAAGAGAAACACAAAATCATTTTGTTAGACATTTAGTTTGAAAATTTTTCATTAGAAGCATTGCTGCTGGCACTGAACAAATGAGAGGAAAGAATGTTACACGCATCGTAGGCAAAATTTTATGGATCTATGAAACAGCGCCGACCCTGTTTAGAGAATAATTCTAGTCTAAAGCATTAACGAGTTAAGGAAATGAATATTTGCCTGTCTACTGGAAAAATAAAACAGGATGACTTCTTCACACCACTCTTTTTCAATTTATTATCCACCAGCTTCAACCTCTTGAGTTGACTTGTGAAATTATATATGTAGTTTCTATATTAAACGTTTTGTTACCCAGGAAATGCAAGCTTTTGCGGCATTAGCTCTTCAATAATATACATAATGTATGACCACCACCAGCCTCAATTTATATTCAGCAAGTCTTTGTTGCAAAGCATCCATACCATTAGCAGAGATAAACATATTCGCCCAAAACTTTACACACCACTCTGCATTTTCCATAATAAAAACGTTAATAGTCCAAATGGCGTTCTATTTTACCATGAAATGCTCTTGTTGTCTATTATTTGCAAATTAAGCCATGTCACTCATATGCATAAACTAATATCATCAACATAGAGAGAACCCTTCAAGAAGCTCAACATAATAAGCCATCTGTGCTGCGCTCCTGTAGGAATCTGTGGGAGCCGACAATATGTTTAGAGTCAGAGGTACCCTGGTAGTTGACAGTTTCTGCTAGAAAATGCTTTTCTGTTTTCTTGGGAACAAGGACCCACAAAATCATGTTCAACAGCATCATTTGCTTTCATTTTAGGAGGCGATTTTCCTTTCTTAAAGAATAATTTCTTCTTCTTAGGTCTAAGCCCAGGGATTTTCAAGGCAGAATACAAATTATTTTATATGAGAGCATATAGTCGAGAGCATAGCTAGCAACTGAGCTGGACCCTTGAACTTCTCACTCACATGTTTAGATTAGAAGGATGTGATGAAAGGCTTTGGTAACTTTACTTTTTTTTTTTTTTAGTGTTTATTTTTGAGAGAGAGAGAAAGAGAGAGCACGCGCACAAGCTGGGGAGGGGCAGAGAGAGAGACACACAGAATCCCAAGCAGCCTCCAGGCTCTGACCTGTCAGCACAGAGCCCCATGCAGAGCTCGAACTCCTGAACCATGAGACCATGACCTGAGCTGAAATTGGACACTGAACCGACTGAGCCACCTAAGCGCCCCTGGTAACTTTACTTTTGCTTTCTAGTTTGTTCTGTGATGGGCAAATCTCCCTTTTAGTATTTAGAGCAGTTTTTAGAAATCAGGTCCCCCTGGTAACTCAGTAATCCATAGACTCCCTCCCTTTGGTTTTGTTGTTCCTAGGGAACTCCACTGCTATTTTTCTTTTCCTCTTCTTCTCTGCTTCACTTTAATATTGGATCGGAAAGAGCAATGCTGGGGCGCCTGGGTGACTCAGTCAAGTAAGCGTCCTACTCCTGGTATCAGCTCAGGTCATCATCTCATGGTTTCTCAGTTGGAGCCCTGTGCCTGGCTCTGTGCTGACAGTGCAGGGAGATGGCACGGGATCCCGCTTCCTCTCTCTCTGCCCCACCTCCTCTTGCTCTATCTCTCTCTCAAAATAAATAAAAATAAACTTACAAAAAAAAAAAAAGAATAACACCTACGCCAGTGATAAAAAGGAAGGTTATAGTAAAATAATTTACAGAAATTTAAAATAAAATAATTTTCAGAAATGTATATTTGGACTCTAGTGATACACAATAGAATGGAAATAGGCGTACTAAACATATGTCTGGCCATGAAGAAAAACTAAAGTTACAGCTACACACTAGTAAGAAACCGACTGAGAATAAAGTTTGACTCTGTTCAATAGTTTGTTTCTTGAGCAGTACCATTTGGCCAGGAGATAGAACAATTTGCTTTAGCACCCTCGCAGCCTTACTACATATCATTGGCAAACTGAGAAGACCAAACTGGGTAGTCCTCAGCCTTCTTAAATCATGTCAAGACTGAATTTGGTGCCTTGACTCCCACTCTGTTTATCCCTATAGGAGCACTTACTATTGTGCAGTCTTTGTCTCTTTACCAGAGTATGAACTTCTTTAGGACAAGAATCATATCTTGTCCATTCATTCATCCAACAAATATTAATCAAATGTCTACTCTGTGCCAGTCACTATTTCGGGCACTGGGAAGACAGCGGTGCAGAACCCAAAGAAAACAAAACCAACCAAACCAAACTCCCTGCCCTCATGTAACTTATAGTCTAAGAGGTTCTGTGTTGTGTTGCCTTTCTCAGACCTACTTGCCAATGTGTTTTCTGTGCATTGATGTCTCTTACCCTCTCGATGTCTTTACTCCCTTTCTCTGTCCCCATCTCAGTCTTGCTTAGTATCTAGGTGTTCAATAGATATTTGTTGAATTGAATAATTGTTTCTCTGTGTTCCATGGAGACATGGCCTGTGGCATTCCTAAAGTTAGAAAAACATCAGCACGTTGGCGTGGGGCCCATATGTAGGTAACGCAGGACCTGCAGAGAGAAAGTTTTGTGGTGGTGACTCAGGTACGCAGAATAGGAGTGGCACAGGGTTACTGGGGCATGGCCTGCGCCTATGCAAGATGCACTCAGGATATTGGCTGAGGAGATATGGGGGTGGCTAAGGGCATTGAAAAGTGATTTAAGAGGTACCAGGAAACTCCCTTTCATCACCTAAGAGTATAAGCCTTAAAAAGCTGAGCAGAAGCCAATAAGCTGGTTGTTAACTGTGTAGGTCACTCTGACATGCAAATTTTCTCCTTGAATTAATGAAAATGTTCTGTCCTGCTAGGGTTACATTTCCTGACTGGGAATGAAGAGAAACGGAGGATGGAAATGGAGGTGGACAATGGATAGTGAGCCTCTCCAAAAAAATAAGCTGCAGAGGTCTATTTTAAAGATAAACCAAAAGATGGATGGGGGTGAGGAAACTCTACAGTGGGGCAGCAGGCTATGATTAAGGGAAGACATGGCCTCCAGGCCCTTGGGGGGAACCAGCAAAGGGGCTTTGGGCCTGTGGACTCTGAGAGTTACCAGCTCTAGTATCCAGTTTCGAACTGCTTTCTATATTGCTGTTCTCTCTGGTTAACCTTAGCCTTCAGTAAAATCTTGTTCAATGTTTAAAAACAAGATAGATATTTAGCATAGTTGTACTAGCAAAAAATGGACTCTAAGACATTGTTAGTATAGAATATAGTATGGCCACTTAAGAATGTCACATAGCTAGTAAGAAAGGTGATAGAGAAGTATATTTTTTATAATGTATTCCCAATATATCATTAAATGAAAATAGTGGATTGTAAAATTGTATGATCCTGTTTCTGTTACAATAAATATATATTTGCATATGTGTGAAGGCTATTCAGTGAACTATTAATGGTGAAAAATAGTGGGTGGTAAAATTATGAGTTTTAAATTATTTTTAAATTTTAGCAATAAGTTTCTTGTAAAATAGTAAAACCACACGTGACTTCTAAAAACAGAAATAAAATGCAAAGGGAATTAGGAATGAGAATTTCTCTTGTAAACGCTTTGCAATCTTTATAGCTGACAGTTTGGGGGTTTATTTACCTGTATCCATCATTTCCCAGAGTGGTTAGGAAATGAAATCCTTAAAACAAAACATGTCTTACTTATTGAAGCTATAGATATTTACTAAGCACCTACTTTGTGCAGGTGCGACTGAGTTAGATGCTCAGTGTGCAAGAGTGAGCAGGTCAGATGTGTGTCTTAAGCTCACAGAGTTCTGAACCTAAGAGCGGAACCATGCTGACAGTGTGCCAGCGTCTGCCCCATAGTGGAGGAGACCAAGGCCTGGCTCTGCAGTCTGGCAGAAGTGGGCTCAACTGTCCTGCCTATAAAGCCACTGAGTGAAGAACTCAGTCACTGTGGGCCAGTCCTCATGTCATTCACTGGTGCCAATCATCACCCCACCTTCTAGAATCATGCTCTTTGGCCTTCCTTGCAGACTCCAGCAGGTTCTTTTTAGCCTGTCACAACCCCCTCTATTAGAGTTCTTCCTCCACTAAGGGTAACTATGCAGTAAGATACTTTCTCCTTATCACCTTTCTTAAATGAGCATTTATTTACTTAATGGAGCAATTTTTAAAGTGGTGCAAGTTAGACAGTACGACTAGTGAATGGAGAACATTCCAAAGTGTATGTGTGTGCAAGAGCTATGGTAGGGAGACTGGAGGTGCACCCCAGCACCCCTCAGATCACGCTTCCATCAAAAGGCTAGTCCTGCCCTTAACGCAGTAATTCTCTGTATTGCTTGCTGATTGAAGACCTTAATGAAAACAGTACCCAATGATATATGCTTGATTAATTAGTGATATCTATTCAATGCATCTCCCAGAAGCCATCTGAGAGAAGGGGGCATGTATCCCTTCATTTAATACATATTTATTGTGCATTATTTTATGCCAGGCATTGGACTGAATGGCAAAGATAGCACAATGAATAAGACAGGCAATACTCCTGTTTCCACAAAGTATACACCCCAGCTGGGAAACAAATGACCCCATCCGCATAATGGTTTCTGTCTTATAAATCCCATATGCAAGTACTAGGAGGGCAGCAAAGCGTAGGTTCTTTGCGTTGAATTCAAGGCATGACTGGGGTTTTTTAAAACTGTTTTTAAAGTTTATTTATTTTGAGAGAGAGAGAGAGAGAGAGAGAGCGTGGCGAGCCGGGATAGGGGAGGGGCAGAGAGAGAGAGAGGGTCAGAGGATCTGAAGCAGGATCAGCAGAGAACCCAAGACGGAGCTTGAAAAACAGTGAGCCAAAGTTGTACATTTAACTGACTGAGCCACTCAGGTGCCCCTAGAAATTTGTATTTTTAATCAACTGTTTCTTCTGAGGGTTTCCATGTACAAATGAAAGGTTTCTGTTCTACTTTTAAAATAGACTTTATAACAGTTTTAGATTTACATAAAAAAGGTGACGATGGTACAATCCAGTGATTTAAAATCTATGAACTTTTGAGCAACCAATTTAACCTAATTTTCAGTTTCCTTATCTGTAAAATGGGAAATATAAGCTTTCATAGGTCTGTTGTAACAATTACAAATAATATTTATAACTCATCTCACACTTGGTGGGTGTTCGATAAATTCTACGTCTTATTATTGTCTTTCAGTCATGTGATTGGGTTCAATTAAAGGCTAATGTGATTCCTGGACTTCTAGGCCAGTCGTTGATGGCCTTTCAATCCCTGTGTCATCTGTCCGAGGGACATTTGGGCAATGGCCACATCTCTGGAGTGACCCAAGTACACTCTGTTCAGGGTCAGAGTCATAGTCATGCCAGTGTTGGAAAAAGCAAAATCTTACTCTAGGAATTCTTGATTATGTAACCATTAAATTACGGTCATCCTTTTAGACAATTGACATACTTATTAGGTTGGAAGAATCTAGAATTACAACACTTCATCCAATCCAATTTAGCCCGAAATGAGTAAGATCGAATGACTCACTAATGGTGAGAATGGCCAACCAGCCAATTGGAGAAAAAACCAGTAACGCTTTAGGCTGTGCTGATAAAATGTGCGCGACTAATTCACAATGTGTGTTTTTAAAAATCTATCTTTACTTGGCTTTTATAGTAACTTTTTTTTTTTCAAAGAAAAATGCTTAGAGCCATTGCCATGGGAAATACTAGCAATTATTTTTACAGCAAACATTTTTTGAGCACTAACGATGTGCCACGCACCATATTGGGAGCCAGATTTCCTCACATAACCCTTGCGACAAGTCAATGAGGCAGGCACTGGTACTGGGTCCATTCTTTTTTTTTTTTAAGTATTTTCTTTTCTTTTTTTTTTTTAATGTTTATTTTTGAGAGAGAGACAGAGAGACAGAATGTGAGCGGGGAAGGGGCAGAGAGAGAGAGAGAGAGAGAGAGAAAGAGAAAGAGAAAGAGAGAGCATCTGAAACGGGCTCCAGGCTCTGAGCTGTCAGCACAGAGCCCAACGTGGGGTTTGAACTCATGAACAATGAGATCATGACCTGAGCTGAAGTCAGACGCTTAACCGACTGAGCCACCCAGGTATGCCCGGGGTCCATTCTTTAGATGTCAAAATGACATTGAATTTGATTCCAGAACTTGTGCCTTTAGCCCTTAGACATTATAATGTTTTATTCAACAAATAGTTTGAGCATCTGGATGATACTGGGTCTTGGGAATAATGGGGAACAAACTGAACTGGACTCTACGCTTCATAATTTACAGTGTGGAGGAAAGAGAGTCAATTGTGAAGTGATTCAATAAACTCTGATGACTATTACAATGGGAGAAAAAAATACGGTACCAAGGGAATGGAGTTCAAGTATAATTTTACACCAGCTGAGCTCTCCTGCTAGTTCTGAGACTTACTGCATTCCATAGCAAAATGTGGGCTGTTGATTACAAGTCATTTAGTTCACAAACCTATAATCCTTTATGATCTCAGTAGGCCTTTTTCCTTCCCTTCCTCTTTCTCTCTCTCTGTTCTTCCCTTTTTTTCCTTTCCTTTTAACACCTAGATTAAGAATATGTTTGTTTGTTTCCTATTGCCTATTAATTTTCTGGAACTCAATTACTGCCTTTTTGGTCACAACTGGAAGAAAGATTTTTCAGAGGTTACTTTTTTCTGTTATACAAGGGAAGGAAAAATATTTGGTAAGATTTGAGTCCAAGCCCTGAGACCCTTTTAAGAAAATATGGAATTCAACTCTTTTTTGAGAAGGCAGTTTCACTGTCCCAAAACACCTCTTGGTAAAAAAAAACTTACTGAATTTTTAAACATCAATCAATTCCTATTAAACAGTACTGAGTTAAGGTAAACAAGTTAGGAATATGTACATTACATGTCTCTTGAGACCATTTGAATCTTGAAAAGAGAAGTTCTTTTAGAAAATCATTTTGTTTTTGCCAAGCTGATAATACTTGAAAAATAATTTGAAGTATTTTGTGAAGCCTCATATCCCAAGAGATTCATCCATTTCTCCCAAATTGTTAGAACATAAGTTTTATTTCCACACCTAACTTATCCAATTTGGGCCCTCTCCTAGAATTAAAAATAAAACAACAACAACCACCACCACCACCACAACAACAACAAAAAAATGCCTGTAAAGCAAGAGGGGGGAAAAAACCTAGCAAACTATAAATCCAAACCAACTGTGTGACTCCTGGACTTGAGTGTTAGTGTGCAGTTTTTGTCTTTGCTTGAATGATCTCTTTTAAAATAATAACAGCTTCAATCTACAGAGCTCCTGTTTTGCTTCAAGAGCTGTGTAGGCTTTCGCTATTATGTTAATTAGATTCTTTGGGGGTGCAAAGCACAGAAAAACAATCACTTGGCTCAATTAACGTAGGTTTATTAAAACGGATATGACAAGGAGAAGTAGAAAAGATAAGTAAGGGTCTCCTTGGCAGGCTCGTGGAAAACTCAGCAGCAACTGAGTACCAGCTCTCTGGTCTAATAGGACGAGCTACCCTTCGGTGACCTCGCAGGAACTCTTGGCTTCTTGCCGTACACATGATTCAGCTCTTCTGTCTCTGTTTCTGTCTACCTGCTTATTTTCCCTCTATTGCCACTGACTACACTCTACTCACTTTCTCTCTCCCTCATGGCTTTGCTTACTCATGGCTTCTGTTTCCTGTCTTCCTTCTTTCCACTTCTGCATTTACCCAGTGCTGACGCTCCTGGGATGTTTCAGACTCAAACTCTGTGAGAGAGAAGAAAGGGCACTCCTTTTGTGGCACACTCCATCACAGGCCATTAGTCCTTAGGTCATGTCAAGCCCTGTGGAATTAGCAGGGTACATGGCAAAAACACATGGTTCATGCACCTCGGGGAACCTCTCACGAAGAATTACTCTGATGCTTTTCAGAAGAGAGAGGAATGTAACTGGCTACGTGCCTTAAAAGGTCTGCACACATGTTATTATTTAACTCTGAAACTAAACAAACGCACAGTTTTTATATAAAGTAAACTCGATCATCACCATTATCGTCATCGCCGTCGTCATATCTATCTTGCATAATAATATCTAAAGCTTGACAAATATCACCTTGCACAAGTGTGTTGCTCTGTTTGTCAAATAATCTTGTTAGGAGAGACATTTTGGGACACTGAGAATTGTTAATTTTAGAAAAAGTCAAATAAGAAGGCATAATGGCATAACCTAACGATTTCAAACTGGGGATGTTACAGGAGGATGAGAGGCAGGGAGGAAAGAGAAGCAGCAAAACCAGCTGCACAACCAGAGCATCCGGTTTACCTGTTTGATATTTTTCACATCCAGAGAAGCTGTTGCCTTAAGGAAAGATTCCATAGCTTAACAAAATGTTTGAAAGCTATTTTTAGAGATACACGTTCAAATACCAGTTCCTCCTCTTTATTGCCATGTCAAAATGTATTAATTACCTTCTTTTGCTTTTCTTTCTTTGTTTTGAAAATGGGGATAGGGAGCACCCGGGTGGCTCAATCGGTTAGGTGTCGACTTCTGCTCAGGTCAGGATCTCACGGGTTCGTGAGTTTGAATCCTCCATTGGGCTCTGTGTTGACAGCTCAGAACCTGGACCCTGGTTCAGATTCTGTGTCTCCTTCTCTCTCTGCCCCTCCGTCACTCATGCTTTGTCTTTCTCTCTCAAAGCAAAAGAAAGAAAGAAAATGGGGATTACGGAAGCTCCTTCATAGGTCTGATGTGTGAATCCACTGAAATATAGCATACGATGCACCAGGATTACATCCAACACTGAGCAGTAAAACTCTACTGGTAGTGACTTAATCTTCCATTCCTGGGTTAGAGAAGGATTTGTCAGCAGTTTCATAAATAATGTGTTGGCTGAGAGTTACATAAAATGTCTGTTAAAGAAATATTTAAACTATATTAAAGATACCAAACTATACTATTGTAAAAATCAAGTGCTCCTGAAATTTTGCATTGTACAATCAAGAAATTAGGGAGAACATAAAGAAAAAACATTATCCCATTAGATTATTCACAGATATTATTTAATATGTAATTCAGTTATAATTTAAACCATAATTTATTGAAAATATTGGGTTTTTCAAATATAAAGTATTATCATTTTTACAATTATGACTCATTCTATGTACTTTTGACTTCTATGTACTTTTTCGTGACAGCATTTTAAAACATTAATTTTACCCTATTGATAATGTTTCTTTTTCAAAATCTTCCTAACAGTGAAATTAATTGTACAAAATGCAACTCCAGGGGCTCCTGGCTGTCTCAGCCAGAGGAGCATGTGTGACTCTTGAGGGTCATGAGTTTGAGCCCCCCCATTGGGTGTAGAGATTACTTAAAAATTAAAAAAAAACTAAAAAAATGCAACTCCAGGTATCAAGAACACAAATATGACTAAAGACCTATTGCCCTATACATACAAATGTTGATGATTTTTTTGACTTGCCAATATACAAGTTGGATAATTGAAGTCTCAATATTTGGTGTCATTCCCAATTTTATAGAATTTTAGGATTGCACATGTTTGAAGCACTTATCTTATAAATGAGGGAAATAAATTCAGAGAAGGTATGTGGAATCATACCAAGGTTAATCCTGGGGCTATGAACAAACAGATCTGTTGTTGGTTCTCCACCTCTACCTCACATTGAGGCCAACGAAAAACCACCTGCAACCATTTGCTTAGTTATCATATGAAAAGGAAGTGGAACTAGAGTCTATTCTTTTAAAGTATGTAATAATTGTCAAAACTAGAAAACTTAGAGAATAAAAATTGAAAAAAGAGTAAAAATGTAATGCTATTACCATGCTTAAACACAACAACGTCAAAAACCAAAAAATTGTGTTGTATTTGTATATTATTCTACATGAAGCTAAAAATCCAATATTCTGATAGAGAAGTCAATGAGAAATCCAAGGATTAGAGTCCTCTTTAGATGATAGTAGCAGAAGTCCTCAATTATTCATTTGTCTGAAAGAAAGTCTTACCTTTATTGTATTAACCAGTGGGAAAATGTGTTTAAATATCTACAACAAGTTAATATTTATTTTTCTACAAGTAACAGCGACTGAGATTTAATATGTTTAAGTAAGTGTCAATAAAGATCTTATTTAAACTAACAGATCGTGAAGTGGAATTCAAATAAGTTGATTCGCTATTTTTCTTCTATATTGAGATATTAGCTTTTATGATGGTCCATGCTAATGTGTATAACCCAGGTAAGTGTGTAAAGCATATACAGGATGAATACTGAGTATCTATGGCTGCCAATTTAGTCACTGACCATCTCTCTGGAAAAGAACCATATCATTGTACTAGGCTTATCACTCTTCTTTACAAAATACCCACAATGCTGTATGAATTATCTGTTGCTATATAGATAACATATTTGCTTAGGGCAACAAATTACTCCAAAACAAGTAGCTCAAAACAAGAGTCTCTTACAGTTTCTGTGGTTCTGGGATTTGGGTGCCTTAGTAGGTGGTTTTTTTTTTTTAATGTTTACTTATTTATTTTGAAAGAGAGATAGAGAACATGAGCATGGGAGGGCCGGGTGGGAGGCGAGGAGAGACAGAGAGACAGAGAGAGAGAGAATCCCAAGCAGGCTCCACACTCAGCTCAGAGCTTGACATGGGGCTTGATCCCATGACCCTGGGATCATGACCTGAGCTGAAATCAGGAGTTCGACATTCAACCAACTGAGCCACCCAGGCGCCCCATGGTAGGTGGTTTTAAATCAGGTCTCTCACGAGGTTGCAGTCATCTCAAGAGTATTTTGGGGCTGCAGGAAGTGCTTTGAAGGTGGCTCACTCACATACTGACAAGTTGGCACTGATTGTTGGCAAGTGGCCTTAGTTCTTCTCCATGTAGGCCTCTTTTGAGACTAATTTAAGTGATCTCACAACATGACAGCTGCCTTCCTTCTTTGCAAGGAATCAAAAAGACCAAGATAGAAGCCTCAATACTTTCTGTAGCTATAGTAGACACACACCATCATGATTGACTTTATCAGTCATATTTCTATTCAGTCTATGAGGATACTAGAGTGTGACTCCTGGAGTTCAGGATCATTGGGGGTCATCTTGTAGGCTGGCTACCAAAAAGATAATGTATTAGCCAGGGCATTTTTGGTCCTCAAGTGACAAACAGAACCCAAATTTACCTAGGCAAAGGGGAATTTATAGGCTCACATCACTGAATAGTCATTGAGGGTGGGATGTATCTGTACCTTCTGTGTTAATGAAACCAGATACACAAGCACCCTGAGAACTCTGTCGACTCCAGGCATCTGCTCCTCTTCGCATGTCAGTGGTATACTTTCAAACCTATCACAGGGCGCCTGGGTGGCTCAGTCGGTTAAGCGGGCGACTTCAGCTCAGGTCATGATCTCACAGTCTGTGAGTTCGAGCCCCGCTTCGGGCTCTGTGCTGACGGCTCAGAGCCTGGAGCCTACTTCAGATTCTGTATCTCCCTCTCTTCTGCCCTTCCCTTGCTCACGCTCTGTCTCTATGCCTCTCAAAAATAAAAATAAAAATAAAAAACCTATCACGGGGTGAGGCACATCCTCTCTACCTTTGTATTCTTCCCAGAAGAACAGACCCTTCCCCCTTAATTCAATTAGAAAGTCCTAGAGAAAAACTGTCATTGGCCTCACGTGGTCATTCTTATGGCCATTGCTTTGGGTACTACACTAGGCTGTTCACGCCAGAACCCAGTGGGTTGGAGTGCAAAGCAGACAAGTTTCCCAAAATAAATGGTGCTGTTCTCAGAAGAGAAGAATTGGAGGACAACGAAATGATAGTGGTCTACAGAAATTAAATATCTTAAATTACCTAAAAGATAACCACTTTGGGACTCTTTTTTTTTTTTTTTTTTTGTTATAATAGTTTATTTTCAAATTGGTTTACATATAACACCCAGTGTTCATCCCAACATGTGCCCTTTTTAATGCCCATCACCCCCTCTCCCCCCTCCCTCATCCCCCTTACCCTCAGTTTTTTCTTAGTCTTTGAGAGTCTCTTATGTTTTATCTCCCTCCCTCTCTGTGTCTTTTTTTTCTTTCCCCTCTTCCCCTCCCCCTGGTTTTTGCTTAGTTTCACAAAGTCCACCTATTCGTGGAAACATATGGTATCTGTCTTTTTCTGACTGACTTATTTCACTTAACATAATACCCTCCAGTTCCATCCATCTTGCTACACATGGCCAGATTTCATTTTTTCTCATTGCCACGTAGTAGTCCATTGTATATAAGTACCATAACTTCTTTATCCATTCGTCAGTTGATGGGCACTTGGTCTCTTTCCATGATTTGGCTATTGTCGAAAGTGCTGCTATGAACATTGGGGTACACGTGCTCCTATGCATCAGCATTCCTGTGTCTCTTGGGTAGATTCCTAGCAGGGCTATTGCTGGGTCATAGGGTAGCTCTATTTTCATTTTTTTGAGGAACCTCCACACCGTTTTCCAGAGTGGCTGCACCAGTTTGCATTCCCACCAACAGTGTAGGAGGGTGCCTACTTCTCCACATCCTCGCCAGCATCTATAGTTTCCTGATTTGTTCATTTTAGCCACTCTGACTGGTGTGAGGTGGTATCTCAGTGTAGTTTTGATTTGTATTTCCCTGATGCTGAGTGACATTGAGCATCGTTTCATGTGTCTGTTGGCCATCTGAATGTCTCCTTTGGAGAAGTGTCTATTCATATCTTCCGCCCATTTCTTCACTGGGTTGTTTGTTTTTCGGGTGTGGAGTTTGGTAAGTTCTTTATAAATTTTAGATATTAGTCCTTTATCCGATATGTCATTTGCGATGATCTTTTCCCATTCCGTTGGTTGCCTATTCGTTTTGTTGGTTGTTTCTTTTGCCGTGCAGAAGCTTTTTATCTTGATGAGGTCCCAATAGTTCATCTTTGCTTTTAATTCTCTTGCCTTTGGAGACGTGTCGAGTAAGAAATTGGTGCGTCTTAGGTCAAAGAGGCTTTTTCCTGTTTTCTCCTCTAGGATTTTGACGGTTTCCTGCCTCACATTCAGATCTTTTATCCATTTAGAATTTATTTTTGTGAGTGGTGTAAGAAAGTGGTCTAGTTTCATTCTTTTGCATGTTGCTGTCCAATTCTCCCAGCACCATTTGTTAAAAAGGCTGTCTTTTTTCCATTGGATACATTTTCCCGCTTTGTCAAAGATTAGTTGGCCATATACTTGCGGGTCCATTTCTGAGTTTTCTATTCTATTCCATTGGTCTATGCGTCTGTTTTTGTGCCAATACCATACAGTCTTGATGACCACCGCTTTGTAGTAGAGGTTAAAGTCTGGGATTGTGATGCCTCCCGCCTTGGTTTTATTCTTCAGTATTATTTTGGCTATTCGAGGTCTTTTGTGGTTCCATACAAATTTTAGGATTGTTTGCTCTAGCTTTGAGAAGAATGCTGGTGCAATTTTGATTGGGATTGCATTGAATGTGTAGATTGCTTTGGGTAGTATTGCCATTTTGACGATATTTATTCTTCCAATCCATGAGCATGGGATGTTTTTCCATTTCCTTGTGTCTTCCTCAATTTCCTTCATAAGTTTTTTATAGTTTTCAGTGTAGAGGTCTTTCACATCTTTGGTTAGGTTTATTCCTAAGTATTTTATGGTTTTTGGTGCAATTGTGAAAGGGATTAGCTTCTTTATTTCTCTTTCTGCTGCTTCATTGTTGGTGTATAGAAATGCCACCGATTTCTGTACATTGATTTTGTATCCTGCAACTTTGCTGAAATCATGAATCAGTTCTAGTAGGCTTTTGGTGGATTCTGTCGGGTTTTCCATGTAAAGTATCATGTCATCTGCAAAAAGTGAAAGTTTGACTTCCTCCTTGCCAATCTTGATGCCTTTTATTTTGTTTTGTTGTCTGATTGCTGATGCTAAGACTTCCAGCACTATGTTAAATAGCAGTGGCGAGAGTGGACACCCCTGTCGTGTTCCTGATCTCAGGGGGAAGGCTTTCAATTTTTCCCCATTGAGGATGATATTAGCTGTGGGTTTTTCATATATGGCTTTTATGATGTTTAAGTATGTTCCTTCTATCCCGACTTTCTCGAGAGTTTTTATTAAGAAAGGATGCTGTATTTTGTCAAATGCTTTTTCTGCATCTATTGACAGGATCATATGGTTCTTATCTTTTCTTTTGTTGATGTGATGTATCACGTTGATTGATTTGCGAATATTGAACCAGCCCTGCAACCCAGGGATGAATCCTACTTGATCATGGTGGATAATTCTCTTTATATGCTGTTGGATTCGATTTGCTAGTATCTTGTTGAGAATTTTTGCATCCATATTCATCAGGGATATTGGCCTGTAATTTTCTTTCTTTGCTGGGTCTCTATCTGGTTTGGGAATCAAAGTGATGCTGGCTTCATAGAATGAGTCCGGGAGTTTTCCTTCCGTTTCAATTTTTTGGAACAGCTTGAGGAGGATAGGAATTAACTCTGTTTTAAATGTCTGGTAAAATTCCGCAGGAAAGCCATCTGGTCCAGGGCTTTTATTTGCTGGGAGGTTTTTAATAACGGATTCTATTTCTTCACTAGTTATGGGTCTGTTCAAATTTTCTATTTCTTCCCGTTTGAGTTTTGGTAGCGTGTGGCTATTTAGGAAGCTGTCCATTTCTTCCAGATTGCCAAGTTTGGTGGCATATAATTTTTCATAGTATTCTCTGATGATTGCTTGTATCTCTGAGGGATTGGTTGTAATTTCTCCCTTTTCATTCACGATTTTATTTATTTGAGTTCTCTCTCTTTTCTTTTTGAGAAGCCTGGCTAGAGGTTTGTCTATTTTGTTTATTTTTTCAAAGAACCAGCTTTTGGTTTCATTGATCTGTTCCACTACCTTTTCTGTCTCCATATGGTTAATTTGAGCTCTGATCTTTGTTATTTCTCTCTTTCTGCTGGGCTTGGGTTGTTTTAGTTGATCTGCTTCTAGTTCCTTTAGGCGTGCTGTTAGAATTTGTGTTATTGATTTTTCTTGTTTCTTGAGATGGGCCTGGATTGCAATATATTTCCCTCTCAGGACTGCCTTTGCTGCATCCCAGAGCGTTTGGATTGTTGTATTTTCATTTTCATTTGTTTCCATGTATTTTTTAAATTCTTCTCTGATGGCTTGGTTGACCCAGTCATCTTTTAGTAGGTTATTTCTTAGCCGCCATGTTCTTGGATATTTTCCAGGCTTTCTCCTGTGGTTGATTTCAAGTTTCAAAGCATTGTGGTCTGACACTGTACACGGTATGATCTCAATTCTTTTATATTTATTCAGAGCTTCCCTGTGCCCCAGAATGTGGTCTATCTTGGAAAATGTACCGTGTGCAGATGAGAAGAATGTAAATTCCTTTGCTTCTGGATGAAGGACCCTAAAGATATCTGTGAGGCCCATCTGTCCTAATGTGTCATTCAGGGCTATTGTTTCTGCGGAGATTTTCTGTTTTGTTGATCTATCCAATGCTGAGAGTGGAGTGTTGAGATCCCCTACTATTAGGACATTTTTATCGATGAGGTTGCTAATGTTTGTAATTAGTTGTTTTACAAATTTGGGTGCCCCTGAATTCGGTGCGTAGATATTTACAATTGTTAGCTCTTCCTGCTGGATGGTCCCTGAGACTATTATATAATGTCCTTCCTCATCTCTTATTACATCGTTCATTTTAAAGTCTAATTTGTCTGATATAAGTGTGGCTACTCCGGCTTTCTTCTGACTTCCAGTAGCATGGTAGATAGTTCTCCATCCCCTCACTTTCAATCTGAAGGTGTCTTCAGGTTTAAGATGAGTTTCTTGAAGACAGCAAATAGATGGGTCTTGTTTTTTAATCCATTCTGTTATCCTTTGTCTTTTGATTGGCGCATTTAGTCCATTTACATTCAGTGTTAATATTGAAAAATATGGGCTTACAGTCACTGTATTATCTGTAAGTTTCATGTTTGTAAGGCTGTGTCTGGTAGTTTGTATTCTTTGCCTCCTTGTTTTCATAGAATGCCCCTCAGGATCTCTTGCAGTGCTGGCTTATTTTTGATAAATTCTTTCAGTTTTTGTTTGTTGGGAAAAACCTTGATCTCTCCTTCTATTCTGAATGACAGGCTAGCCGGATACAGAATTCTTGGTTGCATGTCCTTCTTGCTCATCACATTGAAGATGTCCTGCCATTCCTTTCTGGCTTGCCAAGTTTCCGTAGATAAGTCTGCTACTACCCTTATAGGTCTCCCTTTGTATGTTAGGGTTCTTTTGTCCCTAGCTGCTTTCAGGATTCTCTCCCTATCTTTGTATTTTGCCAGCTTCACTATGATGTGCCGTGCAGAAGGTCTATTCAAGTTACGTCTGAGGGGAGTTCTCTGTGCCTCTTGGATTTCCATGCCCGTTTCCTTTCTCATGTTGAGGAAGTTCTCAGCAATGATTTGTTCCAGAACCCCTTCGACTCCTTTCTCTCTCTCTTCTTCCTCTGGAACTCCTATGATACGGATATTGTTTCTTTTGAGTGCATCGCTCAGCTCTCGAATTCTCCTTTCCTGTTCCTGGATCAGCTTCTCTCTCTTTTTATCTGCTTCCTCTTTTTCAATGATTTTGTCTTCTAATGCACTAACTCTTTCCTCTACCTCTTCAATCCGTGCTGTGGTTGCTTCCAGTTTCCCCTGTATTTCTTCCAATGTCTTCTTTAATTCTTCCTGACCGTTTTTAAGGTCTTTGAACTTTGCCTCGTAGGACCCCTTGCATTCATCTAAGCTTTTTTCAAGGCCAGCAATTAGTTTTATGATTAACATTCTATATTCAAGTTCTGTTATGTTGCTTATATCTCTTTTCATTAATTCTTGAGCTGTCACTGCTTCTTGTGGATTCTTTTGAGGAGAATTCTTCCGTCTCGTCATTTTGGCTGGATGTGTTATGTGTTGTTTCTTGAAGTTGCCCTGGAAAGGAAAACTGACAGACACACAGAACACAGAAATACTCAAACGTACCGACAAATGGTCCAGACAAGCAGTTCACAACAGAAAAAAATAACAAGTGACTCTCTGAGGGCAATGTCCTGAAGTAACAGCTACACGTTAAGGACAGGGTATGTAGTGTGCTGGTGGCAGAGCATATATAGACAGAATAATGACTGGTGCAGGGAGAAGAAGGAAATGGACTTTGCCCAGGTAGAGCGACTAAAGGGTTTAATCCAGACTGATAGAAATCAGAATAAGGACAGGTGCGAGGGAAAAGGAATAAAGATCGATGTCGTCTAGATGAACTTATACGGCCTGGTTATTCCAGAAAAAGGGATGTTTAAGGAGGCTGAAATGTCCCATGATCTTCTGGCTGCAGAAGTAGGAAAGTCAGTGAAGCAGTTTGAAGACAGAAGACCAATGCCAGAGCTCAACAGTGAGGAAACTCTTTTTTTAACTAACCCACTTAGAGTAGGCTACAACTGCCTCTCTTCACTGCCACTATTTCCTTGAACTCACTTTTATCATTAACACACTTTTAAATTTTTTACCATCAAGGACAGTATTTGTTAGGCGAGAAAGCCTTAAAAGTTTATTTTAAAAGCTATAGATTATGCATTGTTTTAATCTGATATCAATGTAATTTGCAGATAGTTCAAATGAACAATGCAGGTGCTGAATAATGGGAAGTAAATAACAGATAATTACACTGGTAGACTAGACAAATAGATTATTCGAAATCTGGAATGAGATGAATTAGATGAAAATGCTAAGAACATAAAAACTGGTTGTATCTATTTGTCTACCTACATATATATAATATTTAGAATAAGAATGTGTATATGTATATAAAACATTTTCAGAGTTGAAGAACAAGGAACAAATATACTCACTGCTGACAATATATGATTAAATATTATGGGACAAAAAATGCAGAACTCTTCAAATCCTCCTTCATTTTTCTACATATAAAGCACTAAATTTTCAACTGGGAAGTCTAGATCAATCACTGCTAAAGGAAACTTGAAGCTAAAGATAGATAAAAGGATAACAAGAGAACACCTATTTGCTTTAATGAAATCAATTTTCTGAGCCAGCCAAAGACTTACTAAGTTACTACATAACTTGCAAATGTGCTTGAGAACTCAATTTCAATAATCTTTAAGAAATCACAAGGTTCTCCAAGTAGGCTGTGTGGACCAAACACTATTACTATGTCTAAACCAGAAGTATTTCCCCTCGTGGATGTGAATAAATCAAACAGAGGTGCCTTCAAAAAGTAGTCTCAATAAATCACCTCATCTAATAACAATGATGGCTGTATGCCTCAGAAATGTGGGCTGGAGAGGCTCAATACAATCCAAGTGTTGGAGTGAATCCATACGAGTTACCCGGAGGATAGTCAATATCATTCACATTTCATTGAAGCTCACAGAAAGACCCCAGAAAGAATATGGAGTCAATTATTTGAGCTGGATTTGCCTGATCCTTTTTATTTTCAGAATACTCAGAGATAACTTCTCACAGATCCTATGAGCATTTTGAAAAACTGTTTCAATGGTAGGACTTTTGCAGGACAATTCTTTGTCTCCTAGACAAATTCGTTTCCAATAGATATATAATGTAATCCTCAAATGTGAATCACATATGTAATTTTAAATTTAATTGTTATATTTAAAAAGGTAAAAAGCAACTTGAAATTAAGACATATTTTATTTAACCCAATATATCAAAAATGTTATACTCTGAACATGTAAGCAATATATAAATTATTGAGCTACATTTCATTTTTTGTTTGTAATAAGTCTTTGAAATGCAGCACGTATTTTAAACTTAGAGTACATCTCAACTCTAACTAGTCACATTTCAAGTGTTCGGTAGCCATACATAGCTAGTGGCTACTGTATCAGACAGTTCAGGTCTAGTCCAGAATTATGGACAGTTGGCTCTCAAAGTATTTTTCCTCCCTTCCAGGAAAACCTGAAGACTTATCAAGATTGCTCTTGGCCCAGTTAAAGGGAGCTTTAAAATCTAGTGCACAGGTCTTTAGCTTCTCTGCATCCTTTGTCACAGACATGTTCCTTTTCTTTCAGTTAACTTGATACTGCTAAAGGTGGGGCCAATTCAACACATTTTCTAGATCTTTCTCTAATGAACAAATCTGGTTTAGAAAGAAAATGAGGGTGAGACATATCTGAGTTCAAATCCAATCTTTGACACTTATGACTGCTGTGGAGACTTCTCAGTGTCCCTACTATCTGTCTTCCCCTTTTGTAGACTTGGAAAACTTGGCTTGACACAAAGCCACTTAGAAAAAAGACTCCTACATTTCCAGAGTAATTTATAGCTAGATATGGCTACATGCCTAAGTTCTGACCAATGGGTAAAGCTTCTGGGGAAGTTTCTGGGAGTCTGGCAGCAGGTATGCTCTCTTTGGCATTTTCTAACTTTTTCCCCCTTAGAACACATAGGCTGCCATCTTGAACCATAAGATCAAGGTCATGCATAATTGGCAACATAGCAGCTCCCATTTTCACTCCTATATACGCCACTTTGGCTTTGGATTTTCTGTCACTTGCAGCAAAAAAACCCTTAAACAAATGACCTTGGGTAAATGTTTAACCTCTAAGGCTATAAGAAAGGTAAAAGCATCTGTTCTAATGGCTAGTACCAAGTAGGTACCTTATACTGCTGGGTTTTGTTTTTTTTTTTTTTAAGTATATTAAAGTTACAAATCCACTTAATTCTGTAAGATTCTAAATAAACTCATTTGTTCCTCTTCCAGCTCAGCTGCCTGGCTTCTTTCTGAACTAACTTGTTGATGATACAAAGATCTTCATCGTATTTGCATTTCTCTCCAGAAAACTGCCTTACTGCCAAAAAAGTCATGTTCATGAATGTCTGATGGCTCAGAAAAGCCTCTGCAAGAACCCCTCAGACAAACATTTAGAAAGGCGTTATGAGAGCGCTTGACAATGCTATTCTAGAATTTCTAAAGCAACAAGAGGGCCCTCCTCACTCTATCTATTTACTGTACTCTTATTTTTAATAGGAAAACAAAATCATTAAAGGACTCTTTTAATAGGTTTCTCACTTCTTCAGAGAATGAGAAGCAGACAGTGAAAAGCAAAGGGATCACTGAATGTTCTACCAGTTTTTTCAAGTTTGTTTGTTTGGTTTTTTTGTAGTGGAATAATACATGAAAAATGTCAAGGAACTCCATTTTCTAAAACAAAAGTTTAACTAAAAACAGTGATATCAGGAAGTATTTATTTATTTATTTACTGACTTATTTTTGAGAGGGAGAGAGAGAGAGCATGATCCAGGGAGGAGCAGAGAGAGATAGAGAGAGAGAGAGAGAGAGAGAGAGAGAGAGAGAATCCCAAACAGGCTCCACACTATCAGTGCACAGCTGGACGCGGGACTTGATATCACAGAACCGTGAGGTCATGACCTGAGCTGAAATCCAGACTCAGTCGCCTAACGGACTGAGTCACCCAGGTGGCCCTCAGGAAGCATGTATTGCAGAATTCCATGATAAAGGTAACTGCCAACGCAAATTAAGGATTTTAGAAGATGCCAATGTATGTAATTTGTATATAACACATTTTAGTGTGTGTTATCATTTATTATGCTTTCAAAAAATGGTTAAAAACAAAAAAGGTTGGGAGTATGTCAGAAAGACAAACAAGTTAGCCCAAAAGAACTCCCGATAACCAAAGCTGGAAAAATCTGAGCAACAAAATAAAAAACAATAGTATTGGTGTGTAGTTCAAAGAATAACACAAATATCTGTCAGTCCATACTGATAAAATCCATGATTGAATAAGTAAATAAATTTGGGGATAAGGGAGAAATCCTTCTTATCCCCTGACCCTTGGGCATGAGCTGGACTTACTGGCTTGATTTCAAGGTATGTAAGGGAAAAAGGAATACGGAAAGAAGAAAATGGTAGTAACTGCAGAGCAGAGAAAACCGGCAGACGCCACCTCAACAGAGCGATCCAGGTTACTGTCATCAGTGACAAGTGAGTAATGTGATCAGTGATGTGGGTGTCACGCACACTCTGATACGATCCGGTGACAATGGCACTTCACCCCGTGGAATTCTTCTCCAAATCTATAAGCCTAGTCTAATCATAAAAAAAATCAGACAAACTTCAACTGTGGGACATTCTACAGAATACCTGACTGGCACTCTTCAAAATTATTAAGATCACGATAAACAAGGACAGACTAAAGCATCGTTACAGGTAGGAGGAGACTAAGAGGACATGACAACCAAGTGGCATGCACTATCCTGGACTAGATCCGGAAACAGATAATATATATATATTACATAATAGACATGAATATTACATATGTATTAAATATATTACATATATTATATATGTAATATTCACCTTATGCATCGTTCTCTCAGGAGCCATTAAATAAGAGAAGCATGGTTGCCCTCAGGGAGTTAACCTCTACAAAAATGAATCAGAGAAGATGTAACGAAAATCACTTTTGAATGATGATTAACATTTATGCAATGGTTTATGTATACCAGGCACTATTCTAAGCACTTTACATAATCATTTCAAATCATTGAATCCTCCTAAAACCCTATAAAATGGGTACTATTACTGTTCATAGTTTTCTAATGTTTATTTTGAAATCATTATAATCTTACGGAAATTTAAATGAAATGTGTAGAGAAGTCCCACCCACACTTCCTCCAGCCTCTGTCAATGTTCACATCTTATGCATCTACAGTACAATACCAAAATCAAGAAATTGATATTGGTATAATCCACAGAGCTTATTCCAATGTCACCACTTGCATGTGCACTCAATTGTATGCTTTTTAGCTCTATATATTATTCTTATTTTACAGACAAGGAAACTGAGGCATAAAACGCTAAGTAATGTTCTCAAGGTCATTCAATTTGTATGCGTTGAAGCCATTCTTCAGATCTGGGCAATTTGGTTCCAGAGTCCATACTTTCAGTCATAAGCTCTGTTGTCTCTCAGCTTAGAATATTGCAGTAACTTGAATGCTTAAACCCGCATAACTGAAGAGAGAATGCAACCAAAATATGTGTAATGTTCAGGGAATAGGGTCAAAAAAAAACCTGTCAAAGGGTAATGTCCCCATCCTCTAACTGCATAAGGACAAAGATGTGGGACCAACTATCTTCAAAGGTTACAAAGCAGTTACCATAACAATTAATTCTCATAATTTAATTAAAAAAGAGTATCTCAGGCTACCTTAACTAAAGAACTAAAGAACACATCTCAGGATGTGAACAAATTGTCTTTGTTCTTATTCACGACCACAGAACAAAATTTAGTTATACTTTTGCTGGTAATATCTCATTGAAGATGGAGACTTCTCAGCTGGAAGTTCCTTCTGTGCCCATCTTGTTCATGCTGCCTCTTGTTGAATGAGTGAGTAAATGAACAAAGAGATTGATGCTGTTGTCAGCACCTGCCCCCAACCCCCGTTTATCTATACTTCTGGAGACCTTCCAGCACTTTTCAGTCCTCTTCCATTCTGAACATTCAATCAATCCTCGAGTACTAAGGAGACTCTTACCATTTTTTCACCCCTTCATTTTATTTTGTTTTTCTACCACCAAAATTATCATTGTCCCTATATCAGTACCTATGTCCTCTGCTTCCCTTCCTCTCATGATGAAATAAATGTCCCTTCTGTCTAAGGCCAAGCCCTCATTTTGTGCTCTCATTTCATTTCCTCATTTTAACAAGAATATTTTTTGGCTTATGTGTTCAAAAATCAAAAAGAAAGTAGCCATTTTTTTCAGGTTTAGTCTGCTAATAATCTGTTTTAAATAATAAAATACAAGTGAGTTATATTAATAGAATTTTTTCGAACACTCTGACTCTCGGTCTCCAGGGTCATGTATGAAGATGGACTTTTTCAATCAGCACCATCAGCATTTTAGCGAATGCCAACAATTCATAGCATTTCGGTCAACGCCAACAGGGAAATACTGATAGCAAACTGAGATGGCAATGATAGATATACTAATTAGAGAGTGTATATTTTTAAACAGCAGTAATTCTATGGTGATTTTTACAATTATGCCTGAGACAAAAGAGTTGGAAAATAGCAGGAAAAAATCACTCTATTTTGTTTAAGGGATACATATTTGATGGGTTTCCTCCCTTCATTTTTTTCTTATGTAAATTAAGTACCCTTCGGTTTCTGCTTTCTTTATAAAAAGTTTATTTTTAAAAGAGTAGTTATCAGATTTAATAAAAAATTTTCAACTTTATTGTGATATAAATGACAAATATTGTAATATATTTAAAGTGTGCATAGTAGTGATTTGATACACATATATATCGTGAAAGATTCCCACCACCTAGTTAATTAACACATCAGCTCACTTATTTGTTCATTCATTCATTCATTCATTTATTCATTCATAACTTAACAAGGATCTTAGCTCCGAACTATCTCATTTTCTTTCACATTCTCCCCCATGGGTGGGTTATTTCCATCCGCTGACAAACATGCCTTAATGTCATCTATGTTAAAATAAATGATAAAAACAATTCTTTGACTTCAAGTTATTTCTAGCTACTATAGATTTCTTTAGTCATCTTCAGGACAAAATTTTGAAGTTGCCCATGTTACCTGCCTCCTTCTTTCTCCCTTATGATCACTCCTCAATCCACTATGATCAGGCTTTTGTGATTATCACTCTACCAAGATGGATTTTATGAATGTCACCAAATAATTTCATTTGGCAAGGTTCTTACAGGCCAGCTTTCCACCCATCATTTGATTTGATCTCTCGATTATTCTTTGTTGAAACATTTCCTTCTCCAGGGTCCCTGGTATCACAGCCTCCTGATTTTATCTTCTCACAATAGTTCTTCTTCCCCCATCTCCTTTGTTCCCCGTCGTCTTTTTTTTTCCTCTCTACAGTGATCTCATCAGGTCTATGGTCTTGGAGACCCGCCATATGCTTATGACTCCCAAGTATATCCAGTTTTGGCCTTTCCTCTGAGTTCCCAACTCATACATACAATCATGTACCTGACCTCTCCTCTTGGGTATCTCATAGGCATCTTAAGCTTAGCATTCCCACAATGGAACTCCGGATTCCTGGCCTTTCCCTGCTTCCCACTCCCTTTGTCCAAATGTACTTCTCCACCTCATCTTAGTAAATGGTCCCATGACACACCCAGGCCAGAAAAAGTAGCACTTATCCTTGACCGTGTGCTTCTTATGTCGCATATTCAAGACCTATCTGTGACACCTTCAATATCGCCTGAAGGTGACAACTTTTCAGCCATTCCACTGAGAACTCTGGTCCATTTTTCCTTTATCTCCCATCCAGGCCACTGCAACAGTCTTCTGACTGGTCTCAGGGCTTCCACTCTTACCCACTCTCCCACGTGTGTTTGTTACCCAGGACCCATAGCGGTCTTCACTCGCGTATGCCATATTGACTTCTGACATTAATGACTTCCTTTTGCAATCAGAATAAAATCCAAACTATTTTCAAAGGTTGGCTTCTGCCTACATCATCTCCTACCAGTCTCCCCTTTGACCGTATATTTCTCCTTGCCATATATAGTTCCCTCTGCCAAGAATATTTTCCCTCTGACTTCTCTGACAGAATAACACCTACTCATTTCCTCAAGCCTTAGCTCTATGAAGCTTTCCCAGGCACCTTCTCTGCTAGATACACAGTTGCTCAATAATTGTCCTTCCCTTGGTCTAAGCTTGATTTCACCTCAGGGCTTTTGTATTTCTTGTTCTTTCCGCCTAACAGGCTCTTCCCCCCAGAAGTCTTTACGGATGCTCCCTTTTTATCATTTAAGTCTCAGCTCAAATGTCACTTCTTCACAGACCTTCTGTGACCAATTAAGGTAAAGTAGTTTTAGCATGCTCATAGTCCCCTCTATGTCTCCCCCAGTTTTATTGTCTTTATATCACTTAGAATTATCTGCAATGATTTTATTCATTTACCTGTATACATGGTTTTTTGGCATGTCCCCCAGCTAAGATGTAACCTCTGGTACATAGTAAGACACATAATAAAGAGCTGAATGGATAAAAATTTAAGGGTAGTTTACTATGTGTCAGTTACTATACCGGGTAAAGGAGAATGACACTGAATAAAATATTGTTAGTCCCTGGTTATGATCTTTCAGGCTAGTTTGAAAGAAAGATATGTAATCAAAAACAATCGTAATACAATACAAGAAGTCTACTGAAGTATGTATAATTAGTTTCTATAGGAGCTCAAAAGAAGGAATAAGCAATTAATTCTACCTGCAGAGAAGATTGACTGGGAAGACTTAACAGAAGTGTTTGAACTGAGTCCTGAAAAATGAACAGAAGTTGCCTTTTAGTGAAGACAGAAAAAGTCGATTTCAAGCAGGGGGACTAGTATACAAAAAATAACGGAGAACAAAATTTTTTTGAAAGGATATAATACAGAATTGATCTATAGATCAATGCCATCCAAATTATAATCCCAGAAGTTTGTTTGTTTGTTTGTTTGTTTGTTTGTTTGTTTTTTGTAGAAATCAACAAGCTGATTCTAAAATGAAATGGAGGGGCGCCTGGGTGGCTCAGTCGGTTAAGTATCCGAATTCAGCGCAGGTCATGATTACACCGTTCATGGGTTGGAGCCGTGTGTCAGGCTCTGTGCTGACAGCTCAGAGCCCGGAACCTGCTTCAGATTCTGTGTGTGTGTCTCTCTCTCTGCCCCTCCCCTGCTCATGTTCTGTCTCTCTCTCTTCTCTCTCTCTCTCTCAAAAATAAAAACAAACATTAAAATAAATAAAATAAGTGAAACAAAATAAAATAAAATATAAAATAGAAACACAAAGGGTCTAGAGTGAAAAGCAAACTTAAAAAAATAGGAGCATTTATACTACATGATTTCAAAACTTACTATAAAGTTGCAATAATCAATAAATTATGGTACTGGCATAAATATCAACAAGATCAATAAAACAGAATTGAAAACCTAAAAATAAATCTATACTTAGAGAGTCATTTGATTTTGATGACTACCAAAGCAGCCCTACGGGGAAAGTAAATTAGTTTTTTTTAATTAATTAATTTATTTGAGACAGAGTGTGAGTGGGAGAGAGGCAGAGAGAGACGGACGATCACAAGCAGGCTCTGCACCATCAGCCCATCAGCATAGAGCCCGTGGGATTCAAACTCATGAAACTGTGAGGTCATGACCTGAGCTGAAATCAAGATTCAGACCCTTAATCAAGACTAAGTTGCCCAGATGCCCTAGGAAAAGAAATTCTTTTCAACAAATGACTCTGCAATAACTATGCATCAATATGGAAAAAAATTGTATCTTAACGTCTACCTCACACTGCATACAAAAGACTAAATCCAGTTAGAATTTAGATCTAAACATAAAAGCTAAAACCATAAAGCTTTCGAGGGAAGGTATAGAAGAATATCTTTGTGACTTGGCAAGAGTTTCTTAGGATATGGAAAGAAATAGCCATAAAAGAAAATTTTGTTAAACTAGACTTCATGAAATGCAAAACTTCTGATTATCAAAAGATACCATTAGAGGGGCACTGGGTGGCTCAGTCAGTTAAGCATCTGATTCTTGATTTGGGCTCAGGTCATGATCCCACAGATTGTGAGATCCAGCCCCACACTGGGCTCCATGCTGGGCATGGTGCCTGCTTGGGATTCTCTCTCCCCTCTTCCTCTGCCTCTCCACACCCCTCAATAAATAAATGAATGAATGAATGAATAACATTTCCTTAAAAAAAAGGGATACCATAGGAAAATAAGGAGGTAAGCCACATAGCAGAGAAAACATTTTAAAAACACATCTGACAAAGGACTGATAACCAACATATATAATGAACTCCTACAACTCAATTAAAAGGGCAATGAGGGGCACCTGAATGGGTCAGTTACTTAAGTGTCCAGTTCTTGATTTCAGTCCAGATCATAATCTCACAGTTCGTGGGTTCGAGCCCCACATTGGGCTCTGCACTGACAACTAGGAGCCTGCTAGGGATTCTCTCTCTCTCTCTCTCTCTCTCATTGCCCCTCAAAAAGGGGCACTGTATCTCTCTCAAAATAAACAAACTTTTAAAAAAATTCTTTGAAACAATGCAACAATTTGGACACATCACGAAAGTAAGTCTAGACATATGGAATGAGCATATGAAAAAACTCAGCACTATCAGTCAACAGAGAAATGCAAATTAAACGACATGAGATGACACTATACACCCACTAGAATGGCTAAAATTAAAAATGGTGAAAAAATTAACCAAACATTGATAGGTATGTGGAGCAACCAGAACTCTTATATGTTGGTGGACAAGTGTAACATAGTACAACTACTTTGAAAAAAAAATTTGGCTATTACTTAGTAAAGTTAAATGTATCCCTACCTTCTGATCCAGCAATTCCACTAATATTTACCCAAGAGAAATTAAATGTCTAAAGAAACACTTGTCCAAGAATGTTCATAACTGCTTTATTTGTAATAGCCAAACACTAGAAACAGCCCAGGTTTTTGACAATAAGAAAATGGATAATCAAACTGTGATATATCCACACAGAGGAATACCACTCAGCAACGAAAAGGAAATGAACTACTGTACACGCAGCTACACTCAAAACCAGTATGCTGGGCAAGAGAAGGGTACATGCTGTATAATTCTGCTAACATGAAGTTCTATGACAGGAAAAACTGATCTCTGGTGGGAAAAAAAAATTGAGCAGTGGTTGCCTTTGGTAGGCTGAGCCAGAATCAACTAGAAATGAGTGGAAAGGAAGTTTTTGGAATGATGGTTAAAATGCTGTGTCTCAATAGGGGTTTATATTACACAGCATTGGTCAAAATTCAGTGAAAGGCATACTTAGGATTTGTACATTTTACTACTATATGTAAATTTTCCCTCAACTGGAAAATAAAAGGCCGTAAATAAGTACTGATCTCTTGTTAATGAATATACATGCTGAGGTGTTTAGGGGAAAGACTACTGTTGACCGCAGTCTCCTTTGATGGATAGAGAGATAGAGAGATGGGTGGATACATGAGAAAATAAATACAATAAAATATAAGTGATAAAATTTAGGCTGTGGACATATGGGTGCTAATTGTAAAATTCCTAAAACATTAAACTTGAAAACATGCAAAATAAAATGTTGGGGGGGAAAGGCAGGGAGATGTGGAGGATGTGAGGAATCCCAGATGGTATTCAATGGCTGGAACATGGGTAGTTTGGCAAAAGATGAAGGAAGAAAGGCAATAACAAGCAAGACTGTGAAGGGCCTTTTATGTCATGCTAAGGAGCTTGTATTTTATCCGGTGCAGCAGTATTGCCCAATTGTCTGGCTGTTCTCACTGCTAGTGTATTTAATCATGCCCTCTTTAACCTTCATCTGGGCTTCGGCACCATATTTATTTAATCAAATTGGATTGAACTGAATCAGATATGAAGGATGTACTTATATTTCTTGTGAGTTTACATAATTTTTCCTGCTTTCATGTCGGGTAACTTTGAGACTTTTGCATATAAATAGAAATTGCCATTTGAATGCATTTTCAGCTGAGAGTAGTTTCAAATTGTATTTTTGTTCTAGCCCTTAGGGTCTCACTTTGAATTTTCCCCCAAATAAGCAAGAAGCAGACTTCATATGAAAGTTTTACAAATGGACAGTGAGGACTGAATTCTTTTAATTTTTCTCAGTATCAAATATTCAAGCAAACGTTGTATGTAAAATATTGTAGGAAACACTAGGGAGTTGCATAAATTATCTAATTATTAAAAAATAGCTCTTGACTCCACGATCTTGACAGTCCAAATTTCTACATTTTATGAAACACAAATATAATTCTTTAAAATGTATGCTTTGTTGCTAGATTCCGTGGGTTCCCCCCCCTTTCATTTTTCTACTCACATTTGATAATGAGACAACTATTTGCAAAGGTGTAATGGTAGATGATGTCATTGGTTTGGGCGCATTGCTTACCCTCTATGGAGATAAGGCAACAGAGACTGAGTGAGCCTTCTATTTCCCAATAGCTTCCTCCAAAATGCAAACTCATGTCCACAAGAGGCTTTTAAGAAACTAATTCTTAAAACACAATATTACTTATGCATCAATTTCTCCCTTTGAAGAAAATTTGTTTTTTTTTCCTTCTTACTTCTTACAAGATCTGTTTTCATTTGGATGATTTTTAAAATGTGGGTATCTTGTAAGAGATTAAATCTTCTAAGCCTACTTAGTAAAAAATCCATTTGTTCATGAGAACTCTTCTTGTTTTCGCCAAACTTGTATCCTACAAGTTTTGACTAATGCCTGACATAAAATATGTAGATAATAAATATTATTTGAATAACTAAATGAATGAGTAAATAACAGACATGATACCAGAATACTAGAAAATGCAACTCTGACTATACATTAAATAGTAAATTAGACAACATACAATCCCCTCTTAACACTAACTCATAAAGCATTAGATATCCACACATGTAACAAAGTAAATTTCATTAAATTACAGGAGTTATATTGTATTTTATCTGTGAAATCATTATTACAAAAAATAGTTGTTGTATACTAGCTTTGGTTGGGAAAAGGAAGCATAACAGCCCTAGGTAGGAAGCCTAATAATTCCATTAATAGACTGCTTCTATTAATGGTTCCTTGGTAAATAGAAAATACCTATTGACAGGTGTTGCCGTGACTGGTGTACAATGATAATGGATATTAATTAAAGATAAGTTTAAAACCAGAGTTAAGCTTTAGGGAAAAGTTTGAAGCTTATGACTTGTGTATTTGGAGCCTTCCCTCCTTGCATCTTCCCCTCTCTCTTTCACTTCACAGAAT
Source organism: Paguma larvata (assembly GCA_030068075.1). Classification (NCBI taxonomy): domain Eukaryota; kingdom Metazoa; phylum Chordata; class Mammalia; order Carnivora; family Viverridae; genus Paguma; species Paguma larvata. The sequence goes on along the minus strand of CM057828.1, from coordinate 80,996,093 downwards.
CATGTATCCTTCACTCTTTGTACCAGATACTGATTGCATAATCAATAACCAATTTTCTTGTTTTTTCCTGTCCTAATAGAACCCGCTATTGTTTAGGTATCCATCCTCCTCTAGGAGCTAGGTGCTTAAAGGAATATTGGCCCCACCTCCAGCTCCAGGGGCTAAATTCTGATGAATCTAAGGCAATCCTGGCATTCTTATTCCCCTGGCCAGAGACTAATATCGACACTTGTTGATGACGTAATTTCAACCAGTACAACATACTGGGGAAGCTTACCTGGGAGCTTTGGGGAGAGGCTTAGCAATCTCATGACACAGGACTAGACGGTGCCATCTTGCTCTGGACATTGTTGTGCTGTGTCTGGTGTTGGCACCTGGACTTGTCATGGCCCTCTTGCTAGTAGGCTGGAGATGAAGCCAACATGCAGAGAAAGACAAAGGCAAGAGATTACAGGGAAAGCTGGCTGAATTCTATGTAGTCTACCCAACTTGCGTGTAAGCTGATTTTTCTGAAGTTTTCCCTGCTTGCTGCTAAAAGCAGCTTCACTAATCACCTTTCCCCTGAGTACTGGATAGTCTCATGTTTTCCTTTGGTACCCGAGTCCCCTCATTAGAAACCATCCAATCTACTCTTTGCTTTTTAAGATTTTTCTTTTGAGGGGGGTGGGGGACAGTGGCAGAGGGAGAGAGAGAATCTCCATCAGGCTTGATGCTTAATGCAGAGCCTAATGTGGAGCCCGATCCCACCACCCTGGGATCACGACCTGAGCCGAAAGCAAGAGACGATGCTCAGCTGACTGAGCCACCCAAGCAACCCCAATCTACTTTTTACAGTATTCCTCCCTCTACATTACCACTTCTTTTAGCTCATTATTCATTAAAATGGCAATTATCTGACTGCCTCTATTTTCAGCCAGATTCGAGGGTAAAATCTATCTGATGCTAATTTTCACTAAAATTTTTCCAGGGGACAACTAATCTGATGCTGCATCATACTAAGCTGAAAATAACTGACCCCTTGCATATTCTCAATGCAGAACTTGTTCACTGAAATAAAACTTGCATTGGCTCAAGTTTAGGAAAAGTGACAAAATGAAGAGAATTTCAGGCACTGTGAGGAAATATCTGAAGTTGGCTGTTATCTCGTTTTTCCTTGAAGGTAGGCTAAATTAAATCAACATATTTATAATGTGATGTGGATTTTATCAACTCGAAATCTTGGAAAGTTGATCATCTACGAATGACATGTATAGGAATATAATGAACGAGAATGTTTGACTTGTATTCTCAACCTGGTCTGGAATAGGAGAACTTAATGTGGATGTTTAAGAATTTTCCTTAAAGTTTTTTTGTTAGGGCTTAAGAAGATATGACATGAATTACATTAGAAAAGCAGAAAATTATTTTCTTAACCAAAAAGAATACTTTCTCATCATATCTTGGGCGGTGCATCCTTAGAATTGATTGCAAAGAGTAAAGCTTACTTGACGGTCTGTGATTATTTACCCCCCGCAAGGCCTGAAAATCTGAAGGATTTCATTCAAACGGGGCTAGCTTGCGCCTTGGACACGTGATGGGCTCTCGAACATAATTGGCGCCACTTAAGAGGACGGTGGTTAATATCGCTGTCTGAGTAAGGAGAACACGTGACCGAGGATCAATTTCACATCATCGCAACTGAAGACTTCTTTTTTCAAATCAGATTCTTCAGGGGATACTTTGAAAACCTCGGGTCAAGTGACAGAGAAGCTGAGAAATGCTTTTATGAGCATTTATGATGAAAGGAGCTATTTTAAAAGCTAAGATAAAAAAAGAAAAACGGATCCTTTCTCAATGGGATATTCCAGGCATCTCCTATGAGTGAAGGCAAACGGGAAATTACTGTTCTCAGACCGAATCATGAGAGTTCCATTATTCCACCGGGTATAGAGTGCCTTGAAACCAGGATTACGATTCACTGTGTCCCAGTACCCGGCACAGTAACTGGTACAGAGGAAACATCTCATTGTTATTTACTGAATATCCATACGCTATAATGGCTGAAATGAATTAATCAGTTCTCCCCTAGCGGCAGCCATTGCCTGGTCTCTCAAAGGAGTTTCCTTATTCATTTGCTACCTTTGTTTTTATGGTCCACAAAGATTCGGAATGAAAAAGAAGAAGAAAGAGTTCCGTGTTACTGAGCACTGACTATATGCTAGGTACTATTTTGTTACAAAGGTCGATAAAATAGGCTGCTGTTTTTAAAGAATAAAGAGTTACAAAACAATAATCACAAAAGGAACCAATGCTTTGGGCACCCGAAGCAGAAAGCAATTAAATGCCTGCGGCGGTCAGGTGTACCTTCACACAGGTCTAACAGCCTCAGGGGCAATGACGTCTTACTGAATGCCTACTGTGTGCCAGTGGAGAGAAATGGGCGGCCTGCCCGGGAACAGGAAGTCTGGGTCGGGACACTGTCCAAAGTCCAGGGTAATATATTTGGAGTTCCTGGGGATGGGGGGGAGGGATTGGTGGCAAGAGATGAAATCAGAAGCTGAATAAGCCATGAAGATTGCAGAAAGAGGGACTGACATGACAGAATCTTGTGTTTTGGAAAACGTTTCATGTGAAGAATGAATTTGTGGAGAGAGGAATTGGCAGCAGAAGAGCCGGGTGGGGGATCATTTTAATAGCTCCTAGGAGAGAATTGAACCCATTTCTAGTGAGAAGAAGAAAATACAGTATGAAAAGATTTTTAAGAAACAAGGCAAAATACAATCAGGAGGACCAGGTGGCTGATTAGCTGCGGAGGGAGAAAAGGGGAAGTTGAGGATTATTCCAAGGGTTATAGTACAAAACTCCAAGAAGATATGCAAATGACTTTTTCCATAAAAGCTGCTGTGGTTATGTATGTCACTAAATCACTGAAGAGAGAACAGCATTATGAAAGTAATGTATTAATAATTTATTAATAATAATAGGTAACAGATAGACATGGTAGATCCTAAGGAAAGATCCTAAGTTCACAAAAGGAATGATATTAAATAAAACATTCTCTGAAATTCAGCATATATAGAATTTCTTCTTCTTATTCTTATAGATGTCAAAAATAATAATAAATAGTAACTATTTAAAATAAACATCAGCTGTGCACAAGAAGCCAGAAGAAACATAATATTTTCAGGAATGCTTCTAGATCTTCAATTAAAATTTTCTTCCTGGGTCTTCAATTCTTACCCTGAGCTTTCTGACTAAATCTTCACGTATTTAGCCCCAATGTCCTATCAGTGAGCATTACTAGACATATTTTAAAAGAAAAGGAAATAGCTAAGTCATCTGTTTTCACTTTTGATGCTGAGTTGGTCTAGACAGGATGAATTTATTTTAACAGAGCTTTTGGCTAATAGCCATTACGCCCTTAGAAATGTGATTTTTCAATTGAATATGCTACTCTAGTACTTCCATTGTTAAGAATGGCTCTTTGGTACTTTATAAGTAAGTACCTATTGTTATTACTAAAAATAATAATACTATAGAGATATGGTAACAGTTTTAACATGCCTTTACATCTCTTACTTGACTTGTCACAGATATTTGATGTAGGTAGGGCTGATAGAATTAAGTCCTTTAAAATAAGTTAATAATGAAATATAATGAACATAAAATTAAGTACACAAAACATCTACAACCGAAGGCATTAAGATAATCAACTGTGGAACCACGTCCACAGGTCACAAAGCATTGTCAGAGCCCCCAAATCCCTTCTGCCCTCCTCAACTCGCACACCAACCTGGACCCCCCAGGGAACCACCACTATTATGGCCATTGCTTTCTGGCTTTTCTTTACAAGTTTGCCACCCATTTTCGCATCCCTAAACACTGTAATGTTTGTTTGTTTGTTTGTTTGTTTAACTTGATTTAAATAGAATTGTACTCCATGTAGTCTTTCCGGTTTGGCTGGTTTCACTCAAGATAATGTTTTTGAAATTTATTGACATTGTTTCCACCTGTAGTTCAGTCATTTCCATTGCAATGAAGTATTTTCATTGAAAGAATATGCCTCAGCTTATTTATCCCCTTACTATTGATGGATACTTGGATTGTTGTCAGGTTTTGGCTAATGCAAATGCTTTAATGAACTTTCTTCTACTTGTGCTCTGGAGTGTACATACGCACACATTAGGGTAAATATATCTGGTAGCGGAATTGTTGAGTCACAAACTATGCACTTGTTAGATAATGTCTAATTGTTTTCATTTGATTATACTAATTGATTATTCAACAGCAAATGATTATTCGTGTCCTGGCTACTCATTAGCATATTGCTATTTGGTTTTTAATTTCATTATTGCTATTTGGTATTTAATTTCATATTTTCTGGTGGGTATATAGTACTATCTCACTTTAATTTGCATTTCTTTGGTTATTACCAATGGGACCAACCCCTTTCTCATGTGTTTATTGCCATTTGGATATCTTTCCTTCTAAAGTATCTATTGAAATCCGTTGCTCATTTTTTTTCTTTTGGGTTTCCTGTCTTTTTCTTACTGATGGGTAGGAGTTCTAAATACATTTTAAATATGGGTGCTTTGTCATTTATATTAAAGGTATCTTTTTTTTCTGGCTTATGGCTTGCTTTTTTATTTTCTGCATGGTGTCTTCTGATGAACAATTCTTAATTTTAATGCAGTCCAATTTATCACTCTTTTCCTTTATGGCTATCGTTTTTCATTTGCTTTCTTTGTCGTATAAGATCTCTCCACCTCCAAAACCATGAAGGTGTGTCCTTTAATAGATAAAAAAATGGAGACATAGAGAGACGGGGTGATTTGACAAACTTGAATCCCCAGTTATTTTTGATACCAAATTCTGCTTTATCTCTATTACACCATGCTAATGTCAAGTTTTAATGCAAAATTATTTTTATTTATTTTAGTCCCTCATCTTTCCTTATTGCTTGAGGTAGCACGAAGCTTTAAGAGTCTGGAGGAGCAGGTGATGGTACTTAGGGATAAGAAAAGTCCATAAAGCTCCCCCACATCCCTTCATGCCCTCAGTCAGTTCTAGAAGCCTCCAGCTTTAATGCTCTTAACAGCCTTTTTTCAGCTGGTTGATATTCCCACACATCTTCTGGCCTCACTTTTGTCCTACAGATTCAAGCCCAGGCAAAATACAGTGCAATAGGGGATTTAGGTTTGTAGAGAGTATATATGCTAAGCCAATAAATCACCTAAAAACATTTTTTTTTTGGAATAGCAAAGTATATGGAAAGTTTTGGGGAAGGATATATAAACAAAGCAGTAACCCAGCACGTTCCCAGCTGAACAGGGGCCTCCTCAAGTTTCCATAGGGATGTACAACTACATATGATCCTACCTGTGCTGAATAAAGATTTCACCAGATTTAAGAGGCATCTAGAGTTCCTATAAACACTCTGGCAACTTCCCCTAAACAGTTCTAAAAACTCTGGTTGCAGGTCTGCTTGCTCACTGGGAGCAAATGACCGGTACAGACCAGCCCCGGCACAACCCTAACATTATTTTGTATAACTTAGTCTGACCTGCTTTTAAACTTGCAAAAGTTGCAATAATACATGGGTCTCCCTTTAGGCAGCTTCAGTAATATTTTTGCATACTGCACTCTTTGCTTTATCCTCCTATCCATCTACAGGGAATATTTCTTTCTGAAGCATGTAAGAATGAATTGGAGACGTCATGCCGACTTTTCTCCTAAATACTTCAATATATTTCCCATTATCAAAATCAGGACATTTAACATAGATTTCATCCTATCATCTAATCCATAGTTCATATTCAAATTTTATCAATGGTCCCATAAGATTTTATTTCTATTTTTCCCCAGTTAAGGATCCGATCAAAGATAGACATTGCATCTTGTAGTCCTGTCTCTTTGTCTCCTCTAATTTGCAATAGTACCTCAGTCTTTCTATGTTTTCCTTAACTTTGTTATTTTTAAAGAATACAGCTGTTCCCTTGTTTGTGTTTGTCCATTGCTTCCTCATACTTAGCTGTGTCTTTTGGTCAGGAAACTCACAGAGGTGATGCATGTCCTTCATTTTGTATTAGTCACATCGAGGCACATACTATCGACAATATTAATTTCGATCGCTTGATTAGGGTGTGTTCTTAAGGGTCTCCACTGAGAAACTATGTAAATATCTCGTTCCTCAGAAAAGCCTGGCAGATTTGCTGTAGCATTCATTGAAAATTTCTTAATTCCTTTATTTCTTCTGTATTTAACGAGTTGGTCTTCTACTGGAAGGAAGAGTTTTCCTTTATGCATGTATGTCGGTATGGTCACAGGATTTTTATTTTACTCAATGGGCTAATCCGTTAGTATCATTATTTATTGTGATGACTAAATTGTCCAAGAATTGGTTTGTGTGGAATCCTTTACATCTGTCTCCTGTGTCCTTTTGATATAGGCCCATCGTTGTTTCATCCCTGGTGTAAATCCTACCTTTCTGATGCAATTGGTATTTTCCCTGCCTGAGCTTTGGAATATATTTTTTTAAGGATCTCTAGTTCTATGTAGTGGAGAATGGCATTTAGGGAGCTAGATCCGGGTAGCGTTTACATAAGTGCATGTGTTTATCAAAACTTACAGAATGTACAGAGAAAAGGCGATTTAATTTTTTCTTTCTACTTCTTGTATGTATAAAATATATAATCATTGTAATAAGAAAAAATATAAGTTTTAAAATGAAAGTCAGGCCATTAGTACAGTCTTTACCAAGCAATCAAGATATAGTACTTTTCCAGCACCCACACAAATCATCTGTGCCTCCTTTTTTTTTTTAGTGTTTTAATGTTTTGTTTATTTTTGAGGGAGAGAGAGAGAGAGACAAAGTGTGAGTAGGGGAGGGGCAGAGAGAGAGGGAGATACAGAATCCAAAGCAGGCTCCAGGCTCTGAGCTGTCAGCACACAGCCTGACGTGGGGCTCAAACTCATGAAACGTGAGATCATGACCTGAGCTGAAGTCAGATGCTTAACTGACCGAGCCACCCAGGAGCCCCTGTATTTTTTAACTTCTAAAGTCACCATGGCCAAACTCAGGAGTAGTTCGAAGTAGAACGTGTGTGTGGGAAGTGATCTAAGCAGCAGGCATTCAGCATAGGCTCACTTGGGCATCAAGTCTATTTAAATTTTTTTTTAATGTTTATTTATTTTTGAGACAGAGAGAGAGACAGAGCATGAGTGGGGGAGGGGCAGAGAGAGAGGGAGATACAGAATCCAAAGCAGGCTCTAGGCTCTGAGCTGTCAGCACAGAGTTCAGTGTGGGGCTTGAACATAGAAACTGTGAGATCATGACCTGAGCCGACTGAGCCACCCTGGTGCCCTATCTGCGCTGCTTTTATGTCAATGTCAATCTCTCCCCACCCGACCCCCGATGGCGACTGATATATTTTCTGCCCCTATAATTTTGCCTTTCCAGAATGCCTTATAAATGGAATCATGTAACGTACAGCCTGCTTTCTCTTAACATTACTCATTGAGTTTTCTCCATTGCATGTACTGGTAGTTTGTGGGGTTCTTTTTATTGCTGCATGACATTCCATTGGATATATTAAGCTTATCCATTCATCAGTCGAAGAACATTTGAGCTTCGGCAATTACGAATACAGCCACTCCAGACATATACGACAAGTTCTTGTGTCTACATACATTTGTCATTTCTCTTGGTTGAATACCTAGGAGCAAGAGGACTAGATTGTATGATGTGTTTAACTTTATAAAGTATAACTTCATACTTTATAAGTTTCACGAAATGAAGTATAAAAATGCCCTTAACTTTATGTAGTTTACAAACAAAACAAAACAAAACAGAACAAACACTCTATAGAGTAAAAATGATTTTTGGCTGCATTGCCACCAGCAATAACTGAGAATTCTAGGTGCTCTAGTCCTGGCCAGCACTTTGTATCGTAGCAGTAAAAACCAACAACAATAAACGTGTAGGTATTCTAAAAGATGTGTAGTGATATCTCATCTGTGCTTTACTTTACTTAGTTTTTAAGGTTTATTATTTATTTTTGAGAGAGACAGAGAGAGCATGAGCGGGGGAGGGGCATAAAGAGAGGGAGAGAGAGAAAATCCCAAGGAGATTCTACTCAAGGTGGGGCTCGAACTCAGCAACCACAAGATCATGACCTGAGCTGATGTCAGGAGTCAGAGGCTTAACCGACAGTCACCCAGGCACCCCTCTCATTTGTGTTTAATTGATTAATTAAATTGATTAAGTTAATTTGCATTAACTTAATTACTAATGATATTGAGAATCTTTTTCTATAACATATATGCTTTTAAAAAACAAAAGTAGAGTTACATTGCATATGCTGTTTACAACCTACTTTTTATTTCCCACTTAACATGTGTCATTCACATTGTTCTATAATAGAATCAACTACTTTGTCTGCAGTCCAAGTAAATTATTGGCTAGCGAATGTGAAAAATAGATGAGGAATCCTGTAATGCGTGACACTTTCTCTAATAAAAAAATCTAGAATTCACATTTTGGTGCCAGAAGGACACTTATCCCCAACTCTTTCCCATTATTTGCTTACCCTCTTGGAAGAGCCTACAGATTGTTATGTAGTGTCTCATTTTTCAGTTTCCCTTATCTCTTGCTGGAATAAGCGTTCACTGCAGATGGAACTGGCAGAATCAATCTTCAATGTCTTCCTCTCTTCCCTCCAATTCACCTCTCACTACTTTATCAGCCTCTCCAAGAGGAAAGGTTTCAGAAAGGTTTTGCTCCTCTCCCCACATTCTGGGAGTCTTTCCTGACCTAGGGTCTTAAATGAGACCTTAGAGTCAGTCTACTACCATGACGACAACTCGTTCCCTGGAATCCATCGGACCGCTCAGGACCCAATTGCTAACTGCCCTGCTCTCAAGCAGTTCCTATTTTATCATAGGAGTGTTAGTTTTCCGAGAGCATGCCACGTACTCACGCTGGGGTTGATTTTGTCAGGCAATTTTTTCTAAAGTTACTTTTCCCTCCACTATTTTCATGGAGTCTTCTGTTTAGCTGGGTAGATTCCCTAGAAGAAGACATGTAGACCAATTTGGTGTTTCATTCACCTCACCCATATGGAAATTTAACATATGAATTTGGTAAATCGGAATAAGAGAATGACTTCTCAGAGTTGCGATTTTGAAGTCCCCTTCTCTGGCTATGCTTCCTTCTGATAGGAGGCTGTTCACAGCCTTCTGTGCTCTCCCTTTTCCTGGACGGGAGAAAGATCACTTGGAAAGGATCACTACGAATGCCTGGCTCGCAGATCCCACTTCCCCAAATGATATCTGACTCTGCTGGTGAAAAACAAGGGGAGGCTCTTCTTGTTTTGAATGGTCATTCTCCTCTCCCCTTTGGTGCAGAAGATTTGTGGGAAGCAAGTTTCCCCACCAACCTCCATGTCGGTAAGTACTTCCTCCCACTCTTGAATAGATTCCCACAAGCTTCTCTCTGCCTGGACACTGACTCCACTTGGTCCTCTCCAGTTGTTCCATTGTCCAGAGAAGGCATTTTCCCCCACTTTGTCGTAAGATTTAGTGAGGACAAGCTAATCTACCATCTTAATGCTTAAGTAGTATCCAACCCAAAGTCCATGGTATCAGAAGATGTGCTGAGAATGAAATGGGATGTTAGTCAGATCTGAATCTATCTTCCCTATTTAACATTCCTTCTAGACTTCTTGGCTCTATACTGCCATGCCTTCATTATCTACCGTTGTGTAACGAATCATCCCAAAATTTAGCAGCTTAAAACAGCAAACATTATGATCTCACATAGTTTCTGAGGGTCGGGAATCTGGACTGACTTAGCTGGGTAATTCTGGCGTGGAGTCTCGCATGAGGCTGCAGGCGCAGTATCAGTCGGCTGCAGTTTCTGAAGACTTAACCAGGGCTAAAAGATTTGCTTTCAAGCTCACTCCCATGGCTCCTGACAAGTAACTTCAGTTCCTTCCCACATGGGCCTCTCCATTGGGCTGCTTATGGCAAGACTTCCCTCAGAGAAACTGATCCATGAGAAAGAGAGAGAGAGAGAGAAGAAAGAAAGAGAGAAAGAAAGAAAGGAAGGAAGGAACGAAGGAAGGAAGAAAGAAAGAAAGAGAGAGAGAAAGAAAGGAAGGAAGGAAGGAAGAAAGAAAGAAAGAAAGAAAGAAAGAAAGAAAGAAAGAAAGAGAGAAAGAAAGAAAGAAAGGAAGGAAGAAGGAAGGTAGGAAGGAAGGAAAGATGGAAGGAAGAAATGGTAGGAGGATGGAAGGATGGAAGGAAGGTCTCCTAAGATGGAAGCCAAAATCTTTTCATAGGCTAATTTCAAAAGCAACATGTCGTCACTTTCTGTTGTATGCTATGCATCACACAGCCCAACCTTGGTACAATGCAAGAGGGGACTACACAAAGCTGTGAATACCAGAAAGTGGGATTCACTGGGGGCCATGTAGAGGCTGCCTCCCATATGCCAGCTACCCTTCTCTACCGATAGCATTCTTAGAAACTTTGCCATATAGGCCAACCCTCATGATCTTTGTGCTGGTCTGTCCATCAACACTTTTTCCCCCGAGAGATCTGACCTCTCCCTATTACATGGCTTTTTCCTTACCCATAAATACTTCCTTGTTGGCAATAAGCATTCTGGTGTTAGGACAGATTTTTTTTTCTACCCTTTATTCTTTAATGTCTGCATTTAGTCTTAAAGTAAAACTTACTCAAATGCAAAGTATCATGGATGCCCTAAGTTGGCCCCTAAATCTTTGTGTCTGTGCAACCTCACTGGCTTACGGAAACATCTCATTCGTAGATAGGGTAAGTGCTCCAATCCTGCCTGCAAGGAAAAGTCACTTTTATTCATCTGGTAAAACCCAGCACCTTCTAGGGTCAGTGCAAAGTGTTAGAACAGTGAGGGGCACCTGGGTGGCTCAGTTGGTTGAGCGTCTGACTTCGGCTCAGGTCATGATCTTGTGGTCTGTGGGTTCGAGCAGTTGGTTGAGCGTCTGACTTCGGCTCAGATCATGATCTCACGGTCTGTGGGTTCGAGCCTCGCGTCGGGCTCTGTGCTGGCGGCTCAGAGCCTGGAGCCTGCTTCGAATTCTATATCTCCCTCTCTCTCTGCCCTTCCCCTGCTCATACTCTGTCTCTATGTCTCTCAAAAATAAATAAACGTTAAAAAATTTTTTTTAAGAACAGTGAGTCATGCACTTCCCCTTCTCCTTCTTGGGAGTCTCTTGCTGATTATTATTTTTTGCAACCACTCTAGTGTTAAAGCTTTGTGATATCATCTCCAAAAGTCTCACCCATTTCTTCTCTTTATAATCTTTAAGGACTAACAAATCTGGAACTGTCAAATAAGCTTTTACCGAAAAGTTAATCAATTACAGACAAAGCTAACACAGAGAAGGACACATTTAGAAAATACAGCTATCAAGGTGGTTTCGAGGCTCTCATCTTGTACCCTACTCTCAAGAGCTGGTCTTTCCTTCCTAGCTGTTTCCCTGCAACCACCTGGAAAAGTCTTTCATTAATCCCAGGTGGTAGGGCTCATTCTCCGGATGCTTAGATTCCTTATTGTCTAGCCAGAATGAAGACAGAGCTCTTTATCTACCTAGAAGTCACCCCTACAGTTTTTCTGCCTTAGGAGTTTTCTCTTCTCATGAATGCATCAGGTAAGACATTACCTACCCTAAACAGGAAAGACTGCTTCCTGACCCAAAGAACCATGGCTTTTCCCTTGTCAGCCTTAACCTGATTACCATTTCTCAAAGAGCACAGTGACCCAATATTTGCAAATGTAAATGCAGAAACTGGAAGTTGTTTTCTTACAACTACTACCACGATCAATTATTTTAATTATTGATGTAATTTCAGTTCATTTCATTCATGCTGAGAGGATAATTCCCAGAGTAAATCAGAAAATGGCTACAACAAATATTGACAGAAGACATATTATATCGTTTCTCCTCCTAGGATGGGCATTACATTTAACATCGTACCCTTTCAGAAGTGAGATATAGATTTCAAATTAATTCCCAATCACATGATTTCGCTCTGGCTTATTTCCCTGGTTTGCACTAAGAATAGGAATGCATCTAGAACTTTCAATGGAGGACAGGCTCTAATCACAGGGTCCCCTGTTGTGAAGAGTAACCCTTAGGATGTATCTTTCCTTTATACAATATCTGTCAATCGAATCGCATATGTAGACTATGTCAGTATTCTCTGTACCTGGGATGGCAAGAAGATTTCCTATCAAGGTCCGGGAGTACAAGGTACTGTACTGTGAGATATGACAAGTTTCCATTCATCATGAGTAGCAATGAGTGTCTGTAACTGATCATAAATTTCTACAGTTGGGTCTGGGTGGTCTTGTGTAGCCCAAATGCCATGGCCAGGCTGTGCCCACCCTAAAAGCATTGGTGGGCTTGGGGATCACCCTGGGTTCTTCAACCACCAGCCCTTCTAGGCCAAATGTGCAGGATGCCCAATTCCAAGGATCTTTAGGAGAGAAAGCATTTATTCATTCCCTCCCCCAGTCCATGGAGGTGGACTCAAGTAGTTCTTTAGTTTAACAAGGTCAACTTAAAAGAAAAAAAAGAGGGGCACCTGGGTGGCTCAGTCAGTTGAGCATTCGACTTCGGCTCAGGTCATGATCTTGTGGTCTGTGGGTTCGAGCCCCCCGTCGGGCTCTGTGCTGACAGCTCAGAGCCTGGAGCCTGCTTTGGATTCAGTGTCTCCCGCTCTCTCTCTGCCCTTCCCCTGCTCACACTCTGTCTCTCAATAAATAAAACATTAAAAAAAAAAAAGGGCAAGAGACAAACTAAAATTTTCTTATTCACACACCTTTTAGCAAATTTGCATTTTAAATGGAGCAGGTTAAAATCGTACAGCTAAACTGAAAAGCTTAAAAGAACTTATGAGGTTGCTACAGATATTCAACAACAAACATTAACATGAAGCAAACTGTGTTTGAAAAGAAGCTTAAGAGGACAATGGTTTCTCTTAAAAGCAAAGGAGAAAAAAAAAAAAAAACCTCCTGACATGACTTTAGAAAACACCACACCAAATATTTTAGGCATTCATGAGAACTAGTTCTGGAAGCTTGTATAAAGAAAAGACATATTCTTTTCCAGCACCCACATAGCTGTAACTACCCTCCCAACAGTCTCTGGAGTTCACATAATTGGCCCCAAGATTTTCAAATGATTTAGCCAAGTCCCTGGAGTAAAATATTTGCCTTTTAAATGCTCATTGCTTCTTTCAATCACGCCTCCTTTTTGACATCTTAGTTCTTCATCTAATAATTCACTTACCAACTTGTGCAATCACCAAAATTTTCTCTCTTTTAGGATGAACATACAGTTTCAAGGCAAAGGAGAATTTCCAGGATTTGAGATATGCGATATTACTCAATATTAAAGATCTCTATTATGGCATATGTGGAGGATGGTAAGGAAAACACCTTTCTATACACTTGAAGATGAGAAGAAGTTGCCAGTACTTAAGGGTACATCTACTACCCCTTTAGGTAACTAGCTAATATATATAGCATTATAAGTAATTCAATCATGCAATTTTTGATACCAATAAATATTTACTAAATACCTGCTCTGTGTGCTGTGCATACAATGGGGGCTATATAGATTAGCAAGGCAGAATTCAGAATTCCTGCCCTAAAAAAACTTACAACCTCATGAAGAAGATAAGCAAACAAGTATAATTTCCTATTCTTCTGTGATAATTGAATAATAATGAATTGTGGCTAAATGGCTATGCTCCCATCCCAAAACAAATATAGTTTAGATATTTTTAAGTTTATTTATTTATTTTCAGAGAGAGAGAGAGAGAGAGAATAGACGAAGGGGAGATGCAGAGAGAGAGGGAGAGAGAATCCTTCGCAGAGACCAATGGGGGGCTTGAACTCACAAACCTGAGCAGAAACTAAGAGTGGGCCGCTTAACTGACTCGGCCACCCAGGCACCCCTAGATCTTTTAAATAGAAGATAAAAATAATCTCTTCTATAAAGGTGAAGTCAAAATAGAAAAGGATTTGAGGTTTATACCTGGGACACAAACAGTCACGCACAGGATTTCACAGCGCTCGAGACATGTCTCTGTTGGGTTATTATGATCCCATTTTACACATAAAGAAATTGAATCTCATGAAGTTATATTATATTCCTTTAAAGCCACAGAGCTAGGAAGAGTTAGAGCTGGGACTCGATCTCAAATATTCATACTCCAAGATCAGTTACACCATATAGCCAAGTGACTTTTCTCTGTATTCATATAGGTATCTTCACTACCCAGGAAGGTCCCTCATGCAGGGATGTATCATTCCATGAACTCAATTTCCTAAATTTTCTCATGTCTCTTCTAGAGAAAGAGAAATGACTTCGCAAAGTAATTACCCAAAGTTACCCTGTTCTCAAGCTCCACTGAAGAGAGGAAGAGAAAGAAATGTCACAGAGAAGATTAGATTAGAAATAAGACTCGAGCCATTAAACACAACAGGTTCCTGGTGGCAGTTGTGCAATCTGCTCTAAAAGTATCTGAAAACAGGACAGATTCCCAGCGCTCAGGGAAGTTTTAAAACGTAGCTCTGTCTCAAGGTCAGAGAGTAGTTCCGGTAATTTCCAAATCCCTATAATTACATGATTTAGGGGAAATGACAATAAAAACCTCTTTTTTCTCCCAAGTGGAAGCAAAACATTGCATGTCTAGGTTGATGGTCAATAATAACAGAATGATAATAAAGAGCTTACTTTGTAAGCTTTTAATATAGCGACACTTACCTCAAACTCTTTTTCTGCTATTGTTAAATCCTAGAGTTGAGGCTGTGACAAATCACTTGGGTTCTTCTGTGTTGTAACAGCCAATGTTTCCCCAAGGAAGACACCTTTAAACTTCAAAAGACAAAAAGAGAAAGTGTTCAGATACAACATTTTCACTAGCATTATTTATCACCTAGCAGATACAGCAAACCTACTATATTTAGAGTTTCTGCACGACTCCAGGGGGAATACAGAGAAGTCTAAGGCACAACACTTGTACTTGAGCCGCGTAGCGATTTTATTGGGATCAGACTGGATTCACCAAGTGGCAAGGAATCTATGATGCATTTGCAGTTCTAATTAAAACTCCCCAGAGTGGTTTCTTTAAGCCCCAGCCCTAATTCATTTCCAGATAGCCCTGCTGTTGTAAGGTGATTTGTGTACCTTCCGCAAAGACTGTGGAGTGAATTCTTGGTAATCAGACATCTTGTACAAATGTCATTTATGGATCAAATCAGAGAAAAAGCACCGACGTGATCCCAAGGGGGGGAACGTGAAATGCTCCCAGACCCTACAGTGTCCCTAACACGTACAGGCACTTGAGAATCATTTGTTGACTAAATGAAGGTGCTATGCCAGATCCTGCGGAGGCTACAGAGGTGAGGAACACATGATTCCTCCTCTCTGGAGGCTCATCCTCGTGTAGGACAGGGACACGCAAATGACCATTAAGATAGACTTGGCTGCGTCGGATCCTTGAACCACTCCCCACATGGGCACAACAGAAGTCACAGGCACTGCATTAAAAGCGGTCATGAGCCCCAGAACTTCGTATATGTAATTCTTGTCTGCTCATCTCGCCACTGTCCTCCTTGAACCTCCTCACACATCAATGCGTTATTCCTGATCCATTTGTCTGGTCCTGCCTGTTGATGTGGAGCTTCACTTGAACCGGTAGCCTAAGTTATAGCTGCTTACTTTGGCACCTCCGAAGCAAACGCTTAGGAGGGATGGCGTGGTGATTAGTTAAAGAGCACAGACTCTTAACTATCTTTAACCAACTGTATTTAAAGTTTGGCTCTGCTGTTTGTTAACTCTTTGTTATTATCTCGGGCACGTGACATAAGTTTTTGTTGGTGTCTCCGTTTCCTAATCTTTTGGATGAGGATTATAATAGTATCTAACTCAGAGCATTGTTGCAAGGACTGAGTGAATACTTCCAAAGCACTTGGAAAGGTTCCTGGCACATAATTTCTGTATTAAATAAAAGTTACTTCCTTGGGGTGTCCTCTCAGTGCTATTGGACTAAATGGCGAGCAATAGGCTCTATGGCCACGTGGTTTAAGGGGATCCTAGGACACCACCAGCTGGCAAAGAGCATTGGGTGAGCAAAGGTAAGGAGGTGGGAGAGTAAAGAATGTCTAATTAAGAGTCAGCCTGACTAAGGCACTGGGCTCAGGGACCTGCACACGTAGTAGTGATTTTAAAAGATGGTAAGGACCAGGTTTTGGAGTAGCTTGAATGCCAAGATGGGGCACTTGTAATCTCTTCGTATGCCGTGTGCCATCCCAGGGCTCTGTCAGCACTCTAGAAAGAATCCTGGTCGTAGTAAAGAGATTGGCCAGGAGGCTGGCAGGTGATGCAGGCAAGAACATATTTTTCAAAAAGTTGCAATGATATAGGTAAGTGATAATGCAACGTGAAAGTAAGGTGTTGAACACCGAGAGAGAGAATGCTAAGAGAGTAGACACTATTTGGGAGCAAACTAAAAAAAGCAAGGTGTAGAAAAATTATTTGCACATCTATTATATGTCAGGCATGTACAAGGTGCTTTGTAAAACATTCAATTGGTGCAACATCTACGTTGGGTAAATATGGCGACTTGATTAACTCAGATTAAGAAATTCAGGGAGATTATGCAATTAGCCTGAGGTCACAGTTCTAGAAAGCAGCAGAAGAGGGATTCATCCCCAGTCAATTCAGTTCCAAAGTCTAGTCTTCTTTTTACTGATTAAGATCATGGAGGAAATGAAAAGAAGGAGCTGAATGTGCTCCCAAATGTTCTTAGTGGCTGGAAATGCATTCATCTGGGCAAGCATGTTTCAGAGACGAGATGACTCCTTTTGCTTGGATTTAAAAATTTATTTTATTTTATTTTATCTTTTAAATGTTTATTTATTTTCTGAGTGAGAGAGAGACACAGAGTGCAAGTGGGGGAGGGTCAGAGACAGAGGGAGACACAGAATCCTAAGCAGCCTCCAGGCTCTGAGCTGTCAGCACAGAGCCTGACGCGGGGCTCCAACTCACAAACTGTGAGATCATGACCTGAGCTGAAGTCAGCTGCTTAACTGACTGAGCCACCTAGGAACCCCTGATTTCAAATTTTAAATTGTTTTAGGATCCAGAAGTGTGGGGCAGGCAATTGGAAATTTAGGCACTGAATTAGAGGAGAAGTCAGAGTTGGAAACATAGCTTTTGGAATCACTTGCAAAAAATTGAAACGCTCTCCAAAAGACAGCACAAAGGGTGAAGAGGATCAGGAAGACCCTTAGTAAAACCTCATTTAATGGATAGAAGAGAAAAAATGTCTGTGAAATGTGAGTGAGATCAAAAGTCAGGGAAGGGAGTCTAAGACTTCAAGGAAGAGAATTTCAGCAGGAAGCAGACAGTCTAGAGTGTCAGATGCTGCTGAGGTCAGGGAGGCTAAGAAACAGAGAAAAAGCCAGCGGATTTGTGTGAAGCAAGGCCACTGGGACCTATGGGACAACCATTTTAGGGGAATGCAAGAAGCAGAACTGCATTTAAAAGTGAAGGGTGGGGGTGGGGGCCATGTGCCAGGTAGCTCAGTTGGTTAAACATTCGATTCTTGGTTTTTGTCTCAGGTCATGATCTTACAGTTCAGGAGTTCGAGCCCCACGTTGGGTTCTGCGCTGACAGCACAGAACCTGCTTGGGATTCTCTCTCTCTGCCACTCTTGTGCATGCTCTCTCTTTCTCTCTCAAAATAAATAAATAAACTTTAGAAAAGAGTAAAATAAAATAAATAGAAGTGAAGGTTTGGTACTAAAAGAAGGAAAGCAGATGCGAAGTTGGGGTGGGAATGAGGAAAATAGAACATGTTTATAGACTGACAAGAAGTCAAGCGAGCAAGGATGATTGAAACTTCACAGAAGGATGACTGTGGAGAAGAAGGCCATAGAGAAGGCTGGAAAGGTTGAGATCACATGTAGGCGAGTAGTCTTCCCTACAGGAAGTAAGTCCCCTTCTCAGAGACCCAAGGAAGTTCATGGCAAAGGGCAACATAGTGAAGGAAGCCTATGTTGCCAGATCTCTGATTCCTCAATAGAGTTGATAGAATAATGATTTGCTGAAGTTGAAGGGCTAAGAGGGACATCTAAGGTGCATGAGAAAAGCAAATAATCCAAACCCTTCTCTTTGACCTTTTCCTGCCATATTGTTGAATGGCCCACTACAGACATTGTTTCTCATCTTCCTTTTTTTGACTTCTTGTTTTTTGTTTCTTTGTTTGTTTGTTTGTTTGTTTTTGGCATCATGCACAAGATACAGTAGATTTCTAGCTCTTTAAATGGCTCTTAGTTTTTCCTGGCACTTATGAAATATATTTAACATTCTATGAAAAAGAATGAAAATTTCAGAAGAGGAAACATTGTAGCAAAAACAATTAATAGACAGACAGATAGATAGATAGATAAGATATAATGACAACTCTCATCATAAAAATACCCAAAAAAGGGACCCAAAATAAGATTTTTGGTGAATTCTCAAAAATGATAGCTAAATCACTTAAGTTTTGTCTTAGATGACCAATTACATTTTCTACATTTTCTAAGCTTTATTCTCGGAAAATGGGAAACATATTTTTACTTTTAATGTACTCCTCATACTTCATTTCCCTATTTCAAGACAAGAAGAAACATTTTCATATCGTGTAAGTAACAATAACATCACTGTTGATGATAACAATAACAGAAACATTGCCAGTTCTTCCAAACTGTAGGTCAGGGACTGAACTTTAAAGGGTGGACACTGAAATTTATGCAGATTGGGATGAATTCCAGTCCAGCTCCTGCAAAGCACTCCCCCACGCCTCCATTTTTCTAGAGATACAAGCAGTCTCGGGGATTTCCTGGTTGTAGAGAAAGGGTTGGCATGTAGTTGCTCAGGTTCAAATCTCACAGCTCCATGAGGAACACACGAAAGAGCTGAATCTGGGAGAAAACACGAGAAGGGGACGATGAAATGACAAGTTCCTGTGTGGCACATTTGCAACATGGCTGAAAGAACTCATCAGACTACCACTCTTCTCTGTTACAACGCTTTTCATCTAAGAAGCTTGGACATCTTTGACCTACAGAGAATTCCCTTATCTGGATGGGCACAGGAACTAGCACAAGGCAGAGGAGGCACCCAGGTTATCCAGTTAGTGCACTTAGTAAAGGCAGAAGTTTAATCACATCTTATATATAACGTTTTTGAAAAGTTTTCTTCTAAGGAAGGAACATTTTTTTACTGTTTCCAGATGAGAGGCTATTATCTATTCACGTAAATTAACATGTCTAATATATTACTAACACCTCTGAATGGTAGATTTTATTGCCTCAATTTTATAAATTAAGACACCAACTATCTGGAAAATAAGTAATTTTCCCAAGATCATTCAGCTAGAAAAAAGTGGAACTGAAATTTGAATACAGACTATATGTATACAAAGCCCATGGTCCTTACGCCTTAGGAAGCCACTTATCCATGGACCCCCTACTCTCACCCACATGTATGCTATCTCCCTACCCCAGACATAGACTTACCCTTTCCTTTGGTTAAAAAAAAATCTTGCTTTTCTGTAAATTTGTGCTTAAAAAGTACTTAAGACGAGAGCTCCATATTTTTATTCCTGAAAATTAATTACCAGTACAGTAAAACCATGGTTTGTGAGCATAATTCATTCCAGAAACATGCTTGTAATCCAAAGCACTTGTATATCAAAGTGAATTTCAAGAACCGTTGTTTCAGTTGTGATCATGTGACATTTGGCATCACGTACTACTCATATTGCAAGACATCGCATGCTTATCAAGTTAAAATTTATTAGAAATGTTTCTTCATCTTGTGGAACACTTGCAGAACAAGTTACTCTTAAACCAAGGTTTTACTGTATGAGCAAACTCATTTTGTATTAAATATTTTGGATCCAAACTACTCCAAAATATATATGTAATAATATATTTTGAGAACACTTTGAAAATACATATACATATATAATTGGGGGTCCACCGAAATCTGATTTCAACCTCAGTACTCAGCCAAAACTTGCTATTTGACCTCAGGTTCTGACTTAAACTTGGCTTCTGAAAGTGAGAATAGCTGAATGCCTATGCCATAATGTAGTATCAGTAACACAGACAAGGTGTGTTATTCAGATTAATATTAATATCTGAACATTCACTTTCAAACATAAGTGATTATAATGCTTATGTATTATATATTTGTAATATAAGCTTTCTAGAAAGGAAATATTATAATAAAATTTATAATATATTTATTTATAGAAATATTATAATGCCTATAAGCATTCTAGAAAGGACTTAGGGTGAAATTTTACCTGTGTGCTTTGTTTAGATTTTGTCAGTTGAAGCATGAGTGCATTTGACTATTCTGAGAATTAAATGTTGCAATAACTGATCATGATTGTAAGCTTACTCATTTTATGTACCCCAAATTGTCTCTCGTCTACTAAGAACTTTCAGAAAGTTAAAGATCAATAGTTACTAAAAATATAAATCTATAATCCTTTTGTCCCATATTTCTTATGGAATTCAGACATATTCGGATTATAGAACGGCAATATATCACGTGTGCTTATTTATCTACTCTGGGGGATGGGGATGGGAGACTAGGACACAAAACAATGAAACGGATATTATATAGTAAGGTGTATGACTATTTCTATTAAGTTTCACATCAGATCAGACAGATTTTGTGATTTTGTGGCCAAGTGAGTTGTAAAATATTTTCTATTTTCAGAGATGTTGGATTTTTAAATTATATATAAAGGATTATGGAACTATGTAGAGGAGACATTTGCTAGATAACTTTAGGAAGAGTAACAAATGTTTTACAATGAAATGTTTGGAAACATAAAAGTAATAATGTAAGACACAAAAATAGAGATAGATATTGTCAACATCGTACCGTAAGGCTAATCTTGATAGAGTCGTTTTATGAACTGAGATTCATAAGATTAAACAACAATCATCTTTTAGAATAGTATTTAATTTTTAGTTATTTAGTTTTCCATTTAGGCCTTTTTTCAAGAAGGTCTCTATTTGGGATTTCTTTATGCCTTGAGAGGATGAATTAAAATAATTCAATGTTACCATCTATAAATTCCACAAGGGTAAAAAGCTCTCAAAGTATGTACAATAACATTCATGATGAAGATAAAATGTATGAGGGAAAGAAGATAACTTAGAGAAAGATAAGGTACTGAAAACATACCCTGTTCCCACGACTCAAATTTCAAAACAATAGACTTTGTAGAATGTTTTTAGTAAGATACTTTTCTTTGGTTTTGAGTCTATGAATTCAAAAAATTTAAACAAAAAGCTTGTTTTAATGATTGTCATAGCTTGCCAACTATGTAAAGATAAAGGATTTTCAGACTTATCCACACTGTGAGTCCTAGGTACAAATTTTCTTCCAGAAAACATGTTACTGAAAAACATTTTCTGCATTGCACAAAAAAAGTGAGTGATGTTACTCAAAATGGGGCCTATCTCCATTGACACAGATGTAGGCTCTAGAACAATCTAACAGCTGTCATATAGTATATGACTATACTAAGAAATTATTGTTCCTGGTTGCGATATAAAACTTTGAAAACTCATCTAATTTTTAATAATAAAACTGTAGGGGTACCTGGCTGACTCAGTTGGTAGAGCGTGCGACTATTTTTTTTAAGATTTTATTTTTAAGTAATTTCTATACTCAATGTGGGGCTCAAACTTAAAACAATCTCAAGATCTAGAGTCGGACGCTCCACAGACTGAGCCAGCTAGTCACCCCAAGCATGCGACTCTTGATCTCAGGGTCATGAGTTCAAGCCCCACGTTGGGCAAAGAGTTTACTTAAAAATAAAAATAAAATACTACTAATAATATTGTAATCATAATAAAGTTTAAAAAGATAACACTCAAATTTAGTTTTGTATCCCAGAAGTTGATTCTACAATAGTAATATTAAGATTCAGCCTCACCAAATACTGATTCTAACACCTGGCCACTTGTGTATATTTGGTAATGTCAGTGTGTATATATCTACTTGCAGAAATGTATTATTATTATTATCTTATAAACAGAATCATAATGTGCATACTAAGTCATTCTTCGGTTATTGGGTTGATTACCTTTGCTGTCCAATTCAACTATCTTAACTAGTCTTGTAAAAAATATAACTTCAAACTGGGACTATAAAGAACAATATAGTGACAAATTTTGATATTGTTAGTGATGAAAAATCAACCACTCTTTATTGAGCTCCTAGTAAGTGCCACTCTTTGAGCCAGATGCCTTCAACCAATGGCTCTATGAGAAAGGTGGTGTTAGTGAGAAAATCTCACAGGTGAGAAAACAGGCTCAGAGAGATTTAAATGTTGGGTTTGAACCCAATTCTTTTCTACTCGAATTTAAGTTCTTTTCACTCAATCAATGTTTTTGAAGTGTTGATAAGTTATTTTTAATATAATACTATTTTAGAATATATATAAATGTAAGACTAGTAAAGCTCCTAATTATTATGGCTCTCATACGACAAAAAACTAAACCGAATTTACAGGTCGAAGCCAAATTAAACCAACACGATATCAATCTACAACATTGATTTGATATTTTATGTTACTTTGTTAAAACTAAATTGTCAAGTTAAATAATGGAATGATGTTGTGTGGGTTTTATTCTACTTGTCTATGTGATTCTTGTGCTTTCCCACAAGATCAACCCTCAGATGCGTTGCCATTAGCCCCGCGGTTAACTTTTCTTCTTACTGTTTGACTGTCATTTATTATTTTGTTCTGCTAATAATTTTAACAGTGTCCTGTAAAATACAATCATGAGGACAGTTTGTAAAGTTTTATAATTTTAATTATGCTAATGTTAATAAACTGCCAAAAAGTGGAATGCACGCAGACATCCACACCGCAGACGCCTTCTCTGGAACAAGGAATGAGTTGTCAACTAGAGCCCCGTTTCTCTGGGCTTCGACAAGTCATGCACTACGCTCAGGGTAATGATTCAATTTTTCTACCACTTTCCTCTATTCAAATTACTGAGAAATCTTTTCCTGTACAGCATAGTATAATGCCATTGGGCTTGCTCTTAACCCAACCATAAACAGAAATGTAAATGGGGACCCCGAAATCACATGACACGACCCAGATAGAAAGTAGTTGTCCTGATGACCCGAAAGATACTTATTTGATTGTTTTGGCTAACAAAAAGAAAGCACACTCACAAAAATCTCCTTGAATTTCCAGACTCCTCAGAAAACAAAGACATAAACATAGGTACCATTAGATGTTAATAAATGTGTTGTAAAAAAAAACACAAAACCTTCTACTGTTGAGTATGTTTGGGGAACTTATTCCCATATTAAAGGCTCTGGGAAATCTCATTAACTTTGTTTCACTCAGTTCAAACTAGAACGCATTTTGGCAAATGCCACTGTAAACAATGACACACAGTGTACTGGAATCAACACAGTTAGAGAGAACCCCATAATTACAAAGACTGACCATCTCAGAGTATGGACTAACCAATTGTTTTCAACTCAGACTTTCTAAAGTTTGTTTTTTTTTTTTTTCACAGCTCAGGCTTCAAAGGTCTATGGAAATCACCTGTTTAATACTCTACTAAGCACATATTAAGCACATAGTAATAATATCTGGATTTGACTTAACTCTCATTTAATTATTTAATTTTTTAAAAAAAATTGTTTTGAGAGAGAGAGAAAGGGAGCATGAGCGGGGGAGGGGCAGAGAGCGAGAGGGAAAGGAAGAATCCCAAGCAGGCTCTTTGCTGTTAGCGCAGACCTCAACATGGGGCTCGATCCCATGAACCGTCGGTTCATGATCTGAGCCAAGAAAATGAGTCAGATACTTAACTGACTGAGCCACCCAGGGGCCCCTTAACTCTCATTTCAAAGAGAAGAATTATATCTTTTATTCTGATTATGACCACAGTGCCTAGCACAGTGTCTTGCGTGTTGAAACCACTCACTAAATGTTTGATATTTGGCCAATGATGCAATTTCTCTGAGCCCCAGGTATAATTCGCAGAGGTAATTTTTGTTTATAATAACTAAGTCCATAGCGACCAAATCACGTAAGCAAAGTCAAAGCCATGGTCTCAGGAGCCTCTAGTCCTATTGTTGTTGAATAAATATAATAGTTATAGTATATGCAGAAATGAAATATATAGCACACTTTTATCTCTGAGTACAATAAACAGGATTGGAAAGAACATGGGGTGTATTTTTAGCCCCGTGTTTTCACTTCTTAAGAGACTGGATGGTTTGATGTTTCATGTTTTGAAAAAGATGTTTTCATTTCCTTTGAGATTTTTATGAGTTCTTTGCAGCTGGGAAAAACTGCTGCCTCGTGTGGCACACAGGTCTGTAGAAGCCGCTTGTGGATTTTGGCCCCGGGGACGTAGGCGTTATTGTGTATTTCTACGATAAATTTTCAGGGATATGTAACTTGCCTGTAAAAATATGCCTGTGGGCTGAATCTTGGCAGTTAGCATTTTAGTAAGAGATATATTTAGTAATATCTGAATGTCTAAACAACTAACACATAGGTAAGCTATTTTTAAAAACTGGGTGACAAAAAACATTGCCGGCTTTTGAATGTGTTTGGCTATATAACTCTAAATATCAACTTCCAAATTTAT
Source organism: Paguma larvata (assembly GCA_030068075.1). Taxonomy (NCBI): domain Eukaryota; kingdom Metazoa; phylum Chordata; class Mammalia; order Carnivora; family Viverridae; genus Paguma; species Paguma larvata. Next base: position 80,971,355 of record CM057828.1, on the reverse strand, counting down.
TTTTTAAAAAACATTTGAGAAGCAAGGATTCGCGTTCGCCCTACATTGGGTCACCTCATCCTGAAAAACAAACAACACAAATCCTTCATTTGGAAAATTGGTGACACAGAGCTGGACTTTTTGAGTCAATATTAACACATATTGACTTACGTTCTTCGGTTCAAATTTTGAGGGCTGGCAACGATTTGAGGTTCTCAACATGACCTCCCTTTTTCTTTATTAATTCAGTAAGTTTAATAAGTATGCGTAGAGAGTATTTAGCGTTCCTTGCTTTGTCCTGAAAGTACACAATGGCAGCACCTATGAACTGGAGGGCGAGGGCACTGGCTCTAACAGGTGTCTGTAACTTACAAGTGTGGATGAAACACACGAAGCAGCATGGCAACTTCAGCCCTGGGTTCAGCGGTATTGCCATTAATAGTTTATGGAAGGGGACACAATTAGTTAACCCACAAATTAAAAAACCCAAATGAATGAATAAGCAGCGCCTTTGGAAGACAGGCTGGGGTAGTGGGAACTGTATACTTGTCAGATCGGGATTGCAGGGTTGCAGTGTTGTTGTGAGAAGTAGACAATTACCAAGTGCTCAAAACCTGGGGACTATATGAGGAAAATATTTTTAGAGCCGAGTGTCTGTTGGAGTTTCACAGCTAGGAAGTGCTAATGGCAGTACTCAGTAAGAGAAGGGGGAGGGAGTCCAGAGCAGCCAAGAAAAGCCTGGTCCTCGCAGAGGTAAAACCTGTTGTTGGGGGGGGGGGGGGGGGGGGGGTGCGGGGGGGGGGGGGAGGGGAAGAGACTTGGTTTAGAAAGAAGGCTTTCTTTGATCTCACTTAGGGCTACAGTCTATAGCACAAGGAAGGACTGTAAATCTGAAATCTCTGCATTTCCATGGTCAATAGTATAGTACATCGTTTTTAACACTATGTTTAAGTTGGATATGGTTATTATGACTGAAATTTTCTTTGACCAGAAATGAGAAAGAGCCAAGGAGAGAGCTGTCACCAGATTTAAGAAGAAAATTAAGCCGACTACTAAAAAACTCATATTGGACCCATTTTCATATTTCGAAAAAACGTACTGGTTTATCTTCCAATCGCATAATAAGTTGAGCGTTGGCTTGGTGCCTTCACCGACATGATCTCATTTCACCCTGACAGCAACGTAGAGAAGTGTGTAACGTTATTCTCACTTTAGCCATGAGGATATAGGCTGAGAGAGCCTCGCAGAGCCAGCCTCAGATCCCGGATGTTATTCGCCTTTAACTGCACCGTGTTGCACATCGCATACACGTCCGTACCGCTCTCTCATATCGCAATGATTTTCTATTGCTGTTCTTAAATTCCAAGACAGTAATTGAGGGAGGGACACAAAGGGCAGGGGAAACAGTGTAGAGGGAGATGGGGAGCTCTTGGGGTGGAGATGGGTGTGTAGCCTGTAAACCTGTGGGACTGAAATGGGGCCTGGGTAGGGAGGAGACCATCACCAACCATATTCGAAGATGCTATTAATTTGCCAAGTTTGAGGTTCCCAGTGAGACTCCAGAAACATATTTCTTGTTTCCTCATTTACTTACAGCATCTCACAATCCTGGGGGCGCGGCATGATTTGTCATCATACGGATTTCTAGGCTAACCCTGTTTGAGGTAAGCAGCTGCTGAAACCCCAGGTCTTCCAGCAAGCCTCCCAGGACTACCACCAAGGATGTAAGGACTGCCAGCAACTCCACCCAGGGTAGGCAGTCGTCAACTCCTGTGACTCCTTCCCACTTGTCACCATTCCTCCTCAGACCTGCTGACCCTTCTGTTTATTCAGAGAAAATCTTACCCCTTTATTCAACGTTGACAATAACATTGTCTATGTCCCTTTTGTAGTCTGCATTCTGTTATCCGTTTATCATTCTGCCTAATCTTGCCGAGCGGGACTTCCTGACTGTTTATTTGAAGACGGGGAAAGATCTTGAATTTGCGATCCTGTGAGCCTTTCCATTTCAAGGAGGGCAGCCAAGCTCCCAGGAGCCAGAGGGACCTGTCTTGAAGCTTTGGGATATTTTCTAGACTCCTCCTTTTGCTCTCGGACATACCGAGGTCACTCTTAGTGTGGCGTAGGTAGAGTTTTCATAGACAGGGACTATCGGCACGGTGTCTAGAAGAGCCCAGCCTCCAAAGCCTGTGGTGGGCAACCACAGTAGTGTCTATGTCCCTGCCATTGACCAACAAGAGCTTTTAGGCAAAGGGTGAAAAAAGTTTAGAGCAGAGTATAGAATAATTTAAGCATTAGTTTAAAGTCTATTTTATTGTATTATGAAAGGAAGCCATGTTTATTGTACAAACTCTGTGAAATGTAAGCATTTTCACAGGACTCATTGACAACAAAGCAGAAGCATCTCTTAGCTGGTTTGGGGGCCACTCTCCTTCCACAAACTCTGCTCTCATTCAAAGAGAAATGTTACAAACGGGATCAAAAGTTCCTTTTCCTTTTTCTCTTTTCACAGTTGCATCTCATCTAGAATTTTACACAGAGGAGTTTAGGGGCCATGTCCAATTCTTACATGGGGAGGGTTAAGCCTGTGAGTTTGCACGGTACTTGACATAACGCCTGGAACACCTCAATTATTCATTTTAAAGAAGGGCTCGTGGAGAAGGTCTGGAATATAAAGTCCTCCCAAGCCACACTCCTACTTCCAGAATTGTTGCAGAGGAATGTTCAGGGGACTATCTAGTTGTTTCTTTAGCTAACAAGCATTTATTGAACACCTTCTACGTGCCTTGCCATAAGGTAGAGATACCAGAGGAACACAGAGAGAAAAAATAAACAAACTTTGGTTCCTGCCTTTATGGAATTTTTTAAAATAACAAAAAGACTTTGTTTGACATTTAGGTCATTTTCTACTAAAAATAATACTGTGATGAAATCCCTGTGGTTAAATTCTTTTGCACATCTATAAATATTTCCTTGGGATACATTTTTAGAAGAGGATTTGTAAGGTGTCATTTGGTGATCTTAGAACTTATGATAAAACAACCAGACAAATCCATGAAACACAGAATTGAATGGATTATTATTTTGATATCTATAGGAGTTGGGTGGCTCCGAAACCATAAAAATATATGAAAAGAATGCAAGCATTTGACTAAAAAGACAGTAAAATATCTCAAAATCCAAAGAAATACAAAAATCCAATCAAATGAAGTATTTTCTCTTTTTTTTTCGGATTTTATTCTTTTAATTAAAAAACACTTTTTTTTTCAAGTTTTTTATTTATTTGAGTAATACCCAAACCCTAGGTGGGGCTTGAACACACAACCTCAAGATCAAGAGTCACATGCTTTTCTGACTTCAGTGAGGCATCTTCAGGAGTGGGTGTCACAAATTCTAATATGTCTTGAAAATTAGGTTATGAAATGATTCCAATCTAAGGTCTTTTGCTAAGTGACACCTTTCGTTTTAAATGATGAATTCTCTGTTAGAGGTTATAAATAGGGCTCAGTGTGCGCGTGTGCCCCGTCAGCGTCACAAAAAAGGATCCAGTATTGTCCCAACCTGTACCAGCTGGGCCTTATGAAGCTTCAGCAAGCTGGAAACACAAAGTGAAAGTTACACGGTGGGGGAGGGGGGTGTGTAATCACCCAAACTGTGAAGAATGACATAATTACTTCATTGATGGCTAAGCATCTTTTAACTCAAAGAAGATTTAGAAAATTTTTCTTGGTATTAATATATTTTGTGTCAGGAAATCTGCGCATACTTAATACTCCTGGTACTTTCGATGTTTGGAACTTGGCTAGTTAACAGATCGATTTTTTAGTTACAATTTAGAACATGTAGTACCTAGGGGCGCCTGGGTGGCTCAGTCAGTTAAGCGGCCGACTTCGGCTGAGGTCATGATCTCGAGGTCTGTGAGTTCGAGCTCCACGTCGGGCTCTGTGCTGACAGCTCAGAGCCTGGAGCCTGCTTCAGATTCTGTGTCTCCCTCTGTCTCTGCCCTTCTCCTCCTCATGCTCTGTCTCTATGTCTCAAAAATGAATAAACGTTAAAAATATTTAAAAAAAAAAAGAACATGTAGTACCTAATGGATTTAGGCTTGTGATTGAAGCTAAAATCTTAGCGAGTTGGTATACATATGAGAAAAGTTGAATTTCATTGCATTTGTGAGTTTTTTTTAATTAGATTTATGGTTTATTTGGTACCACGAAGGTTTTGTTCGCTAATGTGGACAATTATAGTATTAAAAAAGAAAATGAATATTTGAAAATTGCAAATGGAACTTTAGATGTTCAAAAACATTCACTTAGGGCACCTAGGTGGCTCAGCTGGGTATCTGACTCTTGATTTCAGCTCAGGTCATGATCTCACAGTTTGTGAGATTGAGCCTGACATTGGGCTCCATGCTGACAGTGTGGAGCCTGTCTGGGATTCTCTCTCTTCCTCTCTCTTTGTCCTTCTCCCACTCATGCTCGCTCTCTCAAAATAAATAAACATTTTAAATATTTTTTTTCTTCGTTTTATTAATTTTTGAGAGACATAGAGACAGAGTATGAGCAGGGGAAGGACAGACAGAGGGAGATACAGAATCTGAAGCAGGCTCCAGGCTCCGAGCCATCAGCACAGAGCCTGACACGGGGCTCGAACTCACACACTGTGAGATCATGACCTGAGCTGAAGTCGGCCGCCTAACCAACTGAGCCACCCAGACGCCCCTCAAAATAAATAAACATTTTAAAAAAACATTCATTTAACTATAAATGAGGTCAAACATTAATTGATGGTACTTAAATATGACTGGAGGTATTTACTGGCCTTGGTATACTTAGAACATTATTTGTAAACTTAATTTAACACCTTTATTTTAAAAACTACTATTTAGAATTTGTAATTTTAATTAAAAAGTTCAGAATAATCTTCTCTACAGACAAAATCCTCTTCAAAGATAATTTTAAAATTTAATAATTTTGACTTTTAACGCCAAATTAATACCAATGCACAAGTCCAGGCTTTTGGTAACTCTTGGGTTGATGGTGTGTAAAGTTTCAATTCTCTATCCCTGATTGAGTTATCGCCACAATATGCATAGTATTTTTCCCTACGAAGCATTTTTAATCTTTCTTTTTAATCTCTTATTTTATTCTTATTCTACTGAATTTTGAACAATCTTGGTCTAGGGCACACATTCTGGTTTATAAGCTGATTGGCACCATGGAGTTCTAAGGGACATAAGTGCCTGTATAGAATTCAGAGGTTCAAAAGAAATCTACTGGTTACAAAGTTTTTATATTATTAGGTAAGGGGAAAAAAAAAGAATTGAGAGGACTTTATGAAAGAACCATAAAACTAATTAAAGTTTCATGAAATAAGCCTCACAGGAAAAGGTTTACAGATCTGGAATATGTAAACTGGAGAATACTGAGGTGAAATGTCTAAACAAAGTGGGTTTAAATGTGACTCGAAAATAGTTGTTGGAGTCCTTCCAATAAACTTCTCCCTTCTCCTCCCCACATGAAAGCAAATGAAGCTGAGATTTTTTTTTTTTTATTCATCAGCTGATGTATTAAACACAGAATTTGAGGGTCTCTTAATACAGGAAGAGATATTCTATGAACTATATGCTAAGCAGGAAATAGTACAAAATAGTACAAAAACAGAATTAGCTTCAACTACAGAAAGAGGATTATAGGTTGACCTTAGAAAAAAGCTTTGGATTTCAAGATGACATTATACCAACGATATATTGTATTTCTTTTTCTGGACAAAGAACTTTCTTTTCTGGACAAACGATAAAATAAATAGAAACATTTTTATTTTATTTTTTTGGTTCCAAGAAGGTGATTATTTTTTAATAACTAAAATTTTGTTTTATGTTTTGTGCAGACTTATGAAATGATAATACTCCACTACACTAAATACTACCTGGATACGATCAGTATTACTATTTTTCAATAACATTAGGATATGACCTATGGTTTCAAAGGTCCTGTTTCCTCCTTAATACATCTCCGATACCAAAAAAGTTATCTCAGTACGGATTCTTCACTCAATTTACAAGTTATTTAAAAGAGTCTTAAATTTACACGCACCTAGATATTAATTGTTGGTTATACTCTACTACTAGTTCTTATTGGTATTTCAGAGAGCTTAGAAAATATCCTTTCATAAAAATAGTAGCATGCTTTTTTTTACCTAAAGCTTTCTCATTTTAAATAATTTTCTGGTATTGGAAAATAAAATGTTTCTTTTATTGGTAAAAATAAATGCTATCCATATGTCTCTATGCTTAATTAATGAAACTATATAGTAAGTTAATCAACATTGTTTTTGTTTATTTGTTTGTTATGTACCAAAACAGTTGATTTCTATCATTTTTTAAGTGCTTATTTATTTATTTTGAGAGAGAGAGAAAGTGTGCACACATACACGTTCATGCACAATCACACATGGACACAAGCAGGAAAGGGGCAGAGAAGGACAGAGAGAATCCTAAGTAGGCTCCATGCCGAGCATGGAGCCCAACACGGGGCTCAATCTCACGGCCACGAGATCACGATCTGAGCCAATATCAAGAGTCAGATGCCATCCAGGTGCTCCATGATATCTATAATGGTTTAATGTCGACTAATAAGGAGTTGCCTGGCTGGCTCAGTTGGTAGAGTGTGCGACTCTTGGTCTTGCGATTGTGAGTTCAAGGCCCACATTGGATGCAGAGCTTACTTAAAATAAAATAAAATAAAATAAAATAAAATAAAATAAAATAATGGCAGCTAATATGATTGTAAGTATGTCAAATTATCCTATTCCATGAACATTTATGTTATAGAGTTTAAACACTGAAGTACTAAGTTTATATCTATAAATGGCTTACGGTGGTGTCTAACCTATCTCATAGACTAAGTATTAACAAAATTCTAAAAACTCAACCCAAACTGTTAGACTAAGTCAACAAATTCAGTAAAGGCACAGGATACAAATTTAACATACAAAACTCAGTAGCTTTTCTATATACTGGCAATGAATTTTCAGAAAAAGAAATAAAAGAATTGATGCCATTTACAATATGTCAAAAACAATAAAATACTTAGGAATGAATTTAACCGACACCATTCTTTGGGGACCAAAGATGTCCAGAAAAGGGTGCCAAGGAAATCTCGCAGAGCAGAAGCGAAAGGAACGGAAGGGAGGATAAAGTAGCCCTTGGGCATAGGCAAGTCCTACACATAATTTTAAGTGCATCTTACAAATGGGGTCCCGTAGCTATTCCAACTTCAGAATCCAGGAACCTAGTTCCTCAGAATCCTCACTGTCATAGTCCCTGCTCTGAACCACACTTGTCTTTCTCTAACCAGCCTGTCTCCAGCCCTCAGGGCTTTATTTTTGATGAAATAAAAATCTGCTCATCTGACAAGGTAGTACTTATTAAGTTGCTAATGGGTACCCCTTGGTTAAAGTTATCTTTGCCCAAATAGCACATTTGGTTTATAATCAGATTCTCCTGAGGATTTAAAACTTTACTCAAAGAAATTACTTCAATAATAAAGCTTTCTGAAATTTTGTTAGGTCTGGGTGGAAAAAGCAGATTTAGGAGTGTGGGGATCTAAATACTCCGTGTATATTCATTCATTCGATAAATAATTAGTAAGAACTTCCTGTGTTCCAGACTCTGTTCTGGGCATGATGACATCGGAGAGGAACAAGATATGCAACGTCCCTTCTCACAAGATTGCGTTCCAGGGGGATTTAGGGGAGACAACGATAACTTCATATGGTGAGAAGTGCTATGATGAAAACACAGAATGGTGAGGAGACAGAGTGGCCGGGCGAGGTTGGGCGAGACAGGGGGCGGAGGGGTGGGGCGGGAATGGCGGTTGATGTGCTCCTTTTTCTGGATTGGACAGTCTTGGGACTCCTCTCAGAGCTGAGAATCAGAGTAATATGGAGCTTGCCAGGTAAATATTTGGGGACAGAGTTTTCCAGGAAAATCTCCCAACAAGTTTGGATGGTCTGCATAAATTCAACCAAAGAATACTAGTAACCCTGGCAAGACTGGGCTGTCATCGTCTCTAGAGGTTCCAGAAAACTGTAGGGAATTCAGACCAAAACTGGACCCACCTCCCATGATCTTTTTCTTAGATTTCAATCTTCTAGGCAATTAGAATAGACATACTCTGCTCATATAAGGGTCTAATTATTAATTTATTCATTAGATCTTTAACATTCCTTCAATAAATATTTATCATCTACTATGGGCCAGATGATACAGCAGTGAACCAAACCGATAAAAACACACAACCATATTGAGTGGGAGAGAGATACGGTAAAGAAAATACCCTATTCCATGAAGTCTAAGATGTACAGTTTCTCACATTTCAACATTTCTGAAATGGTCATGAGGCTTACTCGACACCATCTTACATTTATAATTGGTGGCTGGTTTTCTTTCTTAGTGATACAAACCAAATATTGCATCTTATCATCAAAGGCATCTTAGATTTGATGAATTATAGTTAATAAAAAATAAGCACGTAGATAGTGCTAAGAACAAATAGAAAAGTAAAGCAAAAGCAGGGAGCTAGAAAGTGCCGGTGATGTTGGGAGGCAGGGGAGAAATTGTAAAATTTTGGATGGGAAGAAGATCTCATTCAGATGATAGTCCTGTGTAGACTTGAGGATGGTGAGGGACTTGAGGGCTAGTGAGCCGTGGGATCATCTAGGGGGAAAGCGTCCCAAACAGAGAGCTGCAAGTACAAAGGTCCTGAGGTAGGAGCTTGCCAGGTGGTGCTTAAAGAACAGCAAGGAAGGACGTGTAACAGAGCGAGCAAAGGAGACAGCAGTTCAAACAGGTAATGGAGTGCCAGTTATGAATGGCTTCATAAGATGATTTGTCACTGATGGAGAAGAAGACTGCAGGAGTGGTCTGAGGAAAAAATATAAAGAAACCAACATGGGCCATGTTGGGAAATGTCAAGAAGTCAGTTTATCCTTGTGTCTAGACTCAAGAGAGAGGTTCAAATTGGAGCTACTAAATTTATATGCATAAATATATATACATATAAATATATATAAATATATATATAGCCAAATTACTTATAAATTTGAGATACAGAATGCTAAGGACTGAGTTGGGAGTGCGGTACTGCAGCATTTGTCTGTGAACCAACTAAGGAAGCTTGTCCTCAAAGATGACTGACTTACCTATTCTCCACTAGCAACTTTACCCACAAGGCTTAAAATTTCCTAGTTCCAACTCAATTAATTTAAAAGACACTGCGGAATACACTTAACAATGCCGCGGGCATTTATCACAGTGGATGCTGTGACATGTGTGTATTCCTTGGGGACCAGTGTTTTGATCTGTTTTACCTGTTCCAGATACCTTCCAGTACTAATATCTTTCAGAATTAAGTGCAATTGTGCCGTAGAAATCATCCAATCCAGATTTTCTCATTCCTCGAAAGTTACAAATAATGATACCAATTTCCTTACTCATAAAATAGGAATATAATAGCTACTTCATAAGATTATTTTGGTGAAATAAAGAAATAATGAAAGCAGGTAGTACAGCATCTGGGGACACACTGTCAATTCCATAGAGGTTTATTTCCTTATTTCTTTTTCCAGGTATGGTCTTGAAGATATTTTTTAAAAAATCCATTGGACCAGAGTGTAAAGACATGTTCCAGGAAACCACCTAGGACACATACGGGTACTAAAAATCTAGGCTCCTACACTTCTAACATGGTGCTTCATCACACATATGACATAGCACTGCTTATCCATCGGTCAATGGATTAATTTAATCAATGTCCATGTATTCTTTCAACAACTATTTTTTTAAAGGACTTAACTTGTACTGGGCAGTGTACTAACCACTGGAAATCTATTGGAGAGAAAGACAGCATTGCATTCGCGCTGTCAAAATGATTCACGTATGGTGAGGTTGCACTTGATCTTAGCCAAAAGGCCGAGAAGCGATCATGTATGGTGAGATTGAAGAGTAAAGGTGAGAACGAGAAATTTTACAATAGGAGTAGGTGCAATGCACTATGGGAAGACAAGAGCACTGGGATTTTCCCCAGAATCTTTCATACTCATTGGAGGTTTCATCTACTGGAGGTCTAGCGTCAGACGTCACAATGCCATCTTACGAGTAGCGGATGATTTCAAATATAGTTTAGAAACGGAACACCTCACTAGTATCATTAAAGTTTTCTTTTGTCTTCTACAACGAGAAGTGTGAATATGAGTGCCAGATTCTAACCTAAGTGGCCGGCCACGATGCGACTAGGTATTACAGTCAGTTTGTAAGTCAAGCCTGAATCACAGGTTCAATGAGTAAGTTACCTCTCTGTAGATCTTTTTGTAAAGATGCAAGCAAGAGTATATATGTCTGGCTAAATAACACCGACGCTATTTTCCTGCAGGGAAATCAGATCTCGTAAAATTATTTTTATTTTCTTCCTGGCATATTTACATTCAGTGGCTCCTGGAAGCAAAATCTCCAGCTGGACATAGTTTTTTTTGTGTGATAACCCTCTTAAGCTTTTTCACAGTGTTTTTTTTTTCTCTGGACTTTCAAGGTAGATTACTAGCTTCCCTCAACACTTACTGAGTGCTTATGTGTCTGTGTTCCAGGGGTGATGAATTTCAGAATATTCACCTCACACAGCCTTGCACCTTTCTTTCTGGACATCGTGAATTCTTTTCTTTTTTTTAATTCGAGAGACAGAAAGAGCATGTGAGCGGGGGAGACGAGCAGAGAGAGAGAAAGAGAATCTTAAGCAGGCTCCACGCACAGTGCAGAGCCCCACACAGGCCTTGATCCTACCACCCTGGGATCATGACCTGAGCTGTAACCAAGAGTCAGACACTCAACCGACGAGCCACCCAGGCAACCTGCGAATTCTCTTTGATCAACTGTCAACCACAGAGGTCTCTGTGATACTTGTGCACGGAGGTTTACCGTTTGATGCTGACCAAGACAAAAGAAAGCCATAATTAAAATTCAGAAATACCCTGAACTACCTAGAAATAACACACACAAAATTCCTTGCTTATCCACTAACGAGTAACCTCAGATAATTTCTATTTTTTTGAAGATATTAAGTAATTCAATAAGGTTGAATTTGGGGCAAAATACTGCAGAAATTATTTATGGTTTTAAAATTTGTCCTTTTTAAAAAAATTAGAAGTACACTTTCCATTTTAGTTGGAAAGAATTGTTACAGTTTTTGCTTAAAATAAATGTATTTTCAGGCATCTGGGTGGCCTCGTGGGTTAAGTGTCCAACTGGCTCAGGTCATAATCTCACAGTTCATGGGTTGGAGCTTCATATGGGGCTCTGTGCTGACAGCTCAGAGCCTGGAACCTGCTTCTGATTCTGTGTCTCCCTCTCTCTCTGCTCCTCCCTCGTTTGTTTGTGCTCTCTCACTGTCAAAAATAAGTAAATAAACATTTAAAAAAACTTAAAAAAAAAGAAATGTCTCTTTTAAAGCTAGGCATACATTGTGAGTAACATAATTTATCTTAGGGGCTCCTGGATGGCTCAGTAGGTTAAGCTTCTGACTTCGGCCCAGGTCATGATTTCATGGTTCATGGGTTCGAGCCCCCCATGGGGCTCTGTGCTGGCAGCTCAGAGCCTGGAGCCTGCTTCTGATTCTGTGTCTCCCTCTCACTTTGCCCCTCCCCTGCTCACGCTCTGTCTCTCTCTCCTAAAAATAAGCATTAAAAAAATAATAATTTATCTTCTATATTTTCCCATTAAAAATACCACATTCAAATTCAAATTCCCATCCTTCTTGTTGCCTCTGTAGACACCCTCATATGGGTGCTTATACAGATATACATTTTCAAGTGAATTTGAGATTTGTCGAGAAGGACATATGTTTACAGTTTTGTTAATAAAAATAAGCCATGTACTAATTAGGTCAATGAGTGAAGGCTCTAGGTCCTTGGGCTTAACAAATGAGTTGTATTGTACGAATTTCTTTATATCACGTCTCAGATTAGACTGTCAGTTATTAGAGACCAGGGACTAAATCATTAAATATGCATGGCCCTGACATATAATGGAATCTCAATAAATAATTCTTGAACTGGATTCTCAAATGGACCCTAAAGGCAATTAGACTATGGATAAATAAGAATTGGAATAAAAATAAAAAATAAACTTGAACTCTCGTCATATATTTCTTTAAGATATTTTACGTCCTAGCCCTGCATATAGAATGGCTAAGGTACTAGTAGATAGAAGACAATGCAAATCTCCAGAGCTGTAACACATTTTGTAGGCAAACCAATCTGAAAGGAGATTATTTTTTCCCTGTGTTTTCTTGGTTGTTGTTATTTATAGTGTCTGCAATTAAATGAAGTGAACTGCCACATGCAACAATTTTCCGTGCTTATTGTTTAAAGCCAAATATAGCAGGATTCCCAGAGCAGTGGATTCTTATAATGGCTTCACATCTTTCCTTTCTCAACAGCTGTGTGTCTGTTTTGTGTGCCTGTGTGTGTGTGTGTGTGTGTGTGTGTGTGTGTGTGTGTGTAAGTACGTGCTTTTTCACGTCATTGTCTATGTGTTTAAAGGGGAAAACTTCAGGGTGCCTGGTTGGCTCAGTGGGTTAAGTGTCCAACTCTTGATTTCAGCTCAGGTCACAATCTCATGGTTTATGAGTTCGAGCCCTGCACTGGGCACTGTACTGACAGCACAGAGCCTGCTTGGGATTCTCTTTCCTTCTCTCTCTGCCCCTACCCCACTCGTGCTTCCTCTCTCGCTCTCTCTCAAAATAAAAAAATAAACTTAAAAAAGGGGGAAGGGACTTTTGAGAAAAATCACAAGAAAGCAGAGTCTGGCCTGCTCTGACAAACCAAAAATATGAAACCAAAAATGGACTAGTTTCCATAAATCATCTCTTTCCTCACTTTATAAACACCGGATCCATTTGCAAAATTACAAACTTTTAACTTAAAAGTTGCCTTTCCCTAAAAATACATAGTACGAAAAGGAAGTATAATAAAGTCATATAATTAATGCAAAGCCAGAGTACCAGGCTTCCAGGGTCCCTATTAACGCATGTGAGGTAATGTCATTCAGAATGTCTCCCGTTAACATGATGGGATCATTCTATCCTCTTTGCACAAAGGACAATCCTGGGCATGAGGAAGAGAGAGTCTTTTAAAACAGCTTTCTAGTTGTCTTCCTTCCATTGATCTGTTAAGTCCATTACTATGTACTGAATGCTTACTAAGTATCCCCTGCACTGGGGGATACAGAGATGAATAAAGCTAGGTCCATTTCCTTAGAGTTACCACAGTAAGCAGGGCAAGCACACAGTGGGGGGAGGGGGTGGATGTACCGGGGTGGAGCGTGGATGTTACTTGCCTTCCTGGGGACACTGAGGAGGGGTTCCCAGAAGCGTCTTTTCACTGGAGCTGGGAGGGGGGTTGGTGTGAGGGAACTCAGGGAAGGGGTGAGGTGGAAGGAAGGCCCTTCACTTCAGACAGGATGGAGCCACAGAAAGAAAGGCATGAGGCATTGGAGGACCTCATATGTTTGGTGAGTGGGGAGGCCTCTGGAAGGCTCAGACGGTGGAGGGTGGAGGAGGAAATAGCATCTGGACCCTGGAGGCCTTATGAAGGAATATGGGCTTTGTTCCCTAGATGGCTGCGTCTCAAACTGCTGCGTATGTCCTTGCCCAGTGGCATTTGAGGCTTTAGGATAAACATAGTGCCGCGCCAATTTAAAGTACCAATTTAACGTGAAGATTTGGGGAGGGAAAACCATCATTTTATATGAAAATAAACACGTATGCATTGTAAAGTGGAAAGCAAAATTTTCTGTTTGGCTCAATTGTTTAGGGCTTTGCCCTAGACCCTCGGATTTCCTCTCCTTCCATCTCGTCCATGTCCTTTGCTAATGTCTGGGATGTGCGGGAAAGTCATCAGTTGGCTGGCCTAGAGATTGGACCTAAGTATCGCTGCCCAATCCTAATCAAGACTAGCAGTCTCAGACTGTCTCCCCGCCTACTCCGAAAGAAAAAGCAGCCCTCCGTGTTAGGCACCTTCATTCCATCCTTCGTCTCTTCTCAGGTGTGAACTCAAGTAGGTGTTCCAAGTTTAAGAGAAAGGATAATAATTATCGCAACATTTATTAACACCAGGATGTGTCATACACTTTATATACATCATGATATTCAACTTTTAATCTCCTGCTGGAAACTGCGTGTTTTGCATATGAGAAAACTGAGACCTAAGGTCACATAGTTTGGAACGTTGGGGTCAGAATTTGAAGTCAGGTCCATCTGACCCCAAAGCTCATTTTCTAAGTGCTTTCTTTATGCAACTCTGCTTCGGGAAAAAAGTACAAATTCAGAACTAGTCAACCATTTCTGTGGTCAGTGAGTCTTGATGCTTAAAACAGCACACTTGTACATGGTGTCCTAAATTCACAGAGACAAAGCCATACCCAGGCATAAGCCTGCCCACTGTGCACTTGCAGAATCTTCACGTTGCTAGACCTCTTCCAAAGCCACAGACCAAAACAAACACTGAGGCTGGGGTGGTAACATGCAGATGTCTCAGGCTGGGGTGGAGTACTCACTCTGTCTCTGTTGCCCAAACATAAGGAGTGAATACAGTATTAGCCTCACACCTTGTGTAGAGGAAAAAACCCAAACAAAAGAGCTAATGCAAGCAATCTCACTGAGTACCGATTCAGGCTTTCAAGATATATATATCTTGCATAGAGAAATATGGTTGTCCGGGAGTCCAGGTGGCTCAGTCGGTTAAGCATCCGACTCTTGATTTTGGCTCATCTTATGATCTCAGGGCTCATAAGTTTGAGTCCTCGGTGTGGAGCCTGCTTGGGATTCTCTGTCTCCCTCTCTCTGCTTCCCCTCCCCCCACAAAAAAAGATCATTGCATTTAAGTCATGTGGGGTTTGTTTGCAAATTTATGTAAATGGACACCTAACTTCCTAGTTGATCAAAGTTTTTCTCACCCTTTGTACCCACCCTGGTCTAGCAAATTGTTTTATAGAAACTTGAAAATCATTTTACAAAACAGACATTTTCAGAATTTGCTTTTATATACCTGGGGGGGGGAATTAGTACTTAAATGGCAAGAAACATTAAATGTATGGTAAGTGCCTTGTTGCAGGACTTTAGTCTGCCTGGAGTCCCGTGTGAACTCATTTAGTGTTGATGCTGGGTCCTGCCCTCCGGGGTTCTGACTTAGCCCTCCTGGAGGGCCCAGGAAGTGGCATAGCTAACCAGCAGCCAGGAGATTCTGAAGCAGATCACATTTTTGAGAAATACCGTCTGGACTACTGTTATGGGGTATGACATAATCACTTTGCTTGTTTTCTAACTTTTCCAATTTAGAGATTGTATTATTTTTGTAATCATAACCAAACATCTAGTTTTAACAAAAAGAAAATGATTCCAGCTGCTGCCTTAGGCTACCATAAATACTTGGCAAGATTTCCAACATATCCCATGATTTTTTGCTGAATTTTGGTCGCTAAAAAGTAAGCAACTGCGAAGGGGGTGGGGTACCTGGGTGGCTCAGTCAGTTGAGTGTCTGACTCTTGATTTCAACTCTTGGTTTCAGGGTGGTGGGACTGAGCCCCACATTGGGCTCTGCACTGAGCGTGGAGCCTGCTTAAGATTCTCTCTCTCTCTCTCTCTCTCTCTCTCTCTCTCTCTCCCCTCCTCTGCCCCTCTCTCCTGCTCACACACTCTCTCTCTAAAATAAAAAAAAGAAAGAAAGAAAAGAAAAAGCAACTGGGAGTTCAGAATTCTCCGTTGGTGCTCAGGCTCTTCCCCCAGCCTCCAAGCAGACTGAATTACTTGAGCCAGGTTCCTAATGCACAATAATAATAATGAGAAGAAGAAAAAAAGACACGCAACTGCTAGATGCATCAGCACTGTGAACTAAGGATTAGGATGAAACCATTAAATTGTAACTTATTAGAAATTAAATTGGCAATGCTGTCTAAGTGCTACGTCAAGAGCTAGGGGCAGAACTCCTTAACAGAGCAGGGCCAGACTGTCGGCGTGCCAACCAGGACCGCGCTCACCCAAGTGAGAATGACGGAGTCATTGAGAATGGGCGGAGTGAGAATGGGCGGAGTTTGCTTTTCATGCCTTTACAAGTCTCCGCTTTTCCAGGCACACCCGAGGGTTCCTGGGCTGTAGGGGCCATGGTTCCCAGGTTAAGAAATCCTGGACTAGCCTGTTGAGGTAGTTTTGGGAACTACCTCATCATCCAGGTATTTGCTGTCCTCCCAGGATAAGAAACTCTATCTTGAGTGGAGCTGGGCCAGTTTCAGGGACTCCTTGGAGAGCCTCTCAGTTCTCAACAGGTCACCAGAGGTATGAGCAGAGCAAGAGGACTTTATATTGGATGGACAACTTGAACTGCAGGGAGAATACTGTATTAGGCTTTCATATCCATAATTGAATTTAATTCCATCTAACTTCAAATTATCTACATTGTAGAGGTTCAGTTCGGAGAGGGTAAGCAACCCGCCCAAATTCACACAGCTGATGCAGTGGTAAATCCTAGTTTCAAACAAAAATCTGACTTTGAAAACCTCACGTCCAAGGAGGTCACAAGGAGGTCACGTGAGAAACCCTGAGAAAGATCTCAGAAGCCACAAAGCATAAACTGGGACTATTACAATTTCTGAGGCCAATATAACCTCAGGAGGGGGCAAAGGAGAGATGGGAGAAATTAAGAAATGATGATGTGTGCTATGAGGTAAGTTCCAACATTTTGTTTACTTTGGGACACTATGAAACATATTTGAAAGGATAGCTTGCATCCATGAAAGTTCGGCTAGAAAATGTACTGACGGAAGGAAAGAGGTGTTTATGCAACCAGTCTCTAAATAGAACTAGGTAATCAACAACATCGGCAGCTTAATTAATGAGAGACGATGATAAAGGGGCATGTTTTCAGTTAAGAAGAGCACTATTCAAGATCAGTTTAATTGATACATATTCTGCAAGACTGAAAAAGATTATAGAATTACAATGCCATCTCATTTATAGAGCACTTAATGTACGAGGATAGATGTGTCCCGTTTTGTTTCCGCTCACATCAAGTCTATAGAAACTTGTGTTAGATAAGCAATGGAGAGGCATCACACATGTCTCCAAAAGGCCTCTCCGCTATTGTCACCCCAGCTTCTCTCTGTTGCATTGCTCTGTTTTGTTTTCCTCAGAACACTGGGTACCACCTGAGATTGTCTTAATTTACACCCTGCTGTGTGTTATCTATATCTGCTATGAGAACATGATCTCTTCAGGAGCCGGCTGGTTCATCACCGTACACCCGGTCATACGTCTGTGCCTGGCGCATTGTAGGGGCTGGTTGCAAATTTGTTCAAGAAATGGATAAGAAAGTCAAAGCACTTGCATGAGGGATTCAAAAATATACATATATCTGGCTAAGTTTATGTTTTGGATCTGGTAGTGGAAAAATAATATAGCTGCATCTAAAAATGTTACCTTCTTATTTGGATTTGTAGTTACTCTCCTGTATTTTTTTTTAAAGAGTGCTCTGAAAAGTACGTATTTTATATAAAATATAAATACATATTACACAGAAAAGCCAATGTTTATTGCGTGCCTAACTACGAGTCAGGTATATATTATCGACTCAATCCCACAACAGCACCATGAGCTGGGGCAGTATTTTTTCCCTTCTAAATGCTCTAGACGCAAAAATTAAATCAAAGGCAGATAAGGCCACTTACCAAAGTTGTCCAGCAGCGAGGTTGTGGAGTTGGGATTCAAACCTAAGCGACTGCACTCCAGAATCGATTGTCTCAATCACTATATCCTACCGGCTCTCTATTATAGATCAATGTCATCCGCGGGTATGTTTGGGGTTGTCTTGCTTTATTTTGCATAAACATGACAGGAATCGTTACATACTTAGAAAAAAAATTTTTAACTCTTTGATGGTCCTGGCATTCGGTGTAAATACTGGTCTAAAAAGTATACGTGACCCCCTAGATTGCCTATTAGTCACAAGGAAGGAAAACCAGTAGCTATGCAGGCAAGAAAAAGACTACCTCTTGACTAGAAGACCAAAATTAAATTAGCAGTGAGCAAGGGGTGGACACCATGTGTCCACTGTGGATGGCATACCTTGAAAAGGACACATCAGCACTTACGTAACGATACATAACCTGATTCTAATCAAGAAGAAACATCAAGCAAGCCCAAGTGGAGGAATATTTCATAAAACAACATCTGTAAAACCAAAACATCAATGCCCTGAAACACAAAAGAAGGCTGAGAACCTGTTTCATATTAAAGGAGAATGAAGAGAAATGGCAAATAAATACAGTGCATGATCCTAGACCAAAACCTTTACCAAGGAGAGGAAATGCTGTCCATTATTGAATTAATTGACAAAATTCAAACATGGGCTATAGATTAAAGCATTCCAGCACTATTGAATTTACTCAGTTTGATAACCACATCGTGATGATGTAAAGACTATCCTTGTTCTTAGTGTATATTTATACACCAAAGGGTAAAGGATAAAGGGGCATGAATTGTACCACCTACTCTTGAATGGCTCAAACAATAATTAAGAATGATAAAATATGCAGCAAGTTTTTAAAAACTGGTGAAACTATAGAAGTCGTGTTGGGAGTCGCTTGTATTACTCTTGAAACCTTTTGGTAAATTTAATTATTTCAAAATAAAAGTTTACAGTTAAAAAAGGAAAAAAAATGCTTCAAGGAAGCATGAGTTTATTAATTGATATAATTGATTTACACAGACTGTATTTTAAGAAAGAGGATTTGGTTCAATATCTTATCCAAACTAGGACACGATTACAGTTGGCAGGTGTGTTATCATGCTTCTGTCACAGGAGCCACAATGTTGTCACTAATTATGACCACTTACTATTGGCATTCCATTTCTCACTTGTCAAACAATGAGATGTTCCCACAGTATCCTGTATGTCCTAAAGATTTCCTGATAGAAGTGCTCAGAATCAACCCAAACAACGGGTATCCTGCCATGAGGCAGACAGACTGCGTGATCCAGGGAAAAGGCTAACAAACCACGAGCTGGTCGAGACCATGGTGGAGATCTGTGAGGCATTATTAGGTCTCTAATTTACAATTTAAGATATGGAGGAAAAAATGTTTAGTAATTGGCCGAAGTTACGTATTTGTATGAAACAAGGAAAAAGCCAGTTTGGAAGGTGGGTAATACTAAACAAGAAGGCGTGGAATGCATATTTGTTGCAT
The DNA here is from genome assembly GCA_030068075.1 of Paguma larvata. NCBI lineage: Eukaryota > Metazoa > Chordata > Mammalia > Carnivora > Viverridae > Paguma > Paguma larvata. The sequence goes on along the minus strand of CM057828.1, from coordinate 80,952,091 downwards.
TGTTATGTAATAATCAGTATGTGAGGACTTTGACTTACTCCAGTACCTAGCACACATTGCCTCCTAATGTTTATACAGTTTGTGGAAGCAAGAGTTTGTTCCTTTTTTAGTCACTACACTGAGGTTGAAAAGCTCCCAGTTTTGATAGAGCTCTTTTTTAAAAATAGCTATTTTAGTAAAGGGGTAATTTCAGCTGAGTGCCCAGGAGCTCCCCCTGGAATCCTTTTTATTTTGGGTAGACTACAGTTTGAAGACAGCCATTTAATCTTACGTGATGGTGACCATTAATGATACGTAGAATTTCAAATCTTCCCCCATACATAATTACAAATAGGGAAAGAATCTTGTACCAAGTCATTAAGATGTATTTTTAAAAAACTGCCTGCAAGTTTGTTTACATTAATGATTCTAGTGGCCTAAGTGCGCAATCCAGCTGTTGGACGGCTGATCTGCCCAAGTGCAGTATAATTCAACTTAGCACTCAGAATCTGTAAGAAAAAACTTGATTCCACTAGAATTTATAGACCTAAAATTAGCTAATTACTTCTTCCAGAGCCCTGAAGATTAAATAAAGTATTAACATAGCTTACAGCTAATAGAGGAAAATAAGGTGTTTCTCGTAAGAACTTAGAAACTAGAAAAACAAGATTATTTCCCTGATACGAAGGACAGATGATAGTGGTGATACCTAGGAGAAGCCCAGAGAGTGCTGGCAATAGCGAATAGAGTTTTTTTTTGGGGGGGGGGAATTTACAAAACAATCCCTCCTCAAAGTGTTTAAAGTATTATTTAAGGAGGGCATGGATGGATGTGATTATAATTAAGAAAGATAAAATATAAAAAACTGTATATATACAATGAATGAAGAAAGGCTTTATTTGCAAAAGCAGAAGGAGCCTTGAAATGGGGGAGTCCCGTGAGCAGTAATGTGGCACCTTAATTAGGAAAGACTTGTGCTCTCTGTGCAGGGACAGTTGCAGGTCATCAGCCTCACCTGGGGATGACATCCCCTTCAAGACTGGCTTCTTGTTGCATTTCTTTCCCTCACTAAGCTACCTTCTGCATTTGGCTGCTCAAAAGGAGAGAATGCACTGAGCAAATGAACTGGAGCTTCTGTTCCATTTGTCAGCTACATTTCTCATTTAAATGAAGAATTTGCCGCTCCGTTGAACACAGCAGTCTCTTGCCAGTTTAGTTAGCAATATGAGATTCCTCGTTCTCGTGCTGCCGTGCTGACTCTTCAAAGCTGGAGACCAGTTTTCTGGGAAGCAATGACCGTGCCCAGGTACTGCTAGATTGAAGAGCTGCATCCCCACAAGCTCTGCCTAAATGACAGCTCTCTCTTTAAACCCTCAAACTGTAACCACTGGGAAATAGATCATTCTGCTAATTAACCATAATTAATTTTATAGCCTTAGTTCCACATCCTATTGGTTTTAATGTTATTTCAAAATAAAAACCGGCGGAAACTAAAGCATTACATCAACAACATGCGGTGCTAGGTAGTGTCTCCTTCCCGCAGCTGGATGGGTAGGGCAAGGAGAGGAGGAGGAAGCCCAAGGGGTCTGGGTGAGGGGCGGGGAGTTGAGGACAGGCTCCATTCAGAGCAAGCACTGGTTTATGGGTTGCAGTTCAAAGGACTTAAGACATATTCAGAAGCCCATCAGGCAGCATAGAATGAGCAAGGCAAAAAGACCGAAGAGAGTCTGAACTCCTCTTTCTCCACCCATGGGAAGCAAGATCTATTACGACTGTCTGAAACCTTTACTCCAGGAGTGCTCTGCCAACCATTAATTTTCCTGATCTCGCTGTCTTCACAACCCTACCGTTTGCTCTTTAAATCGTATTATCCTTCAGGGAGGTGAGGCTATCTCATAACAGAATAATATAAATATGAGTCAGCTAGGAGCTACTGAGTGCCTACTACATGCCAAGCACTCTGCTTCATAGAGTGTTCTCATGTAAGCCACACAGGCCTGCAAATTAGTTAGTAGAATATATGTATTTTTTGTATACTTAAATATGTATGTGTATATATTTACATGTAGGGGTGGAAACTGAGGTCTATAAAGGTTAAGTAACACAGGTCAAAATTCACAGTGCCAGTAGGTGGAACAGGATTGAAATTCACATCTGTCCATGTTCTTCCCACTGTACCGCACTACAAGAGCACCCCTGGGCAAATCCCTAATCAACTAGGACCCGTTTTACCTTGGACCCAGGCCGTTTTCCTGGAAGCTTGTTTCAGGTATGCAAAAGTGCCTCTGCAATTTTAGGGATGAAACAGCTTTTCATACTTACCTACAGAAATTGGCAGTTATTATTATTATTATTATTATTATTACTTTGCCTGAATATTCAAGTAGGACAATAATAATTTTCCATGAAATGCTGTTTTTAATTTTTACTTTCATATTGATTTTTACCTTGTTAGTGCCTTTATACTTAATCTCATATTCTTCAAATACTTAGGAAAGATAGAGCCAATCTGCATCCTTTCAAATATTCACAATTGTGAATACCACTCACACCCTTACATTTTTAGTTTACTTCGGCAGAAAGCACTTCACTGACTGAAGACTATAATGTCCTTGAACAGCAAATATAATTTTTACCGAAGAACTCAAAAGTGCAAGAGAACACAGGCCACGTTTTGTACCCTATAAGGGACCTGGAACAAGTTAGTGTTCAGTAAATACCAAATAATATACTGATTGAATTTAAAACACCATTCGGCATTTCAGGCAAATTTTCAACCTTACTGGAATGGATATTATTTTCATACCAGTACAAAGAAAATGATAAAAACTACTACTTGTAGATTGTGTTTATAAGATATTGGAGCCCTGCCAACTCCTGTGGCTATTTAAAGCATTAATAGTATACTATTGTTACCGTCACTTTTGAATAAGAAAAGGCAATCAAAGAGACAGTCATTTTTCCAAGGCCATACAACGGCAGCAGATCAATTAATAGCTTCTGGTTTAGTCAACTTATGTTCCTACTCTTCTGTTCCAATCTTTTGTTTTCCAAGAGAAAAGTTTTTTCACTTATTCGTCACGTCACTGCAGATATGAAGATGTCCGGGGCAACGTAAGAAAGTATTTTGTGTTAGTAGTCATCACACCAAATGATTTCAAAGTATTACCTACTTGTTATGATATGTGAACAATATAGAATTGTGGGAAACACAAAAATTAGACAGCTACTGCCATACTTATGGCAATAACTTCCCCAGTGACCCTGTCAAACCAGTTTCTCTGCTCTTTTGAAGAACGCTTCCTTTTCTCTCACTCTACACATCGCTTCTAGATAGGAATTGCCATGTTCTTACAGGACTGCACATCCCTGGCTACAGGGTCAAGGAGAGGGCAGGTGAAACGATTTGGGCAATGATAGTAGTTACATTATTGGCCCCAGTAATTGGTGCAGGCATGTGCACGTGACCTAAACCAGGCCAATCAGAATCCTTCCCAGAGATTTTTGCTAATTCAAGAGGAGGGAGGAAGAACTTTCTGGGAAGATGTGAGCCTAGAATCTGCCAGCCATGGCCAAGTCCCCAGTAGTAAAAGAAGCAAGCCCACAGTTAAAAGGGAATATAGCTGAGACCCAGAAAGAAAAATAGCAGAAATTATTTATGGTATTTAGATCCTCGATTCTAGATATTCCTCAGGCCAGCTGCACACATGCCCTTCCTACATCTGAGAACATAATCCAATAGACTCATTCTTTGATTATGCTAGCTTGCATAGAGTTTCTATCATTTGCAGTAACCCCCCCCCAATCTGATTAGTACAATAAATGCATAAAGTTGAAAGTGGAATAATCCCCCACACCCCGTCTCCAGAGGTGCTAGTCAGGGCTAATGGGTGTAAATGCAGAAACCTGGTTTGACCCATCTTAATCAAATAGGGTGATTCATTTGCTTATATAACTGAGCCTTTGGACAACCAATTGTGAGAGACAGCCCTGTAGATTCTGGACACTGGGGGATCATGACTAGGGCTGCCTCATTCCTGCTTTTCTCTGCGGGTTAACTCCATTCTCTCAGACTGATTCTTTTCCACTTGGAACACAATTGACCGCCACCAGCTCAAGAATCATTTTGTGACTGGAGACAGAAGAGCCCTTTCTCCTCCTCTCAAAGAAGCTAGTTAGAAAAACACGGTGGCCAGAGGCTCTCAGGTAGCACAACCGGTCAGTTCCTAAAGCCAGAGAGAATTGAAAAGATGATGGTAGCTTCCATTTGGGATAACTGACATGAGCGAGAAGAGGAATGGTTTATCGGATAAAGAAGGTTACTAAGAAATGCGTAAAGCAGGTAACCAGTTACTGATCTCATGTCCTCTGTTAACAGTTTGGCGCATACCTTCCGGACTTTTAGGAAAATTCCAATGTATCTGCTTATGCCAGATGCATCCCAATATTTAAAGCAAAGCACAGTTAGAATATAGATTTCTCTGTGGAAAGGAGACATGCCATATTGTATGTGGTGTTGATATGAAGGGACAAAATTGTCCCTATTTCTTTTTTTAATTAAAAAAAATTTTAATGTTTATTTTTTAGAGAAAGAGGGAGAGACAGAGACAGAGCATGAGTCAGGGAGGAGCAGAGAGAGAGAGAGAGAGAGAATCTGAAGCAAAATCCAGGCTCTGAGCTGTCAGCACAGAGTCCGAGGTGGGGCTCGAACCCACAGAATGCAAGATTATGAAGGCTGAGCTGAAGTCAGATGATTAACCAACTGAGCCACCCAGGGGCCCCTAAATAGTCACTATTTCTAACTGGTGGCATTCTACTTTCTTTTAGGAGCAAGAAAAAAGCAGAATTTTGCAAAAGGACTTGGAGGTGCAGGCATTACGCCGTCTAACTTTTGGCAGAGGACATCTTTCTGAAAAGATATTACAAAGATGTCCTTGTGATAAAAAATCCTGAGACGGCTCTTTCCCTTCTGCTTACATCCCTTAAGATTTGCTCACAACATGGTTGTGGGCATACAGCATATTCTTCATACATAGATTAATTGCCTTAGAATCCTTAATAGGTATGTATTTTCATCAGGCCTCTGCTGTTTTCCATAATATTACATGGAAATATATATAAATATATATTTATATTTGAAAAGATGTTAACGGTTTTACAGTTTTGTGATGTTTAAAGATTATCTGCAAGGCTTTATAACGTAAGCTGTAGCAACCAGTCTCTGAGAAGGGCCCTGGGGATTCTCACCGTCTTGGTGTTCATGCCCTTGCATAATCTCCCACAGTGCATCAAGGCTGTTTTGTGTGACCAGTAAAGTAAGACAGAGGTAATGGTTTCTGAGGCGAGGTGACTCGGCAGCTGTGCCTTATCTTCTTGTATTATTCACTCTGGGAGAAGTCAGATGCCATGTCATGGATATTCAAATAGCTCGGTGAGAGGATATGTGGAAAGAAATCAATGTCTCTTGCCAGTAGCCAAACCAATTTGCCAACCATGTGAGTGGGGCACCTTTAGCCCCACTGAAGCCTTTTCGTGAGGTCAATCTCAGGAGACACCTCAGAGAACCTCTTGAGAAGACTGAGCCAGAACCGCCCTGCCAAGCCATTTCCTAATTCTAGCCCATGGATGAATACTATGAGAAACAAGAGATGTTTTTGTTGTTTTAAATTTTGGGGAGTTATTTGTTACACAGCAATAAATAACTAATACATACACTAGTAAACTATATCTCAGTAAGCTTAACAGTAACTATTTCTTCTGAAATTCTAAGTCAATTTCGAGATGTCAAGTGAGACCACATTACCACAAATGGAATATGTTTTCTGGTTCCTTCTTCCTGTTGAATCTACTCCTCTGAGAAGTGCATATCTCTAAGGCAGTAATAATTAAATGTTTGTCTTCAGCCAATGGGATATTTGTTGCAGAGAAAACTAGAAATCCTGTTTTCTTTATCAGTAGCAAAAATTCAGGCAAGAGCTGAGGTCACTAGTAAAAGAATACAAAGTAGCAGTTAGGCAATCTCTCTCTCCCCCACCCAACAGGTTTTCCTTTAAATGCTAAACAGACCTGCACCTTAAAAAAACACATTCAACAAAAGGCTGCTGTTTCTATATTTTAGAATCTTTGTTGTTTACTTTCACTAAGTAATTTGTTGAGAAAAATGCACGCTCCTGAAATATTTTTAGTTATATAAACTCCTTGTTAATTGCTAAAGGAAGGGGTTTTTGGAACCGCTCATGCTAATATTTGCTTTCCTGAACACCAACTGTCCCTTAGCTACCCGTTCAAAAGATTCAAAGAAAGAGCTTTAAATATGGCAAAGAAGGAAGAAGGAGAAAAATACCACTTTGAAAAAAAGAACTATTTTTAGAAAAATTCAAATTGATCTAGGCATTCTAACAAGGGTAACAAGGAATTGTTCATGTCTAAAGTTACAGATTTTAACATGAGTAAATATGAAAATATGGTTCCTTTTTAGCTGCAGTGTTGAAAAAAAATCCTACCAAGTTAAAAATCATTGTCATTCAGAAAGTAGATTAGTGTTTGCCTAGGGCTGGGGGTGCAAGGGGTGGAGAGTGACGGCTAATGGGTTCAAGGTTTCTTTTTAAGGGGGATAAAAACGTTCTAAAATTAGATTATGATGATGGTTGGACGGTTTTGTAAATTTACTAAAAAATCCATTGAATTGTATACAGAGATGGGTGACTTTTGAGAAATAGAAATTCTAGCTCAATCAGACTCTTCTGAAAAATGGTCATTGATGACCCTGAAAAGACTCAGCTAAAGGATTAGCAGTGTGCAGAAAGTCAGCAAAAGAAGGATTCTAGCTCAGATGTTGTTTTCCTCCTACTTCTAAGCTGTTAGATGTGCGTAACTGAAGCTGAAATCAAAGTTTAAGATGCCCCAATGGGACATTTAAAAACCTCTCTAACAAGAAACACATTTAAGAGGCTTTGTTTAAGCTTGGAGGTATGCTTCACCTTGTGCTCTGACAATAAATTTGATAGACTTTGAACTCGCTTTCAGAACTGAATGGGTAATAGCTCCAGTTGTTTGCAGTTACTATCAAGGCAAATGCACAGTGCAAAACTGAAACTCTCACAAGTGAAAAAGGCATGCTTTTCACAGACATTACTGTAACCACAACAAAGCATGCCAGATATTTTGCATTTTAATTTTTTCAAAAGGTTACAAAGAAACTGTTTTCCTATGGGTTACCTCATATATATATGTAACAGTTTTGAGCTCTAAAATAAGCAAGTCTGTTTTGTTTGTTTCAGTTTTGTTTTTTTTTTTTGATTTCTGGCACTATAACAACAACCAAAAAATCTTGTTAACTGGATTTTGTTGACTGCCCGAAATATAAAAGTTTTGTAAGGGGAAAAGCTTTAGTTCTTAAGTAAAAGCTCAAAGATAATTAAAGGTACCCTAACTATAATTGCAGCTATACATTTATAAGTTAATTAAAAGCTCATTAAATGTCCAGGTCAAATTGTATGTTTTATTAAAAAAATATAAAAATGTATAACGAAAATATATTCAAAATAAAACATAATCCTTATAATGCAAAAAGCTAGGAAGAAAAGACTATTACTGCATGATTCCACTTTTTCATGTTCTGGAAAAGCAAAACTTGAGGACAGAAAACAGATCGATACTTCCCAGGAGTTGCTGGAGAAGGGGAGGAGACTACAACGGAGCACGAGGGAACTTTCCAGATAATGGAAAAGTTCTGTATTTTGATTATGTGACTCTGTGCATTTGTCAGAGCTCACTGAACCGTAATGAAAAGGGATGAATTTTAACATAAGTAAATTATAACTCAACATCTCACATAAATATATGAGAAATATTAAATTTAACTACATGTATTTGACCAGAATATGTTGTCAGACTTAACTATAGAATGCAAAAAATACACTATGGCATCAAACAAAAATTGAGGCTATAGTTTTATAGCCTTTATGGAGGTTTCATGATTTTCCCCAATTTTTTTATCTTCGTTGTAGAAAACTTGATGGGAAAAAGGTTTTAACACCAGTCTGAATAGAAACTCTTTAAGCCAAAATTAGTTCCTACAATGTAGATGATCAAATGTTTTACAGGGTACTAGCTTCCATATTCACTCTATTATTAATTATGTACTGTATCTCCCTATAATTTCTCTATCACTTTCGTTATTGCAGCGACTTGATACACCATAGTTCATTATAGGCCTGCTAAATGCCAGCCATTCTCTTGCCTCTCTGTGCATCTCTGTCCTGTCTGTCTCTCTCTACACATGCAATTTTTTTAATGTTTTTTTAATTTATTTTTGAGAGACATAGAGACAGAGTGTGAGCAGGGGAAGGGCAGAGAGAGGGAGACACAGAATCTGAAGCAGGCTCCAGGCTCTGAGCCATCAGCACAGAGCCCGATGCGGGGCTCGAACTCACAGACCGTGAGATCATGACCTGAGCCGAAGTCGGCCGCATAAAACCGACTGAGCCACCCAGGCGCCCCCACACGGCAATTTTTAAAAGAGAATTCATTTGATTTCATTCCCTTGATGTAGACACCTTTTTACTGTAGGTTGAGAGAACAGACCAAGCACATTATAATTTTTCTTGATATATGTATACATATGTGGCAATGTTACACATTTAGTAAATAAAATCTAGATTTGAACCTAGATTTTTTAAATTGGAAAACATATCTTGTCATATTTATTCCTATTTTGTACCATCATGTGAACTGTTTGAAGGAAGAGGCAGTGCGATGTCTATTCATTTGCGATCTCTATTATACCTACTTCAACGTAATGCACGATGCTCACATATTGTTGCACAAGCGACAAAACCGATCCATTAATAGTCATCACAGAGAGTTGTATGCTATTATAATATTTAATGTTACATCAAAATCTTTTTTGGAGATGTGTTTATATTAAGAGTTACAGGGAAGGGCTTCTCCCTACTGATATCAGTAACAAAATTGATTTATAATTTATCCTTGAAAGTCGTGGTCATTTTATTTTTAAAAAAGTATTTCCGGGGCGCCTGGGTGGCTCAGTCAGTTAAGCGGCTGACTTCGACTCAGGTCACGATCTCACAGTCTGTGAGTTCGAGCCCCATGTCGGCTCTGTGCTGACAGCTCATCAGAGCCTGGAGCCTGCTTCGGATTCTGTGTCTCCCTCTCTCTCTGTCTCTTCCCCTGCTCATGCTCTGTCTCTCTCTCTCTCAAAATAAATAAATGCCAAAATAAAAAAATAAAGTATGTCCACTTATTACGCAAGGCTTGGAGGCATAACTTAGTTCCATTCCAATGAATTTGAGAGACCAATTGACTGTGGTTGTGATGGCTTTTGTAGATTAGTGTTGGACATACTTTCTGTCATCCTCCTAATAAGCCTGCCTGTTCTGCAGAGGCTCCCGGATTCCTTGCAGCTGGGACCCAGGGTTTATTCAGGATCAGCCAATGAGATGCTCTTCTGGAAGAGCAAACCCTACTTCTGTTGTCTCTGCTGACAAGCCCAGTTGTGGAGGTGCCAGGTTTGTCTGTGAGAGCTTGAGTACAGCACCCTCTCTGTCTAGTCACTAGCTTCATGGGTGCAGGCCATGGGGTTTTGCTGGTTTGGACTATAATGAGTGTGAAGTGGTCCGAAGCCAGCAGCCATAGCACAGGTTTTCCAACGGTGGCATGAGTAGTGCAGTTCTGGAGCCTGTCACTTCCTGGCTGGAGAAGAGACAGCAGCTTCCTTGGTGGTCAGTTATGTGCAGTGGTTTTGTGAATTGTTGTTAAAGCTATACCTCAAGGTCTGTTTCTTCAGCCATTTCGATGGTTCTTAGTCACTTATACCCCATAATAAATCCTTTCCTGCTTAAATAAGCTTGAGTGGATTTTATTCTCTGCAAATGAACCCTGACCAATACAGAAATGAAATGGATTGTAGTCATCTATGGACAAACATTAAATGGATGATAGCACTATATTGTCAATCAATACAGTGAACAAAATGACTCCTGAGCCTAGCTAAGAGGAATGAATTTACATTGTAAGTTTAGATGGAAATTCTTTGTCTATTTGTAATCTAATGAACCCCAAAGAGAAGACTATGTTTTGCATACAAACTGAACATCGCCTGAAATAAGGAAGTATTGATCAGGACCTGTAAATTTATATTTTCCTTTTGGTAACACTACTTAAAGCTGATATTAGGCATGATTAAGTAGAAGTGGGAGGGAGGGAAAGAAGTGAATGAATCATGTGATATAAAAATAGATTTTTTTAATGGAAACTTTTCTAAGATATGCTAATTTTGTGAAAATCTACTGATTTTATTTGGTTATGAAAAGTCTTAAACAAAGCCTGTGAGAAGTCAAAGCCCTCTCCAAAAGAGGGGACCCCCAAATATTTGAGGGTACTGGATTAAAAGGGCAGCCCTTCACTGAAAGTTTTGATTGGAGGTCTAAAATTACACACAGGATATGTGTAAAATTTTACTTTGAAACCATATGATTAATTGGTTTTAGGCAACTTTGGCAAAGAATTTTTAACTTTTAGAAGAAAAAGAGCCTTAAAATGTAGACTATGATGATGATGATCTATTTTGAAGGATATTTTTCTTGAATGGTAGTTAGAGCCACCATAACCATAATTATTTTCATGATGCTTTAACTTAAAATAGTTAAAAGGAAGTCTTACAGTACCACCTAGGTGTTCAAGTTATATCATTATATCATTGTGAATGTGTCAGCAATGTAGAACTGCTATTTAAAAAGAGCTGACATAATCCTACAGTATACTAACTGAAATATGACACGTAAAAACTATGAGGTAATTTTTTTCCTATATATATATATATTTCCAATATATATAATTTCTTCATATATATGTGTATATATATATATGTATGTATGTGTGTGTGTGTATATATATATATATATGTATCGTCGGTTGAACCCATATTAGAAACTCACATCCAGCCTGAGGCTTCATTTTTTAAAAAAGAATGTGGAGAAATTAGAAAGGGAACAGAGCATAGTACAAAGACTGACTAAAGAGCTAGAAAATAGGGCATAAAAATGGTAAGGAAGGGCACTGGATTTATTTAGTCATAAGAAGGCTAACTGGTCTTAATGTGTAACTTAGTGTTCTCAGATATAAAAATAAAATATACACAACTTACACATAGAAGTCCTAACCATCCAGACAGTAACAGCATAGAATTAAATCAACAGGAACCTAAGGTGGGGCGCCTGGGTGGCTCAGTCAGTTAAGCATCCAACTTCTGCTCAGGACATGATCTCGCTGTCTGTGAGTTCAAGCCCCACGTCAGGCTCTGTGCTGACAGCTCTGAGCCTGTTTTGGATTCTGTGTCTCCCTCTCTCTCTGCCCCTCCCCTGCTTGTTCTCTGTCTCTCTTGCTCTCAACATTAAATAAGACATAAAAACAAATTAAAAAAATTAGTAAGACATAAAAACAAATTAAAAAAAAATAGGAACATAAGGTTTGTAACAACAATCATATAAATGAGAACCTTTTGATTCCAAAATAGCTAGCCAGATCAACTGAATCTCCACGATGTAAAAACACCAGGAAAATGGAACTCTGGCTGAATTATAGAGCTGCTGTGGTGTCTAAGGATTGCCGGTTTAATATGTAAATATTTCATTATAAGAAGAAATACTCCAACCATTATTTATTATGGGGAAAATCATTAATGGCAAGGCCAGCGTGCTGTACCGGTTGCAGATATTTTCAGTAGAATAACTCAATCACGTAGTCATCGAGCTTGCTGTGATAGCAAGTTACGGCAAGTTTTATGAATAATTGTAGAGGACATACTTAACATGTACTGACAGATTTGAATCTCCAGTAGCAACACTTATTCTTAAACCTAGGCTCCTTGCCAACAGGGCAAAAACAAACTATTGGCTCTTGGGTCCCTGTCGACTTTCTGTGAGGTACCTGCATTGTCATAAATTCAGTGTTTGAAGAATAATCTTCGTCATTAGGCTGGTTTCTAATAGAAACCAGGCTAGGATTAAAGATAGCAAAACAGCAGAAGGCTGTTATCAAATGCCACTAATTACTTCTTCTGAAATGTTCTAAAATACTTTGATAATAAAATGAGGGTCTTCAGTTGCCAAAAAAAAAAAAAAAAAAAAAAAAAAAGCATGACTGAGTGCCAGAACAGTGTCTTAGATCTTGGACCACCCTGATGACCACGTATATCAAGATACAGAGACAGAGTGGTTCTCTACAGAATCATGATTCAGTCCTTGTGGGAAGATGTGGGAGTCTGGAGGGGAGATAGTGAGGAGGAGAAGAGTGGTGTTGCTAGAGAGCTTCCGGATGTTTTCTGGAATCAGATATAAACCCTGATGCTTTAACTCTCGTTCTTAAGAAGCTTAGAATTTCAAGTAAAATGCTAAAAAAAAAAAAAAAAAAAAAAGGTGCGAGGAAATGTTTTCTTAGTCCAAATGAAGAACAGAATGCACAGTTACCCAGTGATTTTGAAATAAGTCCAGGATTCTGTTAGGATAAGCAGGCAAAATGCGAGTTTCAGATGTTCCCTGTAGTGGAAATCTGTGGGGTATTTTGCTGCTCTAGAGGCCTTCCTCTGGGCAAGAGCTTCTCACCCCAACTCCATGGGATCTTGAGAGGACAGCCAATTGCATAGCTCTGCCTGACCCGCCACCTGTCTGAGCGTCAGAGAAACCCCTTCCCCGGACACGGTGGTTAGTCCAAGGTGGCCACGCGTCTAAACCGAGTCTTGGAGATTAGCGTGGCTTCTGGAGAACAGAGGCCGCCTCTTCTCCTGGGACAACCGTCCAGCAAGCCAGGTAAACCTAGGATGGTGGGAGACCAGCTTTCTTGGCACCAGGAGAGAGTCCGCGAGAGAATAAGTCCAAAGCAGAGGTGGAGCCAAGAGACCGAGAGTGAAAAGTCATCCTGGCAGGAGCATTTGAGCCACAGCCTGCAAGCCCACCCCTGGAGTTTTTATGTTAACTAAGCCACAAGCTTCTTTCCTCTTTAACCTACGAGAACTTTAATTTCTGTCACTTCACCAAAAGAGTCCTGACTCTTGCACACCCATTTTACAGATTGGGAAAAAAACGCAATGACTGTTCAAATCTCTAGTGAACAAGATGTGAGAAAACCCATTAGAATGTTCACTAGTCCATAAGCAGCTGGATATATGTGGACACAGTGACACTATCACAGTTTTTTTTTTTTTTTTTGGACTTAAACATGTTGGATTTGGTGAGGTTTTATAGTGCAGAGGTGAAGGGCATGGGCACTGAGTCAGGCGGAGGGGCTTCGGTGGGAAGTGGGGAAGAGGGACTAAACCTTCCTATGTATCAGTTTTCTCATCTGTAAAAAAAGGAAGAATAGTAATTCCAACCTCATTAAACTATTGTAAGGATGAAACGAGGTAGTGTGCATAATCTGTTGTGTGCAAACTATGTAAACCATAATAGTGAGTGGTATAGGGTAAGGATTCAATAACTTCCTCCTGTTTTCCTGATGCTAGCAAACACCAATGTTATCAATGAGACCAGGGGAAGGTTCAAGCACTGGTGGAGGGTGGGGTGGGAATTTTGCGCATTTCAGGGCATGGGGGTTTCTTTCCCTACGTTAAAAGACACTTATAGTTATAAAGCTGTTTTGAACATTTATTAGAACTGTTCTTCTAAAATAAATTGTACCTACCAATCCTATGCATACATAACAATACTACAATGAGGGAGTTTTTAAAAGTTGTATCAGTTTTATCTTTCTCTCTCCTCCCTCATTGCCCTCACCCCCTTACCCCCACCAGTTTCCTGGTTACCTAATCTCAGGTTCTGACGCTACCACCGAACCTCAATCCAAGCAAGATAGCAATCAATCTAGTCTTTTTCTTTCTCCTTATGCCTTGTTCATTTGCTGTTTGTGCTCAGACCTAGTTTCTTACTTTCCTCTGCTTTGCTCTTCCTGTAAAAGGCAAGCCACCTTGCTCAGACTCACTTGCCAACCAGCCCCAAGTCAGGCTTTGGCCAAGGTGATAACACGATCAGGGGAGGGCATTGTCCCCTCTTGTCACTTGAGCTGACTGCATCTCTTTCATGGCAGCCACAGCTCCTAGGCTCTGGTGACACTACCTGCTCCTTTCATCCCTCCAGTCTTAGAGGTAGTAGCCCTGCTCTTCCTAATCTCTGGGTTTCCTACTGTTCCCTATTAGCCCTTTTTATTTTTCTAACACCTTTGAAAATAGTTCCCCAAGTTAAATTTCTTCTATGAAACTCACTGGCATTGGTTCTGCTTTCCTGATTAGGCACTGACCGATGGAGTCCTCTATATCCAGTAGTGATCGTCCCTTGCCAATTTTTGTCTCTGTTTCTCTTCATCCCTCTCTCACTCCCTAATACAGGCCATCATCTCTCAACTGGACTAATCTAATGTCCCCATTTCCAGTCCCTTGATCTTCAATCTGGTTCCCCATAAAGACCTTTTCCACATGCTGCCAAAGCAAGGTTTCTAAAACACAGTCACCTTACTGTGACCTTGTTACTATAACCTTCTTAAAAACCCCTTCAGAGTCTCTTTATCTCCTACAAGAGCTCTGAGCTCCTTAGCATGATGGACAAAGCTTTTCATAACCTGTCTCTTAATCCGTGTCCAACTGCATCTCTGGCTTCTCAATGTTCTAGTAACACCAAATTGCTTAGAACATTGGCTCACACACAAATTCACGCATGTGTATGCACACAACTCCTCACACACAAACATCCTGCTGTTCCACACCTCTTTGGTCTCTGTCACTTTTGTTTCCTTCCTACCTCTCTGCCTAACTCTCTATTAAAGCTCAGCTCAAAGATGTCTCCTCCAGAAAGCCTCTGTGATGATCCAACCTGGGCTTCCTCTGAGCTTGAATAGCAACTTGTGAAAACTTTTATGAGCACAGTTACCATATTTTATTAACATACCCTGGTTAGGCATCTCTTCTACCCAATGGAGTGCCTCAAGGGCCCAACCTTGCCTTCCTCACTCATCTGTTTCTGTACTTCCTATCAAGAGGTATTGGTTGAACTGAACTGAACTATATCCCCATGTGCCCCGGCAGCCTAAATTAGGAACCCATGAATCATCCTTAATTTCCTTCCGCTTTACATCCAGTTGGTTAACTGGTCTTAAATGTACCTTAGAAATTACCCTGATATTTTGATCCTTCTCTCTCACCTCACAGTCATTGCCCTAATCTTCCAAGTCAATGTTTTTAAGCTTTCTTGAACCCTGATTCCATGGTAAGAAATACATTTTGCATTCTGACCTGGGATATGAATTCTGTGGTTCAAATTTTTTAATAAAATCACTAATAAGGTACCATTTGCAACCAAGAGGAAACTTAACTCAAGACTTAAACCTAATAATTAGCCACTCACTTTTTTTTCTTATTTCTTTTATTTTCCAAGTCATAAACCCTACATTATACTGAATGGCCTCAACCCTGTCATGCTTTCTATCCAAAATAATGCTAAATTTTAACTCAATATACTTTGTTAATTTTGAAGATCGGTTAAATCTATTGTAGAAGTGAATTTATTAAAAATTCAAATTACCCAGAAGGTTATGCACAATAAACAAGTAAATCGAAAAGAAGTTTTATGAAGCATTGTCCCTTATTACCTGAGACTCGGATACTTTTTCCATTCAGATCTATTTTTTTCTAAATTCAGGTTGTGACCCACTAAAATCATTTCAAGACCTACTTATGGTCATGACCCACAGTTTGAAAACCACTGTTGTAGGCTTTCATGATCACGTGCTCGATCTACTGCAATTACTACCAACTTGCCTCCTTGTCTCCAGTCTGGTCTCCACGCAGCTACATTTCTAAAAGAGATAGGTCTAACCATGTTGCTTTCCTCCTAGATAAAAAAATGTTCTGGGAGACTGAGTCCCCACTACCTGTAAAATACAATCCCTGTTCCTTAGCACGAGCATATCAAGTCCTCCAGGATCAGCCCAGCTTCACTTTTCACCCTGAGGTCTACCCGCTGCTGCCGCCCTCTCTACTACGCCACCTGACTTTTACCTTTCCCCTCGCGGAAATTTCCTAGCTCCATCCTTCACCACCGCTGTTCCCTCCACTTGACATGCCCTTCCCCTTCTCATGGGTCTGTTTATCCTCCTTTATTCTTCAAGGCCTAAGCATCAACATCAATGTTTCTTTATGCCTCCCTCGCCTTCCCCTCACCTTTGAGAAGCTAGCAGATTAACAATTTCCTCATCTGCATTCCCATTCGACAACTCTGGCATTCTCATTTCTTTGGATGAGGCTTAAGATGTACCTGTGTCATCTTTCTAAACATGAGCCTCTTGGGGGCAGAATATTTGTTATGAGAAGAGATAACGACTGTAAAGCATTTGGGACAGAAGTTGGCAATTCTTTCCCCCCAGGGTATCTCCTCTGTGTCTCACACTGTACTAGACATGAACGAAACAAAGGTGGACAGAATAAATACTATCCCTTTCCTTGTGGAACTGCCAATCTAATGTAACCATTTTCAACCTTTCTTCCTTCCCAACACACTTGAGGAACACAGCATAACCTTGATGGTGCCAGCGGCTCATTGTGTTGTGATTTTCAGCTCAGAACACATTCATGGTGGACTGGGAGTGGTGAGGGGTGGTGGGTTTTGGAGTGCAGGTCGACAAAGCACCCTGTGCGGTTCTGGTGTATCCCCTTCTATGTGAATAGGGACACGGATCCAGCAAAGTGTGAAGGTACTTGGCATACAGTGTATAGGGGCTGTGATGAGACAGTAGTTCATCGAGCAAGCTGAAGGAGCACCTACAGTGAAGGTGAGTGGAGGTCCAAGGGCTTTCTGGAGGAAGTACCATACAATGAGAACTGAAAGAGTAGTAGGAGCTATTAGAAGAAGGGATGGAGATGGGATGACATAGTATGGCAGTATTCTAGGAATAACTTATGCTTGAGCTCAGAAAACCAACAAAAAGGGGTACCTGGGTGGCTCGGTTGGTTAAATGTCCAACTCTTGATTTCGCCTCAGGTCATGATCTCGCAGTTTGAGAGTTCCAGCCCCAAGGCAGGCTCTGTACTAACAGTGGGGAGCCTGCTTGGGATTCTCTCTCCCTCTCTGCGCCTCCTTGGCTCACACTCTTCTCAAAATAAACAAACATTTAAAAAGAAAAACAAATGAATTTGGTGCCATTAGAAGAATATAAGAATGGCTGAAGGGTGGAGTGCAAGCAAGAGGCACAGCTGAAGACCTAGGTCTGGACCGAGTCTCAAGGGGCTTTGTAACTCGTGCCCTGCTTCATTCTGAGGGGCAGCAGAGACCACTGAATGGGATTGGTGGAGGGGATATGGCTGCACGGTGAAGAAGGATTTAGGGGCAGCTGATAGACAGAAGGCAGCTAATATAATCCTTGTTCCTTAGATCCTTCTAAGTATCCAATCTATGGTAGGAGTTGGCCATTAATTGGACATACTGGTTAAGGGAAAGAGGAACTAGCGAGGCTTTGACTTGAACACCTGCGTGGGGATGTACAAAGGCAGAGCACACCATTTATCATGGGTGGCTAGGAGGCAGATAATGGCCAGTTCAGTTTGGAACATTTAAGCCTGACATGTCCAAGTGGGGACTTCTGTATATGGTCAGATACACAGATGTGGAATTCAGAAAAAAGACCTGGGCAAGAGAGAAGGACTTCGAATGGTAACAAGGCCCATGGCCTGGATAAACTCATCTAGGCGGAGAATGTTGAGTGAGAAGAGATGGGGCCAAGGCAGGGATTTTGATCTTTAAATACCAGCATGTAAAGGACTAGAGGAAGAGGCGGCAGCAGAGGAGAAAGTCAGGAGCAAAGCTATCTTTCAGCAGATGGGTAGCGAGTGGCCTTCCATTTCACAGCTGAGGAAACTGGGTCTCACACTTCACAGCTTGTTGCAGGCCTTCCAGATGGGATGGGGCAGAACTGAGCTTCACCCTCCATCAGGTGTCTGGCCTTCAAACCACCTGTTTCAATTACAGGCATACCTTGCTTTATTGCACTTGGCAGATACTGTGGTTTTTTACAGATTGAAGGTTTGTGGCAACACTGCACCAAGCGAGTCTGTTGGCACCATTTTTCCAACAGCAGGTACTCACTTCATGTCTCTGTGTCACGTTTTGGTTAGTTCCTGCAATATCTCGAACTTTTAAATTATTATAGCTATTATGGTTATCTGTGATCACTGTTTACAACCTGCTGAAAGCTCAGATGCTGGTTAGCGTTTTTAGCAATAAAGTGTTTTAAAATTAAGGTATGCACGTGTTTTTTTTTTACACATAATGCTACTGCACACTTAATGGACTACAGTACAGTGCAAACATAACTTGTGAATACACCGGGAAGCCAAAAAATTCATTTGACTCGCTTTATTCTGACATTCGCTTTATCATAGTGGTCTGGAACTGACTTTGCAAGATCTCCCAGGTATACTCAGGTACACAGCATGGTTGTGTAAACAGGTGCAACCTCTTCTCCCGAAACCTTTCCTCATTTGGATTTTCCTTCCCAGACACCAATCACCATCCTCCAAAAGCACAGGCAGTTAGTTTCCTTTCCCTGGCTCTCTCTGTTGCCTAGATTCTAGTGATGAGAGATTAGGCAACCAATGGGGGAAAACGAAGGCAGGACTCATCTGACCTTGAATTAGGCCGTGGGCTCATTCTGGCCTCAATGCTAACTTACGTGGTAATCTCACTCAGTTCTGCAGGTTCCCTATACATGGGAGGACAGAAGCTCACATTATCCAATGGTCTGAGCTAAGAACGAAGTGCTATTTAAAGTTAATCATTAAACAGCTTATAAGATACTGTTGCAAACACAAGGCGATGGGAAAATTAGCTTAGGTAATTTGGGTTTTCCCAACAGTCTCTCTTACATGAAAGGACTAAGCCTTTCACTTGACACCACCATGTTTAACCAGGACTAGGTTTTCTTTGTTTGTTTTGAGTAATCTACCCCCAACACGGGGCTAGAACTCATGACCCCAAGATCAAGAGTCACATGCTCTACTGACTCAGCCAGCCAGGCGCCTCATAACCAGGACTAGGCTTATTGTCGTTGACAGGGTATGGGGATGAATAAAGGCCCTTGTCTTCTTGATGTGATGTGGGGTGAGCCTGGACGTACCCCTGACCACAATCCTCTCCCTCCCCCAAGTAGATCGTACAGAGAAGTTAACAGCGCCGGTTTGGAGTAAAATCCCCCTCCCCCCGCCCCACTTCCCCCCCTTTCCATTTTCCTAGCTAGTGGGCAGGCTGATTCTTGGAATCAGTTTCCTTATCTGAAAAAGGGGATAACAGTACTCACCTCATCCAGCTATTGTTAAGATAAAGTCCCACAAAGCACTCAGCAAGCTGCTTAGCACAGAACAGTCAATAATCATTAGCTTACAGTCACCACCTTTTTTGTGTTAAGCTTTGCCCAGGGGTGGAGTGGGGCAGGAGCCTAGACCTGGTTACTAAGGTTACCTTATAATGGCCCTGAACTGGAGAGCGAAGGAGCAGCAGGGCAGGTGAGGCTAGCGTCAGACACAACGTTTCCAAGAGACAAAAACGTACCAATTCACAACATTCTCCTGACTCATACCTGTCAGATTTCTAAGAAGCAGCGACAAGGCTTCAGAAGATGGGCCCCTGGCGGAGACCAGGTTTCTTGTGACCACGTCCCTCGATATTGAGAAATGAGATCCCTGATAAGGTGTGGAGGAGTCCTTCAGTTCTACACACGGTTGGGATTTCGCCCCATACACCACCTGCTTTCCCGGGGTTGACGTGAGCTCGCGCCGAACTAAGGATAACAGCTGAGCGCTCCGTGCAAGCCCCCACCCCCTCCTGGAATTTAGGAAATCCATCTCAGCGCCCGGCTATCTTTGAAAGGAATTAGTTGTGGCTTCTAAGGAGCTCGCGGGAGAGGGCAAAGTGTAGCAGCTCAGGGCACCCAGGCGAGGAGTCCCCGAGCACGCCCCCATCTGCCCCGCCCTTTGTGTGAAACCCTGCAGCGGCGCGCAGCGCGGCAGCCGGTGCCCCAGCCCGCGAAACCTTGCCAAGAAAAAAAGGGGGAAATTTGGGAGAGGAAGAAAGCCAGCCCTGCAGATGCAAGGGCTGCAATTTGGGTCTCTTCTCTCTTCTGACGTAATGCCAGTTTCCTGCTTTCGCATTGCAGTGTGCAGTTTGCTGGATGGGAAGTCTTCAGATCAATCGACTGAAAGCCGAGATAATCACGGCCACTATCTTGCAATTTTTTTTTTTCCACGAATACACTTTAACTGGCCCAATAACCCCGCCCCCAAATTCCACGACTTTTGGCTTTTCAGGCGGTATTGTTCTCCCCTCCCCCCAGGAAGGCCGCCTCTACAGAGCACAGCCCAGCACACCAGGAAACGGCGCCCGTTTGCGGTTCAAATGTGGGGCCGGGGCGGGGTCGGTTCAAACGTTCTGCCCCTTTTACCCCCCAACTTTTGTGAGATTCCACATCCCTGGCTTTGTTTTAAGTGAAACCATTGCTGAAGCTGCAACAATTCCTCCTTCTCCAGACACCGAGGCTGGGAAGTGGGTAAAAAAAAAAAAAAGCCACCGCGGAACGTGTTCGGATGCTTCCCCAAGTCCAGCACCCCCACTGGGATGGGACCAGCAGCAACCGCTCAGCCACCTCACGCGCGCCGGGCTAAATGCACCTCTGCAGACTCCACCGCCGACACCGCCCAGCCGAGCCCGGGGAGACTCCCAAGGGCTCTTTAAATACGATCTATAAATACTACGGGCTCTGGGCGCGCGCGTCAGGGCAGACTCGGCCTCCTATTGGCTGTCGTAATCTTGCTTATTTGCATAGTCGGATTGCTCAACCGGGCGGCGACCTCTGCTTAGCGCGCCCCTCCTCCTCAGCCAGCGCCTGGGGCCGCGCGGGCGGGCAGGGACAGCGGAGTGGCGGCCGCGCGGCCCCGCGACCTGCGCGGAGCGGCGGCGGAATCCACAGTGGCTGGAACTAGGGGAACCTTTTAGATCTTGAGTCATGCGGCAGTCCTCCGGGAATGGCGATTGCTTTCTAGAAGGATCAATTTTGGGGAGCCCAAAGCTGGCCCTTTTAGACTGGATTTTTCCCCCCCTTTCTTTCTACAGAAGGAAGAGGCAGAAAGTGTTAAGGGTTTAATCCGAGCAAACGCTCGGGGTGGCTCGCAGAGGCACCACGTGAGACTTGGACACGCATCTAGAGTCCTGTCCAATGACTTGCGACTTGGGGTATTCAAAAATGGCTTTTTTGCATGATCACTAGTAAGACCTCATTAGCTTGAAAACGAAACAAGGAGGTTTCAGAAAATGAAAGATAATAGTATTCCTCCTAGTTTAAAATCTGAGTTTAAAATAATGTGCCTATTAGCTAATATAAAGCGGCGATGCGGAAACTTTCCCCATTGCGGTTCTTGCAGAAGAAAATCTCTTGTAGCAATTGAAAAGGTGCAGCAACTTGACCCAGCCCGGAGTTGATTCGCTCAGGGGAGAGAGGTGGTGACGGCGAAGGTCAGAGACGGAGGAATAGACCAGGGTTTGAAATCCAGGAAGCGATCCGGTGTTGTGGAGTGTGGAGAGGCACAGAGGATTCTGTCCTGAAAAAGCCATAGATTACACGAGAGAAATACGCAGATATTATTATATATTAATAGTTGCAGGTTACAAAATCATTTACCTCTTCAGACTGTAAACTGAGAATAGAGACTGTTTCTGCTGTTTGTTCCAGACGTTTTAGGTAGAATCTATTATACAGTGAATTCTTTACATTTGAGTTGGTGAAATATGGTGACTTTTAATTTCTTCATTTTGTTTTAAAATGCTCTGCCCTTAAAGCGCACACAGTATATTCTAAAGTTCCAAGCCCTCTTTGTAATATCCGGGGATGACTGCTAGAAGTATACGTTGGGGGTCTTACATCTAGTCGGTCCTCAGTAATAAGATATCTTAGTGGAATGAGTCAGACAAATACATTTATTCTGAGGAGATCAAGCATGCTCTAAAATCAAAGATCTCATTAAATTAACAAACGCTCCACTTTGACATCCTTCTCCCCTAGATAAAACGCAAAGCTCAAACGGCCTTATGTTCTTTGAAAACAATACCTAACTACTGTTCGTTGGATGCTACCAAATATGCCGCCCCTAAAAGCTTTTTAAAAAGATTTTCGTATTTTAACAGAAGAGCGCCCCCTGCTGCCAAATGGCTTTTGGGCAACGCGCCTGAAAAGTAAAACACGGGGCGTGCCCATAGTAATACAGGTCAGTTTATGCTTTAAAATCCTTATTAAAGCAAAATACGGACTTTTTTTACAATCAATATTCTCTACATTAACAGGTAATAATATAAGAAAAAAGCATTTTAATTTTCTAAATACTTTTTCCAGTAATTTTAGTACTGTGTGGTATGAATTATCAAAGTTGATTCGAATAGGCTTTGCAATCGTTTAACACCAGCCTTTCTCTTCTCAACTTGTTCCCATCTGTCTTTTTTGTTTTTTAATGTTTATTTATTTTTGAGAGAGAGAGAGAGAGAGACAGTGTGAGCAGGGAAGGGGCAGAGAGAGAGAGACACACACACAGAATCTGAAGCAGGCTCCAGGTTCTGAGCTGTCAGCACAGAGCCCCACACAGGGCTCAAACTCATGAACCCAGAGATCATGACCTGACCTGAGCCAAAGTCTGCCGCTCAACTGACTAAGCCACCCAGGTGCTCCTATTTCCATTCATCTTAATTAGTGTTTTTAATTTCCCAGGCCAGGTATAAATGCATTTATAATTGCTGCCTTCTTGGTAATCATCTCTTCAATATAAAGTGCGATTTTATTGTCGTGTCTATATATTTATTGCGTTTACACAGTATTTTCCACTTCCCTTAAGTTTTTTAAGTTACTTTTTTTTTTTTTTTTTGCTAATTCATTTATTGGTTTCTTTATTAATATGCTCAGATGAAAAAAGATATTTTAAAAGTCCGAAGAAACTGTGTAAGTTGAAAATGGCACATCTCGGCTGCCACTTCTATTGGCTCTCATTTTTTAGAGCAGCTCATCTTGAGGCAAGAACTACAGTCGGAGGTTAGGTGCTGGTACAGCTTTGAGTCACTAGGCGGTAAGAGGATAACTGGTAAACCACAAACGAAGAGATAAGGGAGGTGTATGCCTCCTACTGGAAATGCTAATATGGGCATTTCAGCTGTGTTCTTCACAATAAGCATTTTACCACCCTTTATAGAAACATACAGATAATGATCACAGATTATTCTGTGGTTCTCAATTCTCTCTCAGTTACAGAGGCAAAAATGGAAAATAGAGTTTATTATCATGCTCAAAAATGTATTTAGAAAAAGCTCAAGTACTCTCCAGGGCTGGAGAGAGACTCTGTCCTTTTGTAAGCCCGAGGCAAACATCCCAGGGCTCTTACAGAAGTGCCGAGTGCTTTTGCTGCTCTGTGACTTGGACTCCCTCTTCCCACTTAATGGTGCAGAAACTGTATTTTTTTTATGCGGAAGGCCCTGTGGTCACCATACCTTAAGCCAGTTCTAAAGTTTAAAATTGAATGCTGGATGTTGGTGCTATGACGATGTGCCTAGCAATGTGTTCGTACCCCATTTATATATACCCCATTTATTCAGTGGCAAGTACGAATTGTCCTCTCCGTAAAAGTTCACATTTGACCATGCACACGTATTTGGGAAAGATGTCAAGGCTTGAGGACAGATTGGATACTGGACACAAGATTTATGAACTGGCCCAGCTTCACTGCAAGTTAGGTCAGCACAGCCCTGAGATTCTGGGGTGATTAGTACATTGATTTGCTGTAGAGTGTGATGTTGGCTTCTCTGGTCCATGGACTGAGGGATGGTCTCTAAATTGTATCACCGGTGCCCTTGCTTTTTGACAGGGAGATTATATGACTCATATGACATGAATATGTGAGTATGTACATTACTATTTGTTTTATAAACATGAATTTATGACAAAATCCAGTTGACTTTTATTTTTTATAGTTACTCCTTCAAAACTATGCTTCCTCATTCAGACACAACTTCCTTTAAATGATTTTGTTCTGTACATTAGATGGCCTGAAGAATATTATTAGTAGAATTATTATTTAATGAGAATTTAGTATATACCAAGGACCATACCAAGGTTTCTTATAATCCTTATTTTAAAAGATAGTACTGTTGCTATATGCATTTTACAAATGAGGTAACTGATCTTTAGGGAGGTTATATATCTTGCTCAGAGTTAGTGTCAGAGCTGAGCTTCAAACTGAAGTCCACCTATTCCGGGTCAAACCCTCAGAGAATACTGCAAATATATAAAATTAAAAATAAAAGCCAGAGGCCTAATACTAACTACTTTTTATAGTAGGATAGAGTAGTACTTCCAAATTATGTATCCAAAAATGTTAGTTTCATATGATATGTATGAATGACATAAAGAAAAAAGAGGGGCACCTATGTATCTCTGTCAGTTAATCATCTTACCCTTGATTTTGGCTCAGGTCATGATCTCACAGTTTGTGAGTTCGAGCCCCACATAAGGCTCTGTGCTGTCAACTGAGCCTGCTTGGGATTCTCTCTCCCCTCTCTCTGTCTGTCCTTCCCCTGCTCACGTGCTCTCTCTCTTTCTCTCTCAAAATAAATAATACATTAAAAAATTAAACAAATTTTTTAAATGCGTAGTTTTGAGAAAGAGAGCATGAGCAGGGAAGGGCAGAGAGAGAGGGAGACACAGAATCTGAAGCAGGCTCCAGGCTCTGAGCTGTCAGCACAGAGCCAGATAAAGGGCTCGAACTCGCTAGCCATGAGATCATGGCTTGAGTTGAAGTTGGATGCTTAACCGACCGAGCCACCCATCAAAATAAATAATAAACATTTTAAAACACATGTACATGCACACACACATGCACACACACAAAGATAAGAGAAAGGTTATTGATCCAATAAGTTTTGGAAGTAATGATTCAAAAGGATATTTTTTTAACTGTAGAAGTGTACAATGTTAGTGGGGGCCACTCATATCGTTATTGTGGACTTATAGAGTTATTACTACAATTTTCCAGGAGTTGTTGGCAAAGATGTGTCTTGAGTAGGGGAATTTTCTGCTTTGCACAATGGCACCATTTGGACTCTCATTGGGGCTAGAGATGAGAATAGTATGAAATGCCTAACACCTGGATACTGTCCATTTTATGTACTGCCAACATCCTCACTTTCTAGTGTGAGTCGATAGATTATTTGTATTAGATATATTAAAAAAGGGGGGGCTAATTATTTTTAGGGTTTTAAATGCCTTACACTCTTACTTATTACACCTACAAGATGTATTTGGAAAGCTGAAAGGTTTTCTTGCTCGTAAGAGACTTTGCAAATGTGTTATAAGAACATTGGAATAATGACATATAAAATTATTTTTGAAATGAGCTAAGAATAGGTAGTTGGTTCAAGTAAAAATAGTTGAAATTTGGAATGAATGTGCTAATATGTATGCATAATATACATTAGTTTAACTGTTTGAAGAGAGAAGCTGTTTTCGTTTCCTCATCTTTGCCAAATACCTGGACCATAGTGGGCTTTCATGTATTTATTAAATGTTTATTAAGTACTTTCTTTGTGCCAGGAACGGTCCTGTACTGGACGCTAGAGATAAGAGTGAAAAAGTAGATTTTGGTCCTCAGGGAGCTTATATTTTGTGGGAGAGAAATGCGCAGGAAGTGAAGAGGGGGAAGTGAAACCACGAAGTGGGTCTTCACAGTGAAACAGTTGTAGGGCCAATAGACCAAAGTTTTCAGTGAGGCCAAAGAATTTTTGAAAGGACGTATAAGTAAAGGCACTGGGAGGGATCATGGTGGTGTAATGGCTGGTAACGATGAGGTGAAGTTACAACTTTAGAACTGACAGGATTAGTGGAAGACAATAAAGGGCCATTGGAGAGGGGGTCTGGTGTGTGAGCAGGCTCAATGTTGAATGGGACGGCAATGGACGTTGTGGTCGTTGAGGAGGGTGGCAGGAGAGGAGAGTAAGACAGTGACTCTTCCATGAACATAGCAGATGACAGCATCAGGAGGAGTAGGACCTGGCTCGATTGGATAGAATAACTTCACAAAAACCGGAGTTTCTGAGGGATGAAAGAAGAGAAATGACTGGAAAATGGCAATTTATGTAAAATCAGGTCAAAGGTGAAAGAAGGAGAGAGAACAGTGGGGGTAGATGTGTTCCCAGGAGCAGCCTGATTTCATTTAGGCCAAGACTGTGATGGAAACACGTATTTGTTAAATGAATAAATATTGGATCTTCATATTGACAGCATTATTTTGAATCATTTTTAAGTTAGCCTTTTAAGTTAATTTAAGTTTAAAGGAATGCATTCCGATTCCCCTTATTCATATTTTCATTTGTGTTTCAATATACTCCTAAGGATAAAAGATGGAAGTAGAAGAGAGATTTTTGAAGTTAATGGTGTGTGTTGAAAGGGCAACTATCCTTTTTTACTTCATTCACTTCAGTATTTCAAAATTCATTATGAGTATCCACTCCTTTTATAATAATATGAAGGTGAATACAAAGTATGTGTCTTTACCAAAATATCTGAATTCAGGTCATCAAAAATGAAAATGGATATCTTGAACAATTTCCCTTCCATTCCTGGGCTCGAATAATTTCAGAAAATAAAAAGTAATCAGTAAATTTTTTTAGATTGTTCTGCCACCTCCATTTCCCTACCCAGACAGGCATTGGGGTTGGATTTTCTCCAAACAACTGAGTAGCTGCTCCCGTTTTCTTTGCAGAAAAAGAAGCTCTAACATCACTACAAACAAGAAACCTACAGATAACACAATGACTCTAAACCCATGTTTTTTAATATTAACACTGAATGTAGTAAATAGACTAAATGCTCCCTTCAAAAGACACAGCGCATCAGAATGGATTAAAAACAAGATCCATCTATTTGCTGTCTACAAGAGACTCATTTTAGACCTGAGGACACCTTCAGATTGAAAGTGAGAGGATGGACTACTATCTACCATGCTACTGGAAGTCAAAAGAAAGCTGGAGTAGCCACACTTATATCAGACAAACTGGACTTTAAAGGCTGTAACAAGAGAGGAAGAAGGGCATTATATAATAATCACAGGGACTATCCATCATGAAGAGCTAACAATTATAAACGTCTATGCGCTGAATTCGGGGGCACCCAAATTTGTAAAACAATTAATTACAAACATAAGCAATCTTATTGATAAAAATGTGCAAACTGCAGTGGACTTTAATACTCCACTTACAGCAATGGATAGATCTACTAGACAGAGAATCACTAAAGAAACAATGGCCCTGAACGACACATCGGACCAGATGGGTTTGACAGATATATTTAGAACTCTATATCTGAAAGTAATGGAATTCACTTTTTTCTCAAATGCACATGGTACATTCTCCAAGATAGATCACAAATTGGGGCACAAAGCAGCCCTCAATAAATATAAAGAACTGAGATCATACACTTTCAGATCACAACGCTATGAAACTTGAAATCAACCACAGGAAAAAGTAATGGACAAAAAAAAAAAAAAAAAGTCTGGACAACTTCCAAAAGCATGGAAGTTAAAGAACATCCTACTAAAGAGCGAATGGGTCAACCAGGAAATTAGAGAAGATATTAAAAAACATATGGAACCAAATGAAAATGAAAATACAACAAACCCTTTGTGAGGCAGCAAAGCCTGTCCTAAAAGGAAAATACATTGCAATCCAGGCCTATCTCAAGAAACAAGAAAAATCACTAATACAAAATCTAAAAGCACACCTAAAGGAACTAGAAGCAGAACAGCAAAGACACCCCAAACCCAGCAGAAGAAGAGAAATAATAAAAATCATGGCAGAGATAAACAATATAGAATCCGAAAAAAACAGTAGAACACACCAATGAAACCAAGAGCTGTTTTTTTGAAAAAAAATAAACAAAATTGATAAACCTCTAGCCAGTCTTCTCAAAAAGAAAAGAGAGAGGACCCCAAATAGATAAAATCATGAATGAAAATGGATTTATTACAACCAATCCCTCAGAAATACAAGCAATCATCGGGGAATACTATGAAAAATTATATGCCAATGAACAGGACAACCTGGAAGAAATGGACAAATTCTGAAACAGCCACATGCTACCAAAACTCAAATGGGAAGAATTAGAAAATTTGAACAGACCCATAACTAGTGAAGAAATTGAATCAGTTTTACCAAAATCTCCCACCAAATAAGAGTCCTGGACCAGATGGCTCCCCTGGGGAATTCTACCAGACATTTAAAACAGAGTTAATACCTATCTTTCTGAAGCTATTCCAAAAAACTGAAACAGAAGGAAAACTTCCAGACTCACTCTATGAAGCCAGCATCACTTTGATTCCCAAACCAGACACAGACCCAGCAAAAAAAGAGATCTATAGGCCAATATCTCTGATGAATATGGATGCAAAATTTCTCAACAAGATACTAGCAAGTCAACAGTATATAAAAAGAACTATTCACCATGATCAAGTGGGATTCATTCCTGGGTCGCAGGGCTGGTTCAAAATTTGCAAATCAATCAATGTGAATTTATTGAATTTCTTTAACAAAAGAAAAGAACCATATGATCCTGTCAATAGAGGCAGAAAAAGCATTTGACAAAATACAGCATTCTTTCTTAATAAAAACCCTCGAGAAAGTTGGGATAGAAGGAACAGACTCAAACATCGTAAAAGCCATTTATGAAAAGCCCACAGCTCATATCATCCTCAATGGGGAAAAACAGAGCCTTCCCCCTGAGATCAGAAAGACGACAGGGATGTCCATTCTCACCACTGTTGTTTAACACAGTGTTGGAGGTCCTAGCATCAACAATCAGACAATGAAACAAAATAAAAGGCATCAGGACTGGCAAGGATGAAGTCAAACTTTCACTTTTTGCAGTCGAATTGATACTCTACATGGAAGACCTGACAGAATCCACCAAAAGTCTGCTAGAACTGATCCATGAATTCAGCAAAGTTGCAGGGTACAAAATCAATGTACAGAAATTGGTTGCATTTTTATATGCCAATAATGAAGAAACAGGAAGAGAGATAAATAAAATAACCCCATTCACTATTGCACCAAAATCCATAAAATACCTAGGAATAAATCTAGCCAAAGATGTAAAAGACCTCTATGCTGAAAACCATAAAAAACTTATGAAGGAAATTGAAGAAGACACAAAGAAATGGAGAAACATCCCATGCTCATGGATTGGAAGAATAAATATTGTTAAAATGGCAATACTACCCAAAGCAATCTACACATTCAATGCAATCCCAATCAAAATTGCACCAGCATTCTTCTCAAAGCTAGAGCAAACAATCCTAAAATTTGTATGGAACCACAAAAGACCCCAAATAGCCAAAGTAATATTGAAGAAGAAAACCAAAACGGGCCTCATCACAATCCCAGACTTTAGCCTCTACTACAAAGTGGTAATCATCAAGACTGTATGGTATTGGCACAAAAACAGACACACAGACCAATGGAATAGAATAGAAAACTCAGAAATGGACCCACAAATATATGACCAACTAATCTTTGACAAAGCAGGAAAGAGTATCCAATGGAAAAAAGACAGCCTCTTTAACAAATGGTGCTGGGAGAACTGGACAGCAACATGCAGAAGAATGAAACTAGATCACTTTCTTACACCATACACAAAAATAAACTCAAAATGGATGAAGGACTTGAATGTGAGACAGGAAACCATCAAAACCCTAGAGGAGAAAGCAGGAAAAAACCTTTTTGACCTCAGTCGCAGCAATTTCTTACTCAACACATCTCCAAAGGCAAGGGAATCAAAAGCTAAATGAAGTATTGGGACCTCATCAAGATAAAAAGCTTCTGCACTGCAAAGGAAAAAAGCAACAAAACTAATAGGCAACCGGCGGAATGGGAAAAGATAGCTGCAAACGACATATCGGATAAAGGGCTAGTATCCAAAATCTATAAAGAACTCACCAAACTCTACACCTGAAAAACAAATAACCCAATGAAGAAACGGGCAGAAGACATGAATAGACACTTTTCCAAGGAAGACACCCAGATGGCCAATAGATACATGAAACGATGCTCAACGTCACTCATCATCAGGGAAAAACAAATCAAAACCACACTGAGATACTACCTCACACCGGAGTTGCTAAAATGAATAACTCAGGAAGCAACAGATGCTGGCGAGGATGTGGAGAAACAGGCACCCTCTTACACTGTTGGTGGGAATGCAAACTGGTGTAGCAGCTCTGAAAAACGGTGTGGAGGTTCCTCAAAAAAATGAAAATAGAGCTACCCTATGACCCAGCAATAGCACTGCTAGGAATCTACCCAAGAGACACAGGAGTGCTGATGCATGGGGGCACATGTATCCCAATGTTTATAGCAGTACTTTCAACAACAGTCAAATCATGAAAAGAGACTAAATGTTCACGAACAGATGAATGGATAAAGAAGATGTGGTTTATATATACAATGGAATACTACATGGCAATGAGAAAGGATGAAATCTGGCCATTTGTAGCAATGCAGATGGAACTGGGGGGTATTATGCTAAGTGAAATAAGTCCGGCAGAGAAAGTCAGATGCCATATGTTTCCACACATAGGTGGATTTTGAGAGATTTAGCAGAAGAGCATCAGGGAGGGGAAGAGGAAAAAAAAGTCACAGAGAGGGAGGGAGGTAAAACATAAGAGACTCTTAAATACTGAGAACGAACTGAGGGTAGATGGGAGGTGTGGGAGAAGGGAGAGTGGGTGACGAGCATTGAGGAGGGCACTTGTTGGGATGAGCACTGGGTGTTGTATGGACACCAATTTGACAATAAATTAAAAAAAAAAAGAAAAAGAAAAAGGAGCTCTAAAGACTTTTCATATCATATCCAGGCTCCAGTGAATGTTTACCCGTGTTAAGGAAGTGTATAGAGGGGTTCTGAGGAGAAGAAAGCGTTCTCTCTATTTTCTATTTTCCAAGTAATTGACTCAGTTGTGTATGGTGCCAATGAACTCTACCAAATCTTTTTTCTTTTGTTTTGTTTTTCCAGCATTATTGAAATATAATTGACAAATAAAAATTGTACATATTTAAGATGTACATGGCATGTTTTGATACACACACATATATGTATATATATGTTGTGAAATGATTACTACATTAAGGGGAGTTAACACATCCATTACCTCATATGGTTGTCATTTGTGTACGTATTTGCTGAGAACATTAAAGATCTACAGTCCTAGCAACTTTCAAGTATTTTTAACTAAGTCACCATGCTATACAATAGATCCCCAGAACTTCATCTTATAAAAAATCTTATATAAAAATAGGACTGTCATATGATCCAGTAATTCCACTTCTGGGTATATATCTGAATAAAATAGTATATAAATCACCAATTAGTCAGGTCGGCCTGCCATAACAACGTACCTTGGACTGGGTGGCTTCAACAACATGGATTTATTTTCTCGAAGTTCTGGAGGCTAGAAGTCCATGATCAGGGTGCCAGGACGGTCGGGCTCTGGTGACAGCTTTTCTCCTGGCTTGTAGAGAGCTGCCGCTGCCATCTTGCTTCGTGCTCACATAACCTCTTTTTTGTGCAAGCTTCTGGTTGGGGCAGTGAGGAAAGAGAGGAGGAAAATGGGAGAGAGAGTTTTCCTCTCCTAAGTACCAATCCTATCAGATTAGGGTCTCACCCTCATGGCATCTATCTCTAATTACTCCTCAAAGACATCATCTCCAAATATCCTCACATGGGGAGTTGTAGCTTCTTCAAGATACGAATTTTGGGAGAACACAGTTTAATTCATAGCAATTGGAATCTCCTTCCTTCCTTTTCTTTCTGTTAAAAAAAAAAGTTAAGAATTTGTTTCCTGATATTTCCTTTAAAAATTTTTATTGCAAGTCATTTTAAACTTAAAAAAAAAGTTGCAAACAGAAGATAGGGAATTCCTATGTATCCTTCACCTAGCTTCCCCTAATGTTAATAATTCATAAAACAATTGCATAATCATCGAAACTAGGACAACTGCCATTTCTATAATAATTAAACTTATTCAAACTGCACTAGTTTTTTCCCTAAAGTCCTTTTTTAAATTCCAGGATCTCATACCAAATTTAATTGTCTCTATAAATCTGTGACAATTCTTCATTCTTTTTTTGTCTTTAATGACCTTTACACTGCTGATAAACCCGAGTCAGTTATTTTGAAGAACGTCTCTTATTTTGGGTTTGTTTCATATTTTCTCAAGATTAGATTGAGAGTCTGCATTTTTGTCATGAATACTCCAGAGGTGATCTTGTATCTTTCTCTGTGTATCATTTCAGGGGACATATAATATGGATATGTCTTCTAACTGGTAATCTTACCCTTGATCACTTGGTTAAGGTGGGTTTCCTGGATTTCTCCAGGAAATATTACTAGTTTTACCTTTATAGATAAATATCTTTGGAGGAAATCCTTCTCTAATTCTTGATTGTTCAGTGATACCTCAAAACAGAGGTAAGAAAGGGAGGAAACTTTCTGCCCACAATATCATATGTACTTTCACTCTGCGAGACATACAGAATGTGAGACAGAGTAATATGAAGTTATTATTCCTACTTTATTTCTTTGTTTATTTATTTTTAACGTAAGCTTTACCCCCAGTGTGGAGCTTGAACTCAACAATCCTGAGATCAAGAGTCGCATGCTTTACTGACTGAGCCAAGCAGGCGCCCATATTATTCCTCTTTTAAGGAGAAATCTATGTCTTTTTTAGTTTGAGTGATTTGGCTAAGATTACAGAACTAAGCTTGTGTTTGCTCATTTTGAATAACTATTGGATTTTCAGAAGAACTTATAAATATAATCACGCAATTTGTGACAAGAGAATCCAAAATTCAAATTTATTTAATGACAGAACATAAACTGTTTCACTGGTTTTCAAGTGCCTGCAATGTGCTAGAATTTATACAGTCTTTAAAAGGAAATGATAACTCAATCCGAAGTACTAATTTAAAACCCTGGCCCATTTCCAAAACTCATTTAAGAAACCAAGTGTTTAATTAAATCTTCGGATTATTTACATGCTTTTTAATAACTATGTTGTGGTTTAGGCAAAAATGGTAGAGAAATACCCTTTGAAAATGTTGTGTCATGATTTTGGGACGCAATCAAAGATCATTTACTACAGATAAGTAATGAAAAAATGGATAACTATAATGATGACAGTAATTTTTGAGCTAAATTAGGGTAAGAATTTGTCAATTGAATGACTGTGAATACCTTCTGAATAGATGTTAAATTTGAGTGAAGGTGGAAAATGGCACATTACCTAAATTATATATTTATTGGCAGATAATTGTGTAACATTTCCCAAAATGGCTAAAGATTAGAGGGTGCCCCTCCTACATCAAGCTTCTTGCCTTGTCCTTGGCCTGGGGCACAGTGCCAGAGGACAATCCCACCACCACTCAGCACTGCTGACCTCCACAGGGCAAGCCTGGCCAAATGGGGCCCTCCTTTATCCTCTTTAATTGCCTCCCTGCCCTCCGCCTCCTCCCATCCATCCCCAGCCCAGAATCTTCAGTACCAGACATGAAGACAGAAGTGCTGTTTTACAATCCCCATAGCTCCTGCACTCCTTTGCAATGTTGTTGAAGGGGGTGGGATGGCCAAATACCAGAATGGCCCTCCACACTCCCAGCCTCACTCAGGTCTCATGAGGGCTGGGGGAGAGGGTGAGCAGGTTACCATAGCTTCATGTGAAGAAGTTTTTAAGTGTCCTCTAGTCCCATTTATCTATTTTTGCATTTGTTGTCTATGCTTTTGGTATCATATCCAAAAAAAAAATAATAATAATTGTTGTCACCTTCAATGTGCTGAAGATTTTCTTGTATCTTTACTAAGAATTTTATTGTTTTAAAATCTTACATTTAGGCCTTTAATCCATTTTGAGTTCATTTTTCAATATGATGTAAGGCAAGGGTCCAACTTCATTCTTTTGCATAAGGATATCCAGTTTTCTCAGCACCATTTGTTAAAGAGACTATCCTTTCCCCATTGTGTGGTTTGGCATCTTGTCAAAAATCGTTGGTTCATGTACAAAAGAATGATTATTATATAAGGATAAAAGTGAAAAGGCAACTTCTATTTTTAGAAAGATGATTTTGACACACTTTCCCCTATTTTCCCACTATATACAATTAAAATCCTTGGATATTATATATAAAACAAACATGAGAAGGATCCGAAAGGTAGAGATAAGGCAGACTTACTAGGGGCCTTAGAGCCCAAGGAACAATATAGTGGTAAATATTCAGGTTTTTTTTTTGTTGTTGTTGTTCTTTGGTTTTTGTTTTTGTTTTTGCTTTGTTTTGTTTTTGCTTCGCATATGTTAGACTTGGAACTGAAAACACTTGCAACTCAGAAACATTGAACATCAACAAAAACTCAAACAGCAAAATAGTTTTGACAAAAGCCTGTGTTCTCCAGCCAAAGGATCAGGAGAGGGACAGCCTAGGAAGACAAACTTTTAGACAATAACCCCTCTAAGGTAGGCAAACACTACCTTACTCATCCCAGCAAAGGCTTTCTAAACTCACAATGCTATGACTTTTATCCCTGCTTGTTGGTCATAACGTATCTTCCCTACCCCTTGCAGTATTGAAGGATATTGGAATTCAACTCCCTCCTGGAAGTAAAGGGGCTTCCCTTCCCTTTTCCACTGAGTTGGTGTCAGGAAGCCTATTACAGATTCAGGACTTTCGGCATCACCCAGCAATAATAAGACCAGAAACTGTGATGCTGTGGAGATCACTTGGGGGCATGGAACTCTCACCCATGCTCAGAAGTAACAGAGGGACCACCATGTTGAAAATAAAACATATCAAAATTTGTGGGGAACAGCTAAAGCAGAGCTGAGGGGGAAATTTACAGAACTAAAGCATACATTAGAAAAAGAGAAAAAATATCAAATTAATAATTTCAGCCCTCACCTCAAGAATCTGTAAAAAGAAGAGCAAAATACAGCCAATGCAAGCAGAAGGAAAGAAATAATAAAGAGAGACAATCCAGGAAATTGAAAACAAAAAGAGAGAGAGAGAGAGAGAGAGAGAGAAAGAGAATCAATGCAAAGGTCATTTGAATTGATAAGCCTCCAGCAAGACTGAGAAAGAAAAAAAGAGAAAAGGCACGAATTACCAATATCAGGAATAAAATAGGGAATATAATTACAGACCCTGCAGACAGTACAAGGATAAAGAAATAATACAAACAACTCTACAGACATAAATTTGATAACGCAGAATAAATGGACCAATTTTTCAAATTACACAAATATACGCCTTACCTAAAATGAAATAACTTGAATAGCTCTAAAATTTTAAGAAAATTGTAATCATAATTGAAAAACTTCCAACAAAGAAATGTCCAGGCTCAGACAGTATTGGAGAATTCTATCAAACGTTTAAAAAGGAAAAATTAACACAAATTATACACTTCTCCAAGAAAAAACAAACAAACAAACAAACAAACCAGGAGAGAATATCTCCTAATTCATTTTATGAAGCTAGCCCGACTTTTTTGAGAGTTTTTATCAGGAAAGGAAGATAGTATGAACTTAAAACCAAAACTAGACAAAGTAACACACAAAACATGAAAACTACAAACCTGTGTCCCTCATAAATATAAAAGTAAAATCCTTAAAATACTAGCCAATAGAATTCAGCAATATATAAAAGCAATTATATACCATGACCAGGGTTTATTCCAGGGAAATAAAGCTGGTTCCATATTGAAAAGTCAATCAATATGATTCATAATTTTAACATGGTAAAAAAGAAAATAATATCATTATATCAATCAGTGAAGAAAAGTGTTTTGTAAAATTCAAAACCCATTCATGACACACACAATTTGATTACAAACATCTACACGAAGCCTACAGCTAACATTATACTTAATAGTGGAAGACTGGGTTCTTTCTCCCCCCAAGATGGGGAAAAAGACAAAGACATCTACTATTACCACTCATAAGAGCTAGCACGACATAGTTCTAAGAGTTCTAATCAGTGCAATAAGGCAATAAAAGGAAATAAAAGGCCTACAGATTGGACAAGAAGAAATAAAACTGTCCCTATTGGTAGATGACATGACTACCTACATATAAAACCCAAGGACTCAACAAAATAACTCCCAGAAATAATAAGTGTAGTTTAGCAAGGTCACAGGATATAAGAAAAATATATAAAAATTGCTAGTATACAAAAATACAATTGAGTTTTTTAATGTTTATCTTATATCCTACATGATGCTTATGAAAGAAATCAAAGATCCAAATGGAGAGACATACTGTGATTCTGGACTGGAAGATTTAATATAGTGAAGAAGGTATCAATTATCCCTAAATTACTATGTAGACTTAAAACAATTCATATAAAAATTCCTACATGAATTCTTAAATATTTGTACAAAATTATTCTAAAATTTATATGGAAAGGCAAAGGAATAATAGTATCTGAAACAGTTTTGAAAAAAAAGAATAAAGTGGGAGAAATAACTCTACCTGACTTTGCAACTTACTATACACCTACAGTAATCGAGACTCTGTGAAGGAATAGAAACGGATCAAATGAAAAAGAAAAAGAACAGAAAAAGAAAACTAGAAATTGCCTCACTGATTTTTGACAAAGATGAAAAAGTAATTGGATTAAGGCAAAATAGCTTTCTTAACAAATGGTGCTGGACAATTGGACATCCATAGGCAAAAAATGAGCCTTGATAAATCACACACCTTATCCATAAATTAACTCAAAATGGACTACAAAGTAAATGTAAAACTATAAAACTTTTCAGGAAAAAATAGAACATCTTTGTTATCAAAGAGCTCTTAGCTCTTAACTCTTTGGCTAAGCAAAGAGTTCTTCTTAGACTTGAAACCAAAAGTAAAATTTATAAAAAGAAAAACTGATAAAGTGGACCTCATTAAAATTAAAACCTTTTGCTCTGCAAAAGACTTTTTTAAGAGAGTGAAAAGACAAGTTGCAGGGTGTGAGACAATATTTGCAAAACACATGTTTAAAAGAAGGATTAGTATCTAGAATATACAGAGAACCCTAAAAGCTTTACGGTAAAAGAGCAAACACTCCAAAAAAAACCAGGAAGAGAGATATCCAGATACATATAGAGGATATACAGATGATAAATAAGCACATTAAAAAATGGTCAATTTTCCATTATGGAAATGCAAATTAAAGTCACAATGATACTTAATTACACACCTATTAGAAAGACTGAAATAAAAACATAGAAAATGCCAAATACTTGAGAAAATCCTAAGTAACTGGATCACTTATATATTGTTGATGGAAATGTAAAATGGTATAGTTAATCTGGAAAACAATATGGCAGTGTTATAAAAACCTAAACATGCAATGACAATATCACCCAGATACTGTAGTTGTGGGCATTTATCCCAGAGAAGCAAGAAGTTATGTTCACACAGAAATATGTAGAAAAATGTTTATAGTAGCTTTATTTGTAACAGTCCAAAATTGGAAAATATTTAAAGATGTTTTTCCACAGGTGAAAGGTTAAACAAATTGTGGTACTGCCATACCATGGAATACTACTCAGAAATGAAAAGCAATGAACTATTAATACATGCAACAGCTTGGATGAAAATCCCGAGAATTACATGAGTGAAACAAAGCCAAACCCGAAGGTTACTTACTGTTGGATTCCATTTATGTGAAATTTTTTAAATGACAAAATTATAGAAATGGAGAAAAGATTAGTGTTTACCAATGGTTAAGGGGGGATATGGGGGTGTGAGAGAAATAGGTGTGGCTATAAAAAGACAACTTGAGGCATCCTTGAGGTAATGGAAATAATTTATCTCTCCATTGAATCAATATTGTGGTTGTATATTGTACAGTATTTTTTAAAATAGTTTATTTTCAAATTGGTTTACATATAACACCCAGTGTTCATCCCAACACGTGCCCTCTTTAATGCCCGTCACCTCCTCTCCCCGCTCCCTCATCCCCCTCACCCTCAGTTTGTTCTTAGTTTTTGAGAGTCTCTTATGTTTTATCTCCCTCCCTCTCTGTGTCTTTTTTTTTGTGAGATGTTATCAGTGGGGAAACCAAGGTAAAGAGTATATGACATCCCTGTATTATTTGTTGCAAATGCCTGTGAATCTGCACATATCTCAAAATAAATAGTATAATTTAAAAAAGTGAAATCGACTTCTTTGAGCTCCAATCTCTTTCCCCAATTTAACCACTTAAACGTTTTGGTAAGCTTTGTTCCAAATGGTGTGTTAGAACAAAATCCAGATTCCAGATAAGTATTCCATGGCCTTTTAGACCATGGAATACATGTTGGTCTGAAATGCTCACCTTTTCCATTCCAGACCTATATTTCTAGGTCATTAGATCTCCCTCTCTCTTTGCTTTTTATAACCATAAAGTGATCCATTATAAGGATGTAGAATTCTATTTCCACTATTGATGGACTTTTAAGTTAGTTATGAGTTGAATGGTTGTCCTCCCCTAACCAAAAGATATGAGGAAATCTTAATCACTAGTACCTCAGAAGGTGACCTTATTTGGGAATAAGGTCTTACAGAGGTAATCAAGTTAAAATGGGGTTATTGGGCTAGGTCCTAATCCAACATCACTAGTGTCCTTATAAAAAGAGGAAAATTTGGAAACAGAGACATACATGTACAGTGGGAAGATGATAGGAAGACACAGGAAGAATGCCATGTGAAGATGGAGAATTGGAACTCTGGCCAAGGAATGCCAACGATTGGCAGAAAACCACCAGAACTTAGGAAGAGTCTAGGAAGGATTCCCTTATAGATTTCAGAGGAAAGCATAGTCTTGCTCAAGTCTTGGTACCAGCCTTATAGCTTCCAGAACTGTGAGACAATAAATTTCTGTTCTCCAAGCCATCTAGTGTGTGGTACTTTGTTATAGCAGCTTAGGAAACTAATACAATGTTGTCCCCACCCCTTTTTTTTTCTATTAGAAACTGATGCAATGAACATTCTTATGTACATTCTTGTTATTATTTCTGTAGAATGGATGCAATTTATGAATCATAGTATATGTATGTAATATATATTAGTATATGTATTAGTTTTCTTGGGCTGACGCAACAAACATATGATAGACTGGGTAGTTTAAACAATGAAATTCTAATTTTCACAGTTCTAGAGCCTGGGAAGTCCAAAATCAAGGTGCCACAGATTCAGTTTCTGATGAGAATTCTCCAGGTCTACAGAAGGCTGTCTTCTTGTCGTGTCATCACATGGCTGAGAGAGAGGCAGGGAGCTCACTGGTGTCTCTTCTTATAAGGACATTAATTCTATCAAATTAGGGCACTACACTCACAACCTCATCTAACCCTAATTACCTTCCAAAGGTTCTATTTCTAAATATCATCACACTGGGGGGTAGGGCTTCCACATATGAATTTTGGAGGAATACGATTTAATCCATATAATTCTGCTTCTGGTTCCCCAAAATTCATGTCTTTATTTCATGCAAAATGCAGTAATTCTGTTCAGTTAACCCCAAGTCTTAACTCCTTCCAACATCCACTCTAAAGCCTAAGGCCCAAAGTCATTTAAGTATAATTGAAAATCCCTCTCTAGCTGCAAACCTGTGAAATCAGACAAATTATGTACTTCCTAAATACAATGGTGGGGGAGGCATAAGATAGTCATTCCCATTCCAAAAGAGAAATAGAAAGAAGAGGTGAGGCAGGCCAACGAGTCAAAGGCCCAACATGGCAAATTCCATAAAATCTTAATCTCTTTTGCTGAATTCCCATCTTCCAGACCCACAGAGGCAGGATCCGACCTTTCAGACCCATTGAAATGGTGTTCCCATCCCCAAAGTTCTGCTGGGCAAGGCTGGCTCTCAAGGTTCCAGGGAACCCTGACCCCATGGCTCTGCAGGGTAGCCCCACCCCTAAGACTTCAGGCAGAAATCATCTGTCAGAACCCGACTCGATTCATGATTTTGGTTCAGGTCATGATCTCGCGGTTGTAAGATTCTCTCTCCTTCCCCTGCCCCTCTGCTGCTCACTCACTCTCTCTGTCTCTCAAAAAAAAAAAAAAGAAAGAAAGAAAGAAAGAAAGAAAGAAAGAAAGAAAGAAAGAAAGAAAGAAAAGGAAAAAGACAAAAAAAAGAATTGTCATTAATGTCCATATTTTTATCACGTACTTCAAAACTCTTCCAGCCTCTACCTATTA
The DNA here is from genome assembly GCA_030068075.1 of Paguma larvata. Lineage (NCBI taxonomy): Eukaryota > Metazoa > Chordata > Mammalia > Carnivora > Viverridae > Paguma > Paguma larvata. Next base: position 80,911,770 of record CM057828.1, on the reverse strand, counting down.
TGCAGTTCCAAAGCTGCTTCCAATTTTTTAGGTATAGGTATAGTAGCATCCTACTTCTTGGTACCAAAATCTGTATTAGTCACCTTGGGCTACCATAACAAAATACCATAGAATGGGGAGACTTAGGCCATAGAAATTTAATTCTCACAGTCCTGGAGGCTGAGAAATCCAAAGGCAAAGTGGCAGCCAATTTAGTTCCTGGAAAGGGCCCTCTTCCTGGCTTGCATATGGCTGCCTTCTTGCTATCTCGTTACATGGTAGAAAGAGATGCAGCAAACTCTCTTGTATCTCTTCTTGAAGAACACTAATCCTAGCAGATTCAGGCCCCACCTTCACAACCTCATCTAACCCTAATTACCTCTCACAGGTTCTATCTCCAAATAGCATCATGACACTGGGGGTTAGGGCTTCAGCATGTGAATTTTGGGGACATAATTCAGCCATAACAGTATGTATATGATATGTGATAAGCTTCCAAAATACCCCATTGACATTATTGTAATGGGTGAAACCAGAAGAAATTTCATCTTTTTGCGGATTGGGGCTGTAATTGCAGGTTCTGTAGGAAGCCACTTCCTTCTATAGCAATTATTGTACCTCCTGGATGTTTTAATCTCAATTTTGTGTGAATGGGGTGTTATTGTTTATCTGTAACATTGGCATCTTAGAGAATAGCCATACCTTTGTAGTCCTCAGCCCTTGGGCAACTTCTCCTAGCTGGATCTGCTACACCCTTACTCTTGGTGCTTCACAAGTACTCCCTCCTCACTCCTCCCTTCCCTATCCTCAAAAACATGTCAAAACTTGTTTTCTGAACTATAGTATCAATGATTTACACAATTTTAATGATTTAAACAAATGTACCTTTTCTTTCACAAGATCTGCTTTTCAGGTCTGGGATTTTAAGGGTTAATAAAAAGAAAAAAGGAGGGTTTGGAAAAATGGAGGATCAGCCTAAGGACACTTAAAAATTAGGTATACAGTTGGGGTAGCAGGAGCTCAGGTGGTTAAATGTTCAACTGTTTTTTTAATTAATTTTAATTTTTAAAATTTTATCTATTTATTTTTAATTTTTTTAAAATAATAGTTTCTTTTCAAATTGGTTTATTTTTGAGAGAGATAGAATGCAAATGGGGGAGGGGCAGAGAGCGAGGGAGACACAGAATCCAAAGCAGGCTCCAGGCTCTGAGCTGTCAGCACAGAGCCCGATGTGGGCTCAAACTCATGGACCAGGAGACAATGACCTGATCTAAAGTCTGACGCTTAACTGACCGAGCCACCCAGGCGTCCCAAACATCCAACTCTTGATTTTGGTTCAGGTCATGATCTCATAGTTTGTGGGAGAGAGCCACGCTCATGGTTTGTGGGATTGATCTGTCAGCATGGAGCCTGCTTGGGAATCTCTCTCTCCTCCTCTCTCTGCCCCTCCCCAGTTCAAATGCATGCTCTCTCTCTCTCTCTCTCTCTCTCTCTCAAAATAAACAAACAAACTTAAAAAAAAAAAAAGATATACAGAACCTCTAGCCCTGTGCAGGCCTGATTAGCATGGTATTTCCTACCTCCCTCCATTTCTGAACATTTAGGCCATATGTAATATAATGTGCTTATGGTGATTGTCCTATGTTCAGGCATCTGTGAGCTCCTCACTGTCTCTGTTCAGCAAAAGAGCCAAAAAAAAGAAAAAAGGGGGGAAGAGAATAGTTTAACATGGAGAAGGCAAGTGGACAAGTGGCTGAGAAACTCACCTATTTCTCAGCTCATCCTAACTCTTTATTCCCCTGTTGTTCTTTGGAAATATAGTAGGCAACACACGTGGCTTGTGTATGGAGAAAATTCTTGGAGGAAAAGCTACAAAAAGACGTTGGAGCCCAAACTCACCTTCAAAGGCCTCACACGTTTCCTTTCCTCCCGCCACAAACCCTCTCTTCTAAGGGTCTCTCATCTGCTTTTCTTTCCTTGTCTTAAGGTTTTTACATTTGCTGCTGACAACATAAACTATAAATTTAGTAAGGTTTTGGTTGAACTTTGGCATAAAACTGAAGCACAGCTGTTTCCTTTCTCCGATGTTTTTTTTTTCTACTTCCCATCATTTTTTCCTTTACGTTTGGACATTTAATATTTTTAAAAACGAGCCATATATCAATATTTTATAACCAGAATTGGTTTTTGAAAATATCAGTTGTAATTTTCTTTATAAGCACTGACATACCTGAATATTCTAGAACTCCAGCTACTCACTGTTAAATATGAAGAAAAATGATTGTTGGGCTGTTTTGAATGGGAGTGTCACTGTGGCAGGTTTTTTTTCTTCTTCTCGCACACACCTCAGGAAGGAAAATACAGAAACACCCTTTAGACTACTCTCTTGAGAAGTACTCCTTAGACTCAGAATAACCCCAAACAAGCAAAGCCTTTGTGTTTAGCAGAGAGCGGGTGTGGAGGAGAAGAGGATGTTAAAAAAGACACACAACATTGGGCTCTTCTCAAGAAGAAATTCTGTGCTTTTAGTGTCTTCAAAAGCTGTTGACCAAGGGAAAGGATGGTAGAAAATGTACTCATTACAGGGGTTGTTTGAATCTCTAAGTCTGACTTCAGTTTCTAAGGTGAATGTCTTGTGCAAATAAAACTAAAATTACCTCACATTTCAGTGTGCAATATTTTTCCTTCCTTTTCTGCCTGTGGTCGGCATTCCGGTTTGGGATGAGTGTGTAAGTAAAGTGCTAGTTGTATAGAGAGTAAATACTTCCAGAATGGACCAGGGCTTTTATAGTTCCAGGTTCATCAGTTCACAATAAATCTTCATTTGGTGAAGGAACATACATTTTTGATATTTCAATACTTGTTCTTTTTTGGAAAGACATTATTCCCATGGAATACAGGACTCTATGGCATTTTTATATTTACAACTACCTTTTACTAATTTCCTAACTTCTTGCCTTGTCATGATTTCAAATTCAGTCTGTCTAAAACCAAATTTATCAGCTTCCTCTGGTTCCTCACCAAATTTCTTCATTTACTGAAGAAAAAAATTGAGTGCTTTCTGTCGTCTAGGCACTGGGCCAGCTTCTAGGACTATATCGGTGAAAGACTTGATAAGTCTTAGCTCTGACGGAGCTTACATTCTGACAGGAGAGATCGGAAAGTAGGCAATAATTATCTTAATGACTATGTAATTACGACTGAGACACAGGCTCTAAATGAGATGCACAGGTGCCATGGGTGAGTTCAACTGGGGGAATCTGTCCTAATCTGGGGAGTCAGGAAAACATTAATAAAGAAGGAATGTCTGAGCAGAGCTCTAAACATGACTAGATGCTCTCTGATGGAGATACTAGGATGTGTCCAAGGGAGTCAATGGCCAGTGGAAAGGACCTGAATTATGAGGAAGCATGATGTGTTAAAGAAACTTAAAAAAAAAAAAAAGACAAAAAAGCTAGGGTTTCTGGAATAGAGAATGAAGGGACAGTGACATAAAATTTAGTCTAGTGAGGTAGAATTAGAGCATAAAGGTCTTTGAGCCTTATGGAAGATTTTAAATCTTATTCTAAGAGTAATAGAAAGACATAGAAAGATTTGAAGCCAGAGAATGATGTATCAGATTACCTTAAAAAAATAATAATATAGGGGCACCTGGCTGGCTTAGTTGGTAGAGTATCTGACTCTTGCTCTCAGGGTCATGAATTTGAGCTCCATGTTGGGTGCAAGGATTACTTAAAATAAAAGAATTGACTGCTATGAGGAGAAAGGAAGTGAACTTTGATAATTACATTTTTGTTCATCTAGCACAGTATCCCTTTGCCTCCATTACTGGAAACAGAACCCCACTGCTTGTAGGAATCCCCTCCCATGTGATTTGAGTAGAATTCACTCTCCCTCATCCCCCATCATAGGGATGCGAGCAGAACCTATTTAATATATAACTAATCAGAGTTTCCTGTTCTCCTGGCCTCAGTGTTTGGTTCAGGGGTGTGCACATAACCCTAGTTAGACTAATCAATACTCTCTCTAGGACTTCTGCTCAAACTCGCAGGAAATAGATAATCCCTGTCCTTCTGGGATTACTATCTATAAGGACCAGGTTAGGTCATCAAGGAAAAGATCAGCAATGTTTCTGTCATTTGGGGAGTGGCATCTGAGAACAAAATCAACACAGAGCAGGGCGCCTGGGTGGCTCAGCTGGCTGAGTGTCTGACTTCGGCTCAGATCATGATCTCACAGTTCATGGGTTTGAGCCCCATGTTGGGCTCTGTACTGACAGTGCAGAGCCTGCTTCAGATTCTCTGTCTCCTATCTCTGCCCCTACCCTGCTCTCTCAATCGCTCTAAAAATAAAACATTAAAAAAATTAAAAAAATCAACACAAAGGGAAGCACAAGTAAGTGAAGAGAAAGATGAATTCTGGAACAAATTGGGCAAATCCATAGGTCTAGTCATGTCTAGTTCACTTCCTCTTTTGTTATATGATCCAGTAAATATATTTCCTTTTTTTGTCTTTTTTGATAATCTAGTTTGGACAGAATTTTTGTCATTTGCAAAGAGTACAGACCAATTCCAGAGCTAACAGTAAGTGCAGGGAGACCGATTTGGTAGACTTTGTAGTGGTACAGGTGAGAGATGATGAAGGCTTGGACTAGAGTGGTCATCATGCAGATGGACAGAAGTCAACACATTTGAAATCCATTTAGGAGATACAATTGGCACTATTGAGTAACTGAGCAGATTTGAGAATTTGAGGGTGAAGGGAAAATAGAAATGTAAAAACATCTGCTTTTTTCTGTCTTGCATATCTGAGGATGCCCTTCGCTGAGATAAGAGACATCTAAGGAAGAGTAGCTTGGGAACAGTGATGAACAGTCTTTAGTTCAGTTTTGGTCGTGTTGAGTTGGGGCTTCCTGAAAGACGCATGCTTGTTAATGGCAGTATTAGTCTATTAATCATTATTACCTTTGACTTACCTTTCATTATTATTCTTGCAAATCCAGGAAGACCTTGGGGTCTCTATTTTTAAAAAATCAATTTTATTGAAGCATACTTTAGCTCTCCCCAATAGCCTGCATTTTACGTGTATGGTGCAAGTTGTGACACATGTTCATACTCATGTAACCATCAACACAATCAAGATACAGAACGTTTCCATCACCCAAAAGTTTCCTTTGTGCTCGTTCCCAAGCTATTTCCTGCCCCTCCAACCCTTGGTCCCAGGCAAACACCCATCTTCTTTTCATTACTACAGATTAAATTTGCCTTTCCTAGCCTTTCATATAGATGGGATTATATGGGATGTACTCTTTGCATCTGGATTCTTTTATTCAGTGTACTGTTTTTTAAGATTCACCCATTTTATTGCTGAATTATTCCACTCTACAGATATACTATGGTTTGTTTGTTCACTCTCCTGTTAATAAATATTTGAATTGTTTCTAGTTTTCAGCTTTAGAAATAAAGCTGCCGTGAGCTTGTCGTGAATAGGTCTTTGTGTGGATATGTGTTCTTATTTTTCTTGAGTAAATACCTAGGAGTAAGATTGCTGGGTCATATGGTCCTTACCTGTTTTTTCTGCCTTTAAAGGAAATTGACAAACTGCTTTCCGAATGGCTATACTTCTCCAGTGTGTGAGAGACCCAGTTACTTCCACATTCTTGTCAATACTTGGTATTGTTATTCCTTCTAATTTTAGCTACCCAAATGCGTTTATAGTGATTATCTCATTGTGCTTAAATTTGCATTTTCCTGATAACTAATAATGTTGAGCATTTCGTGAGGTGCTTATTTGCTATTTATATGTATTCTTTGGAGAAGTGCTCAGATCCTTTGCTCATGGTTAAAAAAAACACATTTTTATTTTGAAATAATTATAGGCTTACAGGAAGTTGCAAAAGTAGTAATAGTCCCATGTATCCCTCACCTAGCTATCTAGCGATGACATCTCATTCGGCTTATATAGCATCAAAACGTGGACATTTATATTAATAAATATTAAGTCTGTGATATTAATGTTCACAGACTTCATTCAGTTTTTGCTTTTCATAAAACTCGCATTTTTTTTTGGTATTGGTATGTGCATGTGTGTTTGTGCATGAGTGTGAAGTTCTATGTAATTTATCCTATGCGCAGATTCATGTAATGACCACAGCAATCAAGGAGCAGAATAGTTCTATCACTACAAAACAACTCCCTCACGTACTCTGCGCTTACACATGCTCCTGTCCTTTGTCCTTGACCTTTAGCAACGAGTCTGCTCTGTATCTCTGTAATTTTATCATTCTGAGGATATTATATAAGTAGAATCATATAGTATGTAGCCCTTTGGCATTGGCTTTTTCACTCCGTACAATTCCCCTGAGATTCATTCAAGTTGTATCTATCAATAGGTGGTTCTTTTTTCTTGCAGTGTAGTGTCACTTAGCATGATGTATTTACCACAGTTTTAACACTCACTCATTGAAAAGACATTTGGGTTGTTCCAGTATTTGGATTCTTATAAAGCTGCTGTGAACATCCATATACAAGTTTTCATGTAAACATAGGTTTTGGGGGCACCTGGGTGGCTCAGTTGGTTGGACGACTGACTTCAGCTTAGGTCATGATCTGTCTAACAGCTCAGAGCCCGGAGCCTGATTCTGTGTCTCCCACTTCCTCTGCCCCTCCCCTGCTTGTACTCTGTTTCTCAAAAAATGAATAAACATTAAAAAATTAAAAAAAAATACATCTAATTCCTTTAGTAGAGTTATGCCTACTCACTACTCACAGGTCTATCTGGCTGACCTTTGGTGGACTAAACTTCCCACAACGATATCTTGTTCCCCTCAGTTCACCATATGTTTGCTGAGTGGCTACTATGAACCAGGGATGATGATTGGCCCTAAGGACATGATAAGAAGAAGTCCTTGAATTCAAAGAATTATAATCCGGTGGGTCAAGCAAAGATAGAGAGTCAGGAGATGTGGGTTGATTCAGGCTTAACAGCTAACTCTGACCTTAGGTGGCTTGACTAAAAACTCTTTGAATTTCAGCTTTCTCATATGTCAAAAGACTGTAATGACAGTAGTAATAATAGTAATAGTAATAATAATAATAACGGTCAGCACACAGGATCTTGTAGTAACTAAGTAAAATAACATTCATGAGGAAAAGGGTAGTTGTTAGTTTGCTTCACAAATGCTAGTTATTCTTTTTTTTTTTAAAGTTTTTTTATTTTTGAGAGAGACAGAGACAGCATGAGTGGGGAGGGGCAGAGAGAGAAGGAAACAGAATCCCAAGCAGGCTCCATGCCGTCGGTGCAGAGCCCCATGTGGGGATTAAACCCATGAAACCATGAGATCACGACCTGAGCTGAAAGCAACAGCTGGATGCTTAACCGACTAAATCACCTAGACGCCCCTGCTAGTTATTATTCTTAATAACAATGCACTGAGATAGGCAAGAGTAGATGTCCTTACCTCTAACTTAACAGCTTTGAAAACTGACGTCCAAAATGATTCAGTACCTTGTGCAGAATCACGCAGCCAGTTATGTGTGGTGCTGATTTCAAAACAGAGGTCTTTTTATTCTGTTGTTTTCACCCCCTCTTGTACTGCAAGATCTTATACATTCCTGTTTATAAGGGCAGCCTGTCTATTTTTAAAATTATTCTGGAACACATCTGAAAAGCCATAATGTGAGATTAAAAGAAGTAAAACCTCTGTTTTGCATTTATCTTGGCAACTTGGAGAGAACATATTTTTCTGGGCATGTTTGGAAATGGATGATAGTGTTTGATTCTTATCCATATCCTCCAGGCTTTCTTTGGGATTCAGAAAAGCATAATGTCATTTTATTTTTCAAATCCTCAGGGTGTTAGAAGTTTTGAGTCTTATTTTCCTGTCTGCCCTTTCATTATAGCTATTATTTTTCATATAAAATATTCATAATTCATTTTGTTGAAGAAGAGATTTCATTTTATGCCAATAAATATGTCTGACTATTGGAAGAGAGAGGAGTGTCTGAGCTGTGAGTGCTGGCAAGAACTATAAGGCATACTATAGTAAAATAGAACGTGAGGATTATGTCGTTGTGCTCCTCTGTATAAACTGTACGATTGAGAAGAAAATGGGAATCATCTTTTGCTGAAATTCATCTTGGAAACATCTTCAAAAGCATTTTGGAAATGGATGATAAAATTAAAAGGCCATAGTTTATTTTATTTGGAAAATCATAAGCCCTTAAGAGAGATCTGGGTAAACAGATTTTAGAGCTTTGGCTTTGTTCAAAATTCCTTGACTCATTGGGTGGCTTGGGAAATTGATTTAATTCACTTGAATTAACTGTCCTTGAAAGTTTGAATAATCATAGCTTGTAACACTGTACTTGGCATTTGGGAGTTAATTATATTAATGGCTAGTGTTTATTGTATGATTACTATGTGCCAGACCACATGCTAAAAAACATGTTATAAGTATCACTCATTTAATCCTCCCCACACTCTGGGAAGGGTGTACAATTACTGTTTCTATTTTATAGATCAGAAAATTGCGGTAGGAATTTTTTAGTGTATTATAATCATATGTTTACATGTTGGTCTTTTCCTTTGGACCTGAATTTATAAAGGTTGGCATTGAACTCTTATGGCATCTGCCACGGCTAGCATAGACTCTGGTTCATAGGTAGTCAATAAATACGGTCTAACCCGTGCTTCAGGAAACCATGGTGTGGAGGATGAATAGGAGTGCAGAAAAATGAGCAAAAGAGAGAGCTGAGACTATTTCCATTGTTTAGGCAAAATCAAATAATGTATATTTGGATAACGTATGCAGAAAAAGAAAGATAAGAAGATATGAAAAGATAATTAAGTGATCAAATATTTTAAGTAAAAGTAGTAAGAACCTGTACATCAATTAATAAAAAATATCACTGAATATTAGAGCTTTGAGTAGTGATTTGAGAAAAAAATAGGATAAACAGCATGAGGATAATACAAGTTGCATTTTCTAATATGTAAATGATTTTAACAGCTCTTTAAAAGTCTGTCTAATGTCAGCATCTGTATTTATGGCTATTGACGGATTGTTTTTTTTTCTTAATTTTTTTTAATGTTTATTTATTTTTGAGAGACATAGAGGCACAGCGTGAACAGGGGAAGGGCAGAGAAAGAGGGAGACACAGAATCCGAAGCAGGCTCCAGGCTCCGAGCCGTTAGCACAGAGCCTGATGTGGGGCTCGAACTCACATACCGCGAGATCATGACCTGAGCCGAAGTCGGACGCCCAACAGACTGAGCCACCCAGGCACCCCTGTTTTTTTTTCTTGAGACGTGTCAAGACTTTCCTTGTTCTTCACATGTTGAAAGTTTTAGATTTGATCCTGGACATTTTGAATGTTCTGTTATACGGCTCCAGGTCTTGTTTAAGTCCTATGGAGGATGTTTGTTTATTTATTTGTTTTAGCAGGCAATTGATCAGGCAAACTGAGGTTTGGTTGCAATTTCCTACTCTGCATTTGTTGGCGGTGATTCCCAGGTGAGTTGTTTTCAAAGCTTTCGCTGGGCTACTTGGGTCGGTCCCATTTGTGTTAACACCCAGAGAGCAGTCTGAGACTTGGGGGGCAGTCCCCCCTTGTAGATCAGTTCTGAGTGCTTCTGTGTGCAGTGTAGGGTCAGATCCATGCGTGTGCAGCTCAGGGGGTGGACACAGGAGATCGCACATAGTATTATGATCACTTTCTTGAACTTGCTTCTCTTCATGGAATCTTTCCTGCTCCTAGGCACCCTCTTCCAGCTCTTCTCATGGATAGCCACAACTTTAGTTTTCCTGGTTATGTCCTTTCTGCAACTGTGTCTGCTACTGGGACCAGGTGGTAAAAGGTCAGAGAGAAAAGAGTGGCAGGGATTTCTCTCACACTCTTGGATCCATGGTTCCTCTGGCCAGAGAGGAGGGTTCCTTTCCTTCTGAGTTGTAGAGATTTTCTTAGCTATTGTTACTTCTGTGCCAGGGGCGGGGACAAGAGAGGGGGAAAAAACCCAGAGGATTTCTCCATTTTTTTCTGACCTATAACAGGCCATTTCCTACTCGTCAGATAAGAAAGAGCAGGCTTCCCTTGGAACACTTTCTGTACACACCTGTGATATTTCTGGATTTCAGGTTGCCTTTGAGTCCACGCTGGAAAAAAGTAGATTTAAAGAAAAAGGAAACTCACCCCCAGTTTAGTAGTTCTCAGAGATTTGTTTGTCTTCCCTAGTGAACTTGCTACCATTTCCTTTTCAAGTCCGCAGGTAGCTGCTCCATATATCTGTCCCCAGGGTCTTAGCTGCATTCAGCAGGGGAGGCGGGTATGCTTTCTCCATTTAGAAAGCAGAGAGTCCTTCTTTGCTTCTAAGTATTTTAATGTAGGGTTTCCTTAAGACGAAGGACTTTCTCTTATATGACTCTATTGTAATCAAATCAAGAAACTTAACATTCTTGTAATACCATTTTCTAACTCGTAGTCAATATTCAAATTTTATCAGTTGCCCCAATAATTTCCTTGATAGTCATTCTTTTCCCTCATCAAGGATCTCTTTAAAGATCATGCATTGACTTGAGTTGTCTTGACTCTTTTTTCTCCTTTAATCTCATAAAGGTTCTTTCGCCTTTCTTTGTTTTTTATGACCATAACATTTTAAAGAGCACAGAGCACTTATTTTGTAGGATAGTCTTAAATTTGTGTGTTTGATGTTTCCCAATGTTTAGGTTCAGGTTAGTTACTACTGGAAGAAATGCTACACATAAGATGCTGTGTTGTTTTTTCACTTTTTTAACGTACACCACCAGAAGTACGTGCTGTCTATTTGCATAGAGTTGTTATCTTTGATTACTTGGTTAAGGTGTTGCTTAACAGTTTTCTCTATTGCAAAGTTACTATTTTTTGTGAGGGTTTTAAGGTTGGAGTTTGAATATGATTACAAGATTATAAGGAAAACTCTAGTGTTGTCCAATAGAATTCTTTACCATAGGGTGCCTGGGTGGCTAAGTCGGTTGAGTGCCCGACTCTTGATTTCAGTTAAGGTAATGATCTCACAGAGGTGGGATCGAGTCCTATGTCAGTCTTCATGCCATGGAGCCTGTTTGAGATTCTCTCTCCCTCTCTCTCTCTCTCTGTCCTTCCCCTGCTCACTCGTGTGCACACATACTCTCTCTCAATCTCTCTCTCAAAAAAGTAAATAAACATTAAAAAAAAGAGAATGCTCTGCAATACTAGAATGGTCAATTCTGTCCAATATGGTAGCCATGGCCACACAGCAATGCTATTCAAATGCTACTGAGCCTTTAACGTGTGGCTAGCACAACCAAGGAAAATTAAAAGGTATTAATTTGGATTTCAAAAATTCCAGACAGCATTCTATACTACCATTTTTTAAAAAAGTTTGTTTCTTTTTGACACAGAGAGAGAGAGATCATGTGCACTCGAGCAGTGGAGGCGCAGAGGGAGAAAGAGAGAGAGAAAAAGAGAGAGTCCTAAGCAGGCTCCACACTGTTAGCACAGACTCCCACATGGCGCTCAATCTCACAACCGTGAGATCATGACCTGAGCTGAAATCAAGAGTCAGATGCTTAACCAACTGAGTCACCCAGGCACCCCTAAACTACCATGTTCTAAAGAGATTTTTTTAAATACCTTGGTTTTCTGAAATGCTCTGAGGGGGAAAAAAAAGAGTACCAAGATCAAATAAGTTAGGGATCATTCTAGAGAGCATACTTAGAGAAACACAAGCACTGTATGCTGTCATCTAGAAATCTATACATTGTTTTCATTTGGGCTAGTGCTAAATTTAGTAGGTGAAATTGTCAGATAATTACTCTGTGAGTCCCTGGAAAACTCCTTAACTGGTTTGTGTAAATGACTTGCTGAACAACACAGCCAGGTCAGTGGCAACGGTGGGATTTACACCTAGGCCCCCTTATCTGACTCTAAAACCTGAAGTATTTCTGGTACACCAGAAACGGTAATGGAGAAAATGATACTGAAGTTCAGATTGCCTCATAAAATTCTGTCTAAAGCTGGTGAAGGCAAGAATTCTTCAAAGACATGTACCTTAGTATTTGGATTTCATGTTAGCAATGCAAAAACAGGAAATGTTTACCATTCACAGAATGTAGTCATCGTAGTCTTTTCTAGGGAATTAATATTAATATTAATGGCCCCTGTCTACTCACAGCATAGCTATCTGAGGATGTGTTTCTTTCTATTTAAATAGATGAAATCCCAGAGTAGTAGGTTAATGCCTTAGTCAAAGTCATTCAGAGCAAATATTCTCAAGCAAATACAGTTTTCACAAAAGGGTCTAAGTGTCTCTCAAAAACACATACAGAATCAGTTACTGAAGGAAATGTAGGATGGTTAGAAAGCAGGAGGGAAGGAGGCTTGGAGAGGTACGAAAAGAGAACAATATGCAGAGAAAAAGAAATCTTGAGCCAGAGACTGGAGCCAGCAATTGGCTGGTTTGAATTAGCTGGTTTGTCTTCTTTCTTTTCCTTCAGTGGAAGTTCCTTTGGGAAACTTTGCTGAGCCAGGTTGGAGAAATTTCATTCCTGTCACTGTAACTGTTGTTTTGACTGGCTTACCCCAGCGGTTGAGAGCTGTAGTTTGAAGATTTTTCAAGCAAAGGAACTTTGTCTGGTTGATGAGTTCCAAATTCAGATACAATCTTGAAAGTGGTAACAAGCCACTATTGTTGTCTGAAGCTATAATTCTTGAAGGTAATTGGGTTTAGAAGCAGAAGTATTTGGGAGATTGATTTCATCCTCAATAAAAGTACATTTTACTTTCTTTTAAGGTGCACACTGGAAGTCGTGACCCAGAAATGCCCCTCTAAGACATTACAGATGGCTATTTTCATGTGCTGCTTGGCATACGTTCAGGAAAACCACAGGGGGAGTTGGCTCTGAGATGCTTGCACTTTAAGGTATACGCCGCGATACTTTGTAAAGATTCATTTTCTTGCCAAACATAACATTCAGTTACCAACTGGAAGTGTAAAAGTTCACATTTTCATGGAAATCTTACCAATGAGTTTAACAGGCCTGCTTAATTAGGTTTCATTTTTTCCATTCTTCAGTGCCTACTTAATTTACCACTAGAGGGCATTGTTGGCAGTGATATCAAGGGAAAGCAAAACAAAGAATTTGCCTAAATTTATTCTGAGATCTTTTTTGATTTTGCTTTTGGTCAGTAAAAAATAATGTACATTCAAAGGATGCTTTATTTCCTATTTTGCTCTTATATTTTACACCCCAGATACTTAACTTCTAGACTTTTTTGGGGGTGCATTAATTTAATAAAAGATGAATCCTTGCACAGTTTTGTTCTGGATTTCTAACAAACTCTAATAGAATCTACTCCCTTGCCCTAATGTTATACGTTCTTGTACATCCTTATATGGAATGTTATTGAGCACTTGGGGACTCATTATTTTTTATTTCCTAAATCATGAAACAATTCTATTTTCCAATTCATACATTTCCTGATATTTGTCAGAGGTTCTTGGAGTAGGAATGGGCCTATTTATTATAATAGATAACATCTCTTTTATAAACTGAGGAGCTGCCTAAGTCTGAAAATGATAAGAGAACTTCTTTCCATTTTTGGGACAGCTATATTATTTATTGGATGTTCTTCATGTGAAAAGTTTGCCTCTTTGGAGTTTATTGTATTAGACAATATCCTTAACTTGCAATTAGTAGAAACCAAGTCAGGCATGCTTATGTCAAAAAAAGTAGATGGGGTAGGGGGAATTTATTGTCAAGATATAGAGATGGTTCATGGGCTATGGTTAATATGAAACCTGAAAACTACAGACTTGTTGGGACACACTCAGTGTCTTGAGTCTGTTTCTCTGTCGTTATTTCATTCTGTTCTCTCTGTATATCCATACTCTGCTTCTTCTTGCATTCCCATGGCAAAATAGGCCATTTGAATGAGTAAAAATGACAAAAGATCTTCCGTTACTGAAGAGTAGGCCATCTCAGCATTCTTTGTAGCCAACTACCTCTGAATGGTGATGTGAAAGTGATCAGCCGTTCCCATGGTTGTGGGCTCCCTTCCACGTTACCTTCATGGTGAAGTAGGTCTCCAGGTTAGATGCCTTGCTGTGCGGGTTGCCAGCGTTATGGTTGAGATGCTCCATAAGCCTCTGATAGTGGTCCTGGCTGAAGCTCTGCAGGCAGGAAAGGCAAGCATATACCCGAAATAATGTGACTATTCCTGTGAAGGCGAACGGCTGGTCTTTTCAAGATGGAGAAGATCCATGTAGCCAACTTACTACTAAGTGGCTGGTTGATTTCTCCAAGAAATGATGCCATACTGCGACTTCACTGTTGGGTCTTTCGCTGACAAGTTAAATATTCAGAGTCAGCAGTAGCTATGTGGCGTTGGTAAGCAGGGTCCATGCTCTTGGGCTTACACATAGCTTCTGTTTCTGCCACCATGTCCACTCTGTTCATGTGTCCATCATACCTGCTCTGGGTGACTGATGACAAGAATGGCTATAAGATCAAGTGGCTAGTCATTTTCTTCCTTGGCTCTTTAGGACCTTTCCCATGGTAGATACTTTCTAGCCAGTATCCACATGTAATACACAAGTCTTCACACTTTATGCTGTCATTTTCGTATGTCTATCCACAGATCTCCTTGTCTCTGATCTTCTAGTTTTTTTTTTTTCCTTCCAGTTTCCTAAGCAGATAATCAGGCTATTGGCCACTGCTCTGGAATCTCTATATATTCTCACCTTGGGGCACTTCTTCCACCCAGCTGCTCACAGCTCTACCATTGGGGAGATTTCCCTCTCATCTGCCTTTCCAAGACTAGGTGCTTAAGCTTTAGTTTGCATTAGAAACATCTGGAAGCCTTTTTACAACACTGATTGCTGGGCTCAACCTTGAGAGTTTCTGATTTTTATATGTGGGATAGGAATCAAGACTGCATTTCTAACAAGTTTCTAAGGAGATGTGGATGTAACTGGTCTGGGGGCTATACTTTGGAAATCACTGCTCTGGAGATTATAACACTTCGTCACTTAATGAACTATGTAAAATCTCTAAAATTTCCCTTATTTTGGAATGGCCTTCTGTTGGCGATTTTTATCTTGTATTTTACTTCTATCTATATTATACACTCCACTACATGTTACTGTTTTTATCATTTTGTTGTTTTAAGTAGTCACTAGTCTTCCAAAAAGTTTTAAAAGAATTAATCTTTTACCTTTATCCATATCTGGAAATCTTTGTTCTTTTTTAAAAAAGTTCCACAGTTCTATTTGGGATAATTTCCTTTCATGCTGAAGAACTTCTTTTAGAAATTTTAAAAATAAGTTTATTTATTTGAGAGACAGAGAGAGAGAGATTGAGAGAGACAGAGAGAGAAGAGAACGAGCCAGGGAGGGGTAGAGAGGGAGGAAGAGTTAGAGAATCCCAAATTCAGGATTTGCATTTTGAGTTTGGGGCTCAAACTCACAAAGGACGAGATCATGACCTGAGCTGAAGTCAGACGCTTAACTGACTGAGCCACCCAGACGCCCCTGCTTCTGTTATTTTCTTGTTTGTAAGTCACATTTTCCTGCTCCTTTGCATGTCCTTTTTTATTTTTAATTTTTAAAATTTTATGCTGGGCATTGTATAAAAAGATCTTAGATATCGACGGAGAGATATTTCTCTCCAGGTAGGGCACATGTTTTCCTCTATCAGGCAGCAAGGTTGAGGGGCTATTCACTTCACTTCCATTAGGAACTGAGTTGGGACGGGAATGTTATAGTTTCAGGTTGCTTTAGTTTCCATCTGGTTTTGAATGTATTGAGAATGAGATCTGTTCTGTGCTTAACACAGTCGCTCCCTGGCTCTGACTTTGAGATCTAATCACTATGGGACCATGGAGAGCTCTCTTTACCTTTTCCACCTTGTGCCCTAGCTTCTCAAACTGCCCACCATTTATCAAAAGCCTGTAGGTGAAGACCCATTGGTGGGGAGAACTGCTTATTATTTTGAGGAGATCGTCTAGACGATAAGATATCACTCAAACTCACATGGCTATTTTAGACTCTGTTAGAGCAACCTTTCCCTCAAAAGAAGAATTCCTTTTCTTACGCTGAACTCCATCATCCACCCATCATCCCAAGCTCAGCAAATGCTACGAGGGAGGAAATGATTCTTCCCTGTCTGGAAGTTAATTCCATTTAGACTTCTCTTCATCCATTTATGTATTTATTTATGTATTTATTTATTTTTAGCTTTTCAATTTCCTGTACTTGTAACAGCAAAAATTATGGTTGGCCACAGCCTTTTAGATTACAACCTAAAACAAAACTCATCTAAATTATTTGTAATCCTCATGAAAACCAGGCAAGTAAGATATTTTCATATTTATTTTAACGATTAAGACGAAGCTTAGAGCAGACCAATTGCCTAATGTTATCCTATTTAGAAACTACGGAGTTAGAATGTTAGTGAGGGTTGAACTCGCCATGCGAGAAGAACGCGTGCCCACCTCCCTTCCCCAACCTGCCCCTCTACTCTTTCCATTATTATTGCGGTACTTTAAGGGGACTTGGGGGGAAAAATGTTCTGTGGTCAATCTAAGAAATGCTGTAGGCCATCTTCCTCTCTTTAAGATTCATGACCTCCATCAGCATGTTAAAAGTCCTAAAGTAAAGAACTTGTTTATGCAATGGTTTTTAAACTTATTTGACCTCAGGACTTCCCTTCACCTCAGTAAATAATATTTATTAATATTCTACAGAACTAGAGTTACATGAAGAACAGTCTACATGAATAGTACATTATTCTGACTCCCAGCTTCTGCTCATTATGTCATCCTAAAAGGTCGTATATGCATTGTATTATAATAATTCACCAAAGCATTTGACAGAAGTCTACAGTATTAAGTTTTATTAATTTTATTATTCCCTATAGAAGAAACACACATTTAACTGAATATTTAGAATAAATATTATGTTAAATAAATAAATATAAATATAAATATTATGACTAAAAGTAGATTTAGTCATTCATTTTAAAAAAGGAAAATGGTAAATATGAGAGAATAAACGGTATAATAAAATATATTGTGTTATTTAGAACGTATTCGTACTTGAATTATGAAGCAAGTTGCTCTACCAACACCAGTAATGAGTCATTTTGCAGTATATGAAAATGCTCCTTTAGAAGTATTTTATATCAAAATGACAAGGAAGTTCAGCAACTGAGAAACTTATAGCTGTCTAGACAGAGGTCATACAAATGGAAGTATTTTCTCCATAGGGTAGATTTATGGGATATCACTATCTTACCTTATAATATGTATATGTGGATTTAACTGGTAAGGTTAAAGTAAAACATAAAATATATATGTTGCAGGAAATGTGTTAGAGTGTGTTAATCTGGTTAAGACTCATCGTACGAAATTCCTTACAAACTGAAAATCAAAATGGCCTCTATTGGATCTTCTGGAAAATCTACGAATTCCAGAGTAAATGAATGTCCATCTTTCTTTGAGACAGGCATGCTCTGTGTGGTCTGAAAGCATCATGACCATGATCTGCTGAGTGGGAGAGTTCAGTGTAATTAGACTCAGATACACAGGCAGTCACTATGTCTCAGGACAGAAGGGTATGCTCCTATCTTGAATACCACGTCTACTGAGAAACGTGACTACTTGACCAAAAAATCACACTATATTAATCTCCTAGTATTACACGAATAAGTGCTGAAATAGTGGTTCCCCTTATGGAGAATACAAAAACAACGTTTACCTTAGAAAACTATGGTGATCTCTCACATACTCACAGTCCCAACTTAATTATCAACTCTTGGTCAATCTTGTTTGTCTGTACTTCTTCCCACTTCCTATCACCCCCCAGCCCTTCCTCTCCCAACTGGATTATTTTATGGCAAATCCTGGATCTCTCATTTCAGAATGATTCTCTAAGGATTTTTTTGTTTGTTTCCTGCACATTGCTTTTTGTCTTAATAAATCTTTTATTTTGGAAGCATTTTGGTTTACAGAAAATTTGCAAAGATAGGGCAGTTTCCATATACTCTATACCCAGTTTCCTCTATTAGTAACATTTTATATTCATATGAAATTTGCCACAATTAGTGAACTAATACGGATACACTTTTATTATCTAGAGTCCATGGTTTATTCGGATTTCCCTAGCTTTTGCCTTATGCCTATTTTCTGTTCTAAGATCTTATCCAGAACATTAAATTTAGTTATCGTGTCTCCTTACATTCCTCTTGACTGTGACAGTTTCTCAAACACTCCCTGATTTTTGAAAATCTTGACAGTTTTGAGGAATATTGGTAAGGTGTTTCGAAAACTATTTCTTTTTTTAAAAAATGTTTATTTATTTTGAAAGACAGAGAGGGAGGGAATGACAGAAGAGAAAGAGAATCCCAAGCAGGCTCTGAAAACCCCACCCAGGACTCAATCTCAAGACCCTGAAACCATGACCTGAGCCAAAATGAAGAGCTGGATGCTCAACCGACTGAGCCACCCAAGCGTCCCTAGAATATTTCTTAATTTCTTAATCGATTTCTTAATTTCTGGTGACTTTTCAAAAATTAGCTGGGACTATGGAATTTTGAAGGGGAGGCTACAGAGGGAAAGTGCCATTCTTATATCAATGGATTAATGGTATACACTATCGATATGTCACTGCTCTTAACCTTGACCCCCTGGCTGAGGTAGTACTGTCAGGTTTCTTCACTGAGAAGTTACTCCTTTCCCCCAGTTTCCATACTCTTTGAAAGGAGTACGTTGTATGCAGCCCACATTTAAAGAGTGGAGAATTACGCTCCACCTTCTTGAAGCGAAACGTCTATATAAATTATTTGAAATTCTTCCGTGAGGAGATCTGTCTATTCTCTCCTATTTATTTATTCAATCTTTTATTTATATCAGTATGTAATCATGGATATTTATATCTTGAGTATAAGCCAATACCGACTTTATTTTGTTGCTCAAATTATTCCAGCTTTGGCCATTGGGAGTTCTTTTAGTTGACTTCTGTGTCCCTTTCACATATTGCCATCGTAGTGGGGCTTTTTGTTTGTTTGTTTAAGCACTTCCTTACCATGCTTCAGGCTTGTCTTAGATATTTCTCGTCTAGTCTTAGAATCATCATTTCTGAATTTATTTATTTATTTATTATTGGAGAATGGTACTAGAAACTAAGATCTAGGCTCTAGATGTGTTTATTACTACTGGCGTGTTACTGCTTCAGCGTTCTCTCAGCTGACAGAACGGTGAAATATATGTGTATATCTGTAAGTATTTCTATAGAAACCATTTGTATATTAAGCTAAAATGAATTCATACTGATGTCTCAAACTCAAATTCATTACCACATAGATCATTCTAGTCTTTCCCCTTTGTAGCCTCTCCTCCAATAGTGAGAATCTTGGCTCCCACCATCTGCCACCCATTTTATATTGGTGATTTAATTGCAGTATGTTCATATAGAGGTTTCCAAATTGTTAATCCGAACTCCATGGGAAATAACTTCATCAATTAAAATATAGTTCTCATGGGCAATTTCTTTTGTTTTTAGTTTTACAGACTCCACTCATTTCCAGTATTATTTAGGTCAGCACCTCATTCTTCTACCCATCTAAGAATTTCTAAAATCCAAAATAGGACAAAAACTGTAAAACAACCCATAAAACCATTCTCACCTCCTTAAAATTAATAATTCCTAAATATCAAATATTTAGACAGAATTCACATTTTATTATCCAATAAATGTTTTATTTTACTGCTGTCTTGTTTGAGTCTCTATATAAACAGGTCTCACCCACTAGATTCGGCTGATATACTTCTTAAGTTTCTTTAGATCTATAGGTTTTCTGCTTTCATTTTTATGTTGCCATTTATTCTTTGAAAAAAAAAAGATTTGTTCTACAGAATTTTCCATATTCTGACTTTGCTAATATTTAATATCTTACTTTCTTTGTATTTTCTATAATCCAATATTCCTGTTATTTGTCTTTCTTGTAGTCTTTTATTTAGAGCCAGAAGCCTGAGCAGATTTGATGTAAGGGGGATGCTAGCATTTCATACGCAGTGCTGAGTATGTAGGTTATTCCATCAAGAAGCACATAATATCTACGTATCTCTCTGTGATGCAAAGACTGATCAACGTTAAGATACTGTCAACTCCATTATCTATTATGAAGTTCACCACCAGTCTTTTACCTAATCATTTTAGCAACCATTGATGTTTATTGCTCAGATTCATTTTTCATCAGGACTTAGAAAATAGTGATATTTTAATTGTGTCCTTTTTATGCATTTAGTAGTTGTAAAGAACTTTATTCAACCATTGGTTTCCATAAAACACAGTTTATACAGGAATGCCCGATTCTTCCTCTTCAATTTTTTAGTTTTCGGCATAATAAACTGACCCTCTAGCAACCCTTCAAGATTCATGATTCATGATTTTTCACATAATTTCATGTTTCATTCTACAGTTATTATTAATTATCAGAATTAATTTTGATCCTCAAATTTCCTCTTTATTGACCCATGGGAGGCTCTTCAATTGGCTGTGTCTTCTTGACTTGAATCTGTTGTTGATAGTTTCCTTGCTTTGATATCAAGCTTATCTTATACACTTCCTGCCTCAGATCTGGAATAAGTCATTTTTCAATGATCCCTGGTTTCTTCTAGTAGGCTACAGTGCTTAGAGATCTGGGTTCTCGGATGATATACTGCTCCTAGGTTGATCATTATTTACAGGCCTTTTTTCAATGGGCATAGCTAGGAGATGTATACTCTCAACAGAAAAAAGTACATCATGAGTTTATACTGATGTTTCCAATTTGAATTCAGCATTACATGGCTTTTACTCACCTTCTTTTATTGTATAATTGCATTTCTTATGCTAAAAACCTTGATTCCAAGTGAAAATAATGTTATTTATTATTTGAAAGGAGACAGACTGAAAAGAAACCATACTCTGTGATTTCATTTACGCAGAGTTCAAAGAACAGGAAACAGTAGTGTATAGTACTCAGAAATTAATGATTAGGAGGGAAGACTATAGAGAAAAGCAAAGAAGTGATTACCATAGAGTCAGGATGGTAGCTAAGTTTAGAAGAGGGGAGTTGCGGTTGGGGGAAGCACTGGAGATTTTGGCTTCAGGCAACGTTTTTCTTCTTGACTTAGGTAGCGATTACAGAGGTGTTCATTTAAAAATAGTTCTTAAATTAATCATATGTTCTTTCTGATTTTTCTTCTTATATTCATCTCCCCCCCAACCCCTGCCTTTTTTTAAAAGTGAAAACAGCAGTGCCTGAGTGGCTCTGTTAGTTAAGTGTCCGATTCTTGGTTTCAGCTTGGGTCATAATTTCAGGGTTGTGGAATTGAGCCCTGCATGGGGCTCCAGGCTGACAGCATGAAGCCTGCCTAGGATTCTCTCTCTCCCTCTCTCTCTGCTCTTCTCCCCTACATGTGCTCTCTTTCAAAATAAATAAATAAACAAAAAAATAGTGACAACACAAAACAAAAAAATAAAACACAATAGACAGATTCACAAAATCATGTCTCCTGATTTGTTCTGAGAAGTCACAGCTATATGTAATCTGG
This sequence comes from Paguma larvata, assembly GCA_030068075.1. Taxonomy (NCBI): domain Eukaryota; kingdom Metazoa; phylum Chordata; class Mammalia; order Carnivora; family Viverridae; genus Paguma; species Paguma larvata. The sequence continues at coordinate 80,890,180 of CM057828.1, read as the reverse complement.
GCCTCTGAGAGGGAGAACTGTCGTAGGTGGGGCCATAGCAGAATTGAACTGAAAGGTGGCAACAGTAATCACAGAAGAGAAAGCACCCATTGCAGCCTAAGAAGCATCATCCATTCATCATCAATAAACCTTCGTTGAGTTCGTCCTAGGTGGTGGGCACTGGTGTAGGCACCGGGAGTATTCAGGTGCATAAAACATGGTGTTTACTCTGAGAAGGGGCTGGGGCTGGTAACACTCATCAAAACAAATCAGTACAATAAAATGTGGATTCTATGACAAATGTCTTTATAGCATAAAGGGAGGGAAATGGGTAATGATTCAGGTAAAGACAGAAAGCTCTCTCTTTTTGATATTTATTTATTTTGAGAGAGAGAGTGAGAGCGTTTACATCCAGTTTATAAGTGCCAAAGGGAGTTAATATTAATACTCTTTCTCCACAAGAAAAATCTGATGCTCGAATCTGCATCAGTTACAAGGTGAGAATGATGACTCTTAAGCATGGCATTTAGTCTAACTGCTTCGCTCCAACGGTCTAACTGGGAGCTGGACTTGAATGCCAGGAAGCACTGATTAATGATACACTTCCTCTTTCTAAGAAGACTAAGTCATTTTCCTGATGTCACTTAGCTAGGGCGTGGTAAGGCTGGAGACAGAAAATAGGTCTCTGGACTGTGGCTTCAGTCTTTTCCACCAAACCCTGATGCCACCCTGCCCGTCTGTGCCCTTCAGCATTAGGTCAGCAGACAGCACAGCATTTATTTGGCAATTTAGAAAGATGTGGGATATGCTTATTTAAGAGAGAGGGAAGCTTACTTTGTTAACAACCAACTTTGCTTTCTAGAGAGAAGAAGCGGTCCATGCCCCTTGCTAAGGTGAAAGTTTCTATCCCTGGGGGTCCCTGGGCTGATTCAGTCCTATATGATGAATGGGCCAGTAAAGGACTTATTTATTTTTAAAAAATTTTTCTTAAATGCTTATTTATTTTTGAGAGAGAGAGAGAGAGAGGAAAGGGGGGGAAGAGAGAGAGAGAGAGAGATAGAGAGAGAGAGACTCCAAAGCAGGCTCCAGGCTCTGAGCTATCAGCAGAGCCTGATGCGGGGCTTGAACCCACAAACTGTGAGATCACGACCTAAGCCAAAGTTGCACACTTAACCAACTGAGCCACCCAGGTGCCCCAGTAAAGAACTTACTAAGTAATATTTTGATTCTGGCTAGGAAAAAAATGGCGAGTGAAATAAAAAAACCTGCATGTCTGGCCTTTATAAAACAAAGGCGTTCCAGATTTTGTCTCAGCACTTCGTATTACTCCCATCCCTTGCTATGCCAGGCCTGGAACCTGAGGCTGAAAGACCGATTTTCCAGCACAGTCGGGGACTGCGCATAAGTAATGAGAGCCAGGTGCATTCATGCGAGAATAAGGAGGTAAGGAAAGTTCTTCAGGCATCAGTAGCAGGTGTGAGAACTTCAGTAGACGTGGGTTTTTGCAGTTACTACACTTCCCCGCCAGTTACCCTAGTCAGGGCTGCAGGGAAGCTCTGACTTTCAGCAGTGGTTTCCTCCAGTTTCCGGACCACGGGGCAGCAGCGTGAGCTTCCTGGTTCTCTGGACCGAAACTACAGCTAAATACTAAAGGCTAGTAGTGCCTCACTCCCTGTAATTTTTGCTCCTAGTTTTTTAGTGGCTTTTGAAAACATCTAATTCTGTGTACTAATCCTATTTGCTTCAAATGCATAGAATAGATTCTGTTTTATTGCTTGAACTCTGATTTATAAAGTTGTAACCCTATGATCCAGCAATTGCACTAGTAGGTATTTACTCAAAGGATACAAAAATATGAATTCAAAAGGGATACAGGCACCCCAATGTTTATAGCAGCATTATCTACAGTAGCCAAGCTATGGAAACAGCTTGTGTCCATCGACAGATGAATGGATAAAGAAGGCGTGGTATATAAACACAATGGAGTATTATCAGCCATCAAATGGAATGAAATCTTGCCATTTGCAACAATATGGATGGAGCTAGAGAGTACACTGCTAAGTGAAATATGTCAGCGAAAGACAAATACCATATGATTTCACTCATATGTGGAATTTAAGAAACAAAAGAGCAAAAGGAAAAAAAAAGAGAGAGAGGGAGACAAACCAAAAAACAGACTCTTAATTATAGAGAACAATCCGATGGTTACCAGAGGGCAGGTAAGTGGGGGGATGGGTGAAAAGGGGATGGGGATGAAGGAGTGCACTTCTGATGAGTACAAGGTGATGTATGGAGGTGTTAAATTACTATATAGTACATCTGAAACTAATATAATACCATATGTTAACTAACTAGAATTAAAATAAAAACTTAAAAAAATAGTTGTAGTCCTAGTGTCTATGTCTGAAGTTCAAATGATAGGAGCAATTTCTGTCTCTGACGGCAAAGACCATGGGAAGATCCAGACTGATTTGTATAATAGGCAAAAAAAAATACACGTTTTCATTTAAAAATGAAAAAAGAACAGAAAAGTCATAACTACCAACATTTTGCTTCGTCTTTTTTTAACCTTGAAGGTAAAGTGAAGTGTGCTTTAATCTTCACCACCTCCCCCATCCCGCCTCACTGACGTCATATCCCCTTCCTGTCTCCCTTTCTCAGAGCAACCATTATCTTGGGCCTCTTTCTGGGCTTCCAGCTGATATTTTAAGTATAAATATGTGGAAATATTTTATGCACTTAAAGAATAGATCATATGTTCATATTCTCCATCTTGCATACTTTCCTCAACATCACACGGCTGAGGCTGGCCCACGTAAATATACGTAGATCTGGTTCGACGGCCTCACGGTATTTCCTGATAACTGGTTACTATGCATCATCTTTAGATTGTTTCCAGTTTTTATGCTATCATTAAAATGATGATATAACAAGCTCCTCTTATTTTAATGCTTTCTGAGTCTTAGATTTTAGGGAAGCTAAGATGACATATATATTAAAAAAAAATCTTCTCACTCCTTGATGGTCTCTTATAAGACACCTACTTAATAGTGATATGGTCCACACATTCTAAAAACTTTTTATTTTATTTTTTTTAAGTTCATTTTTATTTATTTTGAGAGAGAGAGAAAGAGAGCAAGCAGGGAAGGGGCAGAGAGAGTCGGAGAGAGAATCCCGAGCAGGCCTTGTCCTGTCAGTGCAGAGCCTGATGCAGGGCTCGAACTCAAGAATCGTGAGTTCATGACCTGAGCCGAAACCAAGAGTCAGAGGCTCACTGACTGAGCCACCCAAGTACCCCAAGTCTGATTTTAAATGACCAAACAAAAGAGATAGTTTAGAGGAACAGGTTTTCCTCAAATTCTCTATCCCTTCTGCCTCTATGAAGTGATAGAGACAGAAAAGAACTGTGTTAGTAATTATTCGTGAGTCTTTTGGCTTTTAAACTGTGCCATTGCAGTATTTGCTTTTTAAGTACCTTGTTGGGGCCCTCATCAGAGGGTAGCAATATGAAACCCCTTGCCTCCTTTGGACTTTGCTCATTCATAGCTTTTGTTTAGGCTCAATGTCAATTTCTTGCTCCCTGACAAATCCCCTGGCAGTGCAAAAATCAATGTCGGAGCACAAAGTCTAGTAAATGTGACAGTTATCCTCAGCGACTGTCCAGTGCAGACCTTAACAAGAGTATTTAGTCTCCCACTGGAAAGCCGTGCTTCGTGCAGAGAGATATGCTTTGCAGAGATAAAATTCCAAGAGGGTTGAAATGAGTCATAGTAGTTGATTAGTCTATGAGGGTGATGAGTCACTAGAACCAAAACAGTTTGCAAAGTGCTTGGCAGATGACCAAAGGCTCTGGCTTGAACTACTCAGATATGACATTTGGGAAAATGGGAAGAAAATTGTGATATCTTACTATCTCCCCACAGAACGTGTTGGTCAGCCACATGGAGTCTTATTTTCATTTTTGCACATACTGCTCCCTTGACTCGGAACACCCACTCTAACACTAGACTCTGACTCGCAAATGCCTATTACTCATTTTTTAAGATCTGTCTGAGACCTGACGTTTTCCTGAGGCACCGTTACTCACTGCCATCACTGAGCCCCACAGCTGTTGGTTTCTACTGTTATTAGACCATCTGTTGTGTGATACTGTAATTTACCAGTTCCTAAATTTATCTTCTTCACCATTCTTCTAGAGCAGAGACCCTGTCTTGGTTGTTCTTTTGTATTTAGCACTTGTGAACATGGCAGAGTTCAACTGACTTTTGTTTCTTTGTGCATGTTTCTGTTCATGTAGGCACTATGAGATGCTAACAATGATAACAACAGTAATAGTTAACACTTACTGTTTCTTACATGTTGGGCACTTTATTAAGCATTTTTGTTGTATTATTTCATTTAATCTCCTAATACCATCCAGAAAGTAAGTACTGTAATCCCTTTTATAAATACAGATGCCGAAGCACAGAGAGGTTATGTAACTTGTCCTAAGTCACACAGCTATTAAGTGTGGTGTAAGGAATTACACTTAAGCATTTTAACATCACAGGCTGCATGCTTAAGTACTATACTATATTGCCTGTATTTTATCCAAGGAAGAGAATCTAAAGATAATTTTAAAGGGACAGAAGACAATTTAATGTAAAAAAAAAAAAGGAAGTCACCAAAAGAGAATGTCTCAGGATTAAGTTGAAGGCTCTATTTAATTGAGTTAGAGCTATTTCTATTTGCCTTGAGGGAGTCTCTGATATACTGTGTAGGTAAGTAGGAGACCAAACTGCAGAGTAACTGTATAGTGTGATTTCTTTTAAGGAGAAAATAATAGAAAGCTCACACAGCCTGGAACTTTTCCTTTCACAAAACATACATGCAGGCCAAGCCAAAAATGTTGTGACACAGAAGGAGACTAAAGTACCGAGGCGAGCTTCTTTTCTTTTCTTTTCTTTTTTTTTCTTTTTGGCATATTTCACTGCTTTGTTTCAGTGGAAACATGTCACTTTTATTATTTTAAGAGGAATTCAAAGAAAAAAATGATCAAAAATCACTAAAGATTCTAGTAAGAAATTTCAGAGAAAGTGACTTGCCAAGTCACACCTGGTAGGCAGAGTTGACTTAATTCAAAGCGGTCTTCATGAAGCCCTCACATTAGAAGTGGTAGTGCCATGCCTAAGCACTGTAAGAAATGAGGAAACGGTCACCTGAGGCAGGTGGACGAGGCCGAGTGGGTGCACCATACTCATTCATGCATCTCCCAACTCACTTCACCCACTGCCCCTCAGGCCTTGGCAACTTTGCTCAAAGAGGGGCCTTGGCCACACGTCACTACCTGCTATCTCAGCCTGTCCTGGGAAGGCTCCTCACACATCCCTGTCTGACCGAGTGTCTCACAAAGGTTCTGGCTCCTGCTCTCACTTCTGGGTTGAGAGGAAGGTATGTGTTATGGGATAGGAGATTTGGCTTTACCAGCAGCTGACGCAAGGGGCTGGGCAACACAACCCGGGAGAATGGGGGAGGAGCTTCTCCGTGCAGTGCACTTGAACACGAAACTGAAGAGAGCCAGAACATAAATCCCTCTCTCATCCTCCCACGGATCAACTCTTCTGAGGCTCAGTGGTTCCCAAATGGACTTTTGAGAGAGGTCTGTATGGTCAGGCAATGGATTAGGTCTTCTTGTGGAGCCACGACCACCACCTTGTGCTCAATTTCTCTCCTTCCCTGTCTCCCTCCCCCTTTGCCCCCACTCCTGCTGCCCTGGGATCAAGAGTGGTAGCATCCAAACTTTACATCACACTCTGTTTTCTAGGGGGCTGGGGCCAGGGTATGGTGGGATATCCAGGATTAGAAATGTTGGCACCTGATATTATAAATAGTCATTTAGACCAAAAGTTGGGAAACACTGCTTGAAGTTTAAGCATGTGACCCGTGGGCTTTGGAAAAAATTAAAAAAAACCAACAACAACGGTCTTTCATTTGATACGAGAAAATGTAGGCTAGACATAATTACTCAGAAAAAATAAATTTTCTTTAGTTTATATAGAGAAGAATTAACTTGGGATTTTTATGGAGTGGAATTATGTGAATTACATTTGTTTAAACACCTCAATTCTTTTATTTTGTTGTCTGTCTTCACTAATAGGATATACCTTTTGAATTAGCACCTTGTTAAGGCCAAGTAAAAAATACCAGCTTTAACCAACAAATGTTTGGCATATTGGCCAACTGTAAATATATAGTTAAAACAAAAAAAAATCTAGGGATGCCTGGGGGGCTCAGTCAGTTAAGTGTCCAACTCTTGATTTCTGTTCAGGTCATGGTCTCATGATTTGTGGGATCGAGCCCCGTGTTGGGCTCTGCGTTGACAGTACGAAGACTGCTTGGGATTGTGTGTGTGTGTGTGTGTGTGTGTTTCTCAAAATAAATAAACATTAAAAAAATCTAAATAAAAGTAATATATGCTTATCTGGAAATATGATGAATACAGTAATGCATGAAAATTAAGAATTGGTGATAATCTTACCATACAAATAACATTTTGTTATATGTCTGCCCATGTTTTCTATGGATAGGATATGTACATATTTCACACATATATAGTTTTATTTATATATTATACATTGATATGCATAATATAGTTATATATATACTACATATACACGTAGAATATTTTTCAAATATACTGTATTAATAGTTGTATACATTTTATAAAACCCAAACATATCTTATATGTGATTTGGAGTGTTAGTGTTTAACTAAATCTATTACGAGACATTTCCTAAGTTATCAAGTATTCTGAAACATGCCTTTTTATGGGGACATTCAGTCTTTCATTGCCTGGCTAGGTCAGAGTTTATACCTAACCAAATACTTTGTCGTTGGACATCTAGGATGTTTTAGATAAGAATTCTTGTATAAGTTTCCCTTCTCCTTTTCAAAAATGTTACAGAATTTAGAGGGACAGAAAAGTCTTTGAGGGATGCTCTAGTTCACACCTCCTTAATCCTTTCATCATCCTTATAAGTGGGACTGAGAATAAGTAAAACTGTAGAAGGGATTTATTCTATTCTATTTTCTTTTATTCCTCTTCTTGCTTAGGAGTCCAATGCCTTCAGCCCCCTTCTCTCTCAGCATGTTGCCCGAATTACCAAAGCCTCATCTCTCTGGCTTTAATAATCATAGCAGTAACAACAACATCAATAAGTAAGGCATACAAGGCTTACCCTGTACCAGGTACTAGTCTAAATATTACATTTATTTTAACTTATTTAATTCTTACAGAACCTTCTGAGGTAGGTAGATACCCTGACTATCCCCTAGTTACAGAGATGGAATCAGACAGTGGTGAAGTTCATTACTCACATTCACACAGACTTAGGAAGTGCTGGCATCCGAGCCTCGGCAGGCAAGTTCTAGAATCTGAGCTCTAACCACTATGTTGTAACAGAGGATCCCCAGAGTAACGATGACAAGGACATTTCATTCTGAGCTCTACTTGCAATTGCTGGGAACGACTGCCTGGAGTGATGTATTGAGGATTCGGAGGCCTGCATTCGGAGGGGAAAAGCACCGTGATGTAGGACAGTGTCTCCCTTATGTGAAAGGGTGGAGTGGTTGCACATTTCCCATCTTTGCCTTATGGTTTTCATTATGTTAGAATTAGGGATACAGGGATAAAGTTCTAGAGATAAAAAAAAAACTGCTGTAGGCAGAATAGAGTTAACTAATTTACTGTTTCTGCGGGAGGGAGATGAGAGGGCAGAGGTTAGGGCTATTACAGGCCTTGGAAATCACACTTTTGTTCTACCCCCTTCCTGTCAACTGGCACGCCACCTCAATCAGTGCCAATGACTCCGTATGCATTTCAAGACTGCTATTTTCATATTTGTTAAAAAAATTTGCCCCTTTCATTCTGTTTGTCCTCAGTTGAAATAAAAACAGAGGGCAATGGAGGGAACAAAGGGTTTGGAGACAGGGATCTAGGCTTATATTTTTAGCTCCATTAAATTCAATCTTGTGTAGCACTTACTAAGCCTCCCCTAACCCCAATTCTCTCATCTGGAAAATAATTCTTATGTTGTAAATTGTCTTGGAGATTAAATCAGATAATTGTATTGGAAATGCTTTATATGCTGAAGATGAATGTTTCCTCCCTCATCCTTCCTTATTAACTCATTCATTGTATCCTTTCATTTTCTTTTTTCCTTTGATTACTTCTGATGGAGGCCATTTACTATAATGTTTAATAGCTTAAATTTTTTTTTTTTGTTTTTGGTTATATGGAAATGTCCTTATCACACTTTTAATTATGGCTATTTCAGAAATTAACACTCAAATAAAGATCTGGCTAGTGCTTGGTGATTAAACAAAACTGTATAAATGGGTTAGTCTAGTGCTTGCTTGCTCATGAATTATATTTTAAGAAGTATTATAGAAAGCCCATCACTCTCTCCTATGCTCACAGTGCCACCATTTTCTTTTCTTTTCTTTTTTCAAGTTTATTTATTTTGAGAGGGAGTGGGAGGGGCAGAGAGAAGGAGACAGAGAGAATCCAAGCAGACTCCACACTGTCAGGGCAGAGCCTGAGGAGGGGCTCGAACCCACGAACTGGGAGATCATGGTCTGAGCCGAAATCGAGAGTCAGACACTTAACCACCTGAGCCACCCCAGCGCCTCTGTGCCACCATTTTCTAAACTGCCCAAGGCAGAGACTCAGGAGTCATCATATTCACTCACTTTTGTTTTGCAAAAACAAAAACTTCTATTGTACACTAATCTTTTCTCCAGCAGTGTCCACTTTGACGTCAATCTCATCTGTGCAGGAAACTTTGCATACCTTTTAGAAGGACCTACTTGGGGGGCTGGTCCTTGGGTACCACCTTGGAACCTGGCTTTGGAATGTTTCCTACATTGATAAGTCTCCTTTGCCCACTGACGAAACTCTTCCTGCTGTACCAGCTTGCCTAGACCTAGATGAATTATACAAATGACGCATTTATAGTGAACACCGTATTTCCTACTGGGAGTCGGAATTCTGGTCATTGTAGAGGGTGCCAACATGACCAGCCCCCAGTGAAAATAAGCAGGCTTCCCTGGGAAGAAACGCTGAATTTTGTTGGGAGGAAGGAGCGTGTTCTGTGTGACTATTCCTCCACTCCTTACCCCCTCAGCTCCAGAGGGAGAGCTTTGGAAGCCTGTGCCTGAATTCCTGCAGACTCCACCTTACGTCTTCTTCCCTTGCGGGGTCTGCTGAGTATGGCTGTGCCGTAATAAACTATAGCTGTGATTACACTCCCACTGAGGTAATGAGCCCTCTGAGTCCTTCTAGTGAGTGATCCAACATGTGGGTGGGCCTGGGACACCCAAAAAACCATCCATTGTATTTTTCATGCCTTGAAAGTTTAATTTGACTGTTTTTCATATCATCCATGTCTCCTCTTAACAAGCTCAATCTTTTCTTTACCTTCTTGAACATATGGAATATATTTCTTATAAGCGTTTTAATGTCCATGTCTATTAATTCTATCATCTGTGTCATTTCTGGGACTGTTTCCCTTGAATGATTATTTCGTTCTCCTCAAAAGGGGTTGTTTTGCTTGCCTTCTGGCATACTTACTAATTTTTTATTGGATACCAGATATGAATATTACCTTGTTGCTTATTGGATATTGTAATATTCCTTTAAATATTTTTGTGCCTTTTTCTACAGCTAAGTTACTGGAACATAGTTTGATCCTGTGGAGGCTTTCTTCTGAGCCTTGTTAGGTGGGACCAGAGCAGCCTGTAGGCCCACAGCCAAGATAGTGCTCTTCTGTGTCCCTATCTGATGCTCTGCATATTACGGGGGTTTTCCACTGTGCCTGGTGGGAACACAAACTCCTCCCAGTCCTGCGTGAGCTCGACGAGTCACCCTCCCTGTTCCTTGAGGTGGTCCTTTTTTGGCCTTAGTAGTTTCCCCGCAGCACACACTGATCAGCGTTTAGTTTAGGATGCAAGAGGAACCTTCAAGAAATCTCTAGAAGTTTCTCTTTTTGTGGCTTCCTCCTCTCCACTCAGCTCTCTCCTCTCTAGTGCTCTAGTGCACTGTGACTTGTAGCTGCCCTGGCCTCCCCAAATTCTCAACTCTGTCTCCTCAACTCAGGGAGATTTCCGGGCTTTGTTTTGGTTCCCTCTTTGGGTGCTGAGGCCCGGAAACCAGACAGTGAGTTAGGGCTATCATGGGGCTGCCTTGTTTTCCTTCCTTTTCTACAGGATCGCTGCTCTCCACCGCCTGTTGTCTAGTGTCTAAAAACCCTTGTTTTACATATTTCGTTCATTACTTTTTAGTTTTTAAGGTGTGTATGTGGTGGTAGATCTAGCCTGTTACTTCTCCAGGGTCAAGTGGACATCCATATTTCCACACCACCTGTGAATCATGAAGCTACAGGCCTTAGCTTCTCTGGGGACAATGCCCGGCACACACATTACCTGCCAAATGACTAGATGGCTGAATGACTGGTCTCCCGAACTTTTCCATAGAGTTAAAGATACAGTATTATTCTTCATTTGCCAGACTAGACACATATTAGTAAAGCTTCAAACAATTATATTTAAATCTCTGCAAACTCGAAATAAAATCCCTGCTCTGGCATTTAGTAGCTACTGATCTTATGACTTATTCCCTTCTGAGGATAACATGTGGCTTACAGGGCAGGCAGGAGAATGAACCAAGAGGTTTTGCGGGTAAAGTGCACAGTAAGTTCTGAGTGAAAGTGGCGTCGTTATTTTTAGTGTGCTGGAAGGGTGACCTTGCATTGAGGCAAGACTTTATGATTCGTGTGCTTTCCATATACATAGCTTATATAACCCTAGCAATATATTTTCTCCCAAATAGTTACCTAGGTTTAATATAAAGCAAACAAAATTCCCAAGGTTCTTATGAGAGAAGAAACAAAACAAAATAAAACAAAACAAGCTAATATTTGAGTATGTGGAGACGTGAGAGCAGAGCGTTGCTTGATGGAAGGCTCTTGAGCATCACACTCTATTTCTGGCTTTGAAGAACAACATCGGGCTTGAGTGATAGACTTTGTTTCTCAAGTTTTTAACTTGTCCTTCATCTACTTGTGTATGCCAAAAGCTGTTTTCCACAGACTCCCCTTTGTACTCACCTTCTGTGATATACAGCCTAAAACTGACAGCTGGTACAATTGGGAAAGTCTTGAATGGCGGGACTGCAAGTTCCCCTCCCCATTCTGTTCTCACGGATAAGGCCCCCCGGCCAACAACCCTCCTTATCAAGGGGACCAGGCATGGTTTCTGCTTATCTCTCACTAATGGTTTTTAGTTTCTTGCCAGCCTGTGGAATTATTGCAAGAAGCCAATCATATCCCGCTGTGGGAACCAGAGGGCACCTCACCCTCTTGACACTACTAAAGCCTGCTTCCCACCCTCCCTGGCTGTCATGCTGCATCTGCATGCAACCTCCATGTGGCCTGCGTAGAGGGCTGTGTCCTGCTTCCCTTGGCTATGAGGGTACGTGACTAAGAAATGGCTCTTGATTTCATCTGTCCAATTCTGGGTATCAGGTGTTTGGCCATCCTCAGAAACCTAGGATGCGAATCTCTCCCTTGACAGAGGGGTGAATAGGAAGTGACTAAAACACGATCCTTGTCATCCACCTGCACCTGCTCTCCTCACCTCTCAGCGCTAGTAGGGACGTGTGGAGGCTAGCTTCCAGATTCACTCCACTGAATAAAGAGATCAGGGTCTGAGAGCAGGAGGAAAGGACAGGGAGAAAGAAGGCACGTACAGGGATGCTTGCTAATCCTTTCCAAGCTCTGGGAGTTTACAGACACCGGGTCCCAGAGGACGTTGAGGGAGAGGGGATAAGGAGGCAAACCCAGCTTCTCCAGCCCTGGCTCTCAGTGCCAGCTCTCCCACACCCTGGCAGAGGATGACATGGAGTATGGCAGGACACAGTGTTCTCTCTGTGTACTCTTGTCTTCCTGTCATCATCACCCGTGATGGGGAAGGAGCCTTTTAATGGGACGACATACCTAAATTATGCTGTGAGCAGTCTGTATTAGGAAGAGGAAGATTTGCCTTTAAATAACTTCTTTGGTCAATTGTCCCACTGAGAATGTGAAATATGAAATTTGTATTAACAAATATGTATGTGAAATATATGTGTATTTTTTACACGTGTTCTATTTTATTATGTACAAAACCAAGCATACAATAATTATACCAGCAAATAACAAACATGCCCAACAGAGTCAGGCCATTTGAAATGGAGCTCTGTTCGTGCACGTGAATACATAATCAATACTGCTTGTCTGTTACCTTGAAATCTAGTACCACCTAGAGTTTTATATTTTTAACTACTCAAGTAAGTGAGCATAAAGAGGACTTAGGCAATATTTAAATCATGAAAGGTAAAGACTCTTCCATCTCTCTGGAAACTAACCTAATAGCTTAAGAACCACTCCAGGCCTTCCTCCCTTTAGCCCGTAGCTGTAGTAAGATCGACTATGTCCCCTGATCTTTGTTGACACAGGCACCCAGCTCACCCACTTACAAAACTTTGGCTAGTCTAGTCATTAAAGATTTGAGAAATAATCTCGATCTAAATAATTGTAACAAATACTTATATATTTTTGCAGTTTGTTTTTGTATGTTTTTACGTTTTCCACTGATTCTAAGCCTGAAGTAATTCTTCTTACGTTCTCTACACTTTTTTTTTTTACCTTGGATTATTTTAATTGGTTTACACAAAACATGGATGTAAACAATTCCCCAGAAATGGGAGGCACTTCTCTGAATACCGAATGAATGACTCATGTCTCCAGACTAGCAGGACACTCGGTGACTTAGACCTGCCTAGCTGGACAAGGTCATGACTCCCACTTGCCAGCGCCGTCTGTGTGAAAATGGCCACCCTTCTGTCTGCAGCGTTTACAAAAGGGGGCTGCGTTGGGGATGTGTATCAGAAATCACAGAACTCAAATCGTGCTTCTGTTCTGTAGTGAACCTACGCTGTTCATCAGGCGCTCCGAAGCCACTGCAAGAACACTGGATAAAATAAACCATCAATCTGAGGCAACAATGTAAGCAGGCAAAGTCACTTTTGCAGGCTTTTAAAATGGCTTTAACACATGACATTATAACTATTCCCCAAATTAGGCAATCAACTTCAATTCAAAGAGCAAGGAACAAATGGAACATCTCAGGCACCACCTGTAAATTTCTTAATCATGATGGTCTTCGCCTCCGACACACGCAAGGCAAAGCAGCCTGTGACCCTGACCCAGAGGGGTCTCCAAGAGTACCCACAGGGAGCATTACCGGAGAAGGCAGCGACAGCCTAAACTCCCTTGTATTAGTAACAGGAGTATGTATATGTGTATAACGTGCTCACAGAGATTTATCGGCCCTGAAATGTTATCAAGAGCTGCGTAAAAGTCTGAGCAGAGAAAGGATCGTGAATGAGGTGTGGAACCAGCTGCGTGTAAAGCACTAGTCCATCTGTGCCCACATGTAGCAGGGCAGGTGCAGGACACATGGGGTGCCACTCAGGCAGCAGAGAAAAGGGAAGTAAGAGCAGCGCTGTTTTCAAACTACAATACAGACACCGAGTGCAGAAGTTACAGCATCAGAGAGAACTTGGAAAGGGATGCCCGCCAAATTCGCATCTTTGTTGACATCCAAAGGTACAAGATCTTAGTGTTACGAGCATGCTTTCTCCCATAGGGTGGTGTGAAAAATAAAGACACTAAGAGGGAATCTGCGAAAATCTAAAGGTAAAATCTTGGAAGAAAAAAATGACCATGAGAATGTGTATATGTTATTTAATATTATTAAAGTCAGATTTTAAAATGGGACCTTAATATCAAACATTTGCCCATTATTATCTTATTTATAAACGCATCTTGTCTTTATGCTATTAACTTAAAGCATCTTGGATGGCACTGGCTGATCTGTGGAGGCTACAGGCCAGTATGTATTTTCAAATGAAAAGAGCCAAGTTTTTAATTTGCTCCAAAGGTGAAAAAATTGAAACCAATGTGTATGGAAAAAAAAGAGAGTGATCATTTAAAGACATAAAATCGGCTACAGTCATTGAAACATACTGGATATCCAGTAGTCAATCGGAGGTTTTAAAGATATTCACAATGTCAACAAAAGTGTCACAGCACAAGTGTATGGACAAGCACACATCACTTAACAGCAAAAAAGTAAGAAGCATCTAGGAGAGCCAGGGAGCCACAGGACCAGTTAAGGATGTTAAGAAGATACTCAGTAATCCCTATTATTCCTATTCCACTCCTCCTCTCCATCTTGAAATGTGTCTTCACTCCTCTGCCCCAAAGCACTGTGATAAAACCCTAGAGACAGCAGGATATCCAGGTCTCAAATCAGTAATGGAATGACTGCGACAGTCACGTGTGGTTCTGTGTGTGTCTGATTGTAGGCCTTTCATGTACGAACTCTAAAACATGGTTTTCCCATTAACTTTCTTCCAGAAGCCACACATGTCAGAAACACTAGGCCCAAAAATTGCACATTTATCTCCCACCAGACAGTAGCAGTCCTGCTGAGACCCACTGACTTATACCTGGACAAAGTCTTTACACTACTTTAACCTCAAACACAAAGACTCCAAAGGTGGACTTCACCACTGTGAAGCTACCACAACCCTATTCAGAGCTATCATTGCCCTTACACAAAATGGTATCAAACAAATTTTTGCCTTCTCCACCTCAAGTCAACTTGGACTCACGATGGTAATAATCGGAATTAACCAACCCTACCTTGCATTCCTACACATTTGCACACACACGTTTTTCAAAGCTGTGGTGTTCATATGCTCCAGATCAATTGCTCACAGCCCAAACGACGAACAAGACATTCGAAAAACAGGCAGACAATACCATTCACCATGACATCCCTCATTGTCGGAAGCCTCACACTCACAGGAATACCCTTCCTAACAGGCTTTTACTCTTAAGATTTAATCACTGAGGCTGCCAACATGTCCTGTGTCAACGTCTGAGCCCTACTAATAACTCTCGTCACATCCCTAACAGCCGCCTACAGTTCCCGAATCATATTCTTCACACTCCTAGGACAGCCTTGTTTCAACTCCTTAATTTTAATCACCGAAAATAATCTTCTCCTAATAAACTCAATCAAATTTCTTTTAATCGGAAGTATTTTTTGCAGGGTATCTAATTTCTTATAATATCCCCCAACAATTCCACAGATAACTATGCTTTCATTACCTGAAATTAACTGCCCTTGTCGTGACTATTATTGGTTTCACTGTCATTAGAACTTAACCTAGCAACTAAAAACCTAAAATTTAAACATCCTTCAAGCCTCTTCAAATTCTCTAATCTTCTAGAATACTTCCCAATCATTATGTACAATGTCCGCCAATAACGAACCTAACAATAAGCCAAAAATCCGCATCAATGCTACTAGACATAATCTGATTAGAAAATGTATTACCAAAACTCATCTCCTATTTTCAGATAAAAAAACATCAACTGCTGTGTCTAACCAAAAAGGATTCATTAAATTATATTTCCTCTCCTTCATGATCACCCTAACTCTCAGCCTATTCCAACTTAATTTCCAAGAGTAACCTCCACAGTTACTAGTACACCAGTAAGCAAGGACCAACCAGTGACAATAACTAATCAAGTTCTATAGCTATATAAAGCTGCAATTCCTATGGCTTCCTCACTAAAAAATCCTGAATCACCTGTATCATAAATAGCTCGATCACCTGCACCATTAAACTTAAACACAACCTCAACTTCATCCTCTTCAGAATATAACAAGCTGTTAATAATTCTGCTAATGCTCCTATAATAAATATTCCTAACACAGTCTTATTAGATGCTCAAACTTCAGGATACTGTTCAGTAGCCATAGCTGTAGTATAACCAAACACCACAAGCATGCCCTCCAAATAAATTAAAGAGACCATTACACCTAAGAAAGAGCCCCCAAATTCAATACAATTCCACAACCAACACCACCAGCCACAATCAACCCAAACCCACCATAAATTGGAGAAAGCTTTGAAGAAAAACTAACAAAGGCAATCACAAAAATAGTACTTAGAATAAATACAATGTACATCATCATTATTCCCACATGGAATCTAACCATGACCAATGACATGAAAAACCATCATTGTATTTCAACCATAAGAATTTAATGACCAACATCCGAAAATCATCAAAATCATCAGTGAATCATTCATCGACCTTCCCGTCCATCCAACATTTCAGCATGATGAAACTTCAGCTCCTTATTAGGGGTCTGCCTAATTCTACAAATTCTAATAGGCCTGTTCTTAGCCATGCACTATACATCAGACACAGCAACTGCCTTCTTATCGGTAACTCACATTTGCTGCTACGTCAACTACAGCTTGATTATCCAATATATATGCTAACGGAGCTTCTCTATTTTTCATCTGCTTATTTATGCATGTAGGTCAAAGAATATACTATGGCTCTTACACCTTCTCAGAAACATGAAACATTAGAATTGTACTGCTATTTACAATCATGACTACAGCCTTCATAGGTTACGTTTTACTATGAGGCCAAATATCCTTCTGGAGGGGGCTACTGTCACCACCAACCTCCTATCAGCAATCCCCTATATTGGAACTAACTTAGTAGAATGAATCTGAGGGGGATTCTCAGTAGACAGAGCCACCTTAATGTGATTCTTTGCTTTCCACTTATTGTCAATTTATCATCTCAGCCCTTGCAGCAGTCCACCTCTTATTACTACATGAAACAGGATCCAACAACCCCTCAAGGAATAATATCCGATTCAGATAAAATCCCATTCCACCCATACTACACAATCAAAGACATCCTAGGCCTTTTATTCCTTATTCTAATACTAATACTACTTGTCCTATTTTCACCTGACCTTCTAGGAGACCCAGGCAACTACACTCCTGCCAACCCCCTAAACACTCCACCACACATTAAGCCTGAATGGTATTTCCTATTTGCATATGCAATCCTCTGATCCATCCCCAATAAACTGGGAGAGGTTTTAGCCTTAATTCTCTCTATCCTAATCCTAGCAATCATCCCTCTATTCCACACTTCAGAACAACGAGGAATAATATTCTGATCACTTAACCAATGCCTATTCTGATGATTAGTAGCAGACCTACTAACCCTAACATGAATTGGAGGTCAACCAGTAATCCTTTCATCACCGTTGGTCAATTAGCCTCCATCCTACACTTCTCCATCCTCCTAATCTTCATACCTATTTTCGGTTTTATTGAATACCATCTTTTAAAACGAAGAGTCTTTGTAGTATATAAAATACCTTGGTCTTGTAAACCAAAAAAGGAGAATATCTGTGCTCCCTAAGACTTCAGGGAAGAAGCAGCAGCCCCACCATCAGCACCCAAAGCTGAAATTCTATTTAAGCTATTCCTTGCAATACCAGAAATCGACACCAGAACTTTCATAATTCATATATTGCATACTTTTGTACTGTGCTTGTCCACTATGTCCTCATTTCCCCATAGCCTGAAGCAAACCTTATGGTCATATGGACCTAAGCATGTACAATAAATCTATTAATATTATATAAGAAAGACATACTATGTATAATCGTGCATTAACTGATATCCCCTATGGATATTAATTAATCATGTACAATAAATCTATTAATATTACATAATACATGCTGTGTATAATCGTAAAATTAATTGATATTACCCACAGATATTAAGCATGTGCGATAAATCTATTAACATTACATAAGACATATTGTGTATAATCATGCATTAATTGATTTCATGGATGGTCTTCTATGGACCTCAACTGTCCGAAAGAGCTTAATTACCTGTCCTTGAGAAACCAGCAACCCTTGCTTGAATGTGTACCTCTTCTCGCTCCAACCCCATTCCAATGTCTGGGTTTCTATACGGAAACTATACTGGCAACTGGTTCTTACTTCAGGGTCATTTCAAGTCTTTAATCCTACAACTACCTCAAATAGGACATCTCGATGGACTAATGACTAATCAGCTCATGATCACACCTAACTGTGGTGTCATGCATTTGATACTTTTTAAATTTCATGGGGGGGAACTTGCTATGACTCAGCTATGACCATAAAGGTCTTGACGCAGTCAAATAACTTGTAGCTGGGCTTACTTATTATGCTATGTCTCCACATCACACAGATAAGGTGTAATTCAGTCAGTGGTTACAGGACATATATACTTTAACTCAACGCTTCAACAGGGACACATATGCGTACATGCACACACACACGTAGATGCACACACATACACATATACATGTGCACATGTCTTTATCCAATAAACAATTAGCTTAACCAAACTCCTCTTACCCCTGTAGCCCCATGATAGATATATGTATTTATTATTGTCCTACCAAACCCCCCCCCAAAAGACTAAATTCACATCTAAACATAAGGCCTGAGTACAAATCCTTCTAGATACACCAAAAAATCCCAATTAAACATCAGCCGTAAATACCAGCATGACACCTCGATTCACAGCTAGATCTATAGATATGCTGTCCTGAGCTCTAATGCGTCCCTGTTAAGCAATATTCTCTCACAACTAATACTATAAATCAATCAACTAATCCAACATACCTCCATTATTGTACCTTAAATAAACAAAGCAAGACACTGAAAATGCCTAGATGAGTCACCAGACTCCAAAAACACACATGCAAGCCTCTGTACCCCGGTGAAAATGCCCTCTAAGTCATTAATGATTTAAAGGAGTGGGTATCAAGCATACAACAATGTAGCTCATGACACCTTGCTTAGACACAGCCCCACAGGACACAGCAGTGATAACAATTAAGCCATGAATGGCAGTTCCACCAAGACATATTAAATTAGGATTGGTAAATTTTGTGCCAGCCACCACGGCTATACAATTAACCCGAACTATATGGTGTAAAGTGTGTTAAAGAGGAGCCTCAGGCTAAAGTTAAATTTTAACTAGGTCATAAAAAGCTACAGTTAACATAAAAATATAACACGAAGTAACTTTAACACCTCCAACCACATGATAGCCTAAGACTCAAACTGGGATTAGATACTCCATTATGCTTAGTCCTAAACTTAGATAGCTAGCTAAACAAATCTATCTGCCAGAGAACTACTAGCAACAGCTTAAAACTCAAACGACTTGGCAGTGCTTTATATCCTCTAGAGGAGCCTGTTCTATAATCAGTAAACTCTGATACACCTCACCACCCCTTGCTAATCCAGTCTGTATACTGCCATCTTCAGCAAACTCTAAAAAGGAAGAAAAGTAAGTACAAGTATCTTAACATTAAAAAGTTAAGGGCACCTGGGTGGCTCAGTCGGTTAAGTGTCTGACTTCAGCTCAGGTCATGATCTCACAGCCTGTGGGTTCGAGCCCCGCATCGGGCTCTGTGCTGACAGCTCAGAACCTAAGAGCCTGCTTTGGATTCTGCGTCTCCCTCCCTCTCTGCTCCTCCCCTGCTCATACTCTGTCTCTCTCTCTCTCTCTCAGAAATAAATAAACATAAAAATTTAAAAAAAAAAGTTAGGTCAAGGTGTTACCTATGAGGTGGAAAGTAACGGACTATATTTTCTAAATTAGAACGTATTTCCACGAAAGTCCTTATGAAATAAAGAACCAAAGGGGGGTTTAGTAGTAAATTGAGAATGGATAGCTTAGTTGAATCAGGCCATGAAGCATGCACACACCACCAATCACCCTCCTCAAGTGACAAAAATACAAAGATAACCTCCTCAGACTATAAAAAACACAAGAGGAGACAAGTCATAACAAGGTAAGCATACTGGAAAATGTGCTTGGATAAAACAAGATGTAGCTGAAACAAAGCATCTGGCTTACACCCAGAAGATTTCATATCAAACTGACCATCTTGAATTAAAACTAGCTCAAACAACCATAAATTCAACTAACATAAAACAATAAATCAGAACATTTAGTTAATTCTTAAAAGAATAGGATATAGAAATTTAATTTGGTGCTATAAAGAAAGTAACCATAAAGGGAAAGATGAAAGAAAAATTAAAAGCACTAAACAGCAAAGATTACCCCTTGTACTTTTTGCATAATGAATTAGCTAGAATAACCTAACAAAGAGAACTTAAGCAAGGCCCCCCAAAACCAGACGAGCTACCTATCAACAATCTTTACAGGATGAACTCATCTCCTCTAGTGAGGAGATTTAGAGGTAGAGGTGAAACACCTAATGAGCCTGGTGATAGCTGGTTACCCAGAATAGAATTTTAGTTCAACTTTAAACTTACCTAAAAATCCAAAAATTCTAGTGTAAGTTTAAAATATAATCTAAAAAGGTACAGCTTTTTAGAACTAGGATACAGCGAGTTTTAGAGAGTAAGCATAAACATAACCATAGTTGGCCTAAAAGCAGCCATCAATTTAGAAAGCATTCAAGCTCAACAATTAAAACACCTTAATACCAAAAATATGCAACCAACTCCTAACTTAATACTGGGTTAATCTATTTAATAATAGAAGCCATAATGCTAGTATGAGTAACAAGAAATATTTCTCTTTGCATAAGCTTATATCAGAGCAGATAACCACTGATAGTTAACAATAAGATATAAATAACTTAACTGTAAGGTAAATATCAAACCAACTGTTGACCCAACATAGGTATGCAATCAAGGAAAGATTAAAAGAAGTAAAAGGAACTCAGCAAACACAAATCCCGCCTGTTTACCAAAATCATCACCTCTAGCATTTCTAGTATTAGAGGCACTGCCTGCTCAGTGACATTTGTTCAACGGCTGCGGTATCCTGACTGTGCAAAGGCAGCAAAATCACTTGTTCCCTAAATAGCGACTTGTATGAATGGCCACACAATGGTTTTACTCTCTCTTACTTCCAATCCGTGAAACTGACCTTCCCGTGAAGAGGTGGGAATATGACAACCAGACGAGAAGACCCTATGGCGCTTTAATTAACTGGCCTGAAGAGACTATACTGATATAACCAACAGGGATAACAAATCTCCACATGGGCCAACAATTTAGGTTGGGGTGACCTCGGAGAATAAGATAACCTTCGAGTGGTTTAGATCTGGACTTACTTGTCAAAAGTACAACATCACTTATTGATCCAAAAACTTGATCAACGGAACAAGTTACCTAAGGGATAACAGCGCAATCCTATTTTAGAGTCCGTATCAACAATAGGGTTTACGACCTCGATGTTGGATCAGGACATTCCGCTGGTGCGGCAGCTATCAAAGTTTCATTTGTTCAATGATTAAAGTCCTACGTGATCTGAGTTCAGATCGGAGCAATAGAGATTGGTTTCTACCTGTTAAATAATTTCTTCCAGTACGAAAGGACAAGAGAAATGAGGGCTACTTTACTAAAGCGCCTTCAACCCAATAGATGATAAAATCTCAATCTAAACAGTTTACCAATTTACATTGCCTAGGAGTTCGGGTTCGTTAGGGTGGCAGAGCCCGGTAATTGCATAAAACGTACATCTTTATGATCAGAGGTTCAACTCCTCTCCCTAACAGCATGATTATAATTAATATTCTTTCATTAATCATTCCAGTCCTCCTTGCCATAGCTTTTCTAATAACATTAGTTGAACGTGAAGTACTAGGATATGTACAACTTTGTAAAGGACCAAACACTGTAGCACCGTATGGTCTGCTTCAACCTACTGCAGACACCGTAAAACTCTTCACCAAAGAACCCCTTCGACCCCTCACATCCTCCATATCTATATTCATTATGGCACCCATCCTAGCCCTCTCACTAGGCCTAACCATATGAATCCCCTTACCTATACCATACCCACTTATTATCAACATAAACTTAGGAGTACAATTTATACTAGCTATATCAAGCCTCACCATTTACTCAATCCTATGATCAGGATGGGCCTTGAATTCAAAATACGGTTTAATTGGAGCCCTACGAACTGTAACCCAAACAATCTTACATGAAGTCATACTAGCCATTATTCTTCTATCAGTATTACTAATAAATGGGTCCTTCACACTAACTACATTATCACCCCAAAACACATATGATTACTTCTTTCCGCATGATCCCTAGCCATAATAGGATTCATTTCAACATTAGCAGAAACTAATCGAGCTCCATTTGATTTGACAAAAGGAGAGTCAGAACTTGTTTCCAGATTCAACATTGAATACGCAGCAGGTCCTTTCGCCCTTATGCCAACATTATTATAATAAATATCCTCACAACAACCATATTCTTTGGAGCATTCCACAAGCCATATATACCAGAACTATATACTGTTAACTTTGCCATCAAAACCTCAGTTCTAACAGTCAGCCTTCCTATGAATTTGAGAATCCTACCCACGATTCTGATATGACCAATTCATACATCTCCTATGGAAAAACTTCCTACCTCTCACTCTAGCCCTATGCATATGACATGCATCTTTACCCATTATTACAACAAGTATTCCACCCCAAACATAAGAAATATGTCTGATAAAAGAGTTACTTTGATAGAGTAAATAATAGAGGTTTAAGTCCTTTTATTTCTAGAATTATAGGACTTGAACTTAATCCTAAGAATTAAAAAAACTTTGTACTACAGTATTACACCATATTCTACAGTAGGGTCAGCTAAGTAAGCTATAGGACCCATACCCAGAAAATGTTGGTTTATATCCTTCTCGTACTGATTAAATCCCCTATTCTCATTATTATTATGCCAACAGTCATTTTGGGAACCTTAATCATGATAACAAGCTCTCACTGGCTGATAATCTGAATTGGCTTCGAAATAAACATACTAGCTATTATTCCTATTCTCATAAAAAAATTTAACCCACAAGCTATGAAAGCATCCACAAAATACTTCCTAGCACAAGCAACTGCATCCATGTTCCCAATAATAGGAATTATTATTAACCTATTATATTTAGGACAATGAACAATATAAAAAAATCTTGACCCCATAGCATCAATCATAATAACCACTGCTCTGACAATAAAACTGGCCTTGGGCCCATTTCATTTCTGAGTTCCTGAGGTCGCACAAGGAATCTCTTTATCCTCAGGCCTACTCCTATTAACGTGACAAAAAAATCATACCACTATCTCTCCTCTACCAAATTTCATCTACCATCAACCCCAACTTACTCCTAACAATAGCTATCCTATCAGCTAGCTATCATCCTCCTAATTGGAGGATGAGGAGGACTTAACAAAACACAGCTGCCAGAAATCTTAGCATACTCCTCAATGGCCCCCAATGGTTGAATAACAGCTATCGTACTATATAACCCTACAATAACAATCCTAAACCTAACACTTTATATCATAACTCACCACCCTTATTCTATTTATACACAGCTCAGCCACAACAACACTATTCTTATCACAAACATGAAACAAAACACCCCTAACCACCTCACTTAGCCTAGTATTAATACTATCCGTAGGAGGCCTTCCATCACTCTCAGGATTTACCCCAAAATGAATAATCATCCAAGAACGAACAAAAAATGAAATAATCATTACATCCAGCCATTACAGCACTCTTCAACCTATACTTTTATATATGACTGACATATGCCACAGTGCTAACTATATTCCCATAAACAAACAGCATAAAAATAAAATGACAATTTGAAAATATAAAAAAAATTATCTTGCCCCCACACCCCCATCGTAACTTCAACCATATTACTTCTACTCACACCAGTATTATCCATCTTGGTCTAGGAGTTTAGGTTAAAATAGACCAAGAACCTTCAAAGCCCTAAGCAAATCACATCGATTTAACTCCTGCACCCCCAAAACTAAGGACTGCAAGACTATGTCTTACATCAATTGACTGCAAATCAAACACTTCAATTAAGCTAAGCCCTTACTAGATTGGTGGGCTTCCATCCCATGAAATTTTAGGCAACAGCTAAATGCCCTAATCAACCGGCTTCAATCTACTTCTCCCACCGTCTAGGGAAAAAAAGGCGGGAGAAGCCCTGGCAATATTTGAAGCTGCTTCCTTGAATTTGCAACTCAATATGACTTATTCACTGCAGAGCCTGGTAAAAAGAGGGCTTGAACCTCTGTTCTTAGATTTACAGTCTAATGCTTTACTCAGCCATTTTACCAGTTCATAAACTGCTGATTATTTTCTACTAACCACAAAAGACACTGGTACTCTCTACCTCCTATTTGGTGCCCTAGCTGGCATAGTGGGAACTGCCCTTAGCCTTCTAATTTGAGCCAAACTTGGCCAGCCTGGCACCCTACTAGGAGACAATCAGATCTACAGTGTAATCATCACTGCCCATGCATCTGTAATAATTTTCTTTATGGTAACACCAGTCACAATCGGAGGCTTTGGAAACTGATTGGTGCCATTAATAATTGGACACCAGATATAGCATTCCCTCGAATAAATAATACAAGCTTCTGACTTTTCCCCTCATCGTTCCTACTTCCATTCGCATCATCAACAGTAGACGCCAGAGCAGGAACTGGATGAATTGTAAACCCTCCTCTAGCTGGCAGCCTAGCCCACACAGGAACAGCCGTGGACCTAACCATTTTTTCCTTACGCCTTGCAGGTGTTTATTCAATTTTAGGTGCTATTAACTTTATTGCTACAATTACTAACATAAAACCCCCATATCTCAATGACCAGACACCCTTGTCTGATCCATCCTAATTACTGCTGTCTTGTTCGTCCTCCCACTACCAGTATTAGCAGCTGGAATTACCACATTCTGACAAACCAAAACCTAAACACCACCTTCTTTGACTCTGCCAGGGGAGGAGATCTTAACTTATATCAACACTTATTCTGATTTTCTGGACACCCAGAAGTCTATATTCTAATTTTACCAGGCTTTGAAGTAATTTCACACAACATCACTTATTATTCAGGCAAAAAGGAACCCTTCGACTAAATAGGAATAGTCTGAGCAATAATATTCATTGATTTCCTAGGTTTCATTGTAAGAGCCCATCATATGCTCACTGTGGGAACAGACGTGGACACACGAGCATACTTTACATCAGTCACCATAACTATTGCTATCCCTACTGGAGTAAAAGTATTCAGGTGACTTGCCACTCTTCACAGAGGCAGTATTAAATGATCATCTGCTATACTATGAGTCCTGGGCTTTATCTTCCTATTTACTGTAGGTGGTCCAAGAGGCATCGTACTAGCAAACTCTTCATTAGACATCATTCCTTATGACACATACTATGTAGTAGCTCACTTCCACTATGTATTATTGATAGGGGCAGGTGGTGGTGAAATACATATGTTTCACCTCGGCCTGGAGGAGCCGCCGCCTGGCAGCCAGGGCCCGGCCCCATGAAGTTCCGGCTCCAGCTCTAGCTCCAGCTCGGGGGCGAGAGAGAGAGAGAGAGAGAGAGAGAGAGAGAGAGAGAGAGAGAAGTGGTGCTGCTGCCGCCAGGCTTCTCAGCTGAGCCACGGGAACTGGGAGCTGAGCCCCGGCCCCCTCCTTCCAGGTTCACAGTCCCCCGTTGGCACCACCTCCCCAGGAATGGGCCCCAGACTGGGCTGAGAAGTCAAACTTCAGAACACATCGGGTGCTGCAGGCCCCAGATGCGCACCCTTCAGCACCCCCCCTTTTTTTTTAAGTGAAAGCAAGTTTATTTGCAGGTGAACAGCAACGACATTTACAAAACATATTTTGTACAATCAAGTCTGCACGGCCCTCACACGCTAGGAGGCTGAGGGAGACCTAGTCCCTCCAACAGCTATAAACAGGCCTGGATAACGCGTTTATGAAAAACACTTTCTCTTCCTTCGCACACAAAATTATTTACGAAGCTGTACAGTTCAGCAACAGGAAGCAAAGAGAAGAAAATTACCTCAAGGAAAGCAACAGCTCCTTTCTGGTAGGAGCCGTCATTTACGGACGGGAAATATTTCTATCAGAGATCTTATATTTCAAGAGGTATGGGTGACGTATCAGACCTACAACAATAAACATCGTATTTATTCCTAATGGGGAAATAGAAGACCCTCTTTGGATATCAGTTCTTGAAAAGATTCTGCAATTTCAGAGCACATCAGTGCTAAGAAATCCTCTTGAGGGGCGCCTGGGTGGCTCAGTCGGTAAAGTGGCCGACTTCGGCTCAGGTCATGATCTCGTGGTCTGTGAGTTCGAGCCCCGCGTCGGGCTCTGTGCTGACAGCTCAGAGCCTGGAGCCTGCTTCGGATTCTGTGTCTCCCTCTCTCTCTGCCCTACACCTGCTCACCGTTCTGTCTCTATGTCTCAAATATAAACCTTAAAAAAAATTAAAAAAAAAAAAAGAAATCCTCTTGAAATCTTTTTTTTTTTTAAGGTAAATCATTTAATGTATTAACATTTTCACTTATAAGCATAAAATTTGCATATACACTGAAAAAAAGGTTCCGTGAACACTGAATATATATGAAATGTATATATATGAATATATTGAATATGATGAGAATATGAATATGAAGAATATTTGATAAATCTGAATATTTTTCATAAACAGCTGAGTTAAAAGTCTTCCTGCTAGCTGGTAACTAGTGTGGTTGTATCGGATGGTGAAGATGTCTTTCCACATTGACTAAGTCAGAATGGTCTAAGAGTGAGATAAAGAATCCTACTAATATTCATCAAACAGTCTGGGGACAACACAAGGCTCTATTCTCAGCACTTGCTTACATACATTATCTCATTTAATCCCCATAACAGCCCCACAAGGTGCTGGCTGTGTGACTTCTGGCAAGTTACTTAACCTCTCTGAGCCCTTTCTATAAAATGGGAGGAGTCACAATGTCTATCTCACAGAGTTTTTGTGAAAATTAAATGATGGAATCGATGTAAAAGCACTTAGCCCAATTGTTAGTATACATTAAGTGCGAAGAGTAGCTGAATACGCTGCCCCCACATATGCCTCTTTGGCATAAAATTATTTTGAGAAACTGCAGACACAGGGGAAACTCTGAAAACAGAGGAGAAGGGAAATTTACATGAGAGAGGGCCCCATACCAGGAAGAGAGCTACTACCAGAGAGAACTTTTTCATTTGAGAGATTTATGGGCATGGCAGGGCAAACTCTGTTTACCAAACATTTCCTCTTCTTTGCTTTGAACCCCCTATTTTGATGAATAGCACCTGAGTAGAGGGCTATTTCCTTTCCTTAGCTCAGGATGGCACACGAGCCTCGACTGACCACATTTTAAATCTCATCTCTGTGGGGCTCCTGCACATACGAACCTAAAATGGTTGTTTTTTTAATTTTTCCTTCCTGTTAATCTTTTATTACAGGGGGATTGTCTCAACCACAGAATGTAGAAGGGTAGAGACAAATTATCTTTCCTCCCTTACAACTGCTGGAAGTATTAGCTGCTAAAAAGCTACGCTATTTTTATTCCTGACAGTCCAAGGAAAATGTTTACAGGCTACGGATGTTAAAGATATTTAAATTTTAAGAGCACCGAGAGCATCCAGCGTGCTCTCACTGGGCCGTCATCTGAGCGCAAGGTCGGGTTAGAGCTGGAGGCGGGCCTGCTCCACAGCTAGACCAGGTCTCTGACCCCCAGGCGTGTTTGCCTCTTCTGGCCCAAGGCGCAAGGGAGGCAGCGCACTATAAGGCAAGGCACGGGGGTGACACAGCCCTAGGGGCTAGATTGCCTGTATTCTAATCCCAGTCCTGCCATTCAGTAGCTGTGGAAACTTGGGCATTTAGTGAACCTCCTTGTACCTCAGTTGGTCATCTGTAAAACGGGAAGGACAGCAGCCCTCCCTCAGAGGACCATCATGAGGATTAGAGGAGACAGTGATGTACCTGTGCCTGGCATGCTGTGAGCACTGATGACTGACTGTGACGCCACCTTGATGAATAGCACCTGAGTAGAGGGCTACTTGAAGCAGATCTTAATATAAATGCTAATAAGAGGTTAACTAGGAGTTCTCACCTCTATCATCAATGTGGAGAACCCCCTGAAAAGAACAGTTTTGGGTGCTTACACAGCTAACGCATATTATGAGTATTGTTTACGGGGCGCTGTGCTAAAGCACTTTTCCTGTTTTATCTTATTTAATCTTCGTCATAATGCCATAAGAGAGCCACTGTTGCTCTTCTGATTTCACAGATGAGGAAATGGACAGTACGTAGAGGCTAAGCACCCGCTGCTCTAAGCAGGAGGCAGGACTATGTTGAAGGCCATATGGATGTGATTTGGGGCACAGAGGTCACTCGACCGTAGTGTTCACTACTAAGTGGGCTTAGAGCAGGAGACAGCAGGCTGGTCTGGGGGGAGAGAGCGAGTATGCGGAACCTTTGCAAATTCCCTCGTTAGCAGAGGAGGTGGTGAGAGCCTGCAGGGCACCTTTCTTATCCTCTAACCTAGAAGCCACTGCCACAAGAAGTCACCTCACTGAGCCTCCTAGCAAAGGATATGACAAAGGAATCTGTTCCCCAAACCGGCATTCCTGCAAGCTGATAAGAACAAGGGATGGATGGCTTTGTAGGGTAACATGACTCTTAGCACACTGAGGTGAGGCGGGGATGCCTTTCTGGCCAGAAATATCCATCCTACCACCTGCCTGAAACTCTCTCTCCAGAATTCCCCGTTTACAAAGGGAAGGACACAGGGAACATGTTAAACTGTCTTCAGGTAACACTAATTACCAGTTGATCCTTTGGTGTCGCTGTTTTATGTGTATTTGATGAAAAGATTGAATTTAATGTCATCCAGCTGAGAGCAGGAAAGGGGAAAAGATTAAGAAGTTAAATGGTGTGTATGGTTGGGGGTAAAGAGGGGTGGGGAAAAGGATGGGGGTAGGGAAGCTAGGGGATCTGAGAAGGAAATTGGGCACCCGAGACATTTCTGCCTGCTTCCAATTTCTCTCAGCCAGCCTTGGAAATGCCATTCGGGAGGACCTCATGTGATTCTTTGGCATGGATGTTGCAGAACGCTGACCCTTGAGAGAGGGCAGACAGGCGTACTGTCTCTTTCATCTCTAAAGACATTTTACTTTCTATTCAGCGGCTGCCCTATTGCAGTTTAAGTTCCCATCAGTCAAGCAGACATTAAGTGGCTTCTTATATAAATACTTACAGAGCTCTGACTTTGCAAGGCTCTCTGAAAACCATTGTTTCTTAGAAGTTCTTTGAAGTTTTCCATCAGCTCCAGCAAGAGTGTGCAGATAGACCCACAGATGGAAAGTGTTCCTGTGCAAATGAACTCCACAACTATAAAGTTACGTGAAAGATAATACGCTCGAAATTCACTGCTGGAACAGCGCCCTCAAAAGGTCATCATTGGGGAACGTGATTGGGAATTTGTTTTGCTGTTAATTATTATCCTCGTTTAGAATAGAAACTTTCAGAATTTCTTTTTAAGTTTTAAGGTGCTTGACAGGGGCGCCTGAGTAGCTCGGATGGTTGTGTCTGACTCTTGATTTCGGTTTAGGTCATGATCTCACAGTTCATGGGATCAAGCCCCGTGTCCGGCTCTGTGCTAATAGCGTGAAAACTGGTTAGGATTCTCTTTCTCCTTCTCTCTCTCTCCATCCCTCCTCTGCTCTCTATCTCTTAAAAAAAAAGCATTAAAAAAAGATAAAGTGACAATTTTAAGGATATGAATAAAGTGAAGAATTTAAATCGAAGAAATTAAAAATAACTTGCATTTAAAATACTGAAACAGTTTCTATTAACAATTTTTATTCAAAACATACCTGTATCTCTATCTTTGCCTCTACTGATCGACTAATGTATCTATGGCTACAATAATATTTTGAGATATCGGCCAGTTTTTATTTTAAGTTTTATTGAATTGTAGTTTACATACAGAAAAGTGCATGAATCCTAAGTGTACTGATGCACAAATCGATGTGTCTTTTTAAACTGAACATACCTGTGTGTCTAACACTAGCTCAAGAAACAGAAAGTTCCCTCTGCCTTTACTTGTGTCCTAAGACCCTTTCTCTACCTTAAGCTAGAGTTTTCCAACTTCATGTCTGGGGAAAGGGAGGTCTCAGATCACAGAAAAAAAAAACAACTTTACCTTTTGACAAAGATCCAAGAATGAGAGATTCGGAAGAATGCGAATCTGTTTCAGCCAACTTTTCTAACTATAAAGCCCAGATGAAGGACTCTTGGATGGGGGAAGAGGAGGGAAAAAACAGAGTGAGAAAATAAAGCAAAGACATTGGTGGGTCTCCCAGAAGGAACTGGCCCTGCCCTGAGTTCAGAAACTGTCAGAGAAACTGTGGATGGGAACTTTGATCCACATGGGAATGTTGCCAGATCCAACAGTATCTGGCTTTCGATACATGGCCTGAACCCTTGTTCAATTAAACTCAGGCGGTCCCCACATGCCACTTTTCAGTGTACCTTCCATGTCCTAATGTGCACATCCCAGACATGCGGGTGACTCTGATGCAGACGGTCCTTGGTCCTTCCTTTTCAGAAACGTGGATGTACGTTTTTGTTCAGACCGTGCCCATGGTTCCCAAACTTGTCTCTGCATCACAATTACCTGGGGACCTTGTTAAATGTACAGATTCCCAGGACCCGCCACTAAATTGAAGTTGGCCTGGCAGTCTGAATGTTGACTGACTCCACGAGTGGTTATTATACGACCAGTCTGGCCTTCACTGGAGGACTGGATTTGGGAAGCTACTCTTCCAGTGGCCTGTGAACTATACCATTTTGTGAGGACAAAGGCTCAGGGCAGTGTGTTCCAGGTGACCCGGCAGAACCCATCTAGAAGGTGTTGAAGGTTGGGAAGTGGCTTAGGTGGTAAGTTTTCTCTCCTGTCCCGAACTCTACAAGAGCCAGCCCCTCCTACCTTAACGTACTTTCATAAAGGATTACAATGTTAAGAAAGGTTGGCAAACCACTCTCCATGCCACAATAGCAACCATTATCAATCACATCTTTGCTTTGGAGACAGAGAGAGAGAGACAGAGAGAGAGAGACAGAGAGAGAGAGAACAAAAGCAGGGGAGGGACAGAGAGGGAGGGAGACACAGAGCCTGAAGCAGACTCCAGGATCTGAGCTGTCAGGACAGAGCCCAATGCAGGGCTTGAACTCCTGAACTGTGAGATCATGACCTGAGCCCAAATCAGATGCTTAAATGACTGAGCCACTCAGGCACCTCTCACTAGAGGGTCCTCTGTTTTCAATTATTAAAAGCATGGCAAGGATGCAGAAAACATTTATTGTAATAATAATAATAATAAATAAAATAGTAGTAGTAGTAGTAGTAATAAAGAATTTTAAAAGCCAAGGCTCTAGCAGATTTTTTTCAACCCTCTAGATGAGCTTATCTAAAGTGAAAGCTCTGAGTATAACAACCTACTAGGATAGCGGATGAGCCACTGATCAGTCACAGCTAGAGTACGTCACCACTCACCGTGTGTAGGGCTGTCACTGACTAGGATGAAGTCCCTGTCTGCCAATGGGAACAAACTGAAAAACTGGATAAAAGAGAAAGCAGATGGAGAGAGATACAGAATTTGAGATGATCCTCTATCCCCCCAAATAATCCCCCAAATGTGATACTGGAGAAGTTAGAGAAGATACAAAAAGAATTCATAGGAACCAGATGATTCCTATTCAAAAATAAGACCATCCAGGAAAAACAAAGGAAGGAGAGGAGGTGATCACTCGAAATCCTGGTGCTGGCTACAGGGTAAGATGGTGAATGTTCTAACTTCTTATTTGGATTCAGGAAGAAGGATGGGAAAATTCGAATCTGGCGGTGTTTATTTCAATTTGCTTTTATCCAAATAATTTTTTATTTAAGTATATCTTATATATGTGAAGATACAAAATCATAAATTTATAGATAGATGACTTTTTACAAGGTGAACTTATCACTTTTATAAAGTGAGTATAGAATGAAGAACTATCAGTTCCCTGGGAGGTCTTGCCTCCTCCTAATCACTGGTTCCCCTGAAGGAAATCACTATCCTAACTACAGACACGGGGGATTAAGTTTTCCTACTTTTGAACTTAAATGGACTCATGCAGCATGCACTCTTTTATATCTGGCTTCTTTTACTGTATTTGTGAGTTCATCTACGTGTTCATGTGTAGCTGTTCGTTTTCATTACTATATAGTGTTCTGTCCTAATCACATACCACAGAGTCTCTATTCCATTGCCAGCTATTTAAGGTTCTTTTCAACTCTTGGCTATTACAAACAATGCTGCTATGGATTTGTGTGTTTTTAAGATAATCTTTATCTTTTACATTATTATAAAAGGAATTAAATTATTTTTATTTAAGAAGACCATGTCAAATGTACAGCAAAGTATTTTCTTGGAACTAAAAGTTACATTTCACTACCATTTTCTTTTTGTAGAACAATAAAATATTATGAGCACACATTATCAATGGTAGACCTCACAACCTCCTCTTTTCCTTTGTGAATAGTGGGAGAAACTATAAACGCATGATTAGAGTATTGAGAAGTATTATCCAGAAAATTACATTTATGGTTCATTTGGTTGAGAAATTTATAATGCAGTTTTCTGTTTTTCACTATTGACCATAATCTGGGTGATTTTTTCCTGATAGGAAATCCTTAAACCAATTCATAATATCTTATAATCCTATGTTAAGAGTTCATTTAAAACTGTTGTTTCCCCATGAATGTGTTCTAACTCTGGTGTTGCCTTGTTGAGGGTGTGGTGGATGAATGCCAGCTCAATGGTGCTCTCTCTGCATATTCCATAATGTCCATGTTGCCTCGGGGTATCAGTTAGGATCATGTTTAGCTCCACATTATAAAACAACAGTATGAAACAAGACAAAATAACAGTGACTTAAGCTTGATATGGTTTATTTCTCTCTTAGTTTGGGGATATACTATGATATCTTTATGATAATATTGGTGATCCAAGCTTTTATTTTCCTTATGTGTTATCCTAAGCATATAACTTTCATTCCAATGGTCACCACATGGTTCAATAGGGTTGTTAGTGATTCAACTGATAGCTGGTCCATGTTATAGACAAGGAGGAGGAGGAGGAAGAGGAGGAGGAAGAGGAGCGGTAGGAAGAGGAGGAAGAAG
The DNA here is from genome assembly GCA_030068075.1 of Paguma larvata. Classification (NCBI taxonomy): domain Eukaryota; kingdom Metazoa; phylum Chordata; class Mammalia; order Carnivora; family Viverridae; genus Paguma; species Paguma larvata. The sequence continues at coordinate 80,857,096 of CM057828.1, read as the reverse complement.
AAATTCTTGAACAGTCAGATTTCTTAAGACTTCTTTTAAATCAAAACTAAAGTAACCACTTAATTTACTCAGTAAGTTAGGTCAGCGGATAAATTCTTAAACCACCAACTTATATTAGTGTATTGTCTCTTCTTCTGATACACACACACACACACACACACACACACACACACACACTGACTCCCCATGCAGTTGAAAATTCGCATATATTTTGATTCTCCCAAAACTTCACTAATAGCTTATTGTTGACTGGAAGCCTTAATGACAACAGTTGATTAACACACTTTTGATGTTATATGTATTATATACTATATTTTTAAAGTAAGTTGGAGAAAAGAAAGTGTTATTAAGAAAATCATAAAGAAGACAAAAAACATTTATAGAACTGGCCTATATTTCCATGATAAGTGAGTCTGCGTGGTTCAAACCCATGTTGTTCAAAGGTTATATGAATATCACAAGATATAAATAAGATTGAAAATAAATTCCTCTGGGTTTTCATTTAAAGGCTGTAAGTCAAGCACTACTTTTCAAAGTCAAATATCTCCAGTAGTGTTTTCCTTTGTGGTAATGGAAAAGAGCTGATTGTGGATGATTAGATAAAAGTGAAATAATTTGCAAAACAGTTCGGAATACGTATGAAAACAAAATGGAAATGAAAAAGAAATAAAAAAAATTCTGCATAGTCTAAACTTTAGGCTATAAAATGGCTGTTGTCAGCAGCACACGTTTGACAGTTAAGAGGTAAAGTGATTACCTGGCTGAATTTGATTAGAATCAACAGAAGATATGTTGAGACCTAATAACTGTTAACTTCATATTGATCCCAGAACCACATTAGCTTCAACAGCTTCCATTATCTTTAATTTTACATTTCCCAGTAATTATATTTTTTACAGTTGTCAGAGATCATTAATCTTGATGTTCTAAGACAATCTACTTTCATAAGAAAAAAAAAAAAAAGCCCAGGACTTAACACAAATCTGCCTGCCACAATAAGACACTATTAATACTTATCCGATAAGCTGATTCATCATACGGGTGTCTCTTTTCCTTATGAAAAAAAAAAAACCAGTTAAATTCTGGATAGATCCTTTGCTAATGGTCCTAGTGAGCGTCAGTAATAAAATGTAAGAGATAAAGACAAGTGTGGTTCCTTTTAAAATGAAGAAACAGGAAGTGAAATTTATCACATTTTGAATTTTTTCAGAAGATTCACCTCTCATATCCCGTAACTTCTATCCTCCTAGAGCCTGGCTGTGTGAGTGTGTTTATTATGTTCCGCCCCCTCACTTAAAAAGGCACAGGCTCAGGAAACAGCTGTTCACAATTAAATTAATTATCATTTGTCAACGGCATTCTGAGGCCCAGAAATTCTGTTTTCAGAGAAGAGAATGTTGCCAGGTCACAGTGCACTTCAGAATGTGCGTTCACTTATACTAACCATCTAATCTGGTAAAGCACCTTTAAGGTTTTCAAAGCAGTGACAATACCTTTGTCACTATAACTACTGCCACACGATCCACTAATATTTCTCTAACTTTAGAGTGTTTGCTCATCATTTATCTAAGAATTTTTTTATTAGCCTTTGCTTTTAAGACCGAAATTATCAATCTAAGACAAGTAGCAGAAAATAAAATTGGTATAAAAATATCAGTGTGGTCCTTTAAGAATGAATAGTTAATGGCTGAAGCTAAAGTTCCTTGGGTAGTAACCCCACAAAATTTACGAATTAGAATTATAACCCTTTAATCCCTTGGTTAAAATATTTCTTTACTGAAATAAATAATCTGGAAAACTAAACAAGACTTGGAGGACCAAGAACTTTAACTGTATTGACTAACCTTAAGAATTGTGTCTATTTATGCAAAGCAAAGTTCATTCAGAAAGGGATTAACCTCAAACTTTCCAGGTAATTGACGGAAAAAGCAAGTGTATTTAAGTTACCTGGATAATTACTTTTGAGTTTTTCTTCTGGAATTTTTTTTTTAATTTTTGGTGTTGAGAATAGGGAAGTTATTAGATTTAGAAAATATTCACACTTTATTCAATTATAGTTTTCAACTAAAGTTAAATTCTTCTCTCTAAATTATTATTTTAAAATTTGTTTATTTACTTTTGAGAGACTGAGGGGGGAGGGGCAGAGAGAGAGGGAGGGAGAGAATCCAACTGACTGAGCCACCCAGGCGTACCTAAATTATTTTTATTTTTAAAATAATTATGTTCATTAGCATATCTGGACATCAAGTAAGTAATCTGACATGTAGAAATAACAAATATGCACAAATGTGTTTATTGAAGCATTATTTACAATAGGAAATGGTTTGAATGTCCTACAGGTGAATAGATAGACAAATAAATGAGATTCAACCCAATAGACATTTTAAGCAGTTATGAAGACTATGAAGCAACATGTACTATGTTTATGATAAAATTACATAGGAAAATCCAATATTATTGAAAAAAAATAAAAAACAATATATAAAGACCGTATATACTGATTTTAAGCATACTTATTTGTATAGCTTTAAATATCTTTATGATATGGCTATACACTTATTATAAGTGTAGTTTGAAATAATATATTAGATTTATTTTTATACCAAAGAGAGATTGTGAAAATGTTGCTAATAAAATGTAAAGGAAACCAGGAAATTTATTTTTTGTTAACTATTCGAGGTTAAATAAAAAAACGTTTTTTGAGATTCTTGCTTCCCCTCCAAATCAGCTCCCTCTACTTGTTGAACATTTAAAAGTTTTGAATAAGCCTATAATGTATAATTTACTTTTTTGTAACATTATCCCATATTTCTACCCAAGTCCCCCTTTTAAAAAAGATAGCAAGGCATAAGCAAACAAACCTACAATTAGCAAAGAAACGCTGTAGATAATGACAGACATCTTCAGTGTTTGTTGCTAGCTGCAAAAGAACTAGCCAAACATTTGGCAATTTCAGAGGATTGACTTATATTCATAAAATTTTTCTAACGTAAGTGAAATTTAAACCATAATGTCTCCTCTTCAAGGATATCGTCTCTGAAACACATGGCAATCACAGTTCTTAATGAAGTACTTTCGTACTTCTTACAAAAGTAACAAATCTATTATCTAGATGGAATGGATATATTCATCAAAGTTCAAAATGAAGGATTTACAGTTAAGGTGAGGACAAAAGGAAACCTTATTCAATGGGGTATGGAAGGGAATCTGAAAGATGAAAATCACTTTTAAAGATTTTTGTTAATAGCTTAAGTTCAGAATGACAGCCTTTCATTTCTCTTTTGAAGATTAAACTTTTTTTTTTTTTTCTTTCTGGAGGTAAAGGGTCAGCAACATTTTCTAGGCTGAGTTAGCAGTTCTCGTTGAATGCACAACTTATAAAGGAAGTATCTGCAAAGCTTCTGTGATCCTAGTAATATACTTAGAACTCCAATTAGTGCTTCTCTAACACTGATGTGCATACTAACCACTCAGGAATAGAATTGAAATGTGGATTCTAACTCAGTAAGTCTAGGGTTGGTTCGAAGGTGATGGGTTTCTAATAAGCTCCCAGGTGACTCAATGCAACTGTTCTAGAGACTAATCTTTGACTAGCACTGTGCCGAGTGCCAGAAGGCAAAGTTGTGTGCCTTTGTAAAAGTGAAATGGAAGTAGACAGTTGACAGAGGTGAGCCATAGAGCAATTGGGCAGATGTAAATAAAATAGTTGCAGTTGAGCTCTAGTTGACTGCTGGTGCTGGGGGCCACTGTTGCCTGAGGATAAAATGAGAGCTATCTAGTTCGGTGGCTTGTACAAAGTAGGTGCTCGGTAACTGTTTTTTTCCTCTTCTTTTTATAAAAACAATTATTAAATGAAGCTAGTAGCAAACAAGTCCAAATAATATTTCAGCATTTTATACTGATAAAATCAAATGCCAATTAGAGAATGGGCCAATGGATATACTGTAGAGTGCAGAAGACATTACTTAATAAATTTGAAATCAGGGTTCCTTTTGGAAAAGATTGAATTATTTAGCAACAATAACAAAAAAGCCAGAAAAAGTAATTTTCCATAAGAGAAGTAATAGGAAAGTCAACCATGGAGGTTGGAGAGGTAGAACTGGACTAGGAAGCTAAGTAAATAGGGCTAAGAAGAAAGGTTGATGAAACAACATACTTTTATGGGAGAATGTCTTTGAGAAGTTTCCAGAGATGGTGTGATATTGTGATTTATAATAAGAAATATATATTTGGTCTTTGTACCTGGCACAGAGCTCCCCAAACCCTTGTAATTTCCTGTGATGAGAGAGCTTTTGTTATGTTAATAAGTGACTTTTGGAAAACATCTAAAGATGTGGGCTGGTTGCCAGGGGAGCCAACTTGGTGATTAGAGAGTTTAGTTCCATACCCACCGCCCCCAACCTCTGGGGAGGAAAAGAAGGCTGAGTCAATCACCAGTGGCCATTGATTTAATCAATCATGTCTCAGTAATGAAGCCTCCAAAAAGCCACAGAAAGATGGGATTTGGAGAGCTTCCCGGTTGGTGAATAGGTGGAGATTCGGTGAGAGTGGTATGCTCTGAGAGAGGGCATGGAAGCTCTGGGCCTCTTCCCCATACCTTGCCCTATGCATATGGGCAGCTCATATGGCTGTTTCTGAGTTATATTCTTTTATAATAAACTGGTAATCTAGAAGTAAAATGTTTTTCTGAGTTCTGTGAGCTGCTTTAGTGAATTAATCTAATTCAAGGGGGGATTCATTGGAACCTCTGATCTATAGCGGTTGGTCAGAAGCACAGGTGACAACATGGACTTGTGAGGGGGCCTCTAAAGTGGTGGTGGAGTGGTGGGCAGTCAAGTAGGACTAAGCCCTTAACCTGCAGGATGTGATGCTTTCTCCGGGTACTGTTAGAGTGGAGTTAAAATGGAGCTAAGGTTGGAGAATTGCTTGGTGTGGGGGAAAAAATCCCACACATTATAACTGAATGCAGAATCTGTTTTTAACGTTTATTTATTTTGAGAGAGAAAGAGTGCACACATGTGAGCAGGGGAGGAGCAGAGAGAGTGGGAGAGAGAAAATCCTAAGCAGGCTCCATGCCTAGTGCGGAGCCTGACATAGGGCTCAATTCCATGACCCTGAGATCATGACCTGAGCAGAAATCAAGAGTCAGACACTTAACTGACCGAACTACCCAGGCACCCCTAGGATCTTTTTGTAAAGTAATCTCTACACCTAACATGGGGCTGAAATTCATGACTCCAAGATCAAGAGTCTGATGCTCTACTAACTGAGCCAGCCAGGAGCCCCTGGGTGCAGAATTTTGCCTAGGAGAGTCCCAAAAACTTCAGAACAGATATGTTAAACATTCAGATCTAAGATATTTGCTGTGCTGTAGACTAAGTGTCATAAATCCTCTCTATTGCCCCAGTGCAATGTGTGTTGGACACACACAGCCTTATCTAGAAAGTACTTTGAGGTATGGAGGATTCTGGTAGTATTCAGCCTCATTCTGGGAGTATCTAGTAATGTTTAGCTTGAGTGAAAGGACAACACATGCAGAAGGTAAGACAAGAATAGCCCTTGGAGAATTCGGCAGGAAGTAATTAGTGACCAGGGGGAATATAACCTCTGAACAATCAACAATCCCTCAGAGTTACTGGGAAAGATGAGAGTTTCCCAAAATGAGGGTAAGAGGAGTCCTTGGGAACATTTAGAGAGTTGATAATTTACATAAAAATAAATACTAATTAAGATAGTAATATGCAAATAAATACAGAAAGGAGAAACGTAATTTGACCAGAAATCAACCAGAAGATTTAACACATCTTAGATTTCACTTCAGATTTCAAACTATAGGGGAGCTAGCACCAATGTGGGATCTTGAACCATAATATGTGAGCTAATTTTCACTTTGGAAAAACTAATAGTGTGAGTTAAAAAAAATATAGGTCATTCTTATTAGCACGTTTTTCAAAAATCTTTTTAAAGTTAGAATTATCTCCCCATCCCCCATGAAGTTTTTACCTGAAAATTCTATAACATAGGGTTAGAATAATTCAAGCCAACTATTCAATCTAGGTACACACCCCCTTAACAGAATACCTTCCAATTCCAGAGACCACTCCTTGAACATGGCAGCTTCCCAGTAGCATATATTCACAAAGGAGATTAGACAATATGCCATTATTAACTTGGTAACATGAGTTAATTGTACAGGCTGATATTGGCTTAACATTAAATTCCTGGGGGGTGGGGAACCCATCACACAAACCATGGTTGCCTTCTTTGAGTTTTTATTTGTATGTTGTGTTCTAACAGCAGATGACGGAGGTGAAGAGAATTTTAAGAAGCTTATGCTGACAGCAAAGACAGACCTTTATTCTGAAGCCAAAGCTAGATGTAATCAAACACTGCATTTGCTCAGTGACTTTCAAGTTTTATAACTATATATGTGTAGCCAGGAATGCCCAACTACATATTTTTTTCTCATTGAAAAATTTTTTTTAAATATTTTGTTTGTTTTAAAGCAAGTCTTACAAAAAGTGAGTTTGGAAAAGTTAAAGTTTCTTAGAAAAATAGCCACCATATTATAGTGGAACAAATTCTATCTCCATCTCTCACTTTCCAATGTACTGACAGATTCCAAAGGCAAATCTGGAATTACTATGTCCCTGCTGTAATGTATGGGAGCAAGTTCAAACATTTGGCCCCAGAACACAAAGCTCAGGATTGGCTCAATCTGCCTTCCTAGCCTCATTTCCTTGTTCTTCCTTTCATTCCATATTCGACACGCACCAATATAAACGGCCATTTCTCAAAACACTCAGTGCCTTCTATTTATTTGCTGCATGGGCTGATTAACTCCTTTTCTCCATTTGCCTGAAATATCTTTACTTTTCTCTTAAAATCAGCTCCATGGCACCTATCTGGAATTCTTCATTCTCTAAGAACCCACTGGATATTGTGTAGTAGCATGACTTTGAATTTTTTTTTCTTACAAGTATGTTTTCCACTGGTCTATGACTCCCATAAGACCATGAATCATATACCTTTTAAATTCCAGTGCTTAGCATATAGTACTAGATGCTCAAAAAATATTTGGTGATTAAGAATGCATGACGGGGAAAAATGAGCTTGCAAAATACAAACTAACCACATAACTACAAGCCCTTCAAAATATATCTCCAGCTAATCAACATAGATTTTAGAGATTTAGGGAGAGAAAGATGTTGAGGGGTCCAAGACAGGTGGTATAAGAAATTAAGAGGTAATTTACAATCTCTACAGCCTATTATCGTTTCAGGGCAATATTTCAAACAGAGTTCCCTTGTTCCAATTAAACTCACAATATGCCCAAATAAGGATGAGGATCCCATAGTTTCTTGCCTGTTTTGTTGTGATTCTTTGAAATATCAGGATTCAACTGGTCCACCAAATTAGGGGATATACTTTATTTTCCAAAATTGGGGCAGACATTCCCAGCTGAGATTAAAAAGGCAAGACCAAATTGCAAAGAAGTATGTATTTTCTTGGTGATTTACAAGTAGTGCTGGTTTTAAAACAAGGCCACAAAATTCTTATGCCTCCTACAGAAAAGTGGTATATGTATGTCCTCTCCCCTGGAATATAGGCTCTATAGCTTCTTGACTAATAGAACATGGCAGAGTGATGCTGTGTCATATTCTGCACCCGGATCTTAAGAAATTGGTAGCTTCCACTTCCTATTTCTTAGGACACTCAGAAACCTAGACACTTGGAACCTAGACACTTTGTATGAGGGAGCCCACGCTGCCTTATGGAGAAGCTGCCAGTCAGCACCAATTCGCATGCCACTTGGATGAGCCATCTTGAGAGGGGATGTTTCCCCAACCACACCCATCCTCAAGCCCCTTATAGTTCCCCTGTTTTCAGCAGAGCAGGAAATATGAGAAATAACCTTGAAAAATAGTTCCTATGATATTTCCACTCACAGTTACTATGTTCCTCCTTCTTGACGTCACTCAAATTATTAGTTGACTACTGTGAAATCTACTGTGCAAAACAGGTAGAAGGCAGGGAAGAGTATTTATCACTCACCCTTGCAATCTGTTGATATTAAGGCAAAATTTGGCTGCCTGGCAGTCATACTGACCTCTTATTTAGAGAAAACTTTCTCCTTTCTCAGAACCACAATAGAGACACATACAGGACATAGTTAGAACAGACAATACTGCTTTCAAACAATTTCAGAAGTTTTAAATTTTATCATACTGTGGTAAAATATAAACAGCAGACTGGCAATTTTATGGCATTCAACCTACTGAAACTGTCTTTAGCCTAAGAAAAGTAAAATACTAGGAAAGTAAAACTTTAAAAATAAAACAAAATTTCTAATTGTATCTAGTTTGTCTTATAATGTATTCCAAAGAGTATAAATATATTATAAATTTGTCTATATAGATATATTTCAAGCCCGTATGTATATAAACACAAATGAGTGGTAACCATTTACATTCTGTAGGTGCAAAGTTGTATTATTGCTAAACACTTAAAACTTGCTCAGATGGTTAGAATCTAATGCCTCCTCTACTCGGACTTGGGATAGAGTGCCAAGAGTAGCAGGAGTTTACTCCTGAAAGAACTCTAGCCCTGAGACTGATCTGAAAATTTGGATTCCTCTTCAAAGCTCATTGGCAATTAACCAAGAACACTTCATCAACAGAACAGTTTTTATCTTTTCACAATGTTTTTCATTATTTCCTGCCAAAATCATAAAGTGTGTGTGCATGTGAGAGAGAGAGAGAGAGAGGAAGGGGCAGGGAGAATGTGCTGGGGTAGGGTTTCAAATGTTCACCTATTTTGGAGAATATTCAGCAGTAGGTAGGGTTTTGGATTTCTTTTTCATTGTAATTCATCTGGCTCATCCATCTGTAGATGAATTTGTTTCCCTAAACAGTGAATGTTATTTAGCAGTGTTCATTATTCAAATGACTTATGAAATAATCCTCACAAGTCCTATAAAGTAATTACAGAGTGGTGCTGCTAACTTGCAGAAGGCAACGATGGAGTGGAAATTTCTGAAACTGTAAGATAAAGCTCACTGCCATGTAAGGCTGCTGAAGCCTAAACGATCAACGTCGTAACGTTCACTCATAGAAGCTTAGGAAAACAAAATGCCCCAAATCCACATTCTCTGTAATCCTTGAATAGGCTTGCCTGAGTGTTAACATTTAGGCAGTAAATGATTTACACCAGCAAAGGTGGGTCTATCTCGCCCCATGTATACCATTCTGAACAGATACTGACAGTTCTTGTACAGGCATTTAGTTGAGGCATTGTGCTAGAACACTCTGTAGTGACTTAACTAGCAAGGAATCTACTACAAATCCCAGCACTGAGCGTTTATTTCTCTTTCTTGCAGGGGCAAAAGGTTATACACTTTCTAAAAGTGCACTTCGCAAAAGTAAACAGTCCTTAAATGTGCTGTATTTTCAACCACCCAGAGAGGAAATGATCAGAGGAGATATTATGTTATTGATGAAGTGTCAATGAATTAGGAATAAGTAGATGAAATTCTTCTGAAACTACATAATCTTTAAATATAAGGAAAACTATTTGAGTTGAAACGTGTTTTGCATTAGGAAACCTTTGCGCATATGAGGGAAATAATTGGAAACACCTGAGGTTTACATGCCACTTCTTTCATCCGCTTCCATCCAACTCTTTGAGGGAAGGAGGCTGGAAGTCTGTTATGGGTGAGATCGCTTATTGGCTATAGTTACCAGAGCCCTTTCGGTTGTATGTTTATACTCCCAATGTTAACATGATAATCACAAAAGGGGACAGCTGGAAGAAACTGTAAACCATGAAATAAGTTAACTTTTATTGTGTACTGTCTGATGCCCTTGGAGTCTCCTCATGATGCCAGGACTACACGGTTTCTATAGTAACCATGAAAAAGAGAACAGCCGGCACAAGTTAGCCAACATATGATTCAAAGATCCTACTTAACGGTTCAAAGTGGCATAAGGTATTATTGGCAGTTTTCTGAAAATGGGCAAGTCTATTTCTAAATGTCCAAAGAATGAGGAAATAATGCGATCGGTGTGGCCTGGTGACTAGAAAATATTTATGCTGCAACACTATGCAGGGGTTAATGTGAATCCTTTTTATATTAAACCCAAAAGTATATGACAGATTTTTTTTGTTAAGCAATGTATATTTTCTCAGATACTTTAGGCTGGCATATGACTTTTACTTTTCACCTTGAAAATACCAATAAGTTTTATTAAAGGTTTTTTTTTTTTTGTTTTATAACATTTTGACTATTTTTAAGTGTATAATTCAGTGGCATGGGGTACACCCACAATATTGTGCAACCATCATCACTATTTCCAGAATGGTTTCATCGTCCCAAATATAGATTCTACACCCATTAAATAGTAACTTCACATTCCCTTTTTCCTCTAGTCCCTTGAAAATTATATTATACTTTCCACTTCTATAAGTTTGCCTATTCTAGGTACCTCAGATAAATGGAATAATAGAATATTTACCCTTTTGTGTCTGGGTTATTTAACTTGGCATTAACATTTTCGAGGTTTACTCATATTGTAGTATATATTAGAATTTAATTTTCGTAATGGGTGAATAATATTCCGTAATATGCACATATCACGTTTAAAATATCCATTCATCTGTTGATGGACGCTTGCACTGTTTCCACCTTTTGGCTATTGTGAATAATGCTACTATGAATATTGGTATATGTCTGAGTGCCTTGATATATGACTTTTTAAAATTAAAGTATTTTTAGTCTTGGTGTTTGAATGTAATAGAAAAAGTTCAATAGTCACCACTGGATGGATTTTGGGGTGATTTTACTTTTCTTTCTTTCTTAATGTTTATTGTTTCTGAGAGAGAGACAGAATGAGAGCTAGAGAGGGGCAGAGAGATAGAGAGACAAACTAAAGCAGGCTCCGGGCTCTGAGTTGTCAGCATAGAGCCTGATGGGGGGGGGCGTTGAACCCACAAGCAGTGAGATCATGACCTGAGCCAAAGTTGGACTCTTAACCGGCTGAGCCACCCAGGTGCCCCTACTTTTATTTTTTTAAACAGATACTAGGGAAAATCCTTACTTCTCTCACTCCTCCTCACATTCTAGGACTGCATATGCCCCATCTTTTCTCATATGCTATATAAATACACATAAATCAACATTAAATTAAATTAAGCAGGGTTACATGATATAGACAGGTTTTGTTCTCAGAAACTGAAGCAATCATACCTTCTGATTATAAAGAGGGGCAACATTAAAAATGAGTGTATTTCATTATTTTTCAAATTCTATACTTGTGACAGGTATAGAATAAGATTATCAGGGAATAAGGAGTAAGAATGTAGAATAAAAATCCATCGGATTTTTTAATTGAAACATTCTTGGCATTTCATATCCATGGGATTTTGGACTTAATACTGCACCTATAAGACACTATTTTGGATGAATCTGAGGTAAGGGTAGGCAGGTTTAAAAACTCCCAACTAGTTACACCATAGAAACTTCACCTATTCCTTTCAGTCATTAGGAAGTTGAATTAATCCGTGCTTTAAAGAGACAGAAGCAGATTCCAAGTGTAAAGAATCAGACCACAGATTTGTAATTTCTGAAACGTGCTTTTAGAAAGTATATCTGCAGAAATGGCAGAAATGGTAGACCTAACAGCTGGGCAGGTTATAAAAGACTGAAATTAGTGACTGGGGAACATTATATGCATGCAGTGAAGACTGGGATGCTTTTGCTTTTGACCAATGTTTGTCTTAACAGCCTAGAAAACAAATGGTTTAACTTGACCACAAACTTTTTCTCCTTCTTTAAGAAATGGTTACTGTAAAGTCCTAAGGAATTATCTTTTCTAAAAGAAACCATTTTCTTGCTTGCTGCTGGCTTCTTCTCCTCTGTGGAAGGCTGGCTGTGACATGTTGGGTATCCTTGTATTCTTTAGATTTGAATATTATTGTCCTGATGAAAAATAAAATGGCAGTGCATGGTGAAATATAACATAGATGGTAAAATATATTGAAATTGTTATAGAATATAAAGTAGAGATATTTAGAGTCTTTCCTTCACCTTAATCTTAAATTAAGTCCTGGAAATACCAGATCTTGAACTTACTCATGGATGAAGGACAATAGTAGGAGGTAGGAAATTATTTTGTGATACCTCAACTTTCACTAAGATGAAAGGATTATTCATTTTTTCTCTTTTCGAACTCAACTCTGTAACGTCTGTGCTTATTTAGGTTATAGTTTTAATAACGATTTATGATGTAGAGGGCTTTTTGATTCTTAAGAAGCATAGCTATTTCATTAGCTGGTCATGGATTACTTCTGGTCTTCAATGTGGAGTTCAAAATTGTTCTGAGGCAATGAGTTTGATGACCCATTTCTAAATGTTTGTGCCCTTCATTTCCTTCTTGATGGTACATGAATAGTTTCTAACTGTCTTTTCCATTAAATGTCTAAGATGTTCCCTGGATTTAAAATATACGAGATAACACATAAAAATGTAATTAAAAAGGGAAAGTTTTCTTTCTCTGTCTATACAACTGCTTGACTCTTCTCCAGGAGTTCGAAGGAGACCTCACAGTCTGAGATGTTTATGTTCTGTCTCCTTTATGAAAGTGGAACTGGAGATATTTGCACAGGCATCCAGTTTTCTTTAAATTCTGGAATACCTCTGACCCAGTGTGAATATAGACTGCAAGTCTTTTTACCACCACCCCCCCGCCCCACCCCACCCCCACAACCTGACTGTGACACAGTAAGATTAGGCTGGGAAGATAGATAACAGTGTGGCTAGCACACTTGGAAGGAAGGAGGTTGTGGGAAACAAATACCCATGACATTTAAACTGAAGAATTTTGGAAAGATAAACTTTGAGAGGTGAGGGGAGAAAAATATTAATAAATGGCAGGAATATACAACTAAGTGTAGATAAAAAACCATCTGACACCAGAAAATTTAGCCATTAGATTTTTAAGACTTCTTTACCAAAGTTTCATATTAAAGAGTACTAAATACTAGTCCCTCTTTCTGGACTGTTAATACTTTTTGTTGCTCACAAAAAGTGACCCCAGGAGGAGAAACTGTTATGGATGGCTCGTGTCAGGATCCCAAAGATGGATCCTTGGATCCTTGGAGGACTAGAAGGACATCTCATGTCCCTTTGGGCCATTTAGAACGCTAAGAGATGTATGAACATAGGTTAGTTCCCGGAAGGACTCCATCACCACTACTTTATTAGGAGCGCCTCCTAGGTACAAGCACTTTTACCACTTGTGAATTTAATATCTTATGTTTACAATTTTGGTGACTTCTTGCCAGGTCCTAAGCAACTGGATACTCTTGAGAACAGTGCTGGTGATAGGTAACAAACCCTGCTTCTGCCCCTCCTCCTTCTCCCCTCTCTATTCTCTACCCTCGATCCCTCAGTGTCTCCTGGCAAGACTGAGAGTTCACAAGGCAGGTGGCAGAAACAGGGAAATTACCTGCCCGTTCCAGAGTCCTCTAACTCTAACTCATGGACATTTCTGTTTCTGTGGTTTCTGTGGCGTCACCCACCTACACTGCCCATTAGTCACACAGCAGAACTCCCACACATTCCGTGCAAAGTACCGGGCAAAGAGCACTAGAGAGCTGTGACTCCAAGTACAACTGCATGGTTTTAATCCGTTGTAGCAAAGAAATGTGATTGGCAGTCAGAGATCTCTGAGAATGAACTTTGCTTTGCTGTTTGTACCAACAATTAGCACTCTGTTAAATTAGCAGTTTTGGAAATAAGACCTGAATCTTTTCTGCTGTATGGAGCAGTCTTAAGATTCTCATGATAGCCAACTCCTTTTTTTTTTTCCTGTGAGTAAAAATGTCTCTTTCCTATTTCAGCTTCTAAATAAGTGGTATTTTTCCTTTCAGACAAGTTGAGAGGGAGGCAATAAGACAAAGACAATCTTAATGCTAGGATTCTAGTCTTAACTCTGCCACTTACTATCTAAGTGACTTTAGGCAAGTCACTGGATCTCTCTAAGCTAAAGTGTTTTCAACCATAAAATGAGATAATATCAGCCTTATCTACTTCATAGGGTCAAACAAGATAATGTGAAAAACCGTGAAATGCTACATGAGTATATACCATTATAAGTCACCAAGGAAAGGTCATGAATATCAATGAGAACTGAAAGATGACTTAGTCTCTGAATAATTTTCCATAAAGAGAATGCTGGCCTAAGAGCTGACTACCATACAAAAGTTATTCACTGACAGATAAAGTAAAATTTTGCTCCCAATAAAGTCTTTAGAAACATTCTGAGAGCACGCTGATGGTCAGTCCTAAAGATACCACCAGATGGGGGTGGAGGCTCTGAGAATCTCCTACAGAGGGGAATCAATGAACACATTTGTGACATGGTAGTGAAGCAAAATAAAACTGAAGAAAAACAACAAAGGCTAAAAACCGTTGACAAAATTACATTATCCAATATCCAATAAGAGGATTCGAAACATTTTTCCCCCAACCAAATCCAACAACAACAATTCCTTGTTTTTATATATGATAATATGTCCCCTTTCCAACCCATATCTGGTATAATTCCTTCCTGACTACAGAAATGAAAGGTAATTGAATTGTAGACGTGTTGGTTGGTAATGTCTCTGGCGGATTCTAGATTCTCTCCTTTGCATTTCAACTACACTCTGCTCAGGGTTATATCAACTGGAGGAAATGTGTCCCAGTGAAGGTAGACCTCTGAGAGCAGGAATGATATCAGTGGGGATCAAGGCTGGATTCTCCAGGACTCTGGAGTTGAAGGACCTTAGATTTAGTTTTGGTTCTGTGGTTGATTACAAGGTGAATTTTGGTAACTTGTCTCTACGGACTTCAGTTGCTCTAAAATGAGGTGTTTGGAAGAAATCTCTTTACATTCCTGATGTCCTATAAGATAGAAGTGTCTGAGAAGAAAGCTCAGAAGAACAGAGAGGTTGTGGCCATCATATTTTTAGGAAGTTGGAAGCTCAAGGGTAATGGTGCTATAAAAATAGAGAGTAAAAGTAGACTTGTAAAAGAGTAGGTGACATTCAGAAAAATAGAAGATGATGATTAGAGAAAATCTAGAGAGAGACAAACTGAAAGAAATTGGGCCAGCTGAGCAATCTAAGAAAAACTGAAAGGTTGGTATGCAGATGTGGGTTGGAAGGGGGCACTATGAAAGGCCAGCAGGCTGTGTGGAAAAATGAGGCCATTTCTGCCAGTAGGGTCTAGAATACTAACAAGTTAGGGATAAGGTGGCTCTAGCTTTATTCTTAAACCAAGGAATAAACCTAAAGCCTACTCAGAAAAAAAGAGCAAGAAAACATACGAGGAGATCAGTTATGGACTAGAGCAGCAAAGCATGTAAACTAGAGAAGAATATTGACCAAAATGAATCCCTGACCACAAAACATCACTTGTCATCAGTTCTTTGGGGAACAGTTTAAACACAACCACCAACAAAACCACCAACATTGAGATCTTCCTCAATTACTTAGCTGTTAATATCATGAAAGTGACTGGTTAAATGATACAGGGTCATTTATTAACTGAATAGCAGAGGTCAGAGTTCCTAATCCTCCCATTCATTGCCATTTAAGAGATATAAAACTAGAAAGCATCTGCAGTCTCTTTAACCAGAACACTTTCTGTTTTGCTATTAATAATCTGTTGCTCGTAGGAACTAAAATGTATTAGTATAGTTGCAGAATGTTTTTGAGCATCTGAAGTGACTCTGGATTCTAACTGCTCTCACTTATCCACCAACAAGGATAGCATGAGACTACAGAGCAAAAAGTGAAGATGTTTCCCATTAGAAAGTTTATCATACAACAGGGAAGATAAAAACTGATGCATCTGAAAGCAACATAAATATTTAACAGAAAATTAATGACCACAGAATATATGAGAACAACTCATGTTCTGATGGCTTTTATATATCAGCAAATTATTTTAGTCTTATTTTTCTGCAGAGAAGGCAAATTTGCAATACTGTTACTTACCTTTAAGTTGACCGACTATTGATTCTTAACTCAGATGTCTTATTTTTCTTGGTCCCTGCAACCCCACCCCCCAAAAGTAGAGAGATTGAGAATCCAATATTCCAAGCACTGATTTTTCACATTAAAACATATCCTGGAATAAACTATAAAAAATAATCTTTCTTTGAGGAAGAAATCTAAATTCTTCTAAGACATTATTTAATGGTAATTTTAAACAAGGGATTTAAAAACCACTTGAAGAGTATTGCCTGATTATTAAGTCCAAGTTTTCAGTGAATCATTTTAAAAGGGAACCTATATTTCAAGACATAATTAATCAAAACTTTGAGAGAAGAAATATCCATCTGAAAGATATATTTTTAAAAACCGAGATTGCAGGGTAATTTTACCAGCCTGTAAAACTCCTCAAATTCTCTATTTTCTACACTCACAGCTGCCATAATGATGAGGTAGCTAGTGAAGGGAGGTACAGAAATCAGGCTGCATCAAGAGGAAGGCAAGAGATGGTGTGTGGACAGAGTAGATGATGGTTAGCCTGCCAGTTGAGCTAACTTCACCCGGGTGATGAATGAGGTGACAGATATGGTGGCCTCCCTCACTTCTATATACTTAAGCAGCCATTGAAAGTCACTCTGTTTAATTTCTACACAGAAAGGGAGAGCATCAAACTGAAATAGCACTCAGATGAATATTACCAAGTACAGATGAGTTCTAGCCCAGAAATGAGATATTCTTTTATTCATGCAAAATAAAAGCTAGGAAGGCAAAATAATATTCAAAGTACAGACAATAGTGAGCTCCTCTGGAAAAAACAACTGCAGGAAAGGCTACTCAGTCATACCTAACCCCTTCTTTTTCTCTGAAAGCTCAGAAGAATTATCAAGTTAAACTGCCAGTATTTGATTACAAAGAAACAGTATCCAGTGGTTGGATGTGAAAATGTGATCTGAAAGAAAGATGAACAAAAATGCAGGGTGTTTCTGGTTAACACAGTGATTCTCTTAGTCACTAATAGGTTTCTGAGTCCAATGAGTCAGCTTGCTATTTGGCTCGGTACAGTGAAAACTTTCTGAAGAGTAAGTTATGGACCTGGAGTACGAATACGTTTCTAAGACATTTTCCATACCAGAGACAGTGGCTCAGATGTAAGAATCTAGCTCATTACTTCACATCTTCTGGAGCAATTTGTTGGTATGAAACAAACCTTGTAAATATTTTATGTTTGTCCTCCTAAACTGAGTAGCCTGAGGATGGAGGTTTTGAATTGCACCCTGAAAACTTGTTCTTCAGCCAAAAAGTACGGTATTTTAGAGCTAAAAATATTTATTAAAAAAATTCCCATCTATAATTTATTGAAATTTAATGACAGAATTATCAGTAACAGTGGTGTTTATTTCAATTTTGGTGAGTGATGGCAATTTCTTGATGGTTATTTGAGCCCAAAGCATTCAGCCCTAGTAACTATTTTTTTTTAATGTTTATTTATTTTGAGAGAGAGAGAGAGTGAGAGAGAGGGAGAGAGGGACCATGTGTGTGACCGGGAGAGGAATGGAGAGAGAGGTAGAGAGAGAATCCCAAGCTGACTCTGCATTGTCAGCACAGAGCCCAACTCTGGGCTTGAGATCATGACCTGAGCTGAAGTCAGGAGTCAGACGCTTAACCAACTAAGCCACCCAGGTGTGGCTAAAGGATTAGGGATAGCCAGATTTTTCCCTATATAGCAGTTCATATAATTTCTAATTATATAATATATAGTAACATTTATATTATATGATATATTACATATTATGTATATACTATTTATATATATTATTTCTATTTATATTATAATTTATATATACAATAACATTTGGAAGGTTGAGTGTCACATCTGTGATGTTTACTTAACATTATATAAACATCACAGAGCTGTGACACTCAACCTTCCAAATTCTTAATCTGATAAATGTAAACAATGCAATACAAGTATAAACATCAATAAAGAGAACAAAGAACTTACATGAGAATACTTAAAGATAACTTATTTCTAACTTGTATTTTTCTTTTATTATTATGGATTGGAAATATGTTCTTATGGGGAAAAAATACTTTGATCAGAGCACAGACAAGCCAGACCTATTGAACTATAATGAGTACTTGCCTACAGTCCAACTAAAGTAAAATTCCATAAATGTGATCTTAAGATATACAGAGCTTACAGTGGTGAGATTTTAAATGTTTAATTCTTGCAAGTTATCTGTGTTCTAGTTTCTTTTATTTTCTAACAGATTGGCTTTTACAGTGTGGCTCTGCGGTCTTCAGAAACAAAGGAACATTGTTATTATTATTACTATAATAACATTTGTCTGGAAGACAGCTGCAGCTGTAGAGTCTACAATTAAAATGAATCCCACTACAGGGTGCAATATGGATCACAGATGACAGGCAAAGTGTATCAGACAGTATGCGAATAAAGTACATTAAGTCGCACACACCACACTGCCCGCTTAAAACGATGTCTATAGGATACTATCTTCATACTAATTCCTGCCATTTAACTGAGTTACAGAAGAAGACTGATAGAGTTGTCCACATTCTTTGAGGTAATCTCAGCAAAAAGAACGCAAATTCTCTCCAGGCCTAGGAGAAACAGTGGCAACACAATGCAAATGCATCTGCTTTGTCAAAGATTAACCTTCCTAAGACCACTTCCTTCATGCTGCCCTCATGTCTTGCCTCTGTGTGCTAATAGCTCCAAGGCCATACCACATTCTATCAGAAATGTCTGTCTTATTTATTTTTTCAAATTTTGAAACAAAGAAAACATGAAAGCATAATACAACCAAATCTCCATATCTATCACCCAGATTCACTAGTTAATATTTTGCCACTTTGCACTATCTCTCTATGCTTATATCACCAAACCACTGAAAAGTTAAGATTTCTGTATGAATCTAAGAATGAACACTATAACCACAATATAAACAACACAATATGACATACGAAAGAACAATGACTTGTCAAGATATTAATTCTATATTTAAATGTACTTCATTGTCTTAAAAACTATCTTTTCTAGCTGTGATTTTTGTTTTCTTTTTAACCAATAGCTTTTTAAGTGAAATTAAGAGGTAGCGATGTGGTGTAGGCCATCTGGTTTAGACACAACTTAACAAGGGCTTAAACAAAATTATTTCTCTCTCATTTAGCGTGGAGATGTGCTGATCTAAGGCACTGAGTATGGTTTTTCCATCCTAACATCCAATACCCAGCTTCATCTCTGACCTGAAAGATGGAAGCTACAGCCCTTGTTATCAGAGTACACAGGAGGCACAGAGAAATACAGCTCCGAGGGCATAAGCCAGATAGATGTTGCACACATGAATTCTGTTCACATTCCATTTTGCAGAATATAGACACACGGTCCTATCTAACTGCAGCAGAGGCTGAGACAAACAGGCTTTATTCTCGGTGGCCATGTGGCGAGGCTTCCCTGGACTTGTGCATCTTGTATCTGAAGGAATGATGGTTCAGGGGGAATAATTAGCCATCTCTGCTAGAGATATTCCTGGGCAAGACTAAGCTGTGACAAACTATATTAAAATCAAGTCCCTGTATGTTGCAATATAATGATAGGCCTAGACTTATTTCAGGTAAGACTGTTTTTCTCCTACACTGAATAAGCTTTGTAAATACTCATTGTGAATATTCATCAGTCTATTTTTTTAAGATTTTCTTTCTTGTTCAATGTCAAGATATAAGCTGTCAGTGCTCATTTTTGTAACTAATTGTGCTTACTTTCCTTTCTAATTTTCCTTTATTGTTGTCATCAAGTTTCTAAAAAAAGTATTTTATCTCAGTATAACATACTTTTATTTAAGTATAATTATTGCACCCAGACTTCTAGTGTAAGTTAGACAGAAGTTGCCATAGAGAGAATTCTTGTCTTTATCTGGCTCTCAAGGAGGAAACTTCCATAACTTCACCATTAGGTATGGCAATTTGCTTTAGATTTTTATACATAACATTTGTCAGATTGAGAAAATTCTAGTCCTCATTTTCTAAGGTTCTTTCTTCCTGGGTAGTATTTAATTTTATCAAATGCTTTTTCTGTATCTTAGATTGTTATATAATTTTCCTCTTTATTCTGTTAAAATGGTAAGGTTATGGGGCACCTTGGTGGTTTAGTCAACTGGGTGTCTGACTTCGGCTCAGGTCATGATCTTGTGGTTTGTGGGTTCAAGCCCTGTGTCAGGCTCCATGTTGACAGCTCAGAGCCTGAAGCTTGCCTCAGATTCTGTGATTCCCTCTCTTGCTGTCCCTTTCCCACTCACCTCTGTCTCTCTCTCAAAAATAAATAAACATTAAAAAATTAAAAAAAAACCCTATAAAATGTAAGGTTACTTGATTAATTTTCAAAGCTCAAACCAACCTTGTATTCTTGAAATAAACCCACTTTGTTTGCGATGTATTATCCCCAAATAATCCATATATCAAAGAAGGTATCACATTGGAAATTAGAATATATTTTGAACTGAATGATAATGAAACTATGACATATGTCAGACCATAAACATGACATTATTATCCAATCTTTTAGGGTCTATCCTAGATTACAACTTGCATCCTGGATTCAATAAAGACTAATATAAATTGTAGTTTTTACAACTTACTGGATGAAACATGTAATTTAGAGTTCTTTAATTCCATACTCCCCTCCTAAATTATGTGTTATTGCTGTCGTTATAGGTTAAATTGTGTCCCCCAAAAAGATATGTTGAAGTCCTAACCCCAGGAACCTGTGCATGTGACCTTATTTGGAAATAGGATCCTTGCAAATGTAGTGAAGTAAGATGAGGTCAGACTAGATTAGGGGGGACCCTAACCCAACAACTGGTGTCCTCATAAGAAGAGAGAAATATGGACATAGATACCTAGGAGGAAAGGCCATTAAAAAGCCATCTACAAGCCAATCTACAAACAAAGGACCACCAAGCAGTGCCAGCTAAGGAGAGGAAAGGAAGGATAATCCTCCAGAGCTTTCAGAAAGTATAGCCTTTATAAACACTGTGATTTCAGACTTCTGGTCTCTAGAATTGGGAGAGAAAATATTTCTGTTGTTTTAAGCCTCTAAGTTTCTTACTTTGTTACAATAGCTCTAGAAAACTAACACAGCAGTCATGTATTTAAATTCTATATAGATTTTAATCCCTACAAGACAATTGGTATTGTTTTATGTAGTGAATATTCATTTATGTTTATCCATGTTTCAGTCTTCCCATTTTTCCTTGTTTCTTCCTTCATCTCCATACATCCTTCTAGGATTGCTTGCTTTCTTCTTGAAGTACTTCTATCAGTATTTCCTTACTGTGGGTTTGCTGTTGATGATTCTCTTAGTTTTGTTTACTTGAAAATGCCTTTATTTTACCTTCACCCTCTGACGTATACTTTTGCTAGGTATAGAACTCTGGGTTAGTAGTTCTTTTAGTATGTAACACGTGGACAATATCATTCCATCATCTTCTAACTTCTGTTATTTCATTTTCTGAAGTTTTATTATAATATACATTGGTGTTGTTCCCTTTGGATTTATGCTGCTTGGGATTTATTTTTCATGATTCTGTGACTTGACGCCTTCATCAATTTTTGACATTTATTTCACTATTTCTTTATGTATTACTTTTGCCCCAAACTCTCTCTTATTTTCCTTGTGGAACTCAAATTACAACTTTATTACACCTACTTTTTCCTAATCTCTTTTTGTAATCTGCTTTGTGTTTCCTTTCCTTTCCTTTCCTTTCCTCCCTCAGTTCTTCCTTCCTAGCTTTTGGAATATTTCCTACTTCACAACATTTTCAGCATTGCTCCTAAAATTTTCTTTAAAACACATATCTAAATCTAGGAGATGCTTGCTTAAAAACTTTCAGTGTCTCTGTTTCTGTCTGTACTTCAGCAAACATGTATTAAACAACTATTATGGGTCATGCACTGAGCTTAGTGTAGGAGATAAAAAGGTGAGGCGTGTAAAAGCTATTTCTATCCTTTTAGAGGTTATAGTCCAGTGATAAAGAGAATTTATAGTAGAGTGCTATAAGGGCTTTGCATGATAGGAGAAGTATAGGATATTAAGAGACTACATATAAGGAACATAAAACTCATTTGGTGGAGGCCGGAAGATGGGCTTTTTGGAGGTAATTACATATAAGTGGAAATGTTAAGAATGAGTAAGATTTATCCATGTGAAGAGAGGGGTGACAGAACTTGTGAAGGCCAAGGGGTGGTTAGGGTTATGCTGGAGGAACTGAAAGAACTTCAAGATGGTTGAGGCATAGATGCAAGATGAATGTTTGAGATACGCTGGGCCAGGCCACAAGAGACTTAAACAATTTCATGAGTTTGAACTTCATCATGAGGACAATGGAAGAGAAAATGAAAATATTTAAGCAAGAAAAGCGAAGAGGTTGTTTAAGATAAGTAAACAAGATTCTGTGATTAATTATAGGTGGAAGTTCAGGGAAAAAAAAAAGGAATAGAGAAAGATTCACAGGTCCTGGGGTTCTTAACAGCATTTGCTGAGATAAGGGGAAAAGTGGAATGACAAACTTTGAGGGAGAGATGATGATGAGATAAATTTTGTAAACATTGGTAATGAGACACTCACTGGGGCATCGAGATTATAGGTAATCGTCCTCATGAATTGAGTTCGGAATAGGGGGTTGGGCTGAAGATATAAATTTTGGAATCTTTCCTACTCCATATCATTTCTGATGATAGTTCTTTCAAAGTTCTCTTTCAAAAATAGCTCTACCTATATGAGACACCTGCTTATAAACCATCAGTGTCTCCTCCTAGCTATCTGATACAGTCTGAACTCTTTCACATAATGGTGTGTAACCATTTAATGGTGTTTAACCATTAAAGTATAGGCCCCACCAAACTTTTCAGACTAACATCTCAACATATATTTCAGTTGGATACAGTTTCTCACTGTTCTCTAGACACCTAGAGTTTGTTTTTATCTCCATATGCCTTTAAAATATGCTATTTCTTTTATTCAGAATGCTTTGCCCACTTTCTTTTCAACCTGAATAGCTTCTATGCATCCTTCAATATCATAGTTCAAATACTATCTCCTCTGAGTTGCTTTTTCAATTGCTTTCATGTCACTTTATAAATGTTTCTAAAACAATGTTTTTCAAACAGAGATCCTGTCCCACTTATTGGTTATGAAGTAAATTTAGAGGGTCATGACAGGTACTTAAAAATGAAGTAGAACAGAGTAAGAAATGCAAACAGGTCAGAAAATTAAGTACTGCCTTTTGAAACTTTGGTTTCATATTACATATGTACATGTGTATATGTATATTTAGTGATGATGTAAACCATATTTCTTACTGTGGTTTATGGTCAAAAATATTTTAAAGTCACTACCTACTACTTTTGTTGCTTTACTATTTGTTTTTCTCCCTAGAAAGAGAGTGCCTTATTTGTCTTTGTGTCTGTGGTGCTTAGCACTGTGATTTATTACAGGTACGCAGCCATTTTGAGTAAATTGTTTATGGTAGAAAATGCTTTGCCCACATGTCAATGTTCTCTCCCTCTTTCTTTTGTTTAGTGTCCCTTCAATTCTTCTATTAAGGTAAATAAATAGTTTAATTTTGTTGATAACATGTCTTTAATACATATTCTTTGTAAAAAGAATGATGTATTCTAGGTTTGGAAGACATATAAGCAGCAACAGATAAGTTTTCTTACACAGTTCATAATAGAAAAATTTCAGAATTTCAAGTTATATTTGAGCCGAACAGCAACATAATACAAAGCACCACCACCAGCAACAACGCCCAAGTTCATGGATACAGCTTCAGGGAGAGGTGGTGGAGACAAGGACCACAGAAGGAACTACGACGAATTCTG
Source organism: Paguma larvata (assembly GCA_030068075.1). Lineage (NCBI taxonomy): Eukaryota > Metazoa > Chordata > Mammalia > Carnivora > Viverridae > Paguma > Paguma larvata. The sequence goes on along the minus strand of CM057828.1, from coordinate 80,833,159 downwards.
CTTTACAAGTAATACTTATTTCTTTTAAAACAGAAAATAGCTGATGCAAACATGATAACACAGTAACATTTTCAGTTGGGGGAGTAGGAAGAGGACTGCCTTGCAAGTTTATGTATTTTATCATATTAAAAACAGTTCAAAGAGGGGAAATTTTCTAGCTCTATCACTACTCTTTTAGCTGTGAAATGGGAATAATAATGGGACTTATAATGAGATGAAAATTTATTATTTCAGTATCTGTCATCAGATTTCTCTTATGATAGGGGAAGCTATCTTGACAGCCTTCTGAGAGCAGTTGTGGTGATCTCTGAAGGTATGGGAGGAAGTGTGCTTCCAAAAGAGAAAATGAGAGCAATTATGGAAAGAAATTTGGTAGTTCATGGATTGAAGGGCCAGTGGATGCCCCCCCCCCACCTTGGTAGGATAGCTGAAAACACTTTTAAGGAGATTCTATTCACAATTTTTGGCTTTTTTTTTTGGTAGATGGCTTTGATGAAACCTTCTGTCAGAGCTCCAAAATTATCAGGAATACTTTCCTCATACAAGTGGTTTTTGTGTGTGTGTGTGTGTTTTACTTTGTTGTGAAATTGATTGGGGGAGAATTAGTTTCATACATTATTTAATCATTTAATAATCTGTTAATCCACTAAGTTAACTGGACCTTCTATGCTTCTTGTGATTTCCATCCAGTTTCCACTCAGAACACTCCCCTACATTTCTGCTAATTCCTATGAGAATAAATTCTCAGCAGAACAAATGATAAGTGGTAACTTTTGGCAAACACCCTGCATTGCGTTGGAAGCATTATTATCAAGAACAGAAACAAGCCAAAGAATGGTCATGCTTACTGGAACTATTCCATAATATACCAGAGAACCTAGTCAATTTAATAACATAAGAAAATGGTACAGGACTTCTGCGGAAGATGGCAGAGTATCCTAAGCTCACCTAGTCCCAAGGATACACCTAGATAACACCGACATCAGTGCAAATAACCAAGAAAACAACCTGAAGACCAGAAGAACACACTCTCCACAGCTAAATGTAGAGAAGAGGCCACAGGAAAGAGGGTAGGAAGGGTGAAGACACGGTCGGGAGCCAAATGGAACCACGGGTCTGTCCCAGGGAGGGAGGGATACCACCAGCATAGAGATGGGGAGAGGACCAGACTCCATACCAGGCACCTCAGGCACAGGGAACCCACATGGGGAGAATGAATCCTTTTAACTTTTGGCTTTGAAAACCACAGGTGCCTAACAATCAGTGGAACTTTAAAAATCAGTGACTCAGCTCTGGGAGAGCTGGGAGGGTGGAGTGGCTGCTCTTACAGGGTCAGCATGACTAACAGCCCTGCTAAGATATAGAAGCAGCAGTCCTAAAAATGCCTGAAGTATAGAACATTTATTTACTAATCTTGGAGTATGTGCTGGAAAGGCAGGGATCTTCGGGAGACTACTCCAAGAACAAAAGACCTGGTGGGTGCCATTTCCCTCCCCTGTCCCCCAGCCTAGATATACGGACACCTGTGGGACCAGTGCAGGGCCAACACACTCCACCTAGCTAACTAAAATTATACCCCACTCCTGGGCTCTTCTATGGACCTGCCCCTGCACCCAGCCTCTGCAGGAGTTCTCCAAAGTGGCTACAGATCCCCTACCACAGCGGAGGCAACCCTGCTAACACTGCATGCCAGGTCACTGTGAGCTTCTGCGGATCTGCCCCTTTTAACCTGACAAGGCTTGACAGTTTTCCCAGGTGGCTGCAAGGCCCCTCCCACAGCAGACCAGCATGGTCTTTGCTGGCATCAGTCCACTCCCACGTTTTCCTGTGGACTATCTCCTCTAATACACCCTTGGCTGGAGCCCATCCAAAGTGGTGCCGCAAGCCTGGCAGTGTACGAAGAGCCCCAGCAGGGGCCAGGACCACTGCAAAGTGACTCCTGGGAGAGCGGAAGATAATGATAGAAACCAGTCCAACTGAAGCCCCACAGTAGTCTGGTGGTCTGGTGGCAAATATCAGGTGTGACTACAGGCCCTGACTACCAGTGAAAATTTCTCAGTGGGCAACTTTTACAAAAGAAAGCCTTGCAGTTCGGTGCTACTGAAGTGCTGGCATACAACTGGTCTGACTCAACTCAAGCCCAAGGGTGGCCCCAGACTGGCCCACTAACAACACAGGGACCAAACACTGCCCACAACAGTCAGAGAGTCATTGCAGATGACTGGAATGAAGGCAAATGTGACTCAGCCACAATAGTAGGGCACACACAACTTAGCAGTCACTTCTGAAGTGCCAGGTTCTGGTAAGAGGGAACATTGCACTGCAGGGCTCCGTAGGACATCTTCTCATAAGGCCACTACTTTCAAGCGCGGGAGGCATATCTGACTTTCTTAACATATAGAAACAGACACAGAGAGTTAGACAAACTGAGGGGACAGAGGAATAGGTCCCAAATGAAAGAACAGGACAAAATCACAGCATGGGAGATAAATAAAAGAGAGATAAGTAATATGCCTGCTAGATACTTAATGTAATGGTCACAAAGATACTCCCTGGACTGGAGAAAAGAGTAGAAAACATCAGTGAGACCCTCAACAAAGAGAGAGAAAACAACAAAAGAGAGAAAACAATCAGAGATGGAAACCTCAATAACCAAAGTTAAAATTACACTAGATGGAATAAATAGTAGACCAGAGCAAGTGGAAGAATGAATCAGTAACCTAGAGGACAGAGTAATGGAAAGAAATCAAGCAGAACAGGAGAGAAAACTGATAATAAAAAATGAAAATAGACATAGGAAACTCAATGACTCGAGGAAACTCGAGAATAATATTTACATTATAGGGCTCCAAAAAGAAAAGAGAATGGAGGCAGAAAATTTGAAGAAATAATAGCTGAAAATTTCTTGAATTCGGGGAAGAAAACAAATCCAAATCCAAGAGAAACAGAAAGCCTCCAATAAAATCGAACCAAGAAGGTCCACACCAAGACATATAGTAATTAAAATGACAAAAAGTAGTGAGACAGAGAGAATATTAAAAGCACAAAGAGAAAAGAAAACAGTTACATACAAGGGAAATCCCCTAAGGCTAAGAGTGTTTTTCAGCAGAGACCTTGCAGGCCAGAAAGGCCTGATATGTTCAAAGTGCTGAATGAAAAAAACCTGCAGCCAAGCATACTCTATGCAGGAAGGCTATCATTTTAACATAATAGAAAAACACATAAAGAGTTAACACAGTTAAAGGAATACATGACCACTAAACCAGCCCAACAAGAAATGTTAAAGGGGACTGTTTGAGTGGAAAGGAAAGACCATAAGTAGGAGTAAGAAAAGTAGAAAGCACAAAAGCAGTAAAATTAAGTCTATCTATAAAAATCAGGTAAGATATTAACAAAATAAAAGGATGTAAAATATAACACCATATGCCTAAAATGTGGGAGGGGGAGGAGTAAATTATGGGTTGAAACTTTAGTGACTGTCACCTTAATATAGACTGCTATATATGCATAAGATAGTATATATAAGCCTAATAGTAATAACAAATCAAAAACCATTCATAGATATGCAAAAAATAAGGAGAAAGGAATCCAAGTATATCACTAAAGAAGCCAGCAGGGGCACCTGGGTGGCTCAGCCAGTTAAGCATCTGACTCTTGTTTTCAGCTCAGGCCATGGTCTCATGGTTCATGGGTTCAGGCCCCACATCAGGCTCTGTGCTGAAAGGTTGGGATTCTCTCTCTCTTCTCTCTGCCCCTCACAACTCACATGAGCACTCCCTCTCTCTCTCAAAATAAATAAACTTAAAAAAAAAGGCTGCAAACTGTGAGAGAAGAGAACAAGAGAAGAAAGTCATAGAGAACTACAAAACAACAATAAAACAAGTAACATAATAAATACACATACCTATCACTAATTATTTTTAATATAAATGGACTAAATGCTCCGGTCAAAAGACATACGGTGATGGAATGGATAAAAAAAGCAATGCCCATCTATATGTTGCCTATAGAGACTCATTTCAGACCTAAAGATACATGTGGATTAAAAGTGGAGGGATTGAGGGCACGTGGGTGGCTCAATCAGTTAAGCCTCAGACTTTGGCTCAGGTCATGATCTCACGGTTCGTGGGTTTGAGCCCTGTGTCGGGCTCGCCTGCTTCTGATTCTGTGTCTCCGTCTCTCTCTCTGCCCCTCCTCTGCTTATGCTCTGTCTCTGTCCCTCGAAAATACATAACCGTTAACTTTTTAAAAAGTGAAGGGATTGAAAAGCATTTATCATGCAATAAAGGTGGAGGTGAGGAGAAAGTTGGGGTAGCAATACATATTAGACGAAGTAGCCTTTACAACAAATACTATAACGGAAGACAAAGAAAGACACTACCTAATCATAAAGGGAACCGTTAACAAGAAGACATAACAATTGTAATTATTTATGCACCCAACATGAGCGCAGCCAAACACATAAAACAGCTAACAACATATACGTAAAGGAAGTAATTAATGGTAATATAAGAGTAGTAGGGGACTTTAACATCTTACTTATCTGGTAAAGGGTTAGTATCCAAAATATATAAAGAACTTATAAAACTCAACACCCAAAAAAACAAATAATCCAGTTAAAAATGGACAGAAGACATGAATAGACATTTTTCCAAAAAAGACATCCAGATGGCTAGCAGACACATGAAAAGATGCTTAACATCACTCATCATCAGGGAAACACAAATCGAAACTCCACTGAGACATCCCCTCACACCTGTCAGAATGGCTAAAATCAACAACACAGGGAACAAAGGTGTTGGTGAGGATGTGGAGAAAGGGGAACCCTCTCGCACTGTTGGTAGGAATGCAAACTATGCAAGTGCAGCCACTCTGGAGAATAGTATGGAGGTTCCTCACAAAGTTAAAAATAGAACTACCCTATGATCCAGCAATTGTACTAATAAGTATTTACCCAAAGGATACAAAAATACTGATTCAAAGGGACACATGCACCTCGATGTTTATAGCAGCATTATCAACAATGCTAAATTATGGAAAGAGCCCAAGTATCCATCAACTGATGAATGGATAAAGAAGATGTACTATATATATATATCTATATAAAATATATATATCTATATATCTATATATCTATATAAAATATATAGCCATAAAAAAGAATAAAATCTTGCCTTTTGTAATGTGGTGGATGGAGTTAGAATGTATTAACAAGTGAAATAATTCATTCCAAGAAAGACAAATACCATATGATTTCATTCTTATGTGGAATTTAAGAAGCAAAACAGATGAAAATAGGGGAAAATAAAGAGACACAAACTGGAAAACAGACTCAACTTTAGAGAACAAACAGAGTTACTGGAGTGGAGATGGGTGGTGGAATGGGTTAAATGGGTGACAGTTATTAAGGAGGGCACTTGGGATGAACGCTGAGTTTTGTAAGTAAGTGATGAATCACTAAATTTTACACCTGAAACTATTATTACACCATATGTAAACTATGTGGAATTTAAATAAACACTTGAAAGAAAAGAACTTTTACAATTGAACACCAATGAAACAAATAATCCCATTTAAAAATGGAGAGAGGACATGAATACACATTTTTTCCAAAGAAGATATACGGAGAGCCAACAGACACATGAAAAGATACTCAATATCACTAATTATCAGGAACGTGCAAATCAAAACCACAATGAAATATTACCTCACACACATATTAGTCAATAATTTTTGCTAAAGAGCTCTTTAAATTCCCAAATCTCTTACTTGATGGATGAAGAAACTCAAGCACAAAGATATAGGGTACTTAATTTTATGAAACTGAATACATTCAAGAATTTACATAATTTTCATCATTCCAGTTCTAAAAGTTACTATTTTGGGGTACTACTTCCAATTATGCGTTAGTATACTTACACAGTGGTTTTCATACTGTGGTATAGAATTCGGTGATTCCAGAGAGGTGCCTCAAAGATCACAGGAAAGGAGGAAAAAAGCCAGGGAAGATGGGAGGGAAGAAGGATATAGTGGGCAGTGGGAATTGCTACCTTTTCTTCAACTTGGACCGGATCCTTTTATCTATTTTATATGTTGAGTGTGCCCAATATTTCATTTAAAAAAGCATCTCTCTACTAATTTAAAGTCTGTAAATCATTATAGCTTGAGAAGGATCGGGCATTGTGTTCCAATTAGATTCTTGTAAACATTTGGGGGCACCTGATGAACCTCATGGACTCTTTCCCCAGAAACCATCATATAGGCACACATTTGTGTACCGAATGTAGCAGTTCAGGGACTTCCCAAAATCCATTCACAGATCTTGTTTAGTTGATAACCCAACTAAAGAGGACTGAAATAAGAAACTTCTTGTTGAAAAAGAATAAGAATTTGGGATTGATATTAGAATGTGTTTGGAAAAGATGAAGTTTTCTTAAAGCATAGCATAACTTTGTAAGGCTAGCTTTTCTTGCCTAATGAAAAACAAAATGTACTGTTGACCAAACTTCAAGAATTCTATGTACTCTGGCTGGCCACACTATTCTTTTGATTCATTGATTCACTGATTCATTCAGTAGGTATCAAGAACAGTAAAAGACACCTTGCTAAAGCAAATGTAAGTGACTGATTTATGATATTTGCTTTAGGAGCCATCTACACTTGAGGAAATGAAGAGTTATCTATCTATCTATCTATCTATTATCTATCTATCTATCTATCTATCTATCTATCTATCATCTATCTACATATCTATCCTCTGTCATCTATCTATTTTTAAGTTTATTTATTTTGAGAGACAGAAAGTGTGAGTGGGGGAGGGGCAGAGAAAGAGAGGGAGAGTGAGAACCCCAACTAGGCTTCATGCTGTCGGTGTGGAGCCCCATGTGGGTCTCAAACCCACAAACGGTGAGATCATGACCTGAGCTGAAACCAAGCAAGAGTCGGAAGCTCAACCGAATGAGCCACCCAGGCGCCCCAAAATAGTTTTTAATACTTAGTGAATTTTATCACTTAACCTTTCCATCAGATCTCCCTCCCTCCTTTCCTCTCCTCCTCCTCCTTCCCCCACCCACATCCCTGAACTCTTCACTGGAATAAATATCCCTCTGACTTACCTGGGCTGGGTCAGGCCTGGATGACTGAGGCCTAGGCTGTCTATCTAAGCTGCTTCCAGCCATGCTGGTATTGCGGGTTTCAATCAGAGGACAGTAGGGATGTGCAGGGACATTGGGACTGTGGCACCAAGGACTGCTATTCGGAAAAAGATTTGGTGGGTTTTCTTTTTCTCTGTAAAAAAAATTAAGCTCAAAGTGAACCAAAAAGATATCTTCTCTCTATAGTTCATTAGCAATGAAGCCTCAGTTAAAGTGAAAGGATGTTTTAAGACCAGAAAATATGGCTTTTCTAGAGCTTATGGACAGCACTTTTATCGCAATATCAGAAGCATTTGCCCGCACGTGTGTAACAAATTCTGCACGTTAAGCCACAAGCCAACTCTTGACTCAAAATGAAATTCCTAGATGAGTCACCTCTCCCTCCACCGAAGTACTGCTAAAGACATGGTGATAACTTCATCTCGCCTCTCCACAGCCTTGCCTCTGACAGCACTGCCACTAAGAAGTGAAATGGGCAGAGGGGTCTTGATATTGCCTAGTGGAAGTCGCCAGCCTTTACTGTCCCATGACTATAGCCCTGCTTCATCTGTGTTCTTCACAAAACACAAATAGTATTATGGTTTTTATCATCTTGTTTGAAATAAGGTTTTTTTTTGTCATTATTAATTTATCTATTCATCATGTATTTACTTGTCACCCAGTCATTGCCACTTGTTAACTTAAAAAAAATTAAAAAAAAAAAAAGCTAAACAACTTTTACCTTTTAAGAAACACGCTAACTTGTTCCATCTGATTTTTTGAGGTATCTTTATTAGATTTGTCTTGTTTTTCTTTAGTTGTAGACATAGCTGTTGGCCAATGAAACGTGTATCTTCGAGACACTGGACTTACTACTGAGCATCTGTCAAATTCAATGTCAGTCTCTAATTTCTCCCACGCTTGCTTCCAGTGAATAGGAGTGTGCCAGGCAACAGCCTAACAAAAATGATTCATTAATATCAAATACCAATGGAATTAGATAGATTTTTTTAAAATGTCATAGGCTTATTGCAATAAAATTTCAAAGTCAAACAGTTTAATGTCACTCATTTACTATATGTGAATTAATGAAACACACAGTGAGGATGTAGTAAGACATCCTGGCCTTAGTTTCTAATTCTGAAAATTACAAGCTGCATAACCTCAGGCTGATTAGCTGCTTATCTTGGACTGTGTGAAATGGGGAGGGTGGTGGTAGGGAATTGTTATATGAGGGTGTTGTGAGATTCAGTTAAGCTACTAATTTTCATTAGCTATGAAGAACTATGCGAAAAGCAGTTGTAGTGTTAACAGTAAAATTTGAATATTTAAGATATTATATATATGTATATGTGTATATATATGTCTCATATGAGGAAATGGGCAGTAGAACTAGAGACATGGCCAGGAAATCATATCCTTTGAGCTGGAATCCTAGGTAGGACTTTAAGGAGACTACTAGACTCTGAGTTTCCTGGAAAGGAACCATGCAATACTCAGGCTTTTTCCCCAGCACCTGGCATAATGCTTGGCAGATACTAAGTATATGTCAATGTTTCCCATATGAATGATCAGTTTCACTTAGCAAAGAAAATTGTTTACATCACCCTGCAGAAATAATCTGATCCTATACGTGCAAAGTAGTTCAAATCAGAGTAAAAGAAGCAGTGTAAGTACAAAGACTAATTCCATTGCAGGGAATGACAGTTTACTCAAACAGGGCATTCCAGAAGCTCAGAGATCGGTCTCTCTGGTTCAACAACACTCAGTGCCTGGGAGGAGTGTGCACACAAAGTAGAAATTCCAAATGTGTATGCAGAGTGAATAAATGGGTAGATATATGGGATGAAAAATAAAAAATGGGAATGCCTTAATCTTACTCTGCCAATGATTTTTTTTACAAGGCTGAGTAAATAATTTAGATTACATCAACTCATTTTTCCCATCAGTGAGAATAATTAGAAGTATTATAAAATTCAGTTTGAGCTCCCACTGAAAGATCACAGTTAATGAGTGTTCTCCCTGCCTACCCACTGCTGTTCTTACAGAAAGAGATTAAATGGCTCTTAATAAACTAGCAACCCTACTCAAAAGAGAGAGTACAATCTAAGCATGAGGTATGAGGTAGCTAGAAAGACAATCAGAGAGAGAGATTCCAATCAACATATTATTTGGATTAGTAGTTACATGACACAGTAAAAGTTAGACTGGGGGTAAGAAAAAAAAGGCAGGTATTTAGGAAAAATCAAAACAATGTTTTTGCAAAAAGATTAACTTTTTTTGTTATAAACAAAGATACCTTTCAACTTTATTAGTGTGTCTTTGGGCATATATTTATACTACTATTATGCTAAGGAAAAGGCAGAGTGAAAATATAAAACTGTCAAATACTGGGAATGAGTTACCCAAAATTATTACTAATGCATTTAATTTATAGTGAAGTTGAGGGATACGCGGGTGGCTCAGTTGGTTAAGCGTCTGACTTTGGCTCAGGTCATGATCTCACGGTCTGTGGGTTCGAGCCCTGCTTCTGGCTCTGTGCTGACAGCTCGGAGCCTGCAGCCTGCTTCAGATTCTGTGTCTCCCTCGCTCTGCTGCCCCTCCCCTGCTCATGCTCTCTCTCTCTCTTCTCTCTCCCAAAACAAATAAAAACCTTAAAAGAATTTATAGTGAAGTTGAATTTAAAGTATAGTTGTTACAACTTAGACTATAGATTCTTTCATCAGAATATTAGTCTCTTAAAAGCAGATACCATATTGTACTATACATTATAACCTCAGCACTTATTACAGCCATTGGAATAGACAGCAAATATTGAGAAATGAATAAATTTCAATACAAAAGGCCTCTATGTAATACTTTTCTTTCTTATTCCACTCTTTGGCCTAACATCATAAATAAAAATCCACCTCTGATTCTAAAATTTGAAGTAACTTCTTAGAAATATGGGCTATGAAAATTATTTTTGCCAAATTGTAAGCAGCTCTTTGGCATTTTGGCCCTGGGAAGAGGGTGCTGTTGATTTGACTGACATGTTATTGCAGTTGGTGATGGTTCTATCCAAGCTCTTAAGGACGGAAAATAACTGAGTCAGTTAAGAGGAGAAGGGGAACCTAAGGAGAGCTTCCATTCTCTGAAAAGCTATTGCTGAGAATCAGACACTGACTTCACCATTAGGTTTGCACAGAATTGTTGTACAATCTGGGCTTGTTTTAAACTTGTATTGTTCTTTCCAAAGAAAATCCGATGGTGGCTGATGCTTTGCTTCAGATGCAGCTGCCCACACCTGTAAGAAAATGTTTTTTTTTTTAAATAACAAATGCCATTGCAGCTTCATAAAGTTTTGTATATGTCAGGGGGTCATTGCGATGTGTCATTTTGAACACATGAGGTTTTAAAATATGACCATATAATATATAATATGAGCTGTGTAACACCAAGCTACTGTACATGGCTTAAGGGAAAGCACAAGAAAGAAAGGAAACCTTCCAGCATCAACTAATTACCTGTTCTCTAAGCAAACAGTCTCTCTTTGCTTTTCTTTTAAGGATTATGTTTGCTTAGTTTTAGGAACCTAAGTATTTCGTTTTAATAGTGAAATCATAAAAACAAAAGGTATTGTACAACAAATTAAGGAAAGCCATGGAAATTGAATTATGGGTATTAATTTACATCCAGGAATGGACAAAGTGACACAAATATCCAACAACGAGAAGTCACGTTTTACATAGAGATCAAATGATGGAGAAACCACTGGTGCTGGGCCAGTCTGGCTGGGCAAATGAGTTTTCCTGTACAATTCTAGTTCATAGCATCATAGCATATATAGCTGACACTCACTGTTACTGTGCCATTGGCCTGCATGATGATATTTGGAAGGAAGCGGTACAAAGAGACTGTTTGTCCATTCACATTTTGCTGGAGAATATGATCTCCAATCTCCAGTTCTTTGTCAAGGGAAGAGTTAATGAGCTTCACGAATAAACCCTTGACATTTACTTCAGCTATTTTAATGTCTCCAAGAGCACTAAAAAAAAAAAAACAAAACACAAAGATTATAAGGTGATTTTAGAGAAATGTGTCTTTAGCTCATTTTAAGGACTGAATAATATGCTTTGAAAGTACAACTTTTGAATAGCTGTATAGTCTACTGGACACAGTCTATGTAGAAATAGTGTATTTTATAACCTAAGACAAATGGCTTGATCTCTTAGTTCTGTTTATCTATGCAACAAAATTCTCTCTGTCACATAAAATAATTAAAGTTAAAAAAGTGGTATAAATGCCATAGGAAGATGTGTTTATCATTACTTAAATTTCTTCTGTTTATCATAAAAGCACTGAGACATGAAACTACCAAATAAATAAAGAGAAAATTTAGACTATTTAGATTATTTCTGATAAAGTTATGTGAGGATGAATAGCAACTACATGCTTAAAATAATTCTGCAAACTTAAGATATTATACAAATATAAGATGGTAATTTTTCCCTCCAACATGTTGAAAGCCTAGTGTATACCACAGACCAGGCTAAACATTTATATTTTAACATTTCTTAGAATGTAGGTCATATGAAATCCCTTTGGTGGGTTACAGCCATCATTTTAAAAATTAAATGCCAATTTTAACAACTGATAATTATTATGTGCTGGGTACTTTGTAAAGATTATATCTATAACTGCAATTTCATATCCACAATTCCAAAATCCAAAAAATTCTAAAAACCCCAAAACTTAAAAAAATACATTTGATATTATGATGAGCACTGGGTATTGTATGTAAGTGAGGAATCACTAAATTCTATACCTGAAACTAATACTGCACTGTATGTAAATCAGCTGGAATTTAAATAAAAACTTGACAGAAGTATACATTTGAAGAAAAATCTGACCTGAATTCTTTCGGTGGCAAAATCTGACCCAAAACTCTTGGGAGGCTATTTATAGTCTTCATTTGTGGTTTGTGTGAATATTAATTATGTTTGGCTATGGAAAGATTAATGTTTGATTTTGGATACTTTTCTAAGCCTGATGGGGCGTTAGGTTATATGTGTTCTGGTCATCATATTACTTTCCTCGAATCCCCCAAATTCTGAATTTTGAAACACATTAAGTCCCCAAATATTTTGGGAAAGGCACTGTGAACTTGTAGATATTCATCTAATCCTCACAAAGGCTACCAATTTTTTACTAAAGGTCATGGTAAAAAATTTGAGGGACACTAATATTTCACATAATTCTCATAACAACTCAGTGAGACAAGTGCTATTTTTAGTCCCATTTTACAGACAAGGAAACTAAGGTTTAGAGAGATTGCCATATCCAAGATTACTCAATAAATGTTAGCACTTGTTCTTCTGGCTCACTCAACTAATGCATTCTCAAAGAGGTTCGATGCAAATATTCAAATTGTTTAAAGTCTGTATATAGCCTGATGATGAGTACTGCTAGAAAATACGTGCGCGCGCGCGCGCACACACACACACACACACACACACACACACAAATTGCTGCCACAAAATAAATTGGTCTTCAACCACAGGCGGGCCCTTAATAATTCCCTTAGTAATTGGCAGCAAGGGTGTGTGTGTGTGTGTGTGTGTGTGTGTGTGTGTGTGTGTGTGTGTGTGTGTGTTAGCAAGTTGTGCTCTTCATGAGCTAAACCAGCATGGTCCAGTTATTCTCCCCAAAATGGACAAATTCCAGCCTCACATCTCCATCCTTATTCTCAGCAAATAATCTCACTAAGGAAACAGGACCATCAGAGAGAAGTGTGTTTTCCTGCTTTCCACTTAGAAGCAGGTTCGCCCATACCCACTTTACCTCTTCTTGGTTCTAGCCCATCTTGTTTCAGTAGACGAGAGGCCTTTCTCCCATCTGCAGTGAAACCCTCTGCTCACCACCTCCGCCTGCTGCTTCAGCATCTCAGTCCATTCATTATTCTCCTTTTGTCCTTGAATACTAACTTCCCCTTCCACAGTGTACCTCTCCCTCAAATACATATGTATCCTCAAACTGCTACCACTTAAAAAAAATCTTCCTTCATCTTCCACTTCATATTTCTATTACAATCAAGCTTTTGGAAAGACTAAATCAGTAATTCTTTACCTCTTATTCACTCCTCGATCCACTACCATCTACTTCTACCTTAGACTAAGATGACCAATACCCTCTTGGTTGGTAAACTGAGATAAGTTGAGTGGTTACTTTTTAGTGAGATATAATTGAAAAACATTGTATTAGTTTTGGGTTTACAAAATAATGATTTGATATTTGCATACAATGAAAAATGATTGCCACAATAAGTCTAGTTAACATCCACCACCATACATAGTTACATTTTTTTCTTGTGAGAAAAAAATGTTAAAATCTACTCTCTTAGCATTGTCAAATATGTAATACAGTATTTTAACTGAAGTATAATTGACATACAATATCCTATTAGCTTCAGGTTATATCATAGTGATTCAATATTTTTACACATCACAAAATCATTCCCATGATAAGTTTAGTTACCATCTGTCACCATAAATTATTACAATATTATTGACTATATTCTCTATGCTATACATTACATCAGCATGATTTATTTTGTAACTAAAAGTTTGTAGCTCTTAATCCCCTTCACCTATTTCGCCTGGCTCCAACCCTTCACAACTCTGGTAACCAACAGTCTGTTTTCACTGTATATGAGTCTGTTTCTGGTTTGTTCGTTTTGCTTTTTAGATTGTACAAATAAGTGTGGTCATATGATATTTGTATTTCTATGTCTGATTTATTTCATTTAGAAGTATATCCTCTAGGTCCATTCGTATTGTTGCAAGTGGTAAGGTTTAATTCTTTTTCATGGCTGAGTAAGATTTCTATATATATACCATACCTCCTTTATCCATTCATCTATTGATGGACACTTAAGTTGCTTCCATTATCCTGGCTATTGTAAATAATGCTGCAATAAACATAGGGTTATCATATCTATCTCTTGAGATTGTTTTCATTTTTGGGTATATACCAAGAAGTACAATTGTTGGATCATACAATATTAATTTTTTGAGGAACTGTCATACTGTTTTCCACAGTGGCTGTACCAACTTAACATTCCCACCAACTCAGTCTTTGTCTTAATGTCTCTGTGGTATCTGTCTCTGCCAGATATGCCTTCTGTTTTGGGACTCTTCACCTGGTTTACCCAAGTCCACTGTTTTCCTTTGATCAGTCTGGTTGCTCCTTTTCAGTCTCTGTCTCTCTCCCTCTCTCTCTCTTTCTTTTTTAGCTTCTTCTTCAGATTTTTCTCCTTCACCCATATTTCAGATGTTCGTCCCCAGGATTCTGCCCTTAATTCTGCCTTTTATTCTCATCACACTCCATATATGTGATATCATCTATGAATAAGTCTTCAGTAACCACTTATACACTGATGACTGCTAAATCTAAATCTCTTGCTTAGACTTTCCAGCTGAGTTTTGGACCCATGGAAACAACTGACCATAGACCTAGAAGGTGTCTCTAAATCAATATTCCCTAAATTGAACTCATCATTAGGGAAGAGTGGGAAATTTATTCTAGTGAATTGAGCCATCATTTATTCTGTTAGCCACAGCTTGAAATTTCCATTACTTTTGCACTCTCTTAACCTTGCCTTATCTGTGACTAAATACTATTGATTCTGTCCCTATATCCTTCTATATACATCCCCTTTTCTCCATCCCTATTGCTGTTACCTTCATTAGGCTTTCATCACCTCTGTGTGATATTATAATAATATCCTAACTGGTTTCTCCAGTCTGTACCCTTCTAACTAGTTTTCATTTTGTTTCCAGAGCAATCTTTGTACAAGGACAAACCTTTCAAACTGACCATTTACTTCCAGAGAAAACACCAGCTTCATAGCATGGAAACAAGGCTGGACATAATCTGTCAGCCTTGTTAATTTCTTTTTTTCCTACTTCCTAGCTTTGCTTAAACTGCAGCCATAAAGGATTTACCACGTAACTTATGACAATTCATCCATTGCATCCTTTACCCACTGTCTATGCAAGTGTTGGTAGTCCTTCTTCTTGATCCCCATACCCCTACTAACACTTGAAATTTTCAAATTTCTTAGTATTTTCAATATCATGGGTACAAAATGGTATTTTGTTGCTATTTTAATTTGTTTTTCCTTGATTATAGAGAAGTTGAATAAGCTATTTATTGGCAATTCTGTGAATTGCCTGTTCATATTATTTTTTCCACTTCTATAAGGTTGTTTTACATTTTTATGATTGTGTTAATAGTATTTCTAAAATAGCATTTAAATATATACACACATTTTTGGAAGAAGAATTGTGAAGTAATAAAAGAGTATTATTCATGTTATTTTAAGTTCCTATATTGGTGATAATTTGTTATGGCAGCAATAGAAAACTAATACATACTTCTTATAAATTTTTAAATTGTGTGCTAGAAATGTTGCCAGAGTCTTCTGTTTTCTATTGTCGTCTTATTTTTCTAACAATAAACCACTACCAATCTTTTGTTTTTCCTTTGAAGGTAAATGTCTTTTTTCTCTAAGATTTTCCTTATGTCTTCGGGTTTAGAAGTTTTTCTACAATGTACCTAGAGGTTTGGGTTTTATTTTTCTGCCTTTTATCTTTCTGAAGTTGGTAGTGCTTCTTGCATCTGTGGCTTGATGTCTTTCATTAGTTTGGGAAATTTCTATGTTGTATTTTGACCAATACTGTTTTGTCTTAATCTGTGTCACTTAATCCCTTAAATGACTTCCATTACAAGTAGTTCAATTTTTTTAAAAATCTTTTTCTATTTATAATTGTATGCTTGGTTCTGTTCTAAAGTCTTTGCAATTCACCCTGGGTATTTTCTTCTGAGAATACTTTAGTGCAATAACTCTCTCTTGTGTTGCATCAAATATGTTGTTAAACCCATCTATTTCTGAAATAGTAATTTCTCTTATTGAAATTTTTACTTCTAGAATTTCCTTTTGATAATTTAGTGAGAGAATAAGCTAACAAAATCTTTATTTTGTCATTTAATTCCTTGAATATTTGTGGTCATTGTTATTTTAAAATCCCTGTCAGATAATCATGATATTTGCATGACTCAGGCCTGTTTTTAGCATCCATTTTTAACCTTAGGTTTTGGCCAACTTTTTATCATTTTGTATGCCTTGCAAATCCTTATTAATGGGTGACCCTTTGAAGTTGCAAATGAAAGTCTGGGTTGTTTATCAGTGGTTCTCCTTCTTCATAGGCTCTGAATTTCAATATTTATTCACTTAGTCCTATGATACTGCCAATATATGATTAACTTCTCAGCTTCTTAGCTGCTGGTTTCAAATTAACAACTGTTTTGAGGAGAAAATGGCTCCAAATGTCAGGCTATCACTCTGAGTTTCCTCTCCTAGAAGAGGAATTTTGAGAATAGAGGATATAAACATCCATGAAATCTCAATATACACTACCAAGTCGCTTTAAAAATAGTGGTCCTATTTCATACTCCCATTGCATTATATGAGAGTGGCTGTTTTACAGAGGTTTACTTTTGAGTAATTTACATATCTATTTTTTTTTCTTTTGCATGACCATTATGGTTCTTACTGAATTGTTGATATAACATTTTACTCTCCTTTGCCTAGAACTCCCCTATGTCATTCTCATCCTACTGTTATTGAATTCTCTGTGAGATATTCTAATTTCTTGACAAGATGACTTTCTGTTTTTCAGACTTGCCTTTTTTGCGTGGGAGATGAGTACTATTTTGAGTATTGCTTTTAAACAGATAAGACCCTAGAATAGTTCAGTTATCCTTTTGTTATCATACATGTAATGGAATATGGACAGTTGCTTTTCTAAAATATTTCATTATTTAAGTGAACTGTTTATTCGTTGATCTTAAATTTTTATTTTATGCACATAAATAGAATGAATTAGCTTGTCTGAAAGAAAAAGTAACATCACCCATGTCAGGGCTAGTCACTTCATTTGTCTTCCTTTTGATACTAGGCCAAAAAGTACAGGAAAATACTTCACACAGTACATTGAAATTCACGGAGGCAAGGCTGTTAAAGCGCTATCACACAGTCTTTAGTAGTTATCTTTTTCTCTTTACAATAAGCCTTCCCACTTTTCTTTAGCAGAAAAGTGACTTTAGACCTCTGCTTATAAGTCACGATTTGCTGCGAGTGTAGAATGATGTACCAATCATTCTGTCAGGAGTCTTTGTATGGGACTGATTAGTAAGAGATTGAAAAGACATATGGCTATGTAACTTTTTAAAAAAACAACCACTTTCCATTATCTAAGCCCTAATTTATCTAGTTCTTGGGTTCTTCTTGATAGCTTCATGCTACTTATCTACATTAAGGTTTCTACAACTCTAAAGTTTGCTAAAATTACCTTAGAGTATCAGTTCTTCCAACAAACATGTAACTAACATTCTCTATACAGATTAGAACCTGTATTTATGGGTTCTGGGAGGGGTCTGGTTAAGGGGTGTGGCATTTAAGACCTCATAAGTTTTTAAAAGACAAACTTGGGAAGACTCAGGGGGTTTGATACAGTTCATTGCTATTACAAGAGAAAAGTCCTCATATTTTTAACATTATAATCTATTTTGGACCCAAACTATTCATGTAGTTATCATTATCTTGGTAAGTCACATCTCAGTCCACAGCCTACTACCATCCTGATTCTAGATTTACAGAATGAAGAATTGCCTGGGGAGGTGTAGAGAATGAGAATGGGTGAGAAGGTAGCTTCTTAATGTAGTTTGGTCACTCCTGAGGCATCTAGAACTGACCTGGAAGTTAATATATGGTCTTAGATGCAAGGAAAAAGATCATGCATAGCTTGTGAAAATTCTAATAATGTCTCTAATTTTGTTTCTTGTTTGTATACTATTTTTGCCTCCTGCTGGAATATATTAAACATCCTTAGAGATAATGAGTGATAGCAGGAAAGAAATAGCATTTTTATTGAAAACAAGCAAACTGAAAAGAGGCTTCTGTTTCCAGCTGAGATGCAGTAACAGAAACTGTATTTGACCTCCCACCTGAAACAACTAAAAATCTGGAAGAAATTATATGAACCAATGTTTTTCAAGATATTGGACATGGGCCACTGAAGAATAGTGATCCCTGAAAGACAGAAAATAAATGAGGTGAGCTTTAAAACTTTTCCAGATTACTGTCTTCTGAGAGTTTCCAGGCTGTGTCATGGAGATGTGGATTCTCTCACTTAAGAAGATGGAGCTGAGAGCCTGGAGAGGCCAAGGTGGCAAGAGGTGACAGGCATAGTACCGGAGAGGATACTGCTGCATAAAGAGAAAATTCTGGAAAATTTTCAGAAGATTCCCTTTACATATTCACCAGAGGTTTAATTAGTACATGCATTTGGGTAAACCTTCCAAGTCTGGATAACAATACCACTATCAAATTAAAACAGACGGTTAAAACCATAAGAAGATTTATACAAGCATTATGATAACCACAAAAAAACCCATAGTAGATATATAAAAGAGAAAGGAATTAAATAAAAATCATTATAAAAATAAGGTTTTTTTAAAATTTATTTTTTATTGAGAGAGAGAAAGAGAGAGAGAGATTGAGAGAGAGAGAGAGAGAGAGAGAGAGAGAGAATGAGCTTGAGCAGGAGGGGAGGGGTAGAGAGGAGGAGAGAGAGCATCCCAAGCAGGCTCTGCATTGTCAATGTGGCTGATGTGGGACTTGAACTCACGAACCATGAGATCATAACCTAAGCCAAAATCAGGAGTCAGACGCTCAACTGATTAAGCTACTTACGAGCCCAGGAAATAGTAAGCTTTTATCTATTGGTAATAATTTTAAATGTAAAATGCAATCTCTATCAAGATCCCAATGACTTTCTTACAGAAGTTGAAAAAACAATCTCAAAATTCATATGGAGCTACATAAGACCTCAAATAGACAAAGCAATCTTGAGCAAGAATAACAAAGCTAGAGATATCATGTTTCCTGTCCTCAAATTATATTATAAAACTAACGTAATTAAACAGTATGGTATTGGTATAAAAACAGACATGTAGGCCAATGGAACAGAATAGAAAGCCCCCAAACAAACCCACACATAAAAATTAAGGTCAATTGATCTTCAACAAGTGTTTCCAAACAACACGATGGGAAAGGATAGTTTCTTCAATGAATTTTGGAAGACTGGATATCCACATGTAAAAGAATGAAATTGGACCCCTATGTTATTGCCATATAAAAAATCAACTCAAAATGGAATAAAGACTTAATATAAGACTTGATACCATAAACTCATAGAAAAAAAGAGGGAAGATCTTGATATTAATCTCCTCAATAATTTCTTAGATATGACACCAAAAGCACAGGCAACAAAAACAAATATAAACAAGTGAGATTACATCAAGCTAAAATGCTTCTGCATAGCAAAGGAAATACTTAACAAAATGAAAAGGCAACTCATAGAAGGAGAAAAAAATACTTGCAGACCATATATTTGATAAGGGTTAATAGCCAAAATATATAAGAAATTCATACATCTCAAGAGCAAAAAAGCCAATAACCTGATCAAAAAATGGGCGAAGGACTTCAACTAAATTTGACCTAATCAACATTTATAAAATACTCTATTCAACAACATCAGAATATAAATTCTTTGTAAGTGTGCCCAGAACATTTACCAGGATAAACAATGTCCTGGCTATAAAATAAGACTCGATGCCTTTAAAAGGACTCAAGTCATACAAAGTATGTTCTTTGACCACTATAGAATTTAATTAGAAATTGATAAAAAAGACATATTCAGAAAATCACCAGAACTGGAACATTTTAAAATATTTGGGAACTAAACGATATAATTCTTATTACACAAAGATCAAAGAAGAAATTAAGCGAAACTTAGAAAGTATTTTGAGATAAATGAAAATGCAACATACCAAATTTGTGGGATGCCAGTAAAGCTGTACTTAGAGGGAAATTTACTAAATGCTTATATTAGAAGAGAAAAGGTATCAAATTAATGATCTCGAATTCCACCTTGAGAAACTGGAAAAAGAAGGAAATGAAATCTAAAGAAGGCAGAAGACAGTAAATACATATCAGAAAGGAAATCAATGAAACAGAAAACAAAAAACACAGAGCGCCAATGAAACCAAACACTGGTTCTTTGAGGAATTCAATAAAGCTGATAACTCTCAGACAAGATTGATCAGGAAAAAGAAAGGAGACACATTGACCAGTATCAGCGACAAGAAATGTGACATCACTACGGATTCTATAGACACTAAAAGGATAATAAGGGAATATCATGAGCAAGTTTATGAAAATAAATCTGACAACTTAGATGAAATGGACAAATTGCTTGAAAGACACAAACTATACAAGTTCACTCAAGAAGAAATAGGTAACCGGAATATTCTGATATCCATTCTAAAGAAATAGAATTTGTAGGTAAAAACTTTCCCACAGAGAAACTTTAGGCCCAGAATACTTTTTTTTTTTTAAGAAGAAATCACTCCTACAAAAACTCAACTAGAAAATGAAAGAGGTGGAACAATGAAAGGTTCTGAATCATGATCCTGTTACTCCTTTGTTTGAAATTTTCCCATTGCTTCCCATTGCCCATTGTGAAGACCAAATTCCTCAGCCTGGTATTCAAGGCTCACTGTGATCACTCCCCAACTCTGACCCCTACAACCCTGTTACACCAGTTGATATGCTGCTTAGTGGAGCAATGATGTAAAATGCCTTGTATCTCCTAGATCCTAGCTTTTTCTCCCTCCTTCAATTTGTTTATGCTGTTCTTTTGCTCTAAGATAGTGGTTCTCAACTTTGGTTGTGTGTTAGAATTACCATGGAGTTTAAAAAAATACCATGCTCTATTCCATCACTAGAAAATCTGACTCAGAGTCTAGGGCAAGGTCAGAACATTAAAAACTCCTCAGGTGATTTAATTGTGTAGGTAGTGTTGAAGATCAGTGATCTAGAATGTTCTCAAAGACTCCATACCCCAAATTTACTTAACTTTCCCAGATAATTTTAAATGATAACTCCTTCACAGACTCTTCCCGGATCATCCTTGGCTGGGAGAAAGTTTTTTAAATGATTTTTTACATTATCATTTGATAATTATTTGCCTCTCTCTCAATCCTTATATCTGCAGGTCTTCTCTGATCTACCTGAGTGAAAGTTCTTAAAACCATATTAACAAGTCTTTTTTTGAATTTTTTCCCCAAATTAGTCATCATTTTAAACTTGGTAGATAGATACTGAATGAATAATTTTGATGAAGTGTTTTTGGATGGTTGAGAGAACACTTAAGTGTTCACTGCAGTTGAATGGTAATAGTGGGTGATTTTAGGAAATGTGACCTAAAGGGAAAAAAGTTTCTTTATGTCTGATCTTCAAACCTGGCTAATAACTTCTTTTAGCCTTCTAACACCCTCTGTCAACATGTGTTTATTACTAAAAATTCAATCTGTTGTTAAAGCAACAAGAAAATCAGGGGTACGTAAATGTACAGATGAGTCTGTTCTTTAGTTCTAATATCAACTTTCTTTCTGATAATTCTTTTTGCCATAGATACCAACAACCATAAATATGAATCAATGATAAGTCCACCTTTCTCCTTATATCTTGAACTCAAGAGGCTAGTAGAAGAGAAAAAAGATACTAAATCCATCTGAATTATTCCCAATAATAAAATATAGACTTCATTTTATTTGTAGGGGTTATGAGGTGGTATTTACTCTGGCATCTTTGAAAAATCAGCATCCTTGTTTGGTTCCCTAGAAAGTTACATTGATTTCTTATCATTGTCCAGAACATGAAACAGTTGTATTTCAATAAACTGCTTAGGGTTTTAGATGAAATCATGGATGTAACAATGGATTAAAAATAAAATTTTTCTGGGGCACCTGGGGGGCTCAGTCGGTTAAGTGTCCAACATTGGCTCAGGTCACTATCTCACAGTTTGTGAGTTCAAGTCCTGCATTGAACTCTGTGCTGACAGCTCAGAGCCTGGAGCCTGCTTTGGATTCTGTATTTCCCATTCTCTCTCTCTGGCCCTCCCCTGCGTGCACTCTTTCTGTCTGTCTTTCAAAAATAAATAAACATTGAAAAAAAAAAGAAAAAAATTTTCTGCTGAAATAAAGTAGCTTCTATCCCAAGAGAAGATATCAAATAGTTCAAATAGAACATGTACCTGGACCTAGATTGGCCAATTTCTTCAAGAATCATGGAAAAGTGCTTCCAGGTTTTCTCTGGATGGAAAGAGCGTGCGGCAAATTTCTTTGAATCACCAAACAAAGATAGGAAATAATCTTCTCCTTCCCCAGTTACAGCTGTCTCAGAAGCAATGACTGACGGAGGCTGATTCTTTGTCATCATGAAGTTGTTGACTCCTTTCAAAGAATCGATCAAAGAGGAAAGTAACAGAGAGAGAAATAAATAAAAGGACATTAAAGGAACCCAGTGTCACTGTCTTTATTCTTTGCTTCTGCAAAATTATATTCATACATTTTACAGTCACTGACAAACTCAATGAGGATAATTAAAAGCTTTAAACCAAAGTCTATAAGATGTGTTATTTTTAGTAACACATATTTCCTAGAGATTATTTCAGTAATCTTAAATTATCAATAATATCTTTAGCATAATGACTTTTATTTAACTGATTACTTAGTTGTACTAGACGCATCATAAGCTTTCGAGGAGCTAAAATGTTTGAGTTTCTCAAATTTGGATATGTTATATATAAATACAACTTTATTTTATTTCATATTAGCCATCATCCCCAGATTATTACCCATAAATTAAAGCCTCAAATGAACCCTTCCAACCAATGATTAGTAATTTTGCCAGGTAAAGACATAAATTTCCTCTAATCAACTAAAATTCTTTATTAGAAAGATAAAGTAACGCTTAATCGGACTCTAGTATTTTCCTGGAAATTTGTTTTCTTAAAATTCTAATTTTGCATGGAAAGAACCACGCTGAATAAACCTAATCATGTGTCTGCAAAGAGAGCAACACTTCAGAGAGGGACCATGATGAAGTGGATAGAACAACAGGTCTTGGATTTACACAGACCTGCAATTGTATCCCAGCTCTGCCAT
The DNA here is from genome assembly GCA_030068075.1 of Paguma larvata. Classification (NCBI taxonomy): domain Eukaryota; kingdom Metazoa; phylum Chordata; class Mammalia; order Carnivora; family Viverridae; genus Paguma; species Paguma larvata. The sequence continues at coordinate 80,809,910 of CM057828.1, read as the reverse complement.
GTAGTAAGCAGTGGAGTTAAACTTTTAAATTTCCATTTTACTGAACATAAAACAATACTACCTTGTGTAAGGCAATGTGAGGATTGAAGAAAATGCAGATAATGTCTAGAACAGTGTCTAGTATTTAGCAAGTATTCAGTAAGTGATAGCAATTATTATAGTTCAGGGACTTTGGTAATGTGACACCGGCTCCCAGATCACCCAAGGATTAAGGCAATCTAGAGTTTGCTTTAGATTCTTGTATCTTTAACAAAACCAAAACGAGATGAAAGATGGAAAGGAGTAAACACATAGTTCCTAAAAAGGATTCTTCAAAGCATTTTGTCTAGAAGCAATGTTTGGAATTAAATTAGTTCATTTTCAGTCAAGTGAGTATTTACTTAATCATTAAATTTCTTTGGGGGAAGGAGATTATATTATTATTTTTGGATTCTAAAAAGAAAGAAGATGGATTAAGTTTAGTCTAGTTGTTCCTTAATCTAGAGGAATAGATGGAAAGGAACCCAGGTATCTATCTATAGAAGTTGAATCTACTGTAACTGAAGGAGAAGACTACATCTCAGCTCAAGTCTCATCTTGCAAGGGAAAACCACTATATTTTGTTTTTTTCCCCTAATACTAAGAGCTTGCACAGTTTTTTTAAATATTCAGTTTTTTAATGTTTATTCATTTTTGAGAGAGAGAGATACTGAGAGAGACAGAGATGCAGAGAAAAAGCATGGGTGAGATAGAGAGAGAGACAAAGTGTGAGCAGGGAAGGGGCAGAGAGAGAGGGAGACACAGAACTTGAGATAGGCTCCAGGCTCTGAGCTCTCAGCACAGAGCTGGACATGGGGCTCAAACTCATGAACCGTGAGAGCATGACCTGAGCTGAAGTTGGACACTTAACCGACTGAGCCACCCAGGTGCCCCTGACACTGTTTAATCCAAACATAGAACATATTTCATGATGATACAGTGACAAAGAAGGAAAAATATTTCCTCCCCAGATGTAAGGTTGGTATTTTTCATTTTTGAGTATATGGATTTTGGTCACAGCTAAAGGTCAGTGTGATCTTAGGAGGAGTTTGTAAAAAATATATTTTAGGCATAGAAACAATGAAGCATAAGTAATAATGGCAGTAGGTGAAATCCCCACATAAACTAGGAAAATACCAGAAACAAAATGAAATACAGATAAGCAGCAGCCAGGCTTAACTATCCAAAGAGTAACCGAGGAAAATAGAGGCATCAAATATTTATGGGTGTGTTTGTGCTACCAGTTTTAAAACTTGTTGACTGGTAATTGAAATATAGACCCCAAATCAGTGAGAAGGAGCTTACAGATATATTCAGATTCACAACTAATTTTTATTAAGTACTTACTGTATGGCAGGTGATTTTCATAAGTATTTTATTTAATCCTTCAGCCAGCCCTGTGAAGTTGATATTTTAATCCCTATTTTGCACTTGTGGGTAAATGGGACTTAGAGAATGTTAAATACCTTACCTAATGTCTCACAGTGTAGGAAGTAGAATAGTTTAGATCTAGGTCCTCTGTTTCCAAGACCATGGTCTTTTCAGTAAACCATGATAACATACCCTCAAAGTTTGTGAAAAACAAACACCTTGTGGGTATTGCTAAGTGCATTGTATACACTGTTGGCAAAGTCAGGTTGTCAAAACCTGACTTTTTCCTATTGTAGTACTGTTTTCATTTTCTTCCCTTCCAAATTCATTATTGTTCTCCTTTTTCTCTCCATCATTTTATTACCATCTATTTTGATTCTTTCTATTATCTGTCTTTTCCTTACTTAAGCTGTAAGTCTCCTAATCACACAAGTACACAAGACATTGCTTAATCTTTCTGATAGTGTTCAGAGGAAGGGGAGTTAATGCTACACATTAGAATTTTATTCTAGCAATTCTAGAGCACCTAAGCCATCAATCCATGAACGATTATGACAATTCAAGATGTTAAAAAAATGTTCTTTAATGTTTCTTTATTTTTGAGAGACAGAGAGAGACAGAGCATGAGTGGGGGAAGAGCAGAGAGAGAGGGAGACACAGAATCCCAAGCAGGCTCCAGGCTCTGAGCGATCAGCACAGAGCCCGATGCGGAGCTCAAACCTATAAACCGTGAGATCGTGACCTGAGCCAAAGTCCAACGCTTAACCAACTGAGCCACCCAGGTGCCCCTAATTCAGGATAATTTAATCATGGGGATGATATTTGGCCACATACATTTATGTGACCTGAATATGATTCCAGTGCTAAGATCAAGGGTAAGGATAATCAGGTTACTCTTCATATAACATTAAGAAATTTGTGTTATTAGAGACAAATCATAACACATCATTCTGACTTCTAAGCACATAAAAAAAATCTATTGAACTACATGCTTTAAAAATAGTCTAAAAATTTTGATACATGTTTTGCTTACCCGAGCTGTTTGCCGATTGGGAATGGCTCACTACAGTACTTTTAGGAGTCTTCTGCCCAGTTGTTGATACAGTTATTCCACTAAACTGAGTGCTAGACAGATAGTAACTGAGAGGTGTTTCATAGGAGAATGACCACGACAATGGCAGTGTGGCATCTGAACTCGATTTCGGAAAAAAATGTACTAAAGATCGCTGTGTCATTGTGAGACTGTCATGTGTGTCTTCTCTTCTGTGTACAAAAATTAGTATAATAAACAAAGTAAGAAAGTCAATATGAATAGATACAAACATAAGAATCATAAACTATGATTACTACCCAGAGTTCTGCTTTTCAAAGTATTATGCGTCTGTCAGCACAAGGACATCTTACAGTTGTAGTTTTAACAATCTAAGTAAGATGCTTTAGTGTCAAGGCATGCTTCTATTTACTTTTTTATTTAAAAATTAGTAAATTGCGACTGTAGATGATTTTGAAAAAGTACAAAAATAGAAAGAATAAAACAAAAGTCACCAAAATGCCACCATCCAAATATTTTACAATTTAATTCTAGGCCTTTTAGTGCATTTTAAAACTCAATATTGGGACTCTAGCAACCATTTATATCCCACTTTTATCACGTATGACATAATATTTCCCTTTCCATTAACATAAAAAATATAATTATAATTCCTGTTTAATATAGCATTGTTTACTATATCTTTTTCTTTAAATTCCAGTTGCTTAACTAATTTTTCTATATTTATAAAAATTCTAGATTTAATGTCTACTTTCGAATATATTCTGAAAATTAATTACTACAAATACAGAGTACATGTGTACATGCACACACCTGCGCGTGCACGCGCGCATGTGTGTATGTTGAGGGGAATACAGAAAAGAGAGAGAAGATAGACTTAACTTCCAGGTATTATTTTTATAAGTAAATCTTAACTATGAACAAAGGTTTTCCTTTCTTTCTTTTTTAAATATATAAAAGCGTTTGTTAACTAGTATGCATTTCAACAAAGTCTCTAAACTACAACGCAATTATATTACAAGTAAAGTAATATTCCCATGGTATGCCTCATGAAAAGGTTTATGACAACTCCATTTTATGAGTCACACTGAGACTTAGTTACTTCAAAGCAATCTGTGTATGTGTGTGTGTGTGTGTACGTGTATGCATGATGTGTGTTTAAAACTTGAATTATCGACAAAGTCTTGGGGTCCAAAATCCTCTGGATTTCTGAAAAAGTGGTAAGTGGTCAGCTTGTGCACCCCTTTATTCTCTGTAAATCAAGAGCTAAGTATTTGCCTCCATGGATTGTCTCTATTTTGATCTCTTTATTTTAAAGATCAAATATATATAAAATTATATAAAGAGATCAAATTATATAAAATATCTTATAAAGATATTTCAGCAAGTCTTCTGTTTTTTTGTTTTTGTTTTCATTTTTCCAAATGTTTTCATAAGGGATCAGGGCCTGAAGTTTCCTCATCCACCAAAGTGATGTCAGTCTTAATCTCTTTGTTTCCCAAGAGGTATTCATAATAATTTTGTTCTGCAATTTGTAAGTTCCTTCATGAGAAATATTGTATCTGGAGAGCTTTGTACTCAAAACAAGACTTCTCTAAATGTACCTCTCAGAAGCAGACATCCCAGTTAAATTTTTTAAAAATAATTAAATGGCATTGGCTTTGAAAATTGTACTACTAGTCCAGTACACACCCAGGTTCAGCATTAGCCATTTTGCTGACATCCTAAGCACTCATCCTTGTCAGAAAAGCTCTAACCCATGAAAATATACTCTTGTGTATGATGTGGTGGGTATTGGGAAGGAGACTATAGAGGTAAATTGTCAAATTATAAATATCTCATCTCTGTCCAACCTGAGACAGGATCGTATGACATGATTTCTGCCTGATACTAGCTAGAGTAAGTGGAAAAGTTCTCTTTCAAAGTTCCTTACATCTGGGTTTCATTACAAATGGCCTATATCTTTTCAGCATGTTCATTTTATAAGCTCCAAAGTTTTTTCTTCCTCCAGTAAAACAATAGCATTTCCAAATAATTTAATTCCATAGAAGATTCCTAATAAGCCTTTGCAAATGTTGTGATTAAAGAAATTGGGCTAAGGCCACAAAGTATTATTATTTTTGTAGTTGAATAAGAAATTTCCAATCGGTGCGCTCACTTTTGGAAGAGCTCCAACATTTCAGGAAGAGACACCTGTGATGTAGCCCATTGTCTAGACCATGCACTCACTGACTTGTTAGGCTCTTGTTGGAAGATAAGAGATTTGTCCTAGTGCTCGGTTAGCTTCCCCTCTATCATATGGAATTTTCCAAGCTCCTTCTTGGTATTTTGTTCCCTCCAGGATTGATCAGCACTAAACCAGAGGTAGTTATAAAAGTTCAATTTCCACATTTCAATGTTATTTTAGGGGGTGCTACATTGGTAATACTGACACCAATCATTTCTCAGATGACCTCTAAGAATAAATATTTTAAAAATGGACTTGAATAGAACAGTAAACACAAGATATCTAGGTGCGAAATAACATTAGCTTTAAATTGGGCAGGGAGTGTCTGGCTGGCTCAGTCTGTAGAGCACATGACTCTCAATCTCAGGGCTGTGAGTTCAAGCCCCATATTGGACATGGAGTCTGTTTAAAAAAAAAAAGTAGGTTTTTAATTGGGTATATTCAATACTAGATGTCATTAAAAAAAGCTGGAAAACCCATGCTAATGCTGTAATTGATAGAATGACTTAAATAGTAAAAATAGGGAGTTGTAGTTTTTTGTTTTTGTTTTTATTTTTTTGGGGAGGGTAGTTTTTATTTCACATCCTCACAGGCATTTTCCACCCCACAATTCTCTATCAGTTCTTTGTTCCCAAGGTCAGTAAAGTAGTTCTAAAGAAATTATCTGCCAATTGCCTTAACATGCTAGATAAAAGTTCTGGAATCTCAACCATGACTTATATGACAGAGATCTGTACAGGAGAACTTTTGTATTACTCAAGGACTGTACTTTACAACACAGTGGTTGGGGAAATAGTTGTATGTTATAGAGTTAATTAATTTTAGAAAATGTGTGGAATCAATTCTTTTTTTTTTTATAATAGTTTATTTTCAAATTGGTTTACATATAACACCCAGTGTTTATCCCAACGTATGCTCTCTTTAATGCCCGTCACCCTCTCTTCCCCCTCCCTCACCCCCCTCGCCCTCAGTTTGTTCTTAGTCTTTGAGAGTCTCTTATGTTTTATCTCCCTCCCTCTCTGTGTCTTTTTTCCCTTTCCCCTCTTCCCCTCTCCCTGGTTTTTGCTTAGTCTCACAAAGTCCACCTATTCGTGGAAACATATGGTATCTGTCTTTTTCTGACTGACTTATTTCACTTAACATAATACCCTCCAGTTCCATCCATGTTGCCACAAATGGCCAGATTTCATTTTTTCTCATTGCCACGTAGTAGTCCATTGTATATATGTACCACATCTTCTTTATCCATTTGTCAGTTGATGGGCACTTGGTCTCTTTCCATGATTTGGCTATTGTCGAAAGTGCTGCTATGAACATTGGGGTACACATGCCCCTATGCATCAGCATTCCTGTGTCTCTTGGGTAGATTCCTAGCAGTGCTATTGCTGGGTCATAACGATCCCAGACTTTAACCTCTACTACAAAGCGGTAGTCATCAAGACTGTATGGTATTGGCACAAAAACAGACACATAGACCAATGGAATAGAATAGAAAACTCAGAAATGGACCCGCAAGTATATGGCCAACTAATCTTTGACAAAGTGGGAATCAATTCTAATTACAACTACTTCATAAGACGTTTTGAAACAAGAGGTCAAGTACTCCGCCATTATCCTCTAAACCTCAGATCCTTCTCTCCTTTGCGCCATACTTACGGTGCTTGATTCTCCATTTTATCTTCCTCTTCATGGACTTCATTCTGGAGGGCCGCTGAAGTTTCCTGACTGACTTGCATGTCTTTCATCTTGGTTAGAAGAAAAGTCTCTTTTCTTTCCTGGAAAACAAATCGTGATACTAGGAATAAATATAGCTGAAGTTCAAGGTAGACTTTCTTTTTAAGTGACCTCACTTGTTAATCTAACTACCTCAAAGCATATGCCAGATTTAATAATTTCTTTTCCAAGCTGGTGCCAGAGCCAGGCTTCTAATGTAAATATGCAAATACTGACATAGCCAATACTGGTATTGGCTAAGGATCTTATGCAAATCAAGGTGAAGGTGTGGAGCATTCACTTGAAGCAGTTCAAGAGGCAAGGCAGCAACCCAGCAGGGCTACCTTTATGACTATAACTTTCACATCTGGCCAACACTGCCTGTTAGAACACTGTGAGGTAATGTCTCCATAGTTACAAAGTTCCAGTCTCTGAGCAATTACTCTGCTGATGATGTACCTGCTTTTCAGTTTGCAGACATTAAATAAGATAACTTGCTTTTAGGAGAGCCATATCTCTCACCAGATAAATTTTGCTACCAAAATATTCAATATCCTATTTTGGATTTCTGACGGTCAAGGCCTGTATATAGATATTGGGAGAATTAGTCACTGTGTGTAATTGTTTTTTTTGTTTTTACTTATTTTGTTTTGACAAATGTTCTTTGAACACACACAAATGACCAAGCAGCAGGAACAGAAAATTTGAATGCTTTTCAGGATGAAAGAAACTTATTGGTAGAAATAGGGAAATCAAAGTGAGGAGACCTAAATCTTTCTCCTACTTATGCCAGAAGTATGGTTTAGAAGCAATCACTTAGTTCAGATTCTAACCTTGAGGAGAGGATTCACATTTAATGTTTTATGACAATGATGACATAAGAATAAAATTAATACATAGGAAGGTACATGACTGTACACAGTAATAAGACAGGTTAACAATGATGATTACTGGGTGAATAAGTTCATTCAATAAATATTTTAAAAAAGCATCTATTCTGTACCAAGAATCAGATAGGTACTATGAGGAAACAATTCCTCCTTTAAGAAATAAAGATAAATATCTTCTAATTTAGATTAGAAAATGGCTTCCATCATGGAATGATGAACTTTAGTTAAATACAAAGGACGATGAACAAAATAACTGCTTTAATAAGTCAACAGAAAAATATTTCTTTTGGAAGCTTTGAAATAGTGGCATAGGAGGATCCTAAGCTTACCTCCTCACACGGATACTCCTAGATAACAGCCACAGCAGTGTAACCAACCCAGAAAACGACAGGAAGACTGGTGGAATAGACTCTCCACAGTTAATTTTGGAAAGGAGGCCATATCAAAAAATGGTAGAAAGGGTGGAACCCCAGTTGGGAACCAAACTAACCTGTGAGACTAACCACAAATACTGGAGGGACACCACAAGCACAGAAAAGGGAGGGGAATAGATTCCACACCAGGCACCCCAGACACATGGGGCCTGACCTGGGAAGATGAGTCCCCAAAACATTTCGTTCTGATAACCAGAAATTTTTAACTTTGAGTTTTCACAATCACTGGGTTTTAACACTGGGAACTTTAAAAATCGGTGGGGTCAGCTCCAGGACAGCCAGAAGGTGACAGGAAACAGTCCCACCCTTAAAGAAACAGCACACAAAAAACTTTGACAACATACAGCATAGAAGCAGCAGTTGGACAAGCACCCGGGGTATACCAGGAAGATTTATTTACTAATATCAGATTGTGTGCTAGAAGAACAGGAATCTTTAAGAGATTTCTCCAAGAATTTCTACATAAAACAGAGGGGAGAGTAAAAATTTAGTGCTTTTAGAATGGGTTCAAACTTAAATAACCACCATCCTAAAATAGACTGCTATATGCATAGGATCTTGTACTTAAACTTAATGATAATTACAAATAGAAAACTGTCAGAGATATGCAAAGGATAAAGAGAAAGGAATCCAAGTACATTACTAAAGAAAGCAATCAAACCAAAATGGAAGAGAGCAAGAGAAGAAAGGGAGAACTACAAAAACAGCCATAAAATAAGTAACAAAATGGCAATAACTACATACCTATCAATAATTACTTCGAATGTAAATGGACTAAATGCTCAAATCAAAACATAGGATAAAAAGGCAAGACCCATCTATATTCTGCCTTTAAGAGATTCACTTCTTTTTTAAAATTTATTTATTTAAATTCAAGTTAACATCCAATGAACTATTTGTTTCAGGAGTACAGAGCAGTGATTCATCTGACATGTAATATCCAGTGCTCATCCCAACAAGTGCCCTTCTTAATGCCCATCACTCATTTAGCCCATCTCCTCAGCTACCTCCTCTCCAGCAATCTTCAGTTTGTTCTCTGTATTTAAGAGTCTCTTATGGTTTGCCTCCCTCTCTGCTTTTATCTTATGTTTCCCTTTCCCTATGTTCATCTGTTTTGTTTCTTAAATTCCACATATAAATGAAATCATATGCTATTTGTCTTTCTCTGTCTTATTTTGCTTGGCATAATGTACTCTAGTTCCATCCACGTTGCAAACGGCGAGATTCCTTCCGTTCATTCTGATCACCGAGTAATATTACATTGTGTGTATATGTGTATATGTATGTTTGGATATCTATATCTATATCTATATATCTATCTCTAATATTTTTTATCCATTTGTCAGTTGACGGACATACAAAAATGCTGTTTCAAAGAGGCACATGCATCCCAATGTTTATAGCAGCACTATCAACAATAGTCAAATCATGGAAAGGGACTCACTTCTAACTTAAAGATGGAAGCAGACTGAAAGTGAAGGGATGGATAAAGAATTATCATTCAAATATAAGTGAAAAGAAAGCTGAGGTAAAAATACTTATATTGGACAAAACAGACTTTAAAACAAAGACTGCAACAAGAGACAAAGAAGGATACCATTTAATGATTAAAGGGAACAATCCAATACGAAGATACAATAACTGTAAATATTTATCCATCCAACATAGGAGCACCCAAATACACAAAGAGCCTATTAACAGACATAAACAACGTAATCTATAGTAATACAGTAATAGTAAAGGACACACACACTGAAATATAAGGACAGATCAGCTAGACAGAAAAATCAACAAGGAAACAGTGGCTTTGGATGACACATGGGACCAGATTGATCTGACAAATATATTCAGAACGTTCTATCCAAAAATGGCATAATATACATTTTTTTTCAAGTGAACATGGAGCATTCTTAAAACAGATCACATATTGGGTCATAAAACGAGTCTCAAAAAATTCAAAAAGGTCGATACATCATGAATCTTTTCTGATCATAATGCTATAAAACTAGAAATCATCACACACACACACAAATCTGGAAGAACACAAACACATGGAAGCTAAACAACGTGGTACTAAACAATGAATGAGTCAACCAAGAAATCAAAGAAGAAATTAAAAAATACATGGAAACAAATGAAAATGAAAACACAGTTGTCTGAAATCTTTGAAATGAGCAAAAGCTACTCTAAGGGGGAAGTTTATAGCAATACAGGTCTACCTCAGGAAGCCAGAAAAATCTCAAATAAGCAGCCTAACCTTATACCTAAATGAACCAGAAAAAGGACAAACAAACCTCAAAAGAACATATCGATAAAACCAGGAGCTGGTTCTTTGAAAAGATCAAAATCGATAAACCTTTAGCCAGACTCATCAAAAAAAAAGAAAAAGGGAAAGGACTCAAATAAAATCGGAAATGAAAGAGTAAAAATAAAACACACCACAGAAATACAAAGGAATATAAGAGAATATTATGAAAAATTATATGGCAAGAATTTGGACAATTTAGAAGAAATGGATAAATTCCTCAAAACATGTAGCTTCCCAAAATGGAATCAGGAAGAACAAGACAACCTGAACAGATTAATTACTAACAACAAAATTAAATTAGGAGTCCAACGTTCCCAACAAACAAAAGTCTGTGAGCAGATGGCTTCACGAGTAAATTTTACCAAGAATCTAAAGAGTAGTTAATGCCTATTCTTCTCAAACTATTCCAAAGAACTAAAGAGGAAAGACAGCTTGCAAATTCATTTTATAAAGCCATTACTACCCTGATACCAAAACCAGATAAATACTACAAAAAAGAAAACTACAGGCTAATATCCTGAAGAAAATAAATGCAAAGATCCTCAACATATTATCGAACTGATTCCAACAATACATTGAAAAAATTATTCACTATGATCAAGTGGGATTTATTTCAGGGATGTAGGTGTTCAATATTAACAAATCAATCAATATGACACATCACATTAAGAAAATAAAGGATAAAAACCATATGATTATCTCAATGGATGCAAAAAAAACTATTTGACAAAGTTCAACATCCATTCATGATACGAACCCTCAACTTACACGACTCAACATCAAAAAAAAACCCCACAAATAATCCAATTAAAAATGGGTATTAAGATGTTTCTCCAAAGAAGACATCCAGATGGTCAACAGAATATTCAAAATCATTAATCGCCAGAGAAATGCAAATCAAAACTGAAATGAAATATCACCTCAAACTTGTCAGAATGGCTAAAATCAACCAAAAAACAAAACAAAACAAAACAAAACAAACAACAAAATACAAACCCAAGAAACAATAAGTATTGACAAGGATGTGGAGAAAAAGGAAGCTTTGTGCACGGTTAGCAGGAATGCAAATTGGTGCAGCCACTCTGAAAAACAGTATGGAGGCTCCTCAAAAAATTAAAAATAGCATTACTATATCATCCAGTAATTCCACTTCTGGGTATTTACTCCCCAAAATTTAAGCACTAATTTGAAAAGATATATGCACCCTCTTGTTTACTATAGCATTGTTTAAAGTAGCCAAGTTATGGGAACAACCTAAGTTCCATCAACAGATGAATGGGTAAAAAAGAGGTGGTATATACATAATGGAATATTACCTAACTATAAAAATAGTGAAATCTTACCATTTAGAACAACATGCATGGATCTAGAGGATACGATGCTAAGTAAAATAAGTCAGAGAGACAAGTACCATATGATTTTACTCATACGTGGATTTAAGAAACAAAGAAAAAAAGGGAAAATCAAAAAAACAGATTCTTAAACACAGAGAACAAACTGGTGGTTGTCAGAGGCAGGTGAGTGGGGGCGATGGGTGAAATAGGTGAAGGGGATTAAGAATGCACTTATCATGATGAGCACTGAGTACTGTATAGAATTGTTTGTACGCCTAAAATTAATATAATGCTGTATATTAATTATAATTGAATTTAAAAATGAGTAAAAAATGAGAAGAAATATACTACTTGAAGTAATAATGAAGCAAGTAAGCGAGAGGAGGGTAAACATTTGACTATATTTTCTCTATCTTGGAGATGAAGCATAATTCCTTATTAGGGCTGTGGGCCAATTATGTAAACACAGCACACAGAGATTTAAAAATTTATACTTGTTCTTAGAAAATAAGTAAAAATGGATTTATTATTTCTTGCCACTATCCCAGTTTCCCTAATTCTACCTGTCTGGATGGTTTCCTAGCTGTTAAAATTTTCTGTACTTGAACTACGTATGTTACCATGAAGTCATTATGACCTCATTTGTTTTATCAGAGTGCCTGTTCACATTTTGCAACATAGTTCGGAGAAACAAAATTCCATCAACTGAGAAAAATTTTGAAAAGCTTTAAGTCTGTGAATGTTCCACTAGTCATTCCCCATACAGGATCTTCCCTATTTCTTTCCCCCAAATTATAGCATATATGCAACTAAAACCAGTTTCCTCTTTTGCAGCTGCTCAAACGAAGTCAGTGGTTTTCAATAGGGGATGAAGTGACCCATGGAGGGCACTGTGAAAGGACAGTGATAGTTGTCATAAAGATTTGGGGGGGTGTTCCTGGCATTCAGTGGATAGGAGCCAGAGACTTTTCTAAATGTGACAAATAATTTTCCCATATACTACATAATTTGCCAGACATTCATACAGATGAAAAATAGTTTATAATTATCTGAGTGCAAAGCCCAATTCATATTACATAAAAATATAAAATATTTTTGCAAACTTTAAATATATACCAAAATCTCCAGGAAGTAACTATTTGTTTACATTAAGGGAAGAGTGTATATTGGTTTGTTCAGAACTTTTCAAAGAGATGTTTGTCAGTTTGGAAAAAATTACATTGTGTGGTTTATATTATTTACGTGACAATAAGTAATAAGAGTAGGAAAAACAACAAAAGCAACAACAACAATAAAATCAACCTGATAATATTAAGGAATAAATATTAAATATCTTAGGTGTGTTTGGTATTATCGTATCCTTTAAGAAGAATCTTTACTGTTTAGAAATACATACTGAAGCATTTTTACATGAAGTTATATGATGTCTGGATTTGTTTCAAAATAATACAGATCATAAGAAGTGAATGGAGATGGAGACGAAAAAGATGGGACACGACTTGTAACTGTTGAAGCTCAGTAATGAATACATGGAAGTTTGTTATATACTATTTCTATTTCTTCTTTAAATGTTTGGACTTTTCCAGAGTAAAAGGGCTAGAACACGAGTTTCATTTTGGGATCTGCAGACTTTAAACATTGATGGTGTCATCACCATGGCTGTCTCCAGCCCAGGAAGGATAGGGTCAAGCAAGAGTTGAAAGGAAAAAGCAGAAGCACCTACTGTTTATGAGGTACAATAGTCTTTACACAGATTCTTTCATCACAGTTCTGGCCCCATTTTCTCAAATGAGGAGGTGTAAGTTCAGAGAGACGAATACCTCTTCCAAGGTTATACCGCCAATAGATGGCAGTCAGAATATAGTCTCACATTTATTTGTTACAAAGACTCCTTCACTGTACTCCCTGTTTCTCTGCTGTAATTCCTATCCAGAATCTTCCTAACTCCTTTCATGGTAACTGTCTGACCACTTACTTACTCCTGAACCAGCTTCCCCCAGGTTTCTCTCTGCTTTGGTCTCCAATGACTCTCTGGGCTTCCAGAACCTGTGTCGAGTCTCTCTTTGGTCTTATTCTTTGTTGGAAAACCACCAGAATTTTGCATGAGAAACTGAAGTACTCCCCATGAGACAGATATAGGATAAAACAGGATAATGAAAGCTGAGTTTTATTTTGTGAGCTTTCACCTTAATTAAGAAGAATTAAAAGAGGAAAATACCATATTAAGCAATTTTTTAAAAACCAGGAAAACATTACAGTCACATAATTTTTTAAAAGCTGAAAAACACAAAGAACTGGCTTTATGCATTCTAGTCCTCTGTTTCCACATATGGAGAACATTTACACAGTAGGGGATTTTATTAAATTGGTAATATAAATAAAATGTCTTGTGTGAATGCAGACTGTATATATAAAGAAATTTTCATCCTCTCTCAGGCCATGGGTGGGAATATTCACATTGAGTGCAGCTGAGGATTACAACTTAAAACATGACACATTTTACTGGCTAAGATTCAAGAGTTTGTACACATAGGAATACACTTTCACATTTGTACCTACATAAATATAGAATAGATTCCTATTGTAAAGCAACTTCCTAGTCTAAAAGTGTACTAGATTGATTCATCTCCTTCCCAAGATCTATATGCAAGTAACACAGCCGCAACATAAATGCTATTATTTTACCTTGAAGTCAGGGTCATGTTAAGGTCCTACTGGAGGTGTTCACATAAAGGATAAAGAACCATTTGGGAAGGTTCAAATTTCAGATAGTTTGTCCAAATACCTTCATGGGTCTTTCCAGTCACAAAATACTATTGGGAAACAACACTAAGACCTTAGATCTGCCTACGTGGTACTAAGTAGCAAGCAATGGTTTCAATCCTCAGACATTCCTATCAGTTTTAGCAATGGTTCGAAAATAACTGCAGAGTTATTTTACACATAGGGTGCATGTATTTTCGGTTTAGTCTTTATCCATCAATAGTCTCTATCCATTTTCTTTAGAGGAATAGAATGCTTATTATTCTAAGACAGGTATCTCAGACTTGTTTAGGGGGCAGAAACGCAGGTTGCATTCTTATTTACAAAGCACCATATTCTTTTCAAAATATTAAAAAAATATATAATCAGTATTTTTATTTCATCTATACATTATGTAAATACACTTTTACTAGCAAAAAGAATTCCATCTCATATTATTTGCATAGCATACAACCTCACATCTACCAGCTTATATGTCTTAAAACACCCAACAAACTGTTGAACCAAGAACAAATGACTGGTTTTGAGTTTTCCTATCGATATGAATTTGCAGTTTCATTTTCTTCTCGTCATCTATTGGCAACCTTTAGCAGAAAAGTGGTGTCTGGAGCCAAAGACTTGTAAAACATTATTGGAAAACAATTTGAACTGAGTAAATGCTATCCATTAACTTCTTTTTTTCCTCTGCAAGCAGGGTAAAGGTAATCATTATTCAATATTACAATTAAATGTTCTCTCTCTACAGTTTATGGAACACTAGTACCCCATAGGAACACTGTGTGAGAAGCACTGGATTAAAAGAGTATGAAAGAGAGTTATTAGAAGCCTGAACATGAGACCTCCCATGGCTTCAGGCAAAAATATAAGTCTAAATGGAGACCAGCCAAGCTCAAAGTGGAAGCACACCCAGGCAAGGGGCGCCTCCTTCTCTTCCTCTGCACATATAACAAATTTGATCTTTGGTAACTACTGTTAGCATTACTCATTATTGATGATGGTGAGAGGAAACAATTAAGAGGTACAGTTCACCAAGGGTGAATTAGTTATTCTTGAAAAAAATCCCATGATACTATCTACGTAAAAGAAGCTGCTTTTATTACTTTACTGAAAGTTTGAGTTATAAGTAAACTTACGTTGGGAAATTAAATTTACATTGGTTAGCGGCTTTCTTCTTCATGTGCAAATGAGAAAACTAAGCAGTCAGGAGATTTCTAAGGCTATTAAAGACCCTGAGATTTGAGTTCTATCTTTTGCAAGAGGACACTTCTAACCTTCAGTAGCAACAGAAAAGAAGCTACTGTTGTGGATAATACTGTGTCTGAAATTTTGTCCTTGAGACCCCATATGTTAGAAAGAGGTGAGAAACCAGACACCTGAGATGGAATGAGAACTCATGTAGTGTTTAGAAATGGAGCTCTCTAAATATTTAATTAATTAATTAATTTTAGAGAGAGAATGTGAGCCGAGGAGAGGGGTAGAGGGAGAGAGAGAGAGAGAGGAAGAATCTTAAGCAGGTTCCACGCTTAGCATAGAACCTGATACGGGGCTTGATCCCATGACCCTGGGATTATGACCTGAGATGAAATCAAGAGTTGGATGCTTAACGAACTGAGCTATGCAGGCACCCCTCTATTTACTATCTTTACTACAATTTGGGCAAAAACTATAATTTCATAGTGGTAACCTTTGCACTGGTGTTCTATCAGGAGAAAGGTTTGGAAATCACAGTTATTTACCATCCTCAAGAACTCCAAATCAAGTAAAATGCTTATAATCAGAATTTATAGGCTTAGCAAATGTCCATCGACTGATGAATGGATAAAGAAGATGTGGTATATACACACACACACATACACACACACACACACACACACACACACACACACACACACACACTGGAATATTACTCAGCAATCAAAAAGAATGAAATCTTGTCATTTGCAATAATGTGGATGGAACTGGAGTGTATTATGCTAAGCGAAATAAGTCAGAGAAAGACAAATATCATATGATTTCACTAATGTGGAATTTGAGATACAAAACAGACGAACATAAGGGAAGGGAAGCAAAAATAATATAAAAACAGAGAGGGAGACAAACCATAAGAGATTCTTAAATACAGAGAACAAACTGAGGGTTGCTGGGGACTGTTGGGTGGGGGGGATGGGCTAAATGGGCAAAGGGCATTAAGGAGAACACTTGTTGGGATGAGCACTCGGTGTTATATGTAAGTGATGAATCACTAAATTCTATTCCCGAAATCATTATTACACTATATGTTAACTACCTTGGACTTAAATTACAAAAAAATAATTTTTAGACTTAGCATGCATAACTCTTAAAAAGCTAGTCTCACAACGATCCTGTGAGATGTGACTTCCTAGAAAAACAGAATGCTGTTGAACATAATGGAATGGTCCCATTTCAGTGACATAAGAGAAGTACCGTGGGACATAACCCTGAGGAAAAGTGAGCTTTCACTAGATAATGGCCAATCAATGCTTATCAGGTGTCAAGGTGAAGTACGAGGACTTCCTGTGGATTCTCTCAATTCATCCGCACAGCAAGCAAATGCTACAGGTTCTACTATCAGACTCATGAGAAAACTGAGGTCCAGAGAGATAAAGCAACTTGCCTGCAGTTACACAATCATTAAGTGATGGGATCTGGAAATAGACCCACGTCCATCTGACTACAGAGCCAAGATTCTGAAGTACCATTTTGTGGTGACATGACATATTTCGTAATCTTTTGAGTCTTAGAGTTACTGTGAACAGAGTCCCCACCCAGTCACCCCGTCACCCCCCCCTTTTTTTTTTTAACATTTATTCATTTTTGAGAGACAAAGAGCGCTAGCAGGGGAGGAGCAGAGAGAGAGGGAGACACAGAATCCCAAGCAGGCTCCAGGCTCTGAGCCATCAGCAAAGAGCACAACTTGGGACTTGAACCCATGAACTGTGAGATCATGACCTGAGCCGAAGTCAGATGTTTAACCAACTGAGCCACACAGGCGCCCCTCCACACAGCCACCTCTTACATATATGATAAGTGTTAAAACATAGTTTTAGCTTTGTTGTTGTTCTTTGTTCACATTTGTCTCTCCCTTAGTTTTTTGAGTATATCCTCTTACAATTCAGAGTCAGCCATAATCAACAGTGAATACTACTCCTACTGCTACTATCTGCTATTATTTATCATGTTTCCTATTTGTGTTAAGTACTCTGTGTATATGATCTCATTTCACCCTTTTAAGGATGTATTATTATCTGCCTTTCACAGATTAGCAAGTTGATGCCTATAGCAGTCAGGTAATTGCCCAGACTAACACAACAATGAAGCAGCAGAACAAGGGCCAGAGTTAAGGTCCTGTATCACTTTAGGGATTACTTTCTTCACCATTACACAACACTACTCCCTGAAAAATCTTGAGCACCACTGTTTACAAGACAATTGGACTCTAATAATATAAACGGATGTCAAACATGTTCCTTGCTGTTCTGGAATTTAGTCTTGATGGGACAGTAGTATCTGAATATGGAAAAAAACCATAATGCATAACAGAGTATGATATGAATCAAAGGAATAGTTTGTTAAGAGCTACAATAACTCAGCAAAGAATTACTTTTGCTGCTGTTTTGTCACCTCACAGATGAGTTGAGATAAGGTGAACCTCAAAAGGCAGGATTTCAAAAGGCAGAGAACAGGAAGGAAGGCATTTATTAACTTATTCTTTCATGAATCCATTCATTTAACAAATACGCCATAATTGTTTGCTGCTGCTAGACAGTGTGGGATGTGCTTTTCTGACAAGCATCAAAATGGAGGGGTAGACATGGCATAGGCATATTAGTGGCTGAGACAGAGAGATGGCCGGGGTGTGCAGTGTGCAGTAGAACCAGAGAAACAGGGGACACCAGGCTGCAGAAGGCCTTACACCTAGGCCAAGGAGTATGCATTCCATAGACATTTACTTGTTGCTAATGGATCAATAATTAGATTAATTATAGGACACTTTAGGAACTTCTTGCTTGTGTGTGTGTGTGTGTGTGTGTGTTGGAAAGGGTTTGTTTTGTTTTTTTTTTTCTTTTTCAATACAAATTCTTTATATACTCCAGATCAAAGTTCTTTGCTGGATATGTATTATAAATGTATTCTCTTAGACTTTACTTTGTCTTTTTTTTAAATGTTTTATTTGTTTTTGAGAGACAGAGCTTGAGTAGGGGAGGGGCAGAGAGACAGGGAGACACAGAATCTGAAGCAGCCTCCAGGTTCTGAGCCGTCAGCACAGAGCCGGACTGCGGGTCTCGAACTCGTGAAGCACAGGATCATGACCTGAGCTGAAGTCAGATGCTTACCCGACTGAACCACCCAGGTGCCCCTGTACTTTGTCTCATAACTCTCCAGATGGTACATTTTGAGTAGAGTTTGTTAATTTTAATGAAGTTCAATTTATAAACTTTTTTAACTTAATGATTTTGTGTTCTGTTTAAGATGTTTATCTATCTCAAGGTCATGAAAATATTAGACTATTTTTTCTCTTACAAATGATACTTTTTCCTCTTTCACATTTATAATCTACCTTAAATTAATTTTTGTTTATGGTATGCTGAAAGATTCGAGGTTTACTTCTTTTTTCACATGGCTATCTAATAGATCCTGCACTATTTACCTAAAAGATAGTATTTCTCTAATTGAAAGACACAGTGCCTTAGTTGCAAATCATGTGACTGTATAGTTGGATCTCTGTACTGTTCTATTAGTCTGTATATCCTTGTGCTATTACCATGCTGTCTTTCTTAATGTAACTGTATAGTATAGCATAGTATAGTATAGTAAAGGTCTTCCAAATTTGTTCTTTTCAATGTTATTATTACTACACTAGGTTCTTTGACTTCCATATGAATTTTTAGAATCATTTTATAAGTTAAAAAAACAGCTTAGATTTTTATTGGGATTGTACTGAATCTGCACATCAATTTGGAAATAGTGGATTACTTGTAATCTTCCTTTCTGGAAATTTATATTAGGTGACTAGGGACATGAGGAAGTCCATATTAACTTAATTAGTTCAATCAGGGATTAAGATAATTTGAAGCTGGGTTTCAGTCTTTTTGAATCAGTCTGCTTCTGGTTTATCCTTACTCCTAGGGTATGACTTTCAAGGTTCAAACTCAAAGTCTGGAGGAAGATGTTACCAGGATTTCTCCCTTTGTTGGGACTTTTACTCCAACTTCTGTCCTCTAGATCCTCAAATCTATAAAAACTCTGTTCATACTGTCAACCAACTCTTCCTAAAATAATCTGGTAAATTTAGGGCAAATCTGACAGTAAAGATGCATTATCCTTCTGGGTCTTTTGTCTTCTAGATCTTGGAAATCAGGATACTTGAATGCCTTGAGAGCTTTCTGGTATCTTTAGTTCTGTTGCATTTTCCCAGCTTTCCTAGTTGTTTTTAGTAGGAGAGTTAGTACCAATTACCTGGACAGCCATTACTAAAAACTTATCCTCATATTGTTTAAACTAAATATTTATATACCTTTTGGCTTCACTGTTTATTATATTGGTGTCTTTAGTCAGTAAAACAAAGCAAAACAAAACAAAACAAAACAAAACAAAAACCCATACTTCTTTTAGTATCAGGCTTAGACAAAAGAGCTAATATTATAGCCTATTAGATACATGACAAATTTAAGGTGAGATTCAAATTTACCTTGCTACTTGGTGATATTTCTTTGTCTTCATTATCTTGCTCTTTTATAGCTACTTCACTCTTCTCTTCCTACTTTTACAGAGTATGTTATGCAAATTAAATGAGAAAATGCCTATTAAAGGCCTTTTTAAATGTTTGAAGTATACAAGTAGTATAAGGTAGTGTTACTATTCTAGAATCATAATCATTTATTTTGTAAAAACCATATTCACATAGATCAGTACCTCTGAAAATGTTTTGGTGGGCCATTCTTTGCAGAAGGGGTGTTCTGCATTGAGTGACGACAACTAACCTAAACAGATCTTCTGGGAAAAAGGATCACAAAGTAAACAAAGAGAAACAGTTCATCTGCTCACGAAAAATGTATGATTAAGTAACTTGTCAAAATCATACAGCTTGTGCTTAATGGAAAAGGTAAAGTTAGTATATGGCGGCGGGGACTTAATCCAGGACCCTAGGAATCCAAATCTCATAAAATAGAAACAGTGCGACAATAAAAAATTAGTGGTGGCAGACTTATTTCTTAAGACAAATTTAAAAAATTTGAAAATTGAAAAGAAAAACTTCTTCACTTAGAGCTATTGTGCTGGCATAATCCATCTTTACTTCCTCCCTCTCTCCCTCCCTCCCTCCCTTCCTTCCTTTCCGTCCTTTTTTATTAAGTCACCATACTATATATTACATCTCCAAGACTTAGGTATCTTATAAGCACAAGTCTGTACCTTTTGACCTCCTTCAACCATTTCAACCACTCCCCACTCCCTGCTTTTGGCAACCACCAATCTGTTCTCTGTATCTATCAGTTGGGTGTTTTTTTTCCCCTTTAGATTATGCATATAATGCTTTAAAATGAACAGAGCTCTAAACTGGCTGATAACATAATATTTTATTTTTTCACCGAAAGAACACAAAGCCCCACCCAGAAAACTCTTGACTAGTCCTTTTGCCTAGGTCGTGATGCCCAATTTTTCTGCCAGTTTACCAAGGGATAGAATGGGAAGTATCCTTTTCAAAAGTCAACCTTGTGCCCTAGGAAATTGGTAACCAGCAGTGGGACGGAACTCGGTTAAATAATTCCTTTTAGCCTAAGGAAATCCTTTTCCTTGTGGCTCAATTTTGCTTTCAATTTCTCTCATTTGGCCTTGAAAATTACTCCCGATGACAGTCTTCCCCTACATCATGAGTCACCATGGTCCATGCTATGAGGCTCACATCTGGTACAACATGGCACCTCCTTAAATTGGATTTGAGTTTACACACCCTGATCTAAGATTATCCATTCAGGGAGACTATCCTTGATGTTCAGAACTTTATAAACCCCACCATCAATGATTACATATCATACTTTGCTTGGTCCTTCCCCCAAGTCTTTTCTCTACTTGCAAGGGAATGTTAGGACTTTTATAAT
The DNA here is from genome assembly GCA_030068075.1 of Paguma larvata. NCBI lineage: Eukaryota > Metazoa > Chordata > Mammalia > Carnivora > Viverridae > Paguma > Paguma larvata. The sequence goes on along the minus strand of CM057828.1, from coordinate 80,788,683 downwards.
TAAGCTTGTTAGGCTAGAGCCTCAATGTATCATATTCTCTTGTGTTTACTGTTTTCTTCTTCTAGTATTACTTTATCCCATCCATTTATTTTTCAAAATTTTATCTAACTTCTAATTAGTTGGGGTGCCTGGGTGACTCAGTCAGTCGAGAGGCAAACTTCGGCTCAGGTTATGATCTCCCAGTTCATGAGTTCAAGCCCTACATTGGGCTCACTACTGTCAGCACTGAAGCTGTCAATGCAGACCCTGCTTCAGGTCCTCTTTATCCCTCCTCCTGTGCCCTTCCCCCACTTACACGTTCTCTCAAAAAATAAATAAACATTAAAAAAATAAATTCTAGTTAGTTAACATACAGTGCAATATTGGTTTTAGAAGCAGAATTCAGTGATTCATCACTTACATACAGCATCTAGTGCTCATAATAACTAGTACCCTCCTAATACCCATCACCCACCTAGCCCATCCCCACCTCCCCCCATCAATCCTCAGTTTTTCTCTTTCTTTAAGAGTCTCTTATGGGGGGGGGCACCTCAGTGGCTCAGTCAGTTAAGCATCTAACTTCAGCTCAGGTCATGATCTCTCAGTCCCTGAGTTCGAGCCCTACATTGGGCTCTGTGCTGACAGCTCAGAGCCTGGAGCCTGCTTTGGATTCTATGTCTCCATCTTTCTCTGTTTTTCCCCTGCTTGCACTCTCTCTCTCTCAAAAATAATAAACATTAAAAAAATTTAAAAGAGAGTCTCTTATGGTTTGTTTGCCTCTCTCTTTTTTCTTCCCCCCCCATTACCATATACTCATCTGTTTTGTTTCTTAAATTCCACATATGAGTGAAATCATATGGTATTATTTGTCTTTCTCTGAGTTACTTCACTTGGCATAATGCACTGTAGTTCCCTCGACATTTTTGCAAATGGCAAGATTTCATTATTTTTGATGGATGAGTAATATTTCATTGTATATATATCCCACATCTTCTGTATCCATTCATCAGTCAATGGACATTTGGGCTCTTTCAATAGCTTCACTACTGGTGATAATGCTGCTATAGACATTGGGGTGCATGTACCCTTTTGAATCTGTATCATTGTCTCCTTTGGGTAAATAACTAATAGTGCAATGGCCGGATTGTAGAGTAGTTCTTTTTAGCTTTTTGAGGAAACTCCATACTGTTTTTTGAGGAAACTCCATACTGTTTTCCAGAGTGGCTGTACCAGATTGCACTCCCACTTAACAGGGCAAGAGGGTTCCCCTTTCTCCACATCCTCACTAATACATGTTTCTTGTGGTATTAATTTTAGCCATTCTGACAGGTTCCCCCAGACATTCTATCCCCAAATCACTTCTTCATCTTTGATAAATCTTCCTCCTCTGTTATGCTATAATAAACTACCTGCCAAATTATTTTATTCTATCCCCATGACAACTCACATCTATTCCTCCATTACGTAACTAAAACAAAATATTCGGTTTTATTTCTCTTATTACTTTCTTTTACCCATCCGATGCTCCAACCAAGTTAATCTAAGTAGTATCTCTGTAGGTACGCCTTGCTTTCCCATTCATGCCTTTGTTCTGACTATTCCCACTGATAAGTAACACCCTTCCTAACACTGCTTTTTTTTTTTTTAAAATGTTTATTTATTTTTGTGAGAGATAGAGAGAGACAGAGTAGGAGCAGAGGAGGGTCAGAGAGAGAGGGAGAAACAGAATCCAAAGCTGTCTCTAGGCTCTGAGCTGTCAGCACAGAGCCTGACGCGGGGCTCGAACTCAAGAACCGTGAGATCGTGACCCAAGCCGAAGTTGGACGCTTAACCGACTGAGCCACCCAGGTGCCCCTCCTAACACTGCTTCTGCCTCTAAAAATCTATTCATTTTTCAAAATGAGTTTTCTCAGCAATAAAATGTAATTAATATCTATTTCATACAGGATTAAATAAAATGACATTAGTAAATCATTTTAAATGATAATTATTTTTTATTGGTAATATTATTACCCACCTCTTCTATAAAGTACTTTTTTTTTTTGTTCTTCTCAAACTAGAAATAATTTCTTTCTCTCCTGAATATCCATGGGGCATATTTTTCATTCCCCCAGCGTTACTTTCCACATTACATTACAGTTATTTTGCACATGCTTTACCCAATCATAATAGACTCCAAGATCCTTGAGGTCAGGGACCTTTTCTTGGGTATCTTTGTTCCTTCCTCAGGGTACAACATAGTTACATTAAAAGTATTTGCAAAAGCAATGAACAAAATCACCACAGTGGTGATTATGGCTTTATCACAATCTTTACTCACAAATTACATCTTGATGAAATTACAAATTAACAAATCCCATTATACCTACAAATTGCATAGTGAATCATTCATCTGGAGGGTGATTACCTGGATCTTGTTGGGAAGTGTTGGCAGGCTCTCAAAGACAAGTAAAGACCTGAAGAAGGCAGTGCTGTTGTGCAGAAGTAATAAACTGTGAAGAATTTTTGTCCCTGGTGAACCTTTTCAATTCCAGTACCAAATTTCTTATATTCTTTTGGCTATAAGATACACCATTATTTTATCAAATATGAAGAAAAACAGTCTAAGATAGGGAATCTAATAAGATACCCTGGCATAAAGCTGGGATTCCTAAGGGACTACTTGCATTTCTTAACTTTAGTACTGGGAGGGGAAAGAAAAGAAAAATCACGTCTGAGATTTTGAACCACAGCCATTATACAGATATGAGGTCTGAATTCGCACCACTAGTGTGATGTAAAAACCTCAAGAATAAAGTTTAATTTAGAGTGGTACCAGGTCAATAGTAGTCCTAGGTAACTGTTGGAAATAAATGCTTATATAAAAAATTAAACCCAGGCAACACCAATGCCATAGGACGCCATTGATGATACAGAGGTGTTAAATTGTGAAAAATTATCTTCTTAAAATTAATGCAATATGTCTTTTCCATTAAGTATGGAGAAGGCCTGCAAATAACTCAATGAGGGAGATAGAAAAAAACAGACCTCTATTTCCTTGACAGTTTGACCAAGGCCAATTGCTTCTCTTCTAGAGACCAGCTAAGAAGCAGCCTCTGCATTCGGAAAACAGATTCTGAGAAGGTAGGGCATTTCAGGGTCTGTGCTGGTCTCATTGACATGTCTTAGGAAACTCCTAGTAGGAGAAAGCTAGGGTTAAAAAGGAGAGGGTGAGAACCTATTTCTCTAGGTCCAATGTACTGACTCCTTCTACCTGCTAGTGTCTCAGCTTCACACTGAGAAGAGGCTTCCTGCTCTGTTCCCTTGCCTAGGTGTCCACCTCATCTGTTTGATCTCACAGAGCACAACGGGAAGCAGGCCATTCATGCATGCGGACATTTTACATTATGGGACACACGTGCGTGCATGTGTGCACATACATATGCATATGCACACATACACAAGTGCACACACACACCTTGGACACACCTTGGGAAGACTGGCTGACCATTTTTAATACTACTGTGAATAAACCTAAATCCTTAAAATGTGGTGCTGCTTATATGGGAGTTTAAATGACAGCAGACCGGAGGAAGAAAAGTGATCTAGGCACATGCCAAGGGCAGGTTTGAGTGAAATATTTCAGTGGTAGCCTTTGGGCTAGCAAAGTTAGTTTAAGGATTTAGATGCCTACAGGTTAGGAAAGCAGTGAAGCTAGTAGATGAGAATGTGCAGAAAACAAATTAATTCTCTTTGTAGTTTTTTAGAGTGGTAAGGGCAGGTATCCAAATAGAAGCAGAATATGCTTTCAGTGTGACTTGAAATACTGGTCACACAATGTATTACATGCACATGCCAATTGGTTTAATGCAAAACCATGTAAGTGAGCGGGTTGTTTAATACTGTATTGCTCATTGATATAAAGATTCATTACCATTATTGCAGATTTGAGCCAAGTCAGACTATCTGCAAATACTGACCAATTCCCCCAGTTGCCATTTGCCAAGTCAGTGTTGGAGTTTTATGTGCAGTTTGTTGTTACACAACAGGATGCAATCTTGGAATTCACTAAACAAAATAATACAAGAACTGTATGAGGGATATTTGCAAACCAAACTTACCTGTAGGGCAATCAAGATCTAACCTTGGACTTAGCATAATAAAATATCAAAATAAGCAAAACATAGTTTTTGAATACATTTTGACATTTATAAATTATGATAGGCAATCTATAAATTGACTCAAGCCATAAAACAAAAACAAATTGTTTTCCCAAAGGAGGAGTAGTTAACATATTTTAGTTTCAAAGTATTTCTTCCTTAGGTTGTGAGTTGTCTGTCAAGTAACAATTTGTCTGTGGGTGTGTGTGTTGTGTGTGTGTGTGTGTGTGTGTACGTGTAGCATAGAATAAGTACTGTTAGTCATCTACGTTTCAAATGGTCTACTCCATCTGGGTGTTCTGCATGACATATTACGTATGAAACCAAGATCATTATCTTGCTCACTTTCCAAACATACTGGATACGTTATCTCCATCTGCTTGTACGATCTCAGGTAAAACCAATAAAGTTGCTCAAATCAAATGCATTCTTGATTTTTTCTTTCTCACCTCAATATAGTCAATCAACCAATACATACGGTGTCTCTTACAATATCTCTCCATCTCCTTCTCTTTACAATACTAGTATAGTATTGTAAATACTTAGTATACTACTTAGTATAATAATATTGTAAATTATTAATATAACCTCTGAATGGCCTTCTCCCATTAGCATATTTTCTATAATACAACCAAAATTATCTCAAGCAAAGATGTAATTGTTTAGGTTCTTTGATGCTCAGGGAAGAAAAGTAAAAACTTCTTAGCTTAGCTTAATGATCTGGCTTAAAATGACTTTCTACTATCATCTCTAGTCATTACTCCCCAGGAACCCCAGAATCTAACCACAGCTGCTAGGGATTTCTCAATGCTGCCCAGTCTTAGTTTGTTTGCCTGTTTATTTATTTATATTTAATTTTATTTTATTGCTGTAGAGCACTTAACATGGGATCTATTGTTATTTATAGGGACAATGTTGTACAGCAGATCTCAAGAACTTATTCATCTTGCTTAACTGAAACTTTATGCTTGTTGATTAGTAATTCCCCATTCCCAGCACCTAAAACCACTATTCCACTCTGATTCTATAAGCGTGACTATCTTACTTACCTCACATACAGCCCTTGTTTCACATAGTTGTTTCCTCTGCCTAAAAGGCTCTGTCCTCTTTTGTCCAGTGGAAAACTCCCACTTATCCTTCAAGGCTACGATCATATGTCATCTATATTTTCAGGCTGTTCATGATCACCTTCATCCCGTCCTTCCACCCCTCTCCATCTGTGTTCCCACATATCTCTATTTGAGTAGTAATAACATTATTATACTCAAAACTGATAGGCAATAAGCATGACTTTCAGCCATGCCAGCTATACATAACCAGTCATGTTCTGATTGGTTGGTATAATTATTAAACATTCTGAATGGCGCTCCTGATTATAGGTCTTATTTCATATCTATCTCTACCATGATGAGGTGCGATGAAGGGTCGGGGCTGTGTATCTTATTCATCCTCATATCTTCAGGGACTGGCATAAGGCCTGTATATAGGTATGCCCTTCAGTTTGGTGAAATAAATAAAATGAGACAATCAGTCTTCATAGTAATTCTCTGAAAAGTATTATTTTAATAATTACTTTTATCTTAATAATGATGAAGTTTGTCTGATTTATATCAAAATGATCATGAACCTCTTTGATGATCAAAATTATACTCTCGATTTGATGAGTTCAGGAGCCAGATATAACAGGTGGTTTGGGTAATCTTGTGACTTTTCCTTCTTGAAATTGTGTTGGGAAAGCCTGAACATTGGAATCAGACAAACCTAAAATTGAATTGAGAGCAATCTCATAAAAACTATGTGATTTTGGTAACCTGTTCAAGACCAATTTTCTCTTCTTCGAAAACAGAAAATAGACACCTCCTCTATAGAGTTGTTATGAGAACTAAGTGAGATAGTGTATTTAAGTATGTGGCATATAATCCTACATGAACAGTAAGCTTTGATGTACTTGGAACTAACTTAAGGTAGTAAATAAAGTTTCCATTTTGAATGCCAATCTCTCCCATCAGAAAGAGAGCAAGAAAAGGCACACGAGGTGCATATCCCCTGGCAGCATCCTGTAGAAGCTGTACATAGTCCATCACGTGGACAACACGCCTGGTACTATCAGCCAGTTCTGACTGTGGCTGCTAAGAAATTCTCATATGGCTGGTGTTATGTTCTAAGGATAAGTTAAAGAGCCAAGACAGCTCTTCATTTGCAAAACAAGAACTACTGGTGTTTTATCCCTAAAGCATCTGGTTTTAAAACACCTGAATGCATTTTCAATGGAGCAACTTTTGCTGATGAAATATGAGGAGCAACAAAGTAATATAGTTGTTGTCAAGTTGTCAAGATTGGTAATGTCATCAGAATTATTTTATTTATATAACCCTCTGAATGTGTTAGGACTGAAAGCTTGCCCCCAAGATCAGTTCCTCATAAAATAAGAATGTCTACTCTGCCACTTCTATTCAACATTGTACTGGAAGTTGGATCCAGAGAAATTAGGCAGCAAAAGAAATAACATGGATTCAGGTTAGAAAGGAAGAAGTAAAACTATCTCTACTTGCAAATGACATGATCCTACATAGACAAAATCCTGAAGAATCAACTAAAAATCTATAAGAAAAACCAAGTTCAGTGAGGTTGCAGGGTATAAGGTCAATATGCAAAAAATCAATGGTCTTACTATACATTTGTATGACCAATCGAAAAATAAAATTAAGAAAAAAAATCCATTTACAATAGCATTAAAGAACAAATACTTAAGAATACGTCTAGCAAAGTGCAAAACACGCACTATGAAAACTATAAGACATTGTTAAAAAAATTAAAGAAGATCTCAATAAATGGAAAGACATCTTCTGTTTGTATACTGGAAGACTTAACACTGTTAAGATGGCTATACTCCCCCAACTGATCTACAAATTCAGTGTAATACTATCAGAATCCCACCTGGCTTCTTTGTAGAAATTTTAAATTGATCCTAAAGTTCATATTGAAGCTCAAGGGGCCCAGAATAGCCAAAACCATCTTTTTTTTTTTTCGTTTTTTTTTATTTAAAATAGTTTATTTTCAAATTGGTTTACATAAAACACCCAGTGTTCATCCCAACATGTGCCCTTTTTTAATGCCCATCACCCCCTCTCCCCCCCCATCTCCCTCACCCTCAGTTTGTTCTTAGTCTTTGAGAGTCTCTTATGTTTTATCTCCCTCCCTCTCTGTGTCTTTTTTTTCTTTCCCCTCTTCCCCTCCCCCTGGTTTTTGCTTAGTCTCACAAAGTCCACCTATTCGTGGAAACATATGGTATCTGTCTTTTTCTGACTGACTTATTTCACTTAACATAATACCCTCCAGTTCCATCCATGTTGCTACGCATGGCCAGATTTCATTCTTCCTCATTGCCACATAGTAGTCCATTGTATATATGTACCACATCTTCTTTATCCACTCGTCAGTTGATGGGCACTTAGTTTCTTTCCATGTTTTGGCTATTGTCGAAAGTGCTGCTATGAACATTGGGGTACACGTGCTCCTATGCATCAGCATTCCTGTGTCTCTTGGGTAGATTCCTAGCAGGGCTATTGCTGGATCATAGGGCAAAACCATCTTTAACAATATGAAAAAGCTGAAGGACTCACACTTCCTGATTTTAAAACCTACTATAAAGCAACAGTAGTCAAGGCACTATGGTACTGACATAAAGATGACATACATCAATGGACTAACCAACTAAGAACTAACCAACTAAGAATTCTGAAATACACACTCGCCTGTATGGTAAATCGATTTTTGTGCTACAGGACTGGGTGCTTAAACTATTCAATGGGGGAAAGAATAATCTTTTCAATAGGTGGTGGTGAGCCTACTGGACATTCACATGCAGTAGAATAAAACTGAATCCCTACCTCATACCATATACAGAAATTAGCTCAAATTGGATCAGAGATCTAAATTTCAGAGCTAAAATGCAACAGTCTTAGAAGAGAATATAGTAGTAAACCTACATGACCTTGGATTTGGCAACAGATTCTTAGATAAGACATTAAAAGCATGAACAACAAAAGAAAAAAAAAGACAAATTGGAATTCATCAAAATTAAAAACTTTTGTTCATTAAAGGACATTATTAAGAAAATGAAAAACAATCCAAAGAATGATAGGAACTATTTGCATAGCATATATCTGATATGGGACTATCTAGAATATCTTAGAAATATATTACGACTCAACAAAACATATCAATAACTCAATTTAAAAATAGGCAAAAGATCTGAACAGGCATTTCTCTCAAGAATATATATAGGTGGCCAATAGGTACATGTCATTGTTCCTCATTAAGGAAATGCAAATCAATACCACTTCACACACACTGGAATGGCTATTATTAAAAAGACAGATGATAACAAGTGTTGGTGAAAATGGGGAGAAATCAGAATCTTCAAACAATGTGGGGGTAACGTAAAATGGGGCAGGCACTTTGATAATCAGTCTGGCAATTGCTCAAAAAGTTAAACAGAGTCACAATTTGACCAGCAATCCCACTCTATGTATAAAACTAAGAGAAATGAAAACACATGTCCACACACACACAAAAAAACTGTACAAAAATGTTCATCTCATGTCTATAGAGACAGAAGTTAGATTCGTGTTTGCCTTGGGCTGTGGGGCTGGGGAAGTGAGAAAGTGAGAGCTAAAGGATACACAGAGTCTTCTGAGGAAGATTAAAATGTTCTAAAATTAATTGTTGGGATGGTCGCACAACTCTACGAATATACTAACAGACATCGAATAGCACACTTTAAATGGGAGAGTTGTATATAAATTATCTCTGAATAAAGTTATTAAACAATAATTATTATAATAATAGCAACTATATTACTAGTGCTCCTTGGTAAACAGTCTGGGAATTCTAAGGCAATTAACATGGCAGGCATATACACCTACTGGCACAAAACATACCTGGTATGTTATTGACTTAGAATCCCCAAGCAATGCATGGGGCACCTGGGTGGCTCAGTCAGTTAAGTGTCAGACTTCAGCTCAGGTCATGATCTCACAGCCTGTGAGTTCGGGCCCAGCATCAGGCTCTGGGCCTGGAGCCTGCTTCAGATTCCGTGCCTCCCTCTCTCTCTGCCCTTCCCCTGAACATAGTCTGTTTCTGTCTCAAAAAGAAAATAAAAACATAAAAAAAAAAAAGAATCCTCAAGGAATGCTCATTAGGTTCTCATTTTCATAGCATGGAATGCAATTCTTTGCAGTAATCTTCAAATTTTAACATACATAAATCAACTAGGGAGTGTATTAAAATGCAGATTCCTGGGCTCCAGGACTACAGATCTAATTTCAGAAGGTTTGAGATGAGGCTTAGCTATCTGCATGTTAAACAATCCCTCTTCTAAAGCACTGGGCAAATACTACTTCAAAGAAATATTTTAATACTAGTAAAGAAATTGCAGCGTGTTTGCAGCTCTCTGGATAAGTTACTGAGAAGTTAGAAGTATTTCTGCTTTTCAGTTTGAAAAACATCTGGGGCATATGAGAGGGACATTTTTTACTAATCTCAGAGCTTGTGCTTGAGGTGAGGAGATCACTGGGAGACTTCTCCAGGAACAAAGGAGCTGGCTGGCACCATTTCCCTTCCCAGCCCCTGAGCTGGACACATGGAGATCTGTGGGAATCAGCAGGGCTCCAGTACTTGTTACCTAACTTGCTAATAGCATGTCCTGTCCCCACATTCTCCTGAGGACATGTTCCCTATAGCCAGACCTTGGTCCCCAGTCTCCTCCCACAGCAGACCCATGGAAACCTTGCTTACATCATGTGTCCTGACCCTGCATGCTTCTGTGGATCCCTCTCCTTCAACCTAGCCTACCTTGGTCCCCTGTGGCTGCAGCTCCCATCCCACAGTGGACCAACATAGACTTTGCTATCCTTGTGCACCCAGACCCCATGTTCAACTGCAGACCTGCCCTCTCCATAAGCCCCTGGCCAGAGCCCATCCAAAGTGGTGCCACAAGCCTGGCATTGTGCGAGCAGCACCAACAGGGACCAGCACACTCCAAATGACTCCTGCCCTGGGAAGAGGGTAAGATAACTACATACCCAGTTCTGACTGCAGCCCCAGCAATGGGCCAAGGGCGGACATCTAGTCTGATTGCAGGCCCCACCGATCAACAAAAGCTTGTCAGGGGACAAAACAGGGAAATCACTCTGCAGTTCTGTACTACTGCATCTCTGGATAACACCTGATCTGTTTCAAATCAAGGCCAAGGTGGTCCCACACTGGCCCAATAACAAAACAGGGACCAAACATTGCCCACAACAATCAAAGAAAGACATTGCAGACAATTGGACTGAAGGCAAAAGCAGCTTAGCTACAAGAGCAGGATGCACACGACACACACAAGAGATACTCCTAAAGTGCCAAGTTCTGACGAACAAGGGACATTATACTACAGGGCACTACAGGACTTCTTCCTAAGGCCACTACTTTCAAGAGCAGGAGTGTTACTAACACACAGAAGCAGAAATAGAGAGTTACACAAAATGAAGAGACAGAGGAGTATGTCCCAAATGAAAGAATAGAGAAAAGTCAGAGCAAGAGAGCTAAAAGAAAGGGAGATAAGTAATATGCCTAAGAGAGAATTAACATAATGGTCATAAAGATATTTACTGGACTAGAGAAAAGAGTGGAAAACATCAGTGAAATCCTCAACAAAGAGAAACCATTAAAAAAATAAAAGAACCAATCAGAATAAAAAACTCAATAAATGAAATAAAAAATAAATAGTAGTCTAGACGAAGGAGAAGAATGGATCAGGGACCTGGAGGGCAGGGTAAAGGAAAGCAATTAAGCTACTGAACAGGAAGTATAAAAACGATAACAACAAAATGAAAATAGACTTGGGGAACTCAGTGACACAATAACACTCACATCATAGGGATTCCAGAAGGAGAAGAGAGAGAAAAAGGGCAGAAACTTTATTTGAATAAATAATAGCTGAAAAGTTCCCAAATCTGGGGAAGGAAACATACAACCAAATCCAGGAAGCACAGAAAGCCTTCTAAAAAAAGTCAACTCAAGCAGGTCCATACCAGTAGACATAGTAGTTAAAATGTCTGATAAAGCATTAACACACACACACACATGCACGCACACACACACACACACACACACACACACACAAAGATGGGCAGGAGGGGGAAGAAAACCATTATATATAAGGAAAACTCCATAAGGCTATCAGCAGATTTTTCAGCTGACAGCAGGCCAGAAGGAAGGGGCATGATATATTCAAAGTGCTGAAAGAAAAAAAAAAAAAAAGGGCAACCAAGAATACTCTATCCAACAAGTCTATCATTCAGAATGGAAGGAAAGGTAAAGAGTTTCCTGGACAAATGAAAGTTAAAGGAATTTGAGACCACTAAACCAGCCCAACAAGAAAGGTTAAAGGGGACTCTCTGAGTGGAAAGGAAAGATCATAAGCAGGAGTAAGAAAGGCAGGAAGCACGAAAGCAGTAAAATTAAGTATATCTATAAGAATCAGTCCAGGATTCACAAAATAAAATGATGTACAGTATGATATCATATACCTAAAACATGGGGAGGTGAGATGGGAGAGGGGTATAGAATGTGTTGAAACTTAAAAGACTATCACCTTGGGATGCCTCTGTGGCTCAGTAGGTCAAGCGTCTGACTTCAGCTTAGGTCATGATCTCACAGTTCATGGGTTCCAGCCCCACGTTGGGCTCTGTGCTGACAGCTGAGAACCTGGACTCTGTCTTTCTTTATCTCTGCCCCTCCTCCACTCACACACTCTCTCTCTCTCTTGAAAATAAACATAAAAAAAAAAAGACTATCACCTTAAAATAAACCGCTATATGCATCAGATGTTATACAGAAACCTAACGGTAACCACAAATCAAAAATTAGTAATAGATATGCAAAAATAAAGAAGGAATCCAAGTACATCACTAAAGAAAGCCTCTAAACTGAGAGAAGAGATCAAGAGAAGAAAGGAACTGAGAAGAAGCACAAAACAACCATAAAATAAGTAACAAAATGTCAATAAGTACAAATACTTACCAATAATTACTTTGATTGTAAATGGATTAAGCGCTCTAAATCAAAAGCCATAGGGTGACAGAATTGATAAAAAAGCAAGACCCATCTACATTCTACATATAAGAGTCTCATTTCAGACCTAAAGACACATGCGGTTTAAAGCGAAGGATTTGAAAAACATTTATCAAGCCAAATGGAGGTGAAAAGAAAGCTGGAGTAGCAACACATATCAGACAAAATAGCGTTGAAGACAAACACTGTAACAGAAGACCAAGATGGACACTCTATAATTATAAAGGGAACAATTCAACAAGAAGATACAACAATTGTAAATATTTATGCACCCAACATAAAAGCAACCAAATACATAAAGTAACTAATAACAAACATAAAGGAAGAAATCGATAGCAATACAATAATAGTGGGGACTTTAACACCCCAATGATATCAACAATTCTATCATCCAAACAGAAAATCAACAAGGCAACAGTAGCTTTGAATGATACATTGGACCAGATAGATCAAACAGATATATTCAGAATATTCCATCTTAAAACAGCAGAATATATATTCTTTTCAAGTTCACAGGGTACATTCTCCAGAACAGACTACTTATTGGGCCACAAAGAGGTGAAAATTAGAAAAAATTAAAGTCATACCATACATCTTTTCTAACCACAAGGCAATGAAACTAATAATAAATCACAAGAAAAAATTTGGAAAGATACCAATAGATGGAAGTTAATTAACATGCTCTTAAACAGTGAGTGGATCAACCAAGGAATCAAAGAGGAAATCAAAAGGTACATGGACACAACTGAAAATGAAAACACAATTGTCCAGGGTGCCTGTGTGGCTCAGTCAGTTGGGCGTCCGACTTCAGCTCAGGACATGATCTCACGGTCTGTGAGTTCTAGCCCTACATTGGGCTCTGCGCTGACAGCTCAGAGCCTGGAGCCTGTTTCACATTCTGTGTCTCCCTCTTTCTCTGCCCTCCCCTATTCATGCTCTGTCTGTGTGTCTCTCTCAAAAATAAACATTTAAAAAATTAAAAGAAAAACCACTGTTGTCCAAAATCTTTGGGATGCAGCAAAGTTTTAAGAGGGAAGTTTACAGTAATCCAGGCCTAACCTGGGAAGCAAGAAAAATGTCAAATAAACAACCTAACCTTACACCTAGAGAAGTTAGAGAAAGAAGAATAAACAAAGGCCAAATCCAGTAGAAGGAAGGAAATAATAAAGATTAAGATAGAAATAAATGAAATACGGACTAAAAAAACAAAAGAATAGATCAATGAAACCAGGAGCTAATTCTTCGAAAAGATCAACAAATTTGATAAACCTTTAGCCAGATTCATCCAAAACAGAGAGAGAGAGAGAGAGAGAATTCCAAATAAAATCAGAAATGAAAGAGTGGAAATAACAATGAGCACCATAGAAATACAAAGACTTATAAGATAATATTATGAAAAATTAATTACACGTTAACTATGTGGACAACGAAGAAGAAATGGATAAGTTCTTAGAGACATATAACCTCTCTCCCAATAGTGAATCAAGAAGAAATAGAAAATTTGAACAGACTGATTACCAGCAATGCAACTGAAACAGTAATCAAAAACTCACAACAAAAATCCAGGGTTAGATAGCTTCACAGGCAAATTATATCAAACCTTTAAAGAAAAGTTAATACCTATTTTTCTCAAACTAATCCAAAAAAAAATAGAAGAGGAAGGAAAGCTTCCAAATTCACTCAAGACCAGCATTACCCTGAAACCAGATAAAGACACTACAAAAAAAGAGCACTATAGGCCAGTATCTCTGATGAACATAGATGCAAAAGTCCTCAACAAAATATTAGCAAACTGAATCCAACAATATATGAAAAAATCATTCACCACAATCAAGTGAGATTTATTTTTGGGGTACAAGTGTTGTTCAATATTCACAAATCAACATTATACATCACTCAACAAGAGAAAGGATAAAAAACATATCATCTCAATAGATGCAGAAAAAGAATTTGACAAAGTACAACATTCCATTCATGATACAAACCCTCAACAAAGTAGGTTTAGAGGGAACAAACCTCAACATAATAAAGGGCACATATGAAATACCCACAGGTATATCATACTCAGTGGTGAAAAACTGAGAGCTTTTTCCCAAGAGCAGGAACAAGATGAGATGTCCAGTCTCACCACTTTTATTGAACGCAGCATTGTAAGTCCTAGCCACAGCAATCAGACAAGAAAAAGAAGTAAAAGGCACCCAAGTTGGTAGAGAAGTAGTAAAACTCACTATTTGTAGATGACATGATACTATACATAGAAAACCCTGAAGTTACACTAAAAACTATTAGAACTGATAAATGAATTGAATGAAGTCACAGAATACAAAATTAAAATACATAAATCTGCTGCATTTCTATTCACTAAGTATAACATAACAGAAAGAGAATTTAAGAAAACAATTATATTTACAATTGCACCAAAAAAAATAAATAAAACACCTAGGAATAAACTTAATCAATAAGATGAAAGACCTGTACTCTGAAATCTATAAACCAATGATGAAAGAAATTAAAGACAATGCAATAAATAGAAAGATATTTCATACCACCTAAAGCAATATATAGATTTAAAGCAATGCTTATCAAAATACCAACAGCATCTTTCACAGACCTAAATCAAATAATCTTAAAATTTTTATGAAAGCACCACAAAACCCAAATAGCCAATACAATCTTGAAAAAGAAAAACAAAATTGGAAATAATTACAATCCAAGATTTCAATACATACTACAAAGCTATAATAGTCAAAACAGTATGGTATTGGCACAAAAACAGACACAGAGAAGCCAGAAATAAACCCATGATTATATGGCCAATTAATCTTTGACAAAGGAAGCAAGAATATGCAATGGTAAAAACAGAGTCTTTTCAACAAATGGTGTTGGGGAAAAACTGGAAAACTTCTACATGTAAAAGAATGAAACTGGACCATTTTCTTGTACAATACACAAAAATAAATTCAAAACGGATCAAAGATCTGAACACCAGACTTGAAATCTTAAAATCTTAAAAGAGAGCACAGAGAGTAATTTCTCTGACATCAGCTACAGAAACATTTTCTACATATGTCTCCTGAGGCCAGGAAAACAAAAGCAAAAAGAAACTACTGAGACTACAGTAAAATAAAAAGTTTCTGGACAGGAAAGGAAACTATCAACAAAACTAAAAGATAATCTACTGAATGAGAAAAGATATTTGGAAATGATATATCTGATAAAGGGTTAGTATCCAAAATATATAAAGAACTTATACAACTCAACACCAAAAAACCCACAAATAATCCAATTAAAAAATGGGCAAAAGACATGAAGACATTTCTCAAAAGAAGACATATAATTAGGCAACAGACATACAAAAATATGCTTACCATCACTTATCATCAGGGAAATGCAAATCAAAATTACAATGTGCTATCATCTCACACCTGTCAATGGCTAAAACCAATAGTATAAGAAATAACAAGTGTTGGCAAGGATGTAGAGAAAAAGGAAATCTTGTGCACTATTGGTAGAAATGTAAATTGGTGCAGCCATTGTGGAAAAGAGTATGGAGATTCCTCAAAAAATTAAAAATAGAACTCCATATGATCTTGTAATTCCACTTTTGGTATTTATCTAAAGAACATAAAAACACTAATTCAAAAAGATGTATGTGCCCCTAAGTATGCTGCAGCATTGTTTACAGTAGCCAAAGTATGGAAGCATCCTAAGTGTCCATCAATAGATGAGTGGATAATGAAGGGAGTACATATGTATATAATATTACTCAGCCACAAAATGAATGAAATCTTGTCATTTGGAGCAACCTGGATGGATCTAGAAAGAATAATGCTAAGTGAAATAAGTCAGTCAGAGAAAGACAAATACCATATAATTTCAGTCATAGATGGAATTTAAGACATAAAACAAACAAAGAAAAAAAGAGACAAACCAAAAAAATAAAATAAACTCAACTACAGAGAACAAACTGGTGGTCACCAGAGGTGGGGAAGGCGGGATGGTTGAAATAGGCAAAGGGGATTAAGAGTACACTAATCATAATGAACACTGAGTAATGTACAGAATTGTTGAATCGCTGTATGTATACCTCAAGTGAAAATAACACTGTCAATATGTTAACTACACTGGAATTAAAGTACAAATTAAAGGTATACCTGAGTGGCTCAGCTGGTTAAGCATCTGACTTTGGCTCAGGTCATGATCTCACTGCTCATGAGTTCAAGCCCCACATCAGGCTCTCTGCTGTCAGTACATAATCTGCTTCAGATCCTCTGTCCCTCTCTCTTTCTGCCCCTCCCTGCACTTTCTCTCTCTCTCAAAAAAAAATAAATATCAAACAAATACAAATTAAATACAAAATAGAAGCCTTTCAGTTTTTTTTTTCTTTCTTGGCAATGGATTCTGGACAAGTAGGGAGAGTCTTTCTGTAGCTGATCCATGTAGGCTGAAATACAAGTTTCTTCTTTAAAAAAAAATACAAGTCTTACTTTACACATAGAAGAAAAAATAAGTAGTTGAGTTTTCCTCAAATTGGAGACCCATTTTTATTGTCTTATGGATGAATTAATGAAATCATTAAACCACACTTAATACACACATACCCTGCCTATTGAGAGAAAGGGACAATGCTTAAAATGAGATCTCAATACACAGGAAAATTAAAACTTTATTGTTTTTTGATAAAAAAAATCATGAAACCACATGCAACCACATAGCTAAAAAAATTTAAAAATATAACGACCTAAATCTGGTATTTAAATAAAATGCCGTATCAATATTCTGTAAGCACAGCTGTGGAAAAGCATATCTGTATTTGATTAACAGTTGTTTTTATAGTACCTGTTAATCATAGAATTTTAGATTTAGTAGATACTTTGAAGTGCTGAGTTTGAAATACATATGAATCCCATCCTTGAGGAACTTTATATGATATATAATAAACTATTTGAATTATATAACAAAATACTTAAGAATATTTTATTATTATAGGAACAGAGACTTGTTTTGACCCTTTTAAATCCCCTTGCTATAATTTGTTACTGAGTCTTATAATATCTCATTTTCAAACATGTTTTGGATTTACTGCATCTATTTTATTCCTAATGATTCAACTCTAATATTTTGTCTTGTTAATTGAAACCTGGATTAGTAAACCAGCCTTCGCTGAGATAGGGAGCAAAGGTAGAGACTGCCTGCAGGCGAGGCGTGTCTGGCAAGAGGCTGGTGAGTCTGGGGCCGGCAAGGACAGAGGAGGGGTTACAGAGTGATGGGAGATGAGTGAGAGCTGATGGAGAGGCCAGATCCTCAGGGTCTTATCATCATGGGAAGAACGTGAGAGAGAGAAGGAAAGTCATCAGAGGGCTTTGAACTGAGGAGTGACAGGATCTGACTTCTGTTTTAAGATGCCCACTTTGGCTCTGTATTGAAAATAGTCCGAGGGAGAGCAAGAATCAGAGAGACTGGAGAGGTGGAGACTGTTGCCATCATCCAGCGAGAGCTGACGGTGCTGGGCACCACCAGGGGTAGCAGTGGAGGTGATGACATATGGTCAGATTCTGGATATATTCTGGAGGAAATGCTGGCAGAATGGGCTGGTAGATTAGATGTGAAGTGTGAGAGAAGTCGAGATGACTCCAGGGATTTAGGTCTCAGCAACTACAGTATTTAAGCTGTCAGTGAATGGATGGATGGATGGATGGATGATGATGATGATGATAATAATAATAATAAATTATCTATTCATCAGTACACTGATAGATTATCTATTTATCCATGCAACATAGTCATGATTTTTCTCACTTAAAGTGAGATTGAGCTAATCAGAAATTGTGAAAGAGTAGCTAACTAGCTTACCTAAGGTTACCTTGCTAAGAAGGGACAAGCTTGGCCTTGAGACTTGCTCAATGAAACCACTGAGCCTATTCTCTTTGCCCTATAGCACAGTGGCTCCTGCGCACATCTCAACTTTTTGGTCAGCAAAAGTACTACAGTGTTTTGGATTTTGAGAATTCCCAGATCTTACATAATCAAAGATATTTTGTAGACCTAATCAGGAATGCAGTGTCTGGCCCCACATCCTGCAAATGTGCCACAATGTAATGCTTTGATAAAGAGTAAAGTACTTTGCATTTTAAGGTCTTTTTGTCAAATGCAAAGAACGATTAATTAAAAAAATACAACTGGTTGAAAATTTTTTGAGAACTTGAACATAAAACTGGCTTCAAAGTTGATTATACGAGGGAAGTCTTATTTGCATTTGTTTTCTTTGGGTCACCTAGAAAATGTAGATTTTCATAAATAGACTGAGATGTAATACTTATTCAGCAAGGAGTATTTTTCTTAGGGTGAGAAATGCAAATTTGGTGCTAGATACGAATTCTAAAATATTACATTTATATCAGATTTCCAAAATTTTTTGTATCAAAAGAAATACAAGTTGAAACACTTTCCAAGTAAAATGGATTATACCTGCTGAAAGTATTACTGGTTCTCATTTAAGTTGCTGATTTTTTAAGAAGAGTGACCTTGAGGACAGCTGCCAGTTGGCACAGAACACGATGGAGATGAGAAGAGAGATGTGAGCCAAAGCAAACACCTGAGTCTACCAAGTGGACTCTTTTATGTCTCCATAAGGCATTTGGGGTCTTGGATTTGAACATTCCTTCCAAAAGGCTCATCTTCAGCAAACTCCCTGCTAGTTTAGATTCCCTGGCATTTTACAAAACCTGGCAGCATCCTTCGGTCCTGCTTGTTAAGACTTGCAAAGTACTATGGGCTCAGGCTGCGATCTTCAGCTGAATTTGGATATAGGAAATTAGCAATTACAAAGTGTTCTTTCTGCCAAAAATCACATGCTGCCACCATTACTTTGCTCTCTGATGAAACAGGTCATTTTAATCCTTTGTAGTAGGTGGAACAATGTGTACTGAACCAACCAAAAGGGAAAATACTTTTTAACTCAAGGGAGATATTTTCAGCCACCACATGTAAACTTATGTACATAATAGGAAAAGCAATCCTTCCCTCCACCCAAGTACAACTTTTTAAGTAATCTTGAAATCCAATTGGCAAAATCCCCCCCACTTTAGTAAGAGATTGTAAATTCACCAAACTTTAATACCACCAGACTACACTAAACTGGGTTTTTAAGTGCCAAGTGCAAAGAGATGTGAAGCAATTAGACAGGAAATTGTGTTTATTTGAACTTTAAGATATTGCCTCATTCACTTTTTTCCACTGGCAAGGATCGCATGGCTAGAGTGACGCAAGGTTGTTCACATTGATTGTGCTGTTGATTTGTACGGGGCATTGGTCTGATTAGTGAATCGAATAATTCTACAGCTGATGGTACCTTTGCCATTATCTAGTGAAACTTTCTAATTCTACATATGAGGTAACTAGAGTCCAGAGGATAAACTCACTTGCCATCTGCCTTTCAGTTAGCTGGTGACAGTCAGGTCTGGAAGTTTTCCTATCTCACTGTCTTGAATAGAAGAGAAAGATCCAGCATCCTATGTTATTTGGAGACTTGTATATCCCCTTCTGCTTTTAAGTAAGATCCAAACATTTGAGGGACGCTCTGGGGAAAGGATATTGTCAAAGGCAAGGAGTCTTTACATTGTAAAAATACTACTTTGATTTTTTTCTTGTTTTGCTTTTATTTTGTTTTCTTTCCATCTGTTTTATGATGTTGAAAATTCCCTATGGTATCTACTCAGCCACTCGAGCCCGCAACCAGATCACCAACTAGATCACCCACCCACTAGATCACCAACTCTTAAACCATTTGGCTTCCAAACAGCTCTTAGATCTTGCCTTCACTCTCCATCCTCACGAACAGTGCCTTAACACAGTACATACTATTTCTCACTACAGTACTGCAGTAGTCTCTTACTGGCTTCCCTTGCTTCCAGTGTCTTATTTCTCGGTGACAAAAACTGCCATTTGTCCTCCATTTCCCCTTTTTTCTGTGATATACCCCTGCTTACTTTGCAGCTGGATGTGACCATGTGACTAAGATCTGGCCAATTGGAGGTAGGTAGAAGAGTCATGTGGCAGTTCCCGAGCTCAGTTGGTGGGCACCTTTGCCCTCTTTTACTGTGTCCCTACTCAACTTTGCTACCCGGATACTGCCATCTTACACATTAGGAGAGCCATACGTGACAGCAACATATGTGAGCAATAATACAGTAAGAGACTGAGTCTTTTTAAAAAATTTTTAATGTTTATTTATTTTTGAGAGAGGGAGAGAGACAGAGCATGAGTGGGGGAAGGGGAGAGAGAGAGGGAGACAAAGAGTCCAAAGCAGGCTCCAGGCTCTGAGCTGTCAGCACAGAGCCCAACGCGAGGCTCAAACTCACAAACCACGAGATCATGACCTGAGCCGAAGTCGGATGCCCAAGTGCCCCTGAGTCTTTGACACCATGGAGCCTCTGATGCCAGATCAGCTCTGAACTGGATCTCTGGACTACTTTTCTAAAGCAGTGTTATTTTGGGTTACTGTCAATCCAGCCAATTCTAATACCATACCGCTGAGCACCTAAATTTCACAACATTTTGAAGGTAATATTTCTGAAATATAGATTTGATCATGTCCCATACTTAAATGGCTTCCTATTGCTCATAAAGTTCAAAGCCCATGACGAACCTTCACAAGACATGGACTTTTTCTGGAGCCTAAATCTCTCTTCATGCTTCTTCTTTGTGTTTTAAACTCCAGCGATACTGAATCATCTGCAGTTACCTGAACTCACTGTAACCTCCAGGCTTTGGCTCATCCTAGTTCCTCTGGATGGAAATTTTCTATTTATCCTTTAAAAATCAGTTTTGATGCTTTCTTCTTCCCCTCACACACTGAGCTCTTAAGTTAATCATTCTCTCTCTATGTGACTTTCACCTAGTTCTTGACTTTATTATTGCCCTTATACTACATAGTATTTATTTCTCTATATCTATGTTTTCTTGCCTGGACTATAAATCCATTGAAGAAGAAACCAGTACTTTTTTTCCATTTTCTTTCTTCCTTTTTTAGGGCTGGAGGAGGGGATATTGCCTAGGCCCTCGATAACTGTTTGTTGAACTGACTTAATTTGAATCGAATTCTTAAGGGTGTTTTGGGAAAGAGAGTGAGAGAACAGGAACTCGGTGCAAAGTAGTAAAGTTTATTTTTAATTAGCTTATATATAACCAGTAATATGCTTGGATCCTAATTACTAGTGTTTACTAGGCACCATGGCTTGGGCAGCAAATGAGAATATTTATAATTTATCTCATTATTTCATATTATATTTCCATGAACCCAGAAGACCAGAAGTTCTTCTATGGTATATATTTAGGCTACTGAAGAGAAAAGAATATAAAAGAACTGGCCATGCCTCAAAGGCAGTAGACGTAAAGTGTGGATGTATTAAAGTTAATTCATGATTATAACAAACATAAAACGTTCAGGGATAAGGTAGCAATAAAGCAAAAATAAATCTGCTACCATAGAAACTAACTAGCAATTTAGTGAAATCTCCTGACTCACCTGGAATTAACATAGAGAGATTTGTAAATTCGGGTAAAATGGAAGACATAATTTGGACGAGAATTATTTTTTTAGGTTTATGTTTCAACTGATAACCCAGTGTTAATTTCAGTTATAGGCAAAGCTTTAGGACTATAGTAAGATGGACCCCAATGCTGGACTCTGCAAGACAGGATATGAGATCAGGCTAAGTCTCACAAACAGTGTTGATCTAAAGAAGCAACCTGCCCCTCAAACAAAAAAAAAAAGCAACACCTAAAAGAATATATAGACAGTAAAGTTCAAATTAGACCACATTAAACTATATTGTTTAGGAATACATACATAGAAGACAAAACTATCAAGAGAAGCAAGGAAATGATTATGAGGAAAATCAAAAAAATGGTTTCCTCCGGAGCAAAACTGAAGTTGAATTAGAGCTGAGCTAGAGGAGGACACGTGCAGGGACCCTGGAAATGTATATTTCATGATGTAGGTTGTAATTACACAAAGTATTTCCCTGAAATTAAGTTGTACTTTGAGATTGCATATTAAATTGTACATAGACATTCACACACCATTTTTTATATACTACTATATTTCACAATTAAAATGGGAGGAAAGCCTGTATATCAATAAGTAAAAGTAAAATATTTCAATAGGAAAATGGGCAAAAAATCAGCACTGAGTGGTCATTAAATATGAAAAATATGTTCCATATCATTAGTAATTAGGGAAACAAAAATTAAAAATACAATGAGAACCTGTTATTAACCCATCAAATGTGATTAGAAAGTACGACAATATCTTAGTGAGACTATGGAAGAATAGAAACTCCTGTATGCTACTGGAAACCAAATTTAAAAATAACCGAGGCAGTATCTAGCAGAACTAACACATGTGTTCACCATAGCTCAGCAATGACTCTTCAAGATACATGGATAAGTATGTTTATGTCAACATCATTTATAACAGCAACATTTTGGAAACAATCCATATGTTGATCAATAGAAATAATAACATTTTGACATAAAAAACCATTTATCCATCTGACAAAAGTAAAATATAGATTAACTAGAGCTACACACATCTACATGAATGACTCTCATAAACGTATTAAAGAAAACAAGTTACCAGGAAAAAAAAGTATGATGTCTTTTATGTAAAATTGAAAAATTACAAAATTATATTACACACACATAGACACACATGTTAGAGATGCAGACATGAGTGGTAAAATTACGAAGACAAGCAAGGAACTGATAAACACGAAGACCTGGGGTAATGGTTGAAGGTTCCTATCAGGGGCTGGCACGGGATGGAGACATAGGTGACTTTAAGGCATTATTAATGTCCCGCTTGTTCTGTCTCTTAAGCGGGGTGGTAGATATAATTTTGTTCATTTTAATTATTTTTAAAAAATGTTTATTTATTTATTTTGAGAGGGAGGGAAGAAGGGAGAGGGGAGAGAGAGAGAGAGAGAGAGAGCAAGAGAGAGAGTAAGAGCAAAATACCAAGCAGGCTCCATGCTGTCAGTGCAAAGCCTGACAAACCCACAAACCATGGAGCATGACCTGAACGGAAATCAAGCATCAGATGCTTAACAACTGAGCCACCCAGGGACCCTTCATTTTCCTTATTCTTAAAATTATATGTACCTATATGTAGTTTTTTTGAATATGTTACATATTTCATTTCATACATTTTTTACAGTAAAAATAAAGGATCTGTTTATTTTGATGTTTCAGATATCTGCCGCGTTTCCGGGCAGGGATTATGAGGTTTAATATTTTTATAGTAGGAGTATTCCACATGGCATAATTATAAAAACGCTCTCTAGCCCACAATTAGACTGACGGCAGTATCGATGGCATAAAGCAATTATTCAGTGTGCAGTTACTCTGCATCAGCTTACTCTGCGAGGCCCTGGCACTGGCAAAGTGTTACACCACGGCTCAGCCTGAAGCAGCCACCACTCGTCCTACCCACGTTCCTAGATAGCGGATACATTTGTGGGGACTAAAATCCCAGAGAAGATTCAATTCTCCTGCAAAACAAAGCTAATGCCTTTGGAACACAAGATGCGAATTTATAAGAAAAGAAAATCAATACTTAATCATCAGTTCTCATGCTCCGCTCTTGCTGAAAACCAAGTTAATTTTTTTCTGAATGGCTGGTCGGTCAACATCTTAATGCCTGTGCTATAATGTCGGAAAGCGTGTTTCAGGTGATGTCAATATGCTCGATCGTTTCTAACCATGCTCCTTTTATATCTAGAAATTTATTCTGATTAATTAAGAATATCAGAATGAGGGAGAGTAGGGCCATATTAAATCTTAATATCTTTTAGCCTCTTCAAAAATCAATCTGAATACTATGATATCAGACTTGTAACTGGACAAGCTCACTTGGATTGGAACTTGTTAGTCCTAAACTTTTCTATTTTAGGACATGCATCCATCTGAAAAAGAAAATACCTACAACCTCTTGCTGACTGTTTTTGGACCACATCACTTCGACTTTCTCTTGTTTAGGCTGAGGGGGAGGGAGAAGTCAGAAGACAGAAGGGCACCACAGCAGAAAGCATAAGATATGTGTAGAGGCAAATCACTGAGTTTTTTAATTCCTGAGGTGCTGAAGTGGTCAGGGAGTCACAGGACTTCCTTGTCTTGGCAGTGTCACATTGGCTTCAGACCTACATGGAAGAACTTTCTCTCAGGCTTATTCTAAGGGACATTTAATGGCTGACAGTCAAAAGATTCAGAAGATGGTTTCCTAAGAAGTGTCCTTTACCCAAAGTAAAAGACACTTTGACCTGGTAAAATTGTCTTACTGGATTCCCATATATTTGGATTTTCCTGGAGGCCAAAGTCATGCCTTTAACCTCATAATTTGGTGTTTTAGTCCCCCTAATTTGAGTCACTTGAGAACTGAACACAAATGGGGAAGAAAAAAGAGAAACAGAAGTAGTTGAAACAAATAAAGAATTTAGGCTTAGTTTTCCATTTAAATTGCTCTTTTTTCCTCCCTCTTGTTTTATCTAACCTAGTGTAACAGCACTTCTGAAATTTGGACAACACAAATTTCTGTAATGTTACACTGAAAAGCATTTGGGCTCTTGGCAGCAATTTGCCAAACAGAAATCAGTAGCAATGGAAATGTTCTGTATTTATATAAAGAGCAGGAAGAAAAGGTAGAGATAAATGAGGGGCAAAAACTTCTGATATATCATAATAAGATGTTCCCTTTCTTAAGTCCTGCCAGAGTCCATGTTTATCTTTTTGATCTTCTTAATTATACAACCTTTAACTTTGTGGAGCTCTGATTTAGTGTCACTCGATTTCATAAAAATAAAACCAGATGGACAATTTTTTTAATGAATGTTCAAAATTCTATCAGGAACATGTGTTGATATCTCAACAGGCATGTTGCAAAAGTTCTTGAAAAATAAAGTTACCCAAATTTCAAAATCAGATTTAAAAACCTTTCTTATAAAACCAGTTTGACATCGTATATCTGACTCTTTGTACTCATAGTCAATAAGGAGACAGAGAGGTTTTTATGTATTCATTATTAAATAAGTTCTAGAACACAATTCATAGACTTTTTGTTAAGTTAAAAAGACTCCTTAGGGATGATTTAGTCTAGTTTTTTAATTCCAAAGTAGAAGAAATATATGTTGAATAAGTAAAGAAAGAAATTCTATTATACTAGGTCTTATAGAGGATATATCAATATAAAAGTAATTCCTGCCTCATGAAGTTGACATTCTATTAGGTAAAAGGAGAAATATACACAAATAACATGAGCAAGACTATTAAGTGCCTTAAATAGATAAATGAAGTACTGAAGCTTTGGAATAGAAGAATAACTCATCTATTCATGGTGGTATCTAAGACGGGAGGAGAGAGATTTTCCTAGAAAAGGCAACATAAGATTTGGCCTTTGGAAAAATGGATAAAATTTTGACGGGAACTGTAAGTTGACTGTAACTGCCAAGGAAATGACCCATAGGGAATGGTATAGACATGCATAAAAATTAAGAGGGAAAGCTGGAAAAGTGGGTTGGTCTTGCATTCTAGGTTAAGAGAGAGCTACGCAAACAACTATATGACAGAAAAATTATATTCTTGACTCAGTGCTATAACATTCTCAGAAATGCATTCAATTTAAATAACAATCTCAGTTACAGAGAATCTGCTACCTCTTGAGAGTTCCTGTCCCAACTTTGTTCCATTTTTTTTTATGTTGAGCTAAATCATTTTTTATAGCTGATTTTACTTAGTTTTTCAAATTCTACCTCTTAAGGCCGCATGGAACAAAAGAAGTCCTTTCACAAATGGTAGCTATTCAAATATTGAAGTCAATTATCTTTTTTAAAAAATTGTGATTCTTATGACCAAAGTATCTCCGCTTGTTTAACCACTTGTTATATGACATGGTCATGGATCTTGGTCGCTGTACTCTGACTGAACTCTGTTTCTTATATTTCCCTTCAGATGAAACACCTCCATAGGACACAGTTCTGATCACATTAATGTGCAGTGGGGCAGTCTACTTCCCCTATTTTAGACATCATAGTGTAACTGATGCAGTTTGAGACAACTTCATTTGGATTTAGTTTAGTAGGCAATGCAAGGCCATTGAAGGCTCTTGTACACAGACTTATGGAGGGCAGTGGCTAAGGTTTGATTAAAGAAAGATGAGAACGATGAAGAGAGATTATTAGGAAACTAGGACAATGGTGAGGGGGGAAAGGCAGTGTGAGGCTGAGTTAAAAGAGTGAATAGTACAAATGAAATGGTGAATAGGGCATAGGGAAGTAGATGCCATGGAGCTTGGCAGCTCATTAGATGGGGGAGAGAGAAGAAACAGAAATTTTCAAGACTTTTATTTTTTTTAAGACTTTTAAAATTTATTTATTTTTGAGAGAGAGAGAGTACAAGCAGGACAGGGGCAGAGAGAGAGAGAGGGAGAGAGAGAGAACCCCAAGCAGGCCCCACACTGTCAGCACACAGCCTGACGAAGGGCTCCATTTCACGACCGAGAGATCATGACTTGAGCTGAAATCAAGAGTCTTATGCTCAACCGACTGAGCCACCCATGTGCCCCTTCAAGGCTTTAATTTGGACTGAGAAAATGGTGATCTCGTTAATTAGGTATAAGGAGGAAGTCTCAAGGCACAATTGGCTTCAGTGGAAGATGTGTTTTGTTTTGGACGTAAGAAGTTAGAGGTTAGAGCAGAGGCTAAGACTGAAGGAAAATTGGGAAGCCACCTTCTTTTAACAGTTGAAACTGTGAGTGGTTAAGATCCTCAAAGTAATGTTTTAAATAGAAAAGAGAACCTTAAGAAACACCTACTTTTAGAGGCTTGTAGGAGTCAGAAAAGGCAGCCCAGGAGAGAACCAATATATAATGCTGAGTAAATATTTCAAGTGAAGGATAAAATTTTGTCATTGAATGCCAGGGAAGTCCAGGAGAATAAAGCAGCAAAGTGATCCCCCCTGGTGATTAAGAAAACATATTTTAAAGGACAATTTTAGTGGTGTATCAGGGACAAAAACTGTACAAGATGTTTGGGTAAGAGTAGGTGTTGAGGAAGGGGAGACCACAAAGACACATGAGTTAAAAAAAATATTGCCAATAAAGTTAAGGGATTAACAAAATCAAAAGAAGCTGATTGTTTAGATGGTGGTGGGATGTGTTTTGTTTAGGATGGGGAGATCTAAGAAAGACAATGAAAAGATATAGTGATGAGGGAGGGGCTGAGAGGAAGGAAATAAGTACATTCTGGAATCCTTGACTATTTATGTAGATGAGTTAAGGTAGTTAAATATGATCTCATAATTTTATTCAAAAAATGGTTTAGCTCTAGCATTTACATATTCCATTTAAGAACATTTACAGTATATTACCTTAAAGGACAAATATTTAATGAAAAAACTCCCCCAATACTATTGATAAATAAAGACTGTCTTTCCCTTCATCTCTCTGTGTCTATGCCTGTCTGTGTCTGTCTGTCTGTCTGTCTGCCTCTCTCTCTCTCTCTCTCTCACACACACACACACAGAGCCGTGGGTATTTCCAAAATATTTCTTTGACTATTTTTCTAGACAAGTGGTTTGATAAGCCAAGTTAACTACATATTGGCCATGAAATTATATCACGCAAGTAAGTAAATTAAGTAAAATCCAAGTATTCTCAGTGTTGAAGCCAGATCCTAAGTCCTGAAAGAGCAAAAGCTTTGCATTCAAAAATTAGATTACAATAGGACTCATTTTATGCCAACCTGATTTCTTATTTAAATGGTTCTTTATAAATCTGAGTTTCCTTTGCTTACCATTTTGGCTGCTTTCCCTTTATTATGTGTGGTAGAACTAAAGAGTAAATGTCTATCAGTCAAAGGTATTTTCCTTTGAAATAGCAAAATTTCAGTTCAGAGATAGAGAACGCTTGTTAAGCTTGTTTTATTATTTTAGCTCTTAATGTGATTATACCTACTCAAAGGTTCTTGTGTGTATTCAATGAGATAGAGCTTTGCTTTCTGTAGCCATTTGATAGAGACATAGCAAAATTAGAATTTTTCAGAGAAATTCAAATGTTTCTTGTTAAAATAAATGAATAAACTGCCTGAAAAAACAGTCATTCGCTACAACTCACCATCTCTCTGTGAGGTATCTGATTCCTGTCAGCAGTACTGAACAACTACTTGTAGGACTTGGGTACCGGAGTTTCACCACTTCTGGGCTTTATACAATTTCCGTCCCTTTGTCTATAATGCTTTCAAGTTGCCTGGTAAACTCCTACTGCTATTTAAGACTTAGCTCAAGCCATTTTGTGTCTGGGAAAACCTTGCTGAGTCATGCAGGCAAAATGAGCTCCAATCATACCTTGTACATTCCTTCACTATCACTGTCTGCTTGTCGTATGCCTACTACCCTGCATGGTGCCTAACACACATAGGAGTTCGGTGGTTTTTGGCTGAATGAATGAAGCACTGATTAACCTATCTAGATGCAGGGAAATGAAAAAGGGAGACTGGGGCCTGGAGTGATTTTTTTAATGTTTATTTATTTTTGAGAGAGAGAGAGAGAGAGAGGGGGGGGGCGGGGAATCCAAATCAGGCTGTGTGCTTCTTTGGCAACAGTAAAGAGCCTGATAAGGGGCTCAAACTCACAAACCACGAAATCGTGACCTGAACTGAAGTCAGATGCTTAACCCACTGAGCCACCCAGGTGCCCTGATTTTTTATGTAAAAAATGTAGCTACCTAAATGTACAACTTAAAAGCTATTCATGTGTAGTAGGCTGAATAATGGCCCCCAAGGATATCCAGGTGCTAATCCCTGAAGCCTGTGAGTGTTGATTTATGTGGGAAAAGATGATAAAGATGGGGAAAGGTGGGAAAATGACTTGGCAGAGATAATTAGGTTAAGGATGTTGGGCACCTGGGTGGCTCAGTGCGTTAAGTGTCTGACTTTGGCTCAGGTTATGATCTCATGGTTTGTGAGTTCAAGCCCTGCATCAGGCTCTGTGCTGACAGCTCAGAGCCTGGAGCCTGCTTCAGATTCTGTCTCTGTCTCTCTGCCCCTCCCCTGCTTGTGCACTGCCTGTCTCTAAAATACAAATAAACATTAAAAAAAGTTAAAAAATAAATTAACGATCTTGAGATGGGGTGATTATCCTGGGTGGGCCCAATGGAGTAATCACAAGATCCTTAAAAGGAGCTAGAGGGAGATTTGCCATAAGAGAGAGAAGGCAATGTCATGATGGAAGCAGTGGTAGAAAGGCGATGAGAAGAGGGGCTGTGAGCCAGGCAATGAGGACAGCCTCCAGAAGCTGGGATAAGCAAAGGAACATAATCACCCCCTGGAGCCTATGAAGGGAATGTAGTCCTGAAGACACCTTGGTTTTAGCCCAGCGAGGTTCATTTTGGACTTCTGACCTCCAGGAGCATAGGAGAATAAATATACATTGTTTTAAGCCACCAAGTTTATGCTGATTTGCTACAGAAGCAATAGGAAACCAATACACCATGGAAACCCCATTTTTCCTCTAGACTTCAAAATGCCCTTTGCAGCTAGCTCTGAGAGAGCATCTGGAGTGAAAAGGAATCAGTACTAGTTTAGGAGCCAAAAGACCTGGGCTTGAGTTTTGACTCTGCAAATTTTTAGCAATTTTTTGTCAGACATAGACTGAACTAGAGAGTATTATGCTAAGTGAAATAAGTCAGACTGAGAAAGACAGATATCATATGACTTCACTCATATATGGAGTCTAAAAAACAAATGAATAAACAAACAAACAAAAAGCAGAGTCAGGCCTATGAATAGAAAACAAACTGATGGTTGCCAGAGGGGAGGAGGTGGAGAGATGGGCAAAATGGGTGAAGAGGAGTGGGAGAGACAAGATTCCAGTTATGGAATGAATAAATCATGGGGATGCAAGGTACAGTGTAATGAAGATAGTCAACGGTATTGTAATAACATTGTATGGGGACATATGGCAGTTACACTTGTGGTGAGCAAAGCATAATGATAGACTTGTCAAATCACATGTTATACACCTGAAACTAATGTAACACTTTGTGTCAACTACACTCAAAAGAATTTTTTTTGAATAATATGAAAAGGTTCACTGGAAGAAAATACAACATTCAATTACTATCCATCAATTTTATTTAGTCAATCCTCTAGTGCATTTAAATCCTTCTATAAAACTTGTAATGAAAGGTTATTGGTACATTTGATCACCTCATAGATAAAAATTCTAGTATTTTTTTTATAATTGGAGAAAAACCATTTTAATTGAGAATAATTTCTGAACTTTTTTGAAAATTCAAAAACAAAACTAGTTTAAGGAAATTCAATATGTTGTTAGGTTATCCTCATCACAAAGGCCCTGATAAGAGGGAGGAGACCAGAGAGTTGGAGATGAGGGGAGGACATGATGGTGGAAGTAGAAGTGAGAGAGACAGAAGGTGTTGTTGTGTGTACTTGAGAATGGAGAAGGGGGTCTACGACCCAAGGATGTGGTGGCCTCTAAAATGTGGAAAAGTCAGGAAAAGAAACTTTCCTAAGGCCTCCACAGTGTCGTCTGCCAATACAGTGACTTTAGGTCTTCCAACCTCCATATTTGAAAGAAACAACAATTTGTGTTGTTTTAAGTCACTAAGCTTATGGCATTTTGTTATAGTAACAACAGAAAATTAATGTCCTGAAAAAACAGACTTTGCCATTTTTTATGAGATGAGGAATAAATTTATTTAAAAGGTTTTATTTATAATTCTAGCTTTTTTTACTTAGCATTTGCCATGAGCCATCTCTGTGCTAATCAATATTTCAGGTAAAACTCTAAAAGCTAAGAGATAAAGTTTATCCAGGTTTTATTTTTGTAGCAGTTTGTTCTTATACCAATTAATAGAACTCAAATGCAGTATGTTATTTAGATGTGTTTATTATTAAAATAGAATAGAAATGTCTCTTTATTTAAAAGAAGATAATTTTGTCAGAATCAATGAGCTTGACTTTCCTGAGGTTAAAATGATATTCGTCCAATCAATCTATTTCATGGAATTGTTATGAGCATCACATGGTTATTACATCATGTATTATACATTTTATTTATATAATGTAAACTGTAACAAGTGCAAACTATTATTATTCCTACTTACTCTTTGGGACTTAGGAACTGAAGTCTTCTGGTAACAATGTAAATGAGTCTCATTTGGTCATTAACTTTGTAGTTCAGGGCTTTGCATAGTGAGGGAATGAATGAGTGAATGGATGTGTAGATGAAATTGGCGCATAAAAAACAGAGAATCTTGTCACAGAGAAGGCAAATATTAGGAGGAGACAAGGCATCTGGAAAAGTTTAGGGCACAGAGTACCACCTATTATGGGGACAGAGAGCTACAGAAATGGCTGATGTGCGGGAGATGTGTTAAGTGAGAAGTGGGGCAAAGGCAGATTACTCAATTAAGCTGGCATTTGAAGAGTGACTTAAGGAGAAGGAAACTGAGCAGCACTGGGATAGCAGTCAGAGAGACAGGAGGAAGACCAGAAAAGAGTGCTGTGGTAAAGGAAGAGAATATTTCAAAAAAGTAGGAATGACCATCAATGTCAAGTGCCATCAGAGGGTTCAAATAAAAAAGACAGAATCTGCAGAAAGTGTCCATTGGGCTTAGTGAGGTAAGTCACTAGTGGCCAGTGCTGGTAGGGATGCTGACAGGTGGCCCACCCTAATGACCTCATTTTACCTTAATTACCTCCCTATTGCCAAATATAGTCACATTCTGAGGTAGTGGAGGTTAGGACTCCAACATATAAATTTTGGGGGAACAGAATTCAGCCCAAAATAGTGGCCAAAGACAGAATGAAGCTCAGTTAAAAAAAGGGAAAAACTTAGGCGGCAAAATAAACTCCTTGTTCACCAGATAAAGACGGGCTGGGTACGTACAAATTGGGCAGAAAAAGTTCCTGAGGTCATTGTGAATAACGAGCTGACCACGAGTCAGTGATGTAACTCAGTAACACAATTCCTGGATATTTAAGTAGGAGAACCATGGTATGACTTGTGAGGCAATTCATCAGTTATGCTTTGCAGTGGTCAGTAAGAGAACACCTTTTCCAGTCCTGAATTCTAACCCAAAGAGGGATGTGAAGGTTTGGGATGCAATTCAGAAGAGAACCACATAGAACCATATATTTTAATCATTAGAGAGTAAAGACACTGAAATTTGTCAGCACAGGAAGAAGGCTGAATAAGGAGTTATTAATGCTCTTTAACTCAAAAACGGTCACTGGGAAGACAGTGATCAGTAGTTCTCAAATCCATAACTTAGAGAGTGAAAGGAAAAAAGATTTGCCATAAATTATTTCTTCATGTTAGTAATTTCCCTGTCATAAGAAGTATTTCTCACCAGTGTGAGTGGGAAAAAACTGAAATGGTTTTGTTTATTTAAAAATAAGATGAGTTGTCTTTTAGTTCAGGTGACTTAGCATAATTCTGCCTAAAATTATGAGCACATGGAATATAATCATTCATTTACTTATTCGATATATATTCATTAAACTCCTATCATGCTATCATGTGCCAGATACTATTCCCCACCTGGCAGTGAACCAACAAAGTCCCTGTTCTTATGTTTACTTACAGCAGGGGAAGACAGACCACACACACACACACACACACACACACACACACACACACACACACACACACACAGAGGTAATGTTAGTGATAAGGTCTATGAAGAATATAAAGAAGGCAAGACAAGTGGACAGACAATGATATGACAGATACTATGTCAGACAGTGTGGTTAGGGAAGGGATCTCTAAGAAAGAAATACTTAAGGAAAAACTCAGATGAATCAATAACAGTAGCTGATATTTTTTGAGCACTTAGTAGGTGCCGGACATTGTGCAAAGTTCTGTATCATTTGATCCTCACAATAATTTATTTTACAAAAGAAAAACCGAAGCTCGGAGAAGCTCAACTTGACTAAAAAATTACACAGCTACTAAGACTCACAAGTTCTGGCTACGTCTTGCTTTTCCCTTAGCTATTATTAATATTAATATTAACATTAATGTTAATGGCTGAATAATGGCCCCCAAATTAATATTAACATTAACGTTAATATTAAAGTCGAGGCCCTGTTGGGTAGAGGGTTTTTCCTTATTTTTAATGAGTAGTACCTAGGTAATAGGTGAATTTTAAAGAACTCCAGTGTCCTGTGCAATCTTGAGTAGCATCTGCCTCTAAGGTCGGAGGCATCACCAATACCAGACTCTACTGACACTGTTCAAACCCAGAAGGCAGGTGTCTCAGCAGAAAAGAATGGATGAGACCTCATGGACTGATGGAGGTGCTGATCCTTACTAGGAGAGGGGATCATTCATCCATGGTGATGGGGGAAGGCAGGATATATTGGCGCTGAGGCAGGTGGTGGGTAGAGATGGTGGTGGGAACTTGTAGAAGTTCTCTTCTGGTGGCTTCTACTTTCTCAGAGAGTTAAAATAGGGGAGAGTGTTAAAAATTCAGTAAAATACACGGTCTGTGAGTTCGAGCCCCGCGTCGGGCTCTGTGCTGACAGCCTGGGGCCTGCTTCAGATTCTGTGTCTATCTTTCTCTCTGCCCTTCCCCTGCTCACACTCTGTCTTTTTGTCTCTCAAAAATAAATAAATGTTAAAAAAATTTAAAAAAAATTCAGTAAATAAAGATTGATGTTTATGTCCTTAGTTGATAAAATAATCTTCCTGAGTGTGAAATGCCTCATCACACTTAACAGAAAACTGTCATAAGAGGGGATAGACAAAAAATTACATCAACTACAGTGCCAAGGGATAAGTGAGTGAATACTACTAGTCTCATTGGAGGGTGCATGGGACCAGGGGAGGAAGTGATTTACTCTTCCTGAGTGACTCAACAGAAGTTTTACAGAGTAAGCAGAATTTGAAGTGACACTAGAAGCCTATATATAAGAGTAATGAGCAGAAAGTTTTCTAAGTATTTAATATCCATAATGGTCTACAAGAGGTAGGTATTGTTCCTGTCCCCATTTTATAAGTCCAGGGATTGATGTACACACTCACACAGCTAGTGTGTGCAGCACTGACACAAACTTACCTAGGTCTGACTCCAGAGCCTTCTCTCTCTCAACCATTTACCCAATCTTAACTATTTCAAATTCCATCATTATTTAGAAACCACCTTTACAACTTTGTATTTGTCCCTCTATGGTTGTTTATGTGTGAGATGACTGTAGGATTTTACTTGAGATGGATATTTTGATTGATCTCAACAAAGTCTGTCGATTAGGGTTGCACTGGGAGTTTTTAGAAAATTCCAAGTACCAAGTTCTACCCTTGAGGATTCTGATTTAATTGGTCTTGATTGAGGCCTAGACATCAGTGTCTTTCAGAATCATTCCCCAGGTGATTCTAATGTGCAGCTGGAGCTGAGACTCAGTGACTTAAATGAAAGAGAAGAGTTCCGAGGGGTAAATATAAGAATTTGATACTTGCAATACCAATAGTGATATTTCCAATATCGTTGCTTTGGGTTAAGACTTTTTTCCCTTAAAACGGAAATGCTCTTTGGGTTTGGAGCAACACATTAATAAGTCCCTAGAAATATCTCCATGGGAGTGATTTTTATCAATTCTCCTTTCTCCTTGTGATGAGACCTTCAGGAGGGCTGGCAATATAGCACCTGGGTCTAGAAAGGAAGTGATTATTAGGAATCGGAGAAGCCAAGGTTGAACTGAAAATCAAGGATTTGCTCTTTTCTTAGGAAAATCATTTGACATCAGTTTGAATATTTCTCAATGTAATTTAATAATGGACTCCAACACAGAACCACTGTTAAAATAATCTGATGATAACTCTAAATTAATTTCAAGATCATTTGTTGGCTAGTAATGTACAAAGATGGCAAGGCTACAATCTTCACACAGGCAGGTATTCTATCTCACTGTATGCATAGCACCTAGCAAAATACTTAACACTTAGAAGCCATTCTTTAAATAACGACTGAAATTCATCACTCATCTTCATCAACATGAAATGATTTGCCCCAGGAGGGGAAACACGTTTGATGATTGATTCATAGTCTTTGCCATACCATTGTAAGAACCTTCTATAATTTGCTTTATTTATCCATTTCCCTATTCAGTGACATTTAGATTGTTCCCAACTTTTTGCAAAAAAATGCCTTTGTAGGTGTTTGCCTGTGCACTCACAGGATTTTCTCTAGAATACAGCCACAGAAGTAGAACTCCTGGGTTGGTGGGACGTGCTCATCGGCCTTTTATATATTGTTAACTAACTTTCCAGCTTTATGCTCCAAATAATACCAAAATGTAAAATATAAAAAAATATTATCAATTTGACTTAAAATATAAATATTCTAAATTACAAAATATATAATGAAAAAGCTAAAACATGTTGTAGCTTTTTTCACTTCTTTCCAATTGCAAGTAAAAGATATAATAAACAAACTCAAAGCTCTGAGTTTGCCTTTTGCAGTCATAAAATGGTTAGTAGAAACCAGCTACCGTCACCTGCCCTCCAACATCCTTTGTGTCTGTCTGTGCCTTAAGATTTTGTTTCAGAGAATATTCACATCTACAGATGGTTCTTCAGGGCAGTTTGGCTGGTGATAGTCAGGCTAAGATCCAGGAAAGAATGATCTAAGACTGCAGGTGCTTATTCTACCATTTTTCCAAAGTGAGTTCCCAGCCCTCAGCGGGTGAGGCAACACACAGGGCAGCCTGGAGCCCCTCCCTGGCACATCTGCCTTTTCCCTCCCAGGTCATTCCCCAGGGACAGACTAGTTTTGGCTAACTAA
Source organism: Paguma larvata (assembly GCA_030068075.1). Taxonomy (NCBI): domain Eukaryota; kingdom Metazoa; phylum Chordata; class Mammalia; order Carnivora; family Viverridae; genus Paguma; species Paguma larvata. Next base: position 80,752,587 of record CM057828.1, on the reverse strand, counting down.
TGGTCAAGTTGTCCTGGGCATAACTAATGCAAGAGAATTCTCACCAGGGCTGATCATACATAGAATGAATTTGCTAATTCTTTCTTCTATTTGCAACATTTGTTGTAAGATTTTTTCCTACATGTAAATTCTGGCTACATGTAAATTTCCTACATATAAATCAAATAACTCAGAGTTAGAGTAGAAGGGTCTGACCACTCTCAAGAAATCCTTTGAAATCTGTATCTCCAACAACTTTAGCTTTATAAATATTCAAGAGATGTAAAATATACACATAAATGACCATATGTATTTTATAATTTAGACTCTCCTTTAACACTGCTTGAAACTCAGGTGTACTATGCTGAGAAAAAGAAAAAAGAAAAAAAAAGCTTGGCTCTTGTTATATTTACTTCCAGTTATGACAGAGCTGCTCTTCCAGAAGAAGCTATATGTTCCCAGACATGATTGTATTTTTACATGAAATAGAAACACCTATGATGATTTTCCATACAATGTTTTAAAAGGACTTTTCAGCACAACAAAAACAAAGCAAACAATCAAAAAACCTAAACAGGACTTTTGTGACATTAACAGAAACTTCGATATCCTCTTGGTCCAACTGCATTTAATTCTATGCTCTCAATTCTAAATTTTATAGTTAGTAAAATAAATTTTATGAATCTGTCTTCTTTTTGGTTGTTTCTCTGAAGGATAGGAAAAACAGTAAAATGGACCTTTCAATATAAATGTTTCTTTTCCTTCATCAAGATAGGAATAAAATTGCTGGTTTTCCTGCCACAGAAAACAAAACTATTACTGTGGACTTTTTCATCAGTCTGTGCTCCATGTACATAGTGGAATCGCACAGAGCAGGTCATTCAGTTAGACTTGCCTCTGTGCACTATTTCTTTGAGCTGACTTCCTTTCCTTGTGTTGAACACAAATGTACTAAATTCAGCACTGAAGCTTCAAGCACCAGGTCACCTTGGTCCTCTCACCAAACCTCTTGTGGATCGTATTCATCTCAAAAGCTATTACTGTTTGGTTTCCATGTCTTCGTTTGCTCTAACGATGGTCAATATTTATTGAATTCTTGCCACATGTCAAATGTTTTATATGCACTGTGTCTCGTAATTCTCACCAACACTAGGCAATAGATACATCATCCCAATTTTGCGGATGGAGAGAAACTGAAGCATCAAAGCCTTCAGTGACTTGTTCAAGATAGTCAGATAGATGGCAGGGAGGAGACTCAAATCCAGGTGAGCTGACATCAGAGACTGACTGGGCTGTGGACCATTGTCCAAGGCTGCCTCCTTGTCTTCTCTCTTCATCTCTGTTCATTGCCAGTGCCTGACCACCTTTTAGCTTGTTCACTGAAGAATTCCAAAGGCTTAAGACAGTGTGTGGCATGTTAATACATGCTAAATATTTCTTGAATTAATCTTTTTGCTATTCTTTGCTTTCACTTATTCATGTATTTGTTCATTAAAGAAATGTTGATAAAACTGGTCTTATTCTATACACATGAGATACAATAATGAACAAAATATCTCTCGTCAAGATGATCACCACATTCTTGAGGGAGGAGAGAGACTAATAAATATTTACTGTGGGAAAGGAGGTGTGAAGAAAAAAAATCAGGATAAAGGGGCTAGAAGATGATGTGGGGACGCTAGTTTAGCTAGGGTAGTCATGGAAGGCTTGTCTAAAATGGGAACATCTGGGCAAACACCCAAAGGAAGAAAGGCAATGATTCACTTGGTTATCTAATGGGAGAGGGTCCAAATAAAAGAAAAAGCAGGTTCAAGGCCATGAAGTGGGAGCATTGGGCATGTTCTAGGAACAATAGGAGGCCAATGTGCATGGTCCCTCGTGGACGAGGAGGAGGGCAGTGAGACACATGGTTGGAGAAGTGAGGGGAGGGAAAGGATTGGGCCCACAGGCCACAGGGAGGACCTCAGCTTTTACACTGAGTGAGACAGAAACTAACAGAGAGTTGTGAACAAAGAACTGCTGCGATTTACTTTCAAAGTAAAAGCATCTCCCTGTGGGGATAAGTGGAAGAGAATATGTGTGGAAGCAGATAGACCAGTCAGGGGCTATTATAATAATCCGGGTTAGAGGCTGGACCAAAGCGGTGGCAATGAGAGTGATGAGAAATACTTAAATTCTAAATATCTTTAGAAGGTGGTATCATTTGCTGATGGAGAGAATGAGGAATGTGAAAAAAAAGAGAGGAACGCCCCTGTGGTTTTTAGCATCTGAAGTGGCGCATTTACTGAATTAGGGCAGGCTACAGGAGGGGAGGCTTGGGATTACAGGGGAATCAAGAGTTTGGGGTTTGAAGATGTTTCTCACCATCTAGTACTGCCTTGTACGGTGAGAATACTCAATAGCGATTATATGAGACAGCAACTCAGGGACCTGAAAATCCAAACACCATCAAGGTATACCAAGCAGGTAACCTAACTGCATGACTTGGCCAAGTGTGAAATAAGAAAGTAGTGGTGAGGCCAGTGAACTTGGTAGTTCATGCACAATCCACAGGCATTGATGTAAAACAAAAGGTTGTTCCGGCCAGTGTTTCCCTTGACCTTGGGTTTGGGTCCCCTGCAAAATGATACCAGCATCACTGGCTTTTACTCACGTCATTCTAAGTTAATACTTGTAAGTGCCTTCTGCTGAAGTGGTCACAGAGCTGAATTCTGCACGACAAAAATTGCCTGTCATGTCTTCATTCAGCAATGTATTATTCTAAATACCTATTAAGCCCTTACTCTGGGCCAGTCACTGTTCTAGAAAAGACATGACAGCAAATGTATAGTACCAAATCACATTACAGATTACGTGAATACCTCACATAGTCAGAGATGACCCCTGACAATCTCCACTATGAGAACAAACAAAATAAAATAAAACAAAAAAACAAAACATAAAGCCACCAAAAAGGATTTTGAGTAAGTTTAAATGGATGTTCAGGTATTTAAGTTTATATGCTTAATTCATAACATTTTTTTCAGGATTCCTATCTTCTTTTCACATAATTTTAATAAACCTGAACATCTGTTTTTGTGACCCAAAACGGATCAATCACAAATAAGTTGGCACAAGAGGAAAAGGGAAGAGCACTAATAAAACTGGACACACAAAGAAGAGTTAGATGCAGTAAGAAACATCATCACACTGCTAGAAGAAAAATATACGCAAAAATATAAGCCCACAAGTTTTTTTAATGTGGTGCTCTGGGGAGACTTTATATTAACTGTATGGACAAGAAGTCTGAGCTTAATAAACCTGAAGTCTTCACTACAGTCAGGGATGGTCACCTAATAAGGTTTACACTGAACTCATCGACTCTGTTTTAGAAGGGCAGGAAATATATAATCCATTTAAAAGGTTTCCCTGGAAATAATGAATGTATACATTTTAGAAAGGTTTGTTTCAGGTATCTGGAAAGTCCACCAAAGTGAAATATCTCATTCTGTAATAATATTGGGTATCTGCTCTGATCCTATACTCTGGCTGTATGCCACGTTCAAGATCAACAGATGCTAAACATACCCTCAGGTACACTTCCTGTTTATAGCAAGTGCCTCAAACCTCTCAGGTCGGTCACTCCCCTTCTCCCTCCCATTTGGATCTCAGGGTGCTGCAAGGGTCTGCTCTATCTGCTGAGGCTGGCCCTTTGTGGCCTGCACGCAGAGTGGACCTGATGACAGAATTCAGCTTCCCTGAATCCGACCTATGGTGTTCCCTGAAATGTGGCTGTTTGTGTGGACATCAGGTATCCAACCTGACTTCTCTGGGCTTGGGTACCTCACAGCCTAAGCCAGCTTTGGCTCAGACTTGATTTGTCCTGGCATGGGATCCACCCTGCTCTAATATTCGACACGCACTGAACACCTTTCACATATGAAAAGGACACAACCATCACACCATGGATAAGGATGCAATGTGAGCGAGCCGTTCCTGAGTTAATGATTTTTCTTTTCAGAAGTGGTTAACTCACAGAATCCTACATCTTCAGCTTAAAAGCATCTTCAAAGTTTGCCCTCAGTCTTAAACCGAATACTAACTACAAAGTTACCAATCTCTGCCAGTTTTTATTAGTCTTCCTTATTTTCCGAAATAGTCATTTACAAAACAGAAAACTAGGAAGAGGTACTCAGTCCATGGCTGTGGCACAGACCAAAGCTTAAAGCTAACAAAAGGATTAAACCAATGACCTTGGCTTGTTGAAAGTAGAAAAAAGAGCTAGCTTGCCACAATTAAAAAGCCTGACAGTGTGAAGCTAACTGAACAGCCCAAACCTGTTCGCTAAGTTTTACAAGTATAAATAATGTTAACTGTTGTCCAAGATAAAGGAGGGTTGAGCTACCATTATTTACATTATTCAGGTGTGTGTTCTTTAACTTAGATTTAACCATGTGACCTGGGTTTCAAAACACATACAGATCACAAACACTTATAAAACGAGTTACCTGCATCCTCTGTCTAAAGGCAAATAAAAGAGCAAGCATCCCAGAGTCCATGCATTGCCCTTGCAATTGAAACTTTCTATTATTTTCAGTTGCTATATGGAAAACGTGACCAAAAGAAATAATAGCGTTACAACAACCACAACAGACCTGAGAATGTTGGGCACACACATATACACATAAGCACACCTACCAAATACACACGCACAAATACACTAAGAGCAGAGTGTTAACAGGCTTATCTCTGTAGCTAGGTCCTTTTCCTTCACATTTACTCCTCATTTTTTTTCCTAGCCAGCTAAGCATAAAGTTAGTACGATGAGCTCCATTTGAGTAATAACATAACTCTGATTTCACAGCATCTCCACAAAACTCCCTTAACCAACAGCTTTCAAAACTGCCTGCTCCTAAGTTTTCAATTTATGCTCTTCAGGCTCCTGAACCATAACATCTTTCCAATACAACTCAGTAATACAGAGTAGTCAAATGATCTGACCTGAGTAATAACAAAGAATAAAATGAGCTCTGGAGGCTGGGAGATGACTGTTTTGGTCTGAGCATCAGTTTATATCCCTGCAACTAGAACAGTGCTTCGCTCTGTTTCTGTATCTATAATGTTAGGAAATTCACAGGATTAACTAAACAATTCCTGTGAGATGGACCCTATCCCCTCATAGTCTGGTCTGCTGTCTCTGTGGGGTACCAGAACATTTTCTGCCTCCTCCAGTTGGACCCCCAGCTTAGGTTCTTTCAGGGCCTGCTTAATTTCTTAAATTTGCTCTTTTCAGACCCCTATACTTACTCCTTATCTTCCTGTCTTCATCTAGGAAGTGGACTTTCTTTGTCCAGAAAACCTTTTTTGTCCTGGTGGTTACCAGAGCCCTGGCTGGGCCTTGGCCTCACCACCACCAAAGCAGGCCCGGCGCCAGCCCCAGAAACAGCCCTAGAGCCTGAGGTGGTACCTCTGCCTCCCTCTAGTGGTGGCCTCAGGCAGCCTGGGCAGGGCACAAAACCTGTTTCCTAAAATCATAATCTTCAAGAGTCTGTGATTTTAAAATTAATTATTCAGTCCTCTTCACAAATTGCTTATTTCTCTTATAGTTTTAATACAAATGCCCCCTCCTTTACAAAATGGAAGAGAAGAGGGTTATACTTATTTCTTCTTCCCTTTAGTTTACTTTTTCATCTGTCTGAAAGTGATGACAAATACTTTTGGGTCCCTCTAAATTGCTGAAGAAAAAAGTGTGCCAGAAAAATGACTATTCAGCTAGCTTTTCAAAGTTCTAAACAAGCAATATCAAATCCTTCTTTAATAGATTAAATAAAGGGGGTTTTGGGGATACTGTCTCTAGATCTGGGTGCTGGTTACAGAGGTGTGTCAAAATTGTTAAAATTCATAGGCCTGAATATTCATGATATTTATATTTTTGTATATGTTATGCTTTGACAAAGATTTTTCAATTAAGTAAACAGGCCATTATTTTAAAATGCTGCCATATCAATGACATTTCTTTCTTATGTAAATGACAGGTATAACTCTATTTCCATAAAAGCAGGAATTGCCTATGAAATTCATGTTTTGTGAACAAAAGTACAATTTTATTAATACACTTAGTGATTCTCTAGGATGAATTTCTTAACAGAATTAACTGAAACCTAAAAGATTTGTCCTTTCCCACTGAAAAGAAATGTACATATTATTTAAAGGGCAGAGTACAGTGGAGACTGGACATAGCATGTACTCTATTTCACTGTTTCTCCATGTTTATTTACAGGCTGGAGAGTTCTATGCAGCTGATAGAATTTTCAACAGAATAATCATAAAAAAATTGCTCCCACCCAACCTGAAACCTCAAAAACATTCTCAGAGAACTTGAACATCGCTTGAGAATACAACAGACAATGGCTTTTCTCGATTAAAGAGGTTTGTTTTATGATTCTTTTTTAAAAGGTCCTTAAACTCAGTCATTTGAGAAAATGTTTGATGTACTCTTGCACTGCATTTATAGAATAGTAGTAAATCAGTAAGTCTAGTGAAGAATATTCGACAATAAAAAAGAAGATCTATTCCACAGAACCCGATTCCATGCCCAGAAAACACCCCCATGCTACCTTTTTTTCCTTTCTCTGGGCTGATACTACAAAGGGAATTTTACATGCTAACAAGAGGGCCAGATCAAATCTATTTGGCAGTGTAATCTATTCCTTTCAAGGGCCAGATTCTTTCCCTGTAACTCCTCTCGTAAGTGACAATAGTTTATTGTTCAACTTCTCATTGAGTGGGGATGATGTGCCTGTGAAAGGCATCCATGGAGGGAGGGAGGCTCCTTCTTTCCTTTTCCTTTTTCTTCTCTTTCTTTCTTTCTTTTTTTTTTTTAAAGTGAAATGGTTTTGGAAAACTCTAAGTACAGACATTGTTGTTAAAGGGAACAGTTTCAATTCTCATGACGACTTTTTCCTCCAGAGAACTGTGTGCAATCATTAATCAGTTCTTTCCATGGGTCATTTTATGTCACAAGAGAAATGTTAACATGCCCTGAATGTCCTTCAGGAGCTGGGGATAAAAACAACCCTAGAGAAAAGCACTGGAGAGGACCACACTTTATGAAGTTAAATTAGTAAAATATTTTTTGGAAAGAGACCCTCCCACACCACACAGTGCATTCAATTAAATTTTCCAGAGTCCTTCTGAAATTGTGGATAATTTCTGTCATTTGGAATCACCAAAGGACACATTATCCATTAATTATCTAAATATGCATATGTTTATTCCTTAGTGCATATGGTAATAGCTACATTTTATTGCATATATTCATGAACATGAATTAAATTAACTTGGGGAAAACATCTTGCTTGCAGCCAATCCTGTTCTTTGAAAGGCAAAGATTGCTACAAAAGGTGAAATTTGAATATAATGATTGAATTGAATATATTACTTTTTTTTTTAATTTTTTACAATTTTTTTAATGTTTATTTTTGAGAGAAAAGAGACAGAGCACGAGCAGGGGAGGGGCAGAGAGAGAGGGAGACACAGAATCCAAAGCAGGCTCCAGGTTCTGAGGTGTCAGCACAGAGCTGATGCAGGACTTTAACTCATGAACTATGAGATTATGACCTGAGTAGTATTCGAATGCTTAACCGACTGAGCCACCAGGCACCTCTGAATTGCATATATTACTTTTAAGTTGAATTCAGATCACTAGTTTTGATAAAAACAAATTTTGTGCTTTGACAACTCACCATTTTAAATTGTAGATCTATAGATTAGACTCCACAAACAATATGGATTTTATTTATGTTTAATCATTCAAACTTCATGTTCTAAAACAGAGAAGTTCAGAGACCTGGTTCTAGCTCTGTGACACACTAGCTATAGACCTTCAGTGACTGTAACTAATTCGAACTACAGTTTCTTCATCTACAAAGACTATAGGTCCTTCCGAACATGAAAACTGCACAATTCCAGACCTGTGCCTCCACCCGCCCTCCAAGATGCTTCTATATTAATCCCTGGGAATCTGGGAATATCACCTTACATAGCAAGAGAGAAATTGCAGATGTGATCAAGTTAAAAATCTTGAAATGAGACTATCCAGGTGAGCCTGATATAATCACCAAGGTTCTCATAAAAGGGACACAGGAGAAGTCAGTGTCAGAAAGCAGGCTATGTGACAATGGCAGCAAAGACTTGAGTTATGGGGTCCCAAACTGAGGAATGTTGGCAGCCTTTAGAATCTGGAAGAGGAAAGGAATAGATTTTCCCCTTGGGCCTTCAGAAAGAACTAGCCTTGCCAACACCTTGACTTTAGCCCAGTGAAGCTGATTTCAGACACCTGGTCTTTAGAACTGCAGGAAAATAAATGTGCATTGTTTTAAGCCACTGTGTTTGTGGTAATTAGTCACAGCAGCCATAGGAAATGCAAACACCATATTAGGGAGGAGCACTTCTTAGCGGGGGTGTGAGTAGTTCTGTGGACCCTCTTCCCAGTGAAACAACCAGGTCTAATGAAAATTATAAAAACAATTGCCATTTAGAGCCTTTTGGAAATTGTCCTAAGGACATAAACAAAATGAAGAAATATTTATTTAAGAAAATCTACTAAATCTCATTAAGAATAGTGTGTCTCTGGCATTTGAGCCACAACTTGCTCCTCATCCTCTACTTCAGTGTAATGGAGCTCTACTCCAAGTGGGTGTGACCGAGATCATGAATTCTTTCTTTCTTCAGCCTAGCATAGTCAGGGAAAATTAGTCAAACAATAAAATAAAAGTCATCTAGATTAGAAAGGAAGAAGTAAAATTATCTCTATTGGCAGATGACATGAGCCTGTACATAGAAAATATTTTAAGGAATCCACTAAAAACCTATTAGAACTAATCAATTAGTTCAGCAAAGTGGTAGATAAGAGGTTAATATACGAAAATCAATTATATTTCTATCCATTAGTAATTAACAATTGGGATTTGATTAGTAACGAACAATCCCAAATCAAAATTTAGAAAATAATTCCATTTATAATGGCATCATAAAATATTTAGGAATAAATTTAAGAAAAGAAATGCAAAACTTGTATTTTGAAAACTATGAAAGATTGTCGAAAGAAATTAAAGCTCTAAATAAATTGAAGACATTCTATGTTCATGGACTGGAAGAGAATGTTGTTAAGATGGCAATATTCCCCAAATTCATTTACAGATTCAATGCAATACCATAAAAATCCAAGCTGCCTGCTCTCCTTTCTGGGAAGAAATTAAGAAGGTGATCCTAAAACTCATATGGAAATGCAAGGGACCCAAAATAGACAAAACAATCTTGAAAAAGAACAAAGTTGGAGGACTCATGATTCTCGATATAAAAATTTATTATAAGGTTAGAGTAATAAAGACAGTATGGTGTTGTGGCAATAGGATCGACATACAGATAAAGAGAACATAGCTGAGAGTCCAAAAATAGTCCCTTACATTTATGGTCAATTAAATTTGGTAAGGGTGTCAAAACAAGTCAAAGGGTAAAGAATTGTGTTTTCAACAAATCGTCCTTGGATAACTAGGTATTCACATGCCAAAAAACAAAAACAAAAAGAAGTTGGACTCTTCCACACCCCACACAAATATCAAATCAAAATGGATCGTGGACTTATATATAAGAACTAAAACTGTAAGACTTTTAAAAGAATATATATAAATTTATGATTATAAATTTGAGTTAGACAAAGCCTTCTGAGATATGACATCAAGAGTACAAGCAGCAAAAGAAAAATATTGATTTCATCAAAATTAAAACTTCGGTGCTCCAAAAACTTATGAAAAGACAACCCACCAAATGAAAGAAAATATGTGCAAATCTGATAAAGAGCCTGTCCAGAATATATAAACAATCCTTAAAACTCAACAATAGAAAGACAAATAATCCAACTTAAAAATGGGCAAAGGATTTGAACAGATATCTTTTTTCTTTTAATAATTTATATTGTCAGATTGGTTTCCATACAAGAACACCCAGTGCTCATCCCAACCCATGCCCTGCTCAGTGCCCGTCTCCCACTCTCCCCTCTCCCATACCCCCTCAACCCTTGGTTTCTTCTTGGTATTTAAGAGTCTCTTATGTTTTGTCTCCCTCCCTCTCCGTAGCTTTTTTCCTTCCCTCTTCCCCTCCCCGCTGGTTTTCTGTTACGTCTCTCAAAGTCCACCTATGCGTGGAAACATATGGTATCCATCTTTCTCTGACTGACTTATTTCACTCAGCATAATACCCTCCAGTTCCATCCATGTTGCTACACATGGCCAGATTTCATTCTTTCTCATTGCCGCGTAGTATTCCACTGTATGTGTGTGTATGTATATATACATACATACCACATCTTCTTGATCCATTCATCAGTTGATGGACACTTAGTCTCTTTCCATGATTTGGCTATTGTTGAAAGTGCTGCTATAAACATCGGGGTACACGTGCCCCTATGCATCAGCAATCCTGTATCTCTTGGGTAGATTACTAACAGTGCTATTGCTGGGTCATAGGGCAATTCTATTTTCATTTTTTTGATGAACCTCCACACAGTTCTCCAGAGTGGCTGCACCAGTTTGCATTCCCACCAACAGTGCAAAAGGCTGCCTGTTTCTCCACATCCTCGCCAGCATCTATAGTTTCCTGATTTGTTCATTTTAGTCACTCTGACTGGTGTGAGGTGGTATCCCAGGGTCGTTTTGATTTGTATTTCCCTGATGATGAGTGACATTGAGCATCATTTCATGGGTCTGTTTGCCATTTGGATGTCTTCTTTGGAGAAGTGTCTATTCATAACTTTGCCCATTTCTTCATTGGATTATTCGTTTTTTGGGTGTGGAGTTTGGTAAGTTCTTTATAGATTTTAGATACCAGTCCTTTATCCGATATGTCATTTGCAATTATATTTTCCCATTCCGTTGGTTGTCTATTAGTTTTGTTGGTTGATTCCTTTGCCATGCAGAAGCTTTTTAACTTGATGAGGTCCCAGTAGTTCATTTTTGCATTTAATTCCCTTGCCTTTGGAGATGTGTCATGTAAGAAATTGGTGCGGCTTAGGTCAAAGAGGTTTTTTCCTGCTTTCTCCTCTAGGATTTTGATGGTTTCCTGTCTCACATTCAGATCCTTTATCCATGTAGAGATTATTTTTGTGAGTGGTGTAAGGAAGTGGTCTAGGTTCATTCTTCTGCTTTTTGCTGTCCAGTTCTCCCAGCACCATTTGTTAAAGAGGCTGTCTTTTTTTCCATTGGATACTCTTTCCTGCTTTGTCAAAGATTAGTTGGCCATATGCTTGTGGATCCATTTCTGGGTTCTCTATTCTATTCCATTGGTCTGTGTGTCTGCTTTTGTGCCAATACCATACAGTCTTGATGACTACCGCTTTGTAGTAGAGGTTAAAGCCTGGGATTGTGATGCCTCCCACCTTGGTTTTATTCTTCAGTATTACTTTGACTATTCGGGGTCTTTTGGTTCCATACAAATTTCAGGATTGTTTGCTCCAGCTTTGAGAAGAATGTTGGTGCAATTTTGATTGGGATTGCATTGAATGTGTAGATTGCTTTGGGTAGTATTGTCACTTTAACGATATTTATTCTTCCAGTCCATGAGCATGGGATGTTTTTCCATTTCTTTGTGTCTTCTTCAATTTCCTTCATAAGTTTTTTATAGTTTTCAGTGTAGAGATCTTTTACATCTTTGGTTAAGTTTATTCCTAGGTATTTTATGTTTTGGTGCAATTGTGAATGGGATTCGCTTCTTTCTTTCTCTTTCTATTGCTTCACTGTTGGTGTAAAGAATGCAACCGATTTCTGTGCATTGATTTTGTACCTGCAACTTTGCTGAATTCATGGATCAGTTCTAGTAGGCTTTTGGTGGATTCTGTTGGGTTTTCCATGTAAAGTATCATGTCGTCTGCAAAAATTGAAAGTTTGACTTGCCCCTTGCCAATCTTGATGCCTTTTATTTTGCTTTGTTGTCTGATTGCTGATGCTAGGACCTCCAACACTATGTTAAATAGCAGTGGCGAGAGTGGACACCCCTGTCATGTTCCTGATCTTAGGGAGAAGTCTCTCAGTTTTTCCCCATTGAGGATGATATTAGCTGTGGGCTTTCATAAATGGCTTTTGTGATGTTTAAGTATGTTCCTTCTATCCCGACTTTCTCGAGGGTTTTTATTAGGAAAGGGTGCTGTATTTTGTCAAATGCTTTTTCTGCATGTATTGATGGGATCATATGGTTCTTATCTTTTCTTTTTTAATGTGAATATCACGTTGATTGATTTGTGAATATTGAACCATCTCTGCAACCCAGGGATGAATCTTTCTTGATCATGGTGAATAATTCTTTTTACATGCTGTTGAATTTGATTTGCTAGTATCTTGTTGAGAATTTTTGCATCCATATGTATCAGGGATATTGGCCTGTAACTGGATGGTGGTCTCTCCCTCTCTGTCCATTTTTTCTCTTGTTCAGATGTGGCCTGCTCCACACTTTCCCAGATTTCACTTCCCTTTGTCTTTCCGAAGAAGGCCCTCCCGCCCTCAGCTCTGTACTCCGAAGTTCGTTTTATCTGCCCCAGATTACACTCACGTGTCCTGGGGCGCTTTCTGGATTTGGCTTTCCATTCCTTGTAGATTACAACACCTTTCCTCCCAGACTCTTGGGGTTGAGTGTCCTTTGGTTTCAGTCCTTCTTAGTTTGAAAGACACAGGGAATACCGAGTCCCCCTACTCCTCCACCATGTTGGCCCCTCTCAGGTGTTTTTTTCAAAGACCAATATACAAATGGCAAACAAGCACATGAAAAGATGCTTAACATCATTAGTGATTAGAGAAATTAAAATAAAAACCACAATGAGACACCACCTCACTAACACAAGGCTGGCTATAATGAAAAAGACAATAATAAATATTTGTCAGTATGTGGACAAATTATAAGCCACATATATCATTAGTGGGAATGAATATGGTGCCACCACTTTGGAAAACAGTTTGGCAGCTTCTGAAAGTGTTAAACATAGAGTTACCTTATGACTTATCAATCCCACTCCTAGATATATATCCAAGAGATATAAAAACATATGTCACATGAAAACTTGTACATGAATGTTCACAGCAGCATTGCTCATCATAACCAAAAAGTGGAAACAATCCAAATGTCCATCAACTGATGATACATAAACAAAAGTAATATATCGTACAATAGAATGTTATTCAGCGATACAAATAAATGAAATACTGATACCTGCTACAAAATGGATGAACCTCGAAAAAATTACTCTCAGTGAAAGGAGCCAGTAAGAAAAGACCACAAATTATATGATTCCATTTATATGAAATATCTAGAATAGGTCAATTTATAGGGACAAAAAATAGATTAATGGTTTACTCAAGCTAGGGCACTGGGAAAGGAGAATGAAGAGTCACTGCTAATGAGTATGGGGTTTCTTTTTTGGGGTGACAAAAATATTCTAAAATTATACTGGAATGATTGCACAATCTATGAATATACTAAGAATCATTGATATATCTCAATAATTGCTAAAAAAGTTCTTTATCTAGAGGGAGGAGTTACGATCACAGAGTAGTTAGGAGGACCCTATGTTTGCCTTGGCCCTTGAACGTAGCTAATTATTGAATCAGTCCGGATACCAGGAAAATCAATCTGAGGACTAAGAACACAAACTATGTAACTGGAGAGAGAAGAGAGACCACCTTGTGGAAGGTAGGAAATTTGGTGATGTGATTTGGGGAAGAAAAGAATTGTGGGTGCTGCAGAGAAGAGGGAGTCCTGATCACAGAGAGGAGAGAGAGAGAGAGAGAGAGAGAGAGAGAGAGAGAGAGAGAGCAGCAGCACACAGAGGATTGTACAAGAAAAACATTTCCCCAAAACAAGAGGATCTGATTACACAAGTTTTTCTAAGCATCAGAGCTTAAAGTCTGAAGTTTTGAAGTCTCTGCCATTGCCAGCCAGTCAGCAAAGCAGTGCTCCTGCGAGAAGGATCTCACAGAAGTGAAATCATACGGTGTTTGTCTTTGACTGACCTATTTCACTTAGCACTATACTGTCGAGTTCCACACATGTTGTTGCAAATGGCAAGATCTCATTCTTTTTCATGGGTAAATAATATTCTATTTTATACATATGCCACCTCTTCTCTGTTCATCTGTCAATGGACGCTTGGGTGGCTTTTATGATTTGGCTACTGTATAATGCTGCAGTAAACAGAGGGGTGCATGTATCCCTTTGAATTAGTGATTTTGTATTTTGGGGCGTAAATAACCAACAGTGCAATTATTGGACTGTAGGATAGCTCTATTTTTAACTTCTTGAGGAACCTCCATACTGTTGTCCACAGTGACTATCCAGTTTGTATTCCTAATAACAGTGCACAAAGGTTCTTTTTTCTTCACATCCTCGCCAACACTTGTTTCTTGTGTTTTGTATTTTAGCCATTCTGCCAGGTGTGAGGTGGTATCTCATTGTAGTTTTGATTTGCATTTCCCTGATGATGAGTGATGTTGAGCATCTTTTCATGTGTCAGCTGTCCAACTGTATGTTTTCTTTGGAGGAATGTCTGTTCATGTCTTCTGCTCATTTTTAATTGATTATTTGCTTTTTTTGATGTTGAGTTGTATAAGTTGTTTATATGTTTTGGATACTCTTTTTTTAAAAAAAATGTTTATTTATTTATCTTGACTTGCTCTGTCAGCACAGAGCCAGACGCCAGGCTCAAACTCACAAACCATGACATCTTAACCTGAGCTGAAATCAACAGTTGAACAGTTAACTGACTGAGCCATTCAGGCACCCCTGGATACTAAGTCTTTATCAGAGATGTCATTTACAAATATCTTCTTCCATTCAGTAGGTCGCCTTTTAGTTCTGTTGTTTCCTTTGCTGTGTAGAAGCTTTTTGTTTTGATGTAGTTTCAATAGTTTATTTTTGCTTTTGGTCTCCTTGCCTAGGAGACATGGCTAGAAAGATGTTGCTATGGCTATTGTCTGAGAAATTACTGCCTGTGCTTTCTTCTAGATTTTTATGGTTTCCGCTCTCATATTTAGACCCTTAATCCATTTTGAATTTATTTTGGTGTTTGGTGTAAGAAAGTGGTCGAGTTTCATCCTTTTGCACGTAGTTGTCCAGTTTTCCCAACACGATTCGTTGAAGACTGTCTTTTTCCCGTTGGATATTCTTACCTCCTTCGTTGAAGATAATTGACCATGTAATTGTGGGTTTATTTCTGGGTTTTCCATTCTGTTCCATTAATCTATATGTCTACTTTTGTGCCAGTAGTACCATCCTGCTTTGATTTCTATAGCTTTGTAATATAACTTCGAATCTGGAATTATGATATCTCTGGTTTTGTTTTTCTTTTTCAAGATTGCTTTGGCTATTTGGGGTCTCTTGTAGTTCCTTACAAAGTTTAGAATTGTTGTTAGAAGTTTTACTTCTTCATTACCAATTTAGATGCCCTTTATTACTTTTTGTTGTCTGATAGCTGTGGCTAGGACTTCTAGTACTATGCTGAATAGATATGGTGAGAGTGGACATCCTTGTCTTGCTCCTGTTCATCATACTCTATATGAGACTGTGCAGTGAGCAAAAGCCCTTGGATTGCAGAATTGACTTTAAGAATTTATGATTGCAAATCCACGATTTTTTTAGGATAAATAATTCTAAGTTACTTTTTGAAAAAATTAAAAGTCCTATTGTACTTATATATAATAGGACAAATGATAATGATATATTTATTATTTAAAGAAAAGCTTGATGGGGGTGGAGGACAGGGGAGAGTAGATAGTCCATATAGAGTATGATGCTAGCTGTGAGTTTTTCATTTATGGCCTTTATTATGTTGAGGGTATTTATATTTATCTTTATAAAAGTATATTAAGGTAACAAAATTTGAATTTTAACAAGAGTAGATAACATTTATGTCTCAATTTCCTTTCCTTAGAAGTCAGATGTTATAATCTAAGAATTTAGCTGCAAAACCAAACCACAATAACAAAATTTTAACGGATATGGTAAGCTAAGTAAAATGGAAAGGAGTTGCTATCAGAAAAACGTGTGTTCAAAATTGTCTCTGGAACTTACTACCAATGTAAACCTGAGATGAGTTATGTAACTCTTGGTTCCTTCATCTGTTATTGGGGAATAATACCTCTTCTACTTGGAAAGATTAATAATGTGTATTCAAAAAGTGGCATAATGTTTAATAAATGGCAGCTATCCTTATTAAGTTTATTTGAATTTACCTCTATTCAATACCTCTAGTAATATAATAACTCTTAGCACTATTATTTGTCCACAATGGTAAACCTTTAAAATATGTTTTTGCTTTGTCACATCAAGCTTTTGTGATATAATAAAAGGAATTTATGGAACTCTCAATTCTCACAGAAAATAATTTAAGATGCATATAATTTAAAACCTAAACAATTACTGAAAACTTGGTCCTTTGAGATTTCTTTGCTTTCCCATTCTAATCTTTTCTTTATTATTATTTTTTATTTTTTATAATTTATTGTCAAATTGGTTTCCATACAACACCCAGTGCTCATCACAAGTGCCCTCTTCAATGCCCATCACCTACTCTCCCCTCTCCTCCACCTCCATCAAGCTTTTCTTTAAATAATAAATATATTGTTATCATTTGTCCTATTATATATATAAGTACAATAGGACTTTTAATTTTTCCAAAAAGTAACTTAGAATTATTTATCCTAAAAAAATCGGTGGATTTGCAATCATAAATTCTTAAAGTCAATTCTGCAATCCAAGGGCTTTTGCTCACTGCACAGTCTCATTAATACAACTACCATGCTTCATCCAAAACTTTTTAAAGTATTTCTCCAAAGTTGCCAAATTTAATTTTATGATTTAGATGCCATTAAAAAATAATGGATGTTAAAGTATGTAGGGTAAGGTTTGCTTCATTTGAGGCCTCAAGATAAGGAGGCTTGTTATTCTCAATATCCTCATGTGATAGCCTGAATGTCTGTATCCTCCCCCAGTTCTTATGCGGAAGTCCCCCATCCCCGTTGTGATGGGATCTGGAGGTGGGGCCTTAGGGAGGTTACTACAGTCAGATCAGGTCATGGAGTTGGAACTCGCATGCTAGTGTCCTCACAAAGGATGAAGAGACTAGGCTCTCTCTCTACACCATGTGAGGATAAAGTTAGAAGGCAGTGAAGGGCCCTCACCAAGAACCGGATCATGCGGGCACCCTGATTTTGGACTTCCCAGCCTCTAGAACTGAGCAATAGACATCTGCTGTTTAAGCCACCCTGGTCTGTTCCCTTCTATGACCACAGCCTGAATGGACTAAGGCATCTCATTTCTCTTCGGCCATCTCTGCCAGTACTAGAGGTGCCACAGAATACACATTAGTTCTATTTTCCAAATATAACTATCTTCTCCTTTCGAAAAATATATAGGGAATGTAGGTGGCTCAGTTGGTTAAGTGCCCAATTCTTGATTTTGGCTCAGGTCATGATCTCACAGTTCATGGGTTCGAGCCCCACATCAGGCTCTGTGCTGACAGTGCAGAGCCTGCTTGGGATTCTGTCTCTCTGTCCCTCCCCTGCTCACTCTCCATCTCTCTCTCTCAAAATAAATAAATAAAATTAAAATTAAAAAAATATATATATATAAACAAAAATATCTTTTGATCTCCTTTCCCTTCCTCACTTTAGAAAAGCATTAAGAAACTGTTTCCTATGAAGTTTTATTTTGAGTCAGAGCTACTCTAGCTGATGCTTGGTGGGTTAATTTAATTCTGATGCCACATCACCAATATGAACTTAATTACGGCCAATTACAACGACACACACACACACACACACACACACACACATATGTCAAGCACTGTTCTAGGCACTGGAAATACCATACAACATCATAGTCTTGAAAGAAGATTCATATCCCCTCAATAATAAGCTTCTCAAGAGTCTTATATTCTAGTGAATATGACAGAAAATAAACAAACAAGAAAATAAACATACAAAATGGCAATTTTATGTTGTGATAAGAGTTAACAGTAAATAAGTCAAAATGGAAGGAACAAGGGAAACCTTTTTAAAACAGATGACATTTGAATTGAATCCTATATGATGAGAAGGAGCAAGCCATGCAAAGAACAGGAGGAAAAGCATTTCAGGCAGAGGGACCAGAGAAGGCAAAGGGGCCTGAAATCTTGACATATTAAGAAAATAAAGAGGAGGTCAGCATGGTGAGTAAGCAAATGCATGAAATGAAAAAGATAAGCAAGAGCCTAATCATGGAGGGCATTGTCGACAACAGGGATAAACATGGGATAAAGAGGGAATAGATAGGGTCTGATTTACATAGTCCTTTTCAATAGCAAGGAAAACGTCGCTGGAGGATCTACAGCAGATTTTTCTTTTAGTTCATTCGCCAGAATTGGGTCACATATACATTTTTATTTTTGAACCAGTCACTAACAGTAGGAATTGGACTACCATGATTAGGCCATGACTAACCAAGTTCCACCGGGGTGTCCAATCACTTCTGGTAACCACACAAAATTAAGGTTCCTCTTAGCAAGAAAGAAGGGAGGAATGGCTGTTGTATAGGCTTCTGATACAAAGTGCCATGGAAAAATCTATGTTTGTTATCCAAGTGTAGGTGGCAGGTACTCAGTTAATTATACAAGTTTGGAATTCAGGGAAGGGTGTCGGATGGCAGATGAAGCCTTCTGTATACGGCTGGTATTTATGGTCATGGACTAGATGCAATCACCTGGAGAGGATATATATATAGACGTGGAAGACAGGCCAGTATTATGCTCTGGTATATCCCAATGTTTAGACATCAGGTAAAGATGGAGAAGCAATTAGTGAACTGGCCAGAGCCAGTTGCAGGAGAGTGTTTGCTTTAAAAGACAAAGGAGAAAAGGAAGGGATTGGACAACTGGGTCAGATGTTGCAGGGAGGAAGGTGAGTACAATGAAAGTATGTAGGAGTGTGTAGAGGATCTAGCAATAATGAGATTCCTGGTGGCCCTGACAAGAGCAGACTCAGTGAATAGGTGAGCAGAAGCTTGGAGTAACCAGAGTGAAAGCTAAGGAAGTATTTTGAAGAGGTTGCTGTGGCAAAACAGAATTATAGTACAGGAGTTCATGAGATTCAAGGAAAGGTTTTGGTTATAATTTGGGAGATTATACAACTTGTTTGTATGTTGCCTGGAATGATCCAGTGCAGAGAAAGACACTCGTGGTGTAGAACAGAGGTGAGGGTTAACTATGAGAACAAAATTCTTGGAAAGGTAAGAGTGAGTGGGATCTGAGAATGAGTGGAAGGATTGACCTCTGAGAGGAACAGATGCATTTATTCCACTTCAAAAAGAGGGAAGGCAGAGAGAACAGGGGCATAGAGACAAAGTGAGTAGCTTAATAAAATGCAGGCATTCTTGTATGATGGCTTAGTTTTTTTTTAAGTAGGTATGAGCCCAAGTCATCGGCTAAGAGTGGGAAGGGAGTGTGGGAGGTTTGGAGGGCAAGGAAATATAAAATAGTTATTTCAAAGACTCCAAAGGGCGCTTTACTAGGGAAAGGTAGTAAAAGCCCTTTGGCATTACTGAGGGTATATTTCGGGCTTAGTATCACAAATTTAAAGTGCAATCAGCAAACAATTGTGACATAATCTCCAGTAGCTGCAGGCATAGAGAAGAAGGCTAGTAGGCTCAAGAAGGATTGGGTTCTAGCAAGGCAAGTACACGAAAAATGCAGCTAGAGAATTAAATGTGTTTTCAAGTAAGTTATTTTAATAATGAGTCATGAATTGTAAGCTCAGTAAAAGAGAAGCTAAATTAGGAGAGTAGTAAAGATTGTGAAAAAGTAGCGGTATCAACGTACTGGAGGTTTTAACAAAATTAAGGAGTAACTGCAACAGAAGTTCTAGGGTAAGAAACTTGAAAGAATAGAAGGTAGTAACCATCAAGCCAAGTTCTCACTTTTAGAGTCAAATTGCTCATACATTATTACTCTGCATTTTACTACAGGTTTTTCAGAGAGATCAAAGTACCTGGTGAGCCCAGCTTGTTAATAAAGGTACGACGATGTATGGCTATGATGAAGCCATGTGATTAGGAGCTGGAAATGTTCTAATTTAGCAACAACATGGTAAAATTGTCTGAATTGAGCAAAATGGCAGCAAAAGGAATATATCTTGAAGTCAGAGCAACCGGATTTAAAGCCCTAGCTGTGACATGAAGAGGCTATGTATCTTGGGGCATATTTCTTAGCTACTCTGAAATCCTGGATTATCCTTTTAAACTGGGATATGGCTATCTCCTTCACAGGTGTCATTACACACATAAGAAGAATAGTAATATGTAAAGTGCCTGGAAATAATATGTTCTCAGTAAATATCAACAAGTGTGAAAATAAGGAGTCACGTTCCTGCAGCTGCATAGCAGCTGTGGATCCATTTCGGAAGCCTATGCCCTGAGTACGGGTGGGGAAGGCATGTGTCAACCAGAAGGGCAAAGAAAGAGTTCTCCTTACAGGGCTATCATGGGTGAGGGTAAGACTTGGGTTGATTATTACATTATATATAATCATTTTGAGGATAGAAACGAAGGTCTAATTTTGACCACTGACATTTTAGAGGTCACAATACCTGGATCAACATTTTTGAACAAATGAAGAACACTAACCTAGGAGGCAAGGTAGTAGCATAGAGGTGTGGAGTGGCAGCCTACCTCCAGCCCAGCAAGAGCAGGCCAGATGTTTATAGACATCATGAGGCCATTGTAGTGCCATGTTTCTACACGGGTTTTGAAGCCATCCTAATCTTTACATCCCTTTCCGTTCCCTCTCATCTCTCACAACCCTTTTCAGTTGCTCTGGCCTCTTATGTGCCCCTACTATGTCATTTGATTATTCTATCTTGACAGATTCATCTTGGGTTATAGCATCTAATCTCCCTTTTAATGATCTTCCACTTTCCTGTTCATGGACTGCCAGTATCCAACCTGGCCCTTCTATCTGTTTTTTTTTGTTGTTTTTTTAACTCATGCTTTTTCTCAAAGCCTCTTACGGGGCAGCTGGGTTGAGACTGGTGATGTCTGCCATCCAAAGTCCCTGGTTTTTCAATATTCCCTGGCTTTGATTATTACAGGAGGAAAAAGGAGACTGAAAATATGCAGCAAGGCAACATCAACCACATTTCAGAGAGAGCTCACCAATAATTGAACAGGTGGCCAAAACAAAATTCCAATAGTAGCGAGCTGCAAGTATTTTCAAATATGATGCCCTGGTGGCCTTAGAAAAATCCCTATAAAGTAGGTGAGGATCTCCTGGGGCTCAGAAAGTTTAAGTGCAAATCTGCTTTTCCATAGAAACTCTACTTTCAGACTAAGTATCTGCATTTTAATCTTTAAACTTTATAACTCAAATAATATGAAAAATTTTCCATAGCATTTATCTCTTACATAGGAGACGTGGTTGATATACCTTCTCTAAAACCCATCAACTAAGAAAAAAAAAACAGGAAAAAAGGAGCTTACTCTTAAAATGCCTTTCCTAGTATTCTCGAAAGAGACTAATTTGGATTTTCTTCTGGTGGCTTCTCAAATCTTTACAGTGAGCTTTGTTAAGATAGTGGAATAAGGTTTTGATGGCTTTATACATAACAGATTGTTTGGCCATTCCATAATGCTGTATTCGAAAAAATAATAAATATTTTTCGTACAGAATTTCTACAATCTGACACAAACCATTTTTGGAAATACGTTACAATATAAATAAAAAGAAATGTGTGTAGTTAAACCTGTGGCAGAGGGACTGTGTCCATCTTATTCACTGTGTACCCCCCCCCAACACAATGCATAGTTTCTCATGCTCACTAGGTGAATGAAGGAATCAATCAATTAATTTTATCATCTTCTGAGTTCCCAATCCAAAAAAGCAGTTTTTTTTACAATCCAAAAAAGCAGTTATTACTATTTTATTTTTACAATTTATTTATTTAAATTTAAGTTAGTTAAATGGAGTGTAGTACTGGTTTCAAGAGCAGAATCCAGTGATTCGTCACTTCCATATAACACCTAGTGCCCATCCCAGTAAGTGGCTCCTTAATGCCCATTGCCAAATTAGTCCATCCCCCCCCCCCACATCTCCCCTCCAGGAAACCCTGTTTGTCCTCTGTATTTAAAAGTCTCTTACGGTTTGCCTCCCTCTCTATTTTTATCTTATTTTTCCTTCCCTTCCCCTATGTTCATCTGTTTTGTTTCTTAAATTCTACATATGAGTGAAATCACGTATTTGTCTTTCTATTACTCACTTATTTTGCTTAGCATAATACCTTCCAGTTCCATCCATGTTGTTGCAAATGGCAAGATTTCATTCTTTTTGACTGCCGAGTGATATTCCATTGTATATATCCCACATCTTTTTTATCCACTCATCTGTTGATGGACATTTGGGCCCTTTCCATAATTTGGCTATTTTTGATAGTGCTGCTATAAACATTGGGGTGCAAGTACTCTTTCAAATCAGCATTTTTGTATCCTTTGGATAAATACCTAGTAGTGAAATTGCTGGATAAGAGGTTAATTCTATCTTTGCTTATTATTATTTTATTTTATTTTTTTAACATTTATTTATTTTTGAGACATAGAGACAGAGCGTGAGCATGAGGAGGGCAGAGAGAGAGGGAGACACAGAATCTGAAGCAAGCTCCAGGCTCCGAGCCGTCAGCACAGAGCCCAATGCGGGGCTCGAACTCACAGACCGCGAGATCATGACCTGACCCAAAGTCGGAAGCTTAACCAACTGAGCCACCCAGGTGCCCCTGCTTATTATTATTTTAAACAAATTTATTTCATTTAAAGTCTTGAAATTGGGTAAACTCTCCAGTTGACTTTCTATTAATTCTCTATACTGACAGAGTCTGGGAAAAACAGACAACTTCATAGCAACTACCAAGTTTGCAAATTAGTAAAAGTAGCCTTTAGGAGAAATTTGAGGATGATTTTACCATTTATGTCTTCCTTTTTTTTCCCTTTGGGCTGTTCTATTATTACAGTGCTATTATTATTATCAAAGGATTATTTGGTTATTCAAGACAGAGAATGTAGTTTTAAAAAATACAAAAAGTTATTTTCATTATAACACTAATGCATATATATTGGAGAAACTTACAAAATATGGGTGAACCAAAAGAAACAACATATATCACCTAAAAGTCCACTTCTTTGAGATACCTCTGTTTGCACTTTAATGTCTGTCCTGTCTTCATACATGCATGTTTATTTCTATAATCCTGGGATCATACCATATATATCACTTAAACATTTTTCACTTCACTATAGACTATGTTTTGCTTAAAAATTACATTTCAATTCATGAAATTTTCATCATCTTAGAAGTGTCATCTCCATATTTGTGAAAAAATACTGTTCTTTCTTATCAGTGGTAAAAACAAATATAACCACACTCTTTTTATTACTATTATTATTATTATTGTTGTTGTTATTATTATTATTACTGGAGAGAAAGCATGTGTGCTAGCTGGGCAGAGGAGCAGCGGGAATCCCAAGCAGGTTCCACTCTGGGTGGGGCTCAATCCCACCACCTCGGGATCACGACCTGAAATGGATATCAAGAGTCGGATGCTCAACTGACGGAGCCACTCAGGCGCCCCAAATTACAACCACTTTCTAAAGTGTCAGGTGTTAATGGTGTAGCAAGGAAATGAGGCAAGCTAGTTAATTATCTTATGGGAAAAATTCAGATTTACTTCCTATTTACGGTGATGGGTCTGGACTCCAGAACGCCAATGCTACCTGCTCTTGCTGGCTGTTAATATGGCTTCCGTCAGTGTTTTGCCTGTTATATTCAGACCTGGAAATCTGGCACACGAGTCATAGTAACAGCCCAGTCAGCCATTAGGATGGCCGGCCTAAAGTTCCTGCTACTGGCTGAGTGGGGTGTCTGGGACCCACAGCATGAGGTGAGGATGTGGCTCTCCCTTACCAGAGAGGTGGTCACCTTACAAGTAAGTCAGCCCAGGAACACACTCATCGCAAGCACTTCCAGAGCTCTAGTAAGCTTTTACAGGGTTTATCTGCTTGGTAACCCAGTTTAATAATACAGAACATTTGTGGGTTTTTTTGTTAGCAATTAGCCTGCAAGCAAAGGACATTTGATTGTTATTGTCCTAAATAAATTGTTTCTACATTCCATGTTAGGTTAATGAGTGCAGTGGTCATTGTAATGATATGTGTGTGTGCCGTGGGGGTTATTCTTTATCTTCCTGTAATACATGGTACACTTATTCCCTATTTCATTTGATAAATATGTACCAGCACTGTGGTGGGGAATCTCAGAAGGAACTCAGTAACCTCTCTCATAGACTTCATATTCTAGACCTGCACTAATATTGTAGGCATTAGCCACATGTGGCTATTTAAATTAAAATTAAAAAAAAATGAAAACTTTAATTCTTAGTCATACCGAGCACATTTCAAGTGCTTGACAGCAACATGTAGCTAGCAGCTACCATGTTGGACAGCATAGAGAGAGACATTTCTGTCATTGTAGGAAGTTCTATTGGACAATGCCAGTGAAGATACTGAGAGAATATCAAGGTTATTAATAAATTATGTTACTGTGCTTGTCATATTAGATCCATCCTTCAGAACATTTTAATGACTCTCCCTGTGGGGTTCTGTAATTATAGAAACAATTCTGTAAGGAAGCTTAAAGAGAGACTTAGGAAGAGGGTAATGATTAGCATATGCTTATTAGGCAATTTATCTTCAAATACTTTATAAATGTATGCTAGTATAGTAAACATTTTTGAACAAAAATAACAATATAAGCATTTGTATTTATACAATAATATGTACTATTTTCAGCCAATATTTCAAAGTGCAGTATATATTTAGAACTCATTAATTGTAGTTGGTATAAATTCACATTTCAAATAATCTTATTGATGATTTTGAATTTCAGGGGCTAACTTCTTGTCCTACCCAATTAAATCATAATTGTTGTCACTTAACAGTATAGGTGAAAAACAGGCTTTTTTCTAGGAGTAGAAGTGTCCATTCTGCAATTTTCTTGTTCACTTACATTCGCATATTATCTTCTTATCCATCATTTGTTTGTAGGCTTCTTTTTAAGCCACATGTCCATTTTGTTAAGGGTAAGTTTAGTTAATGCGAGATAATGTGATTTGTAATTCCGATTAGGTGGGCTCAAGTCAGGTGCAACACTGTACAACAGGCTTTCATTGAAGAACCAGGGTATGCACTACAGACAACCACGAATCCCCACTTCTCCTCCAGCTGTCTCATATTTGTCTGCCCTACCATGGATCAAGGTGAGGGTGTGATTGTCAACACTTAGTAAATATTAGGAAAGCTTATTTCCTCTTTTGTGATAAAATGTAAGTACTGGTTCTAACATTTTCTAGCCTCACCCCGATGGATCATCTCATCTCATGGGGTGTAAAACCTTGCTTTGGAGGCCACTCATTTAGACCGTAGTGGAATGTTTTCAATCCTGTCCTGTAATAGATGGATGGTATTCTATTGGCATCTGCCTCATCTAAAATTATGTTTATGTTTAATTTAACTTACAACTCCCCCAAATCTATAAGAGCTTAACAAAAGTTTATACAGATGCCAAATGATTTTTAAACACAAAGCCTGCCTGGAATCTTGTATACTTGGGCTACAGATTTGGTTACTAACTTCCTAGCAGCCAGGTAAACCAGCAAGTAAGCACCCCAGTAGAGTGCCCTCTATTTTACATTAGAGCAAATGTAGGCTTAAGTGAGTTTAAATAATTTTTCTGAGTTTTTCCAGCTAGCAAGTGGCAGACCAAAATGTGAATTCAGTTCTATCTAATCCCAAAGCCATTTCTTTTGGAATAAGGCAAGTTATAAATATACCTAGTTTTAAGTGGGGCTAATACTACTTATCCTGTAAATTCTTATAAGGACTAAATTAGACAGTATATTAGTTTCTGAGGGCTGCTCTAAAGAGGTACCACAAACTGGGAGGCTGACGGTCTTACAGCCTGGAGGCTAGAAGTTCCACATCAAGGTGTCTGCAAGGTTGTT
This sequence comes from Paguma larvata, assembly GCA_030068075.1. Classification (NCBI taxonomy): domain Eukaryota; kingdom Metazoa; phylum Chordata; class Mammalia; order Carnivora; family Viverridae; genus Paguma; species Paguma larvata. The sequence continues at coordinate 80,726,518 of CM057828.1, read as the reverse complement.
CCTTCTGAGAGTTCTCAGGGAGAATCTGCTCCATGTGTCTTTTAGCTTCTAGTGACAGCCAACAATCCTTGATGTTTTTAGCCTATAGATACATCCTCTCCAATCTCTGTCTCTGTCTTCACATTGTGTTCTTCCTGGGTCTCTTCTCTTTTTATAAGAACACCAGTGATATTGGATTAAGAGCCCATAGTACTCCAGTATGAACTCATTTTAACTAATGCTATCTGTAACAACCCTCTTTCCAAATAAGGTCACATTCTGAGGTACAGGGGATTAGAACTTCAACATATCTTTTTGGAGATCACGGTTCAACACATAGCAGACAGTGTATATAAAATCTCATCCAGCATGTCTGGCACATGGTGGGATTTCAATACATATGAGTTTGCTTTGTTTTCCACTAGGTTGAACCTCTTAAGGACATTGACTTTGTCTTATTCCTTTTTGTGGTCTCAATACTTCACAAACACATAGTAGATGTTCATTAATAATTTTAATAAATGGTGAGCCCCAAACTAGGAGGACTGTGGTGGGCAAGATAGTGCCTCCAGCCCTGCAAAAGTGGGCCAGGTGTTTGTGGATATTATGCGGCAGACTGTCGTGTTTCTAGATGGGTTGTGAAACCATTCTAGTTTCTACCTCTCTCTCAGTTCCCTCTTATCTCCCAGAGCCCTCTCCCATTGCTCTGGCCTCTCCCCTGCCCCTAATCTGTTGTTTGATTGTTTTTGTCTTAGACTCATCTTGATTTGTAGCATCTAATCTCCACTTTAGATAATCCTGCTTTCCTGTTGATGGACAGGCCTCTGGATATTTCTTTATTTGTGATTTTTTTCAAAGCCCTTTGAAGGGGAAGCTGCGTTGAGAGTAGTGGTGTCTGCCACCAATAAATGTTAACCCAAAGTCCCTGTTTCTTTCACACTTTTTTTGATTATTATAGGAGGAAAAAGTAGGTTGTAAATATGCAGCCTATCATATTTCAGAGAAATAACATCCTAAGCAAATCTTCAGAGTTTATATACTAGAAAACACTGTATACCACAGTACAGACCAATGTGAATGGAAAGTTAGAATCTAAGAATAGCCTATATTCGATTCTACCGCTTTCATTATTTTCAGTTATAAGCAACCGCCAAACCTAAGTTAAACAACTATAGAAGATAATGTCTTATAATGAATAGACAAATATTGTTTGTAATTAGCAAAACTAACAATCCACCTTAGCACCGGATATATTTGCATACAAATGGATAGTACTTGCAAATGACTAGAGTAACCTTTTCCATTATAATTTTCATACCCCATACTTGCCCAAACTAATGAAATTTCAAACTAATGAAATCCTTAGTTTGTGAAACTCCAAATGAAAAGAATTGTTGAATTACTCACTCTCATTTAAAAAAAAAAAAATGTGAATGAATACAAAATTCAGTTGGAAAAGAATACTCTATGTAGAAACCAACTAAGTAGAGTGATGGTTTTCCAAGTTAAATCTGTTTTCTTATATATTATATTGCCATGAACTGGGTAAAATAAGTTTTTAATTCTTTAAAAATCCTTTCATAAATGTGTATGTGTCCCTCTCTTTCCCACAGAATCAAATCTCTCATAAACTAGGTGCTTATTCTAATTTGGTCACCAATTTGCAAGGAGAAATGGACCTTGGCAAGTCACTTGGTCTCTTGTGGGCCTCTCTTTGCTTGTATGTCTATTAAGGGCATTGGAATATATTATTTTTAGGTCTCTTCCAGCTCTAAACTCTCAGATTCTGTGAACACAGAAGTAGTTTTACTATATTATTTACCTTTCACCAGAAAGTTATTTAAGCAATATGAAGCTTACACATTTTTAATTGGCCAAGAAATCAAGTTTGTTTTCAAAAATAAAATAAAATCCAATCCACAAATCTATCTCTGCAAATAATTATAACAGAGAAACAAGCTGGGCACGGACCCCTGATAAGGTTTCTACACGGTGCATTTATAAATCATACACTGATTTCTTAACTAAATGAGGTCCTTCAGGTTATGCTGTGGTTTTCAATATTATTCGAGCAAAGGACATATTCAGTGAATTTCCATGGTTGATTCTGCTCAAATCATTTTGCATATACAGCAAGCCGAATCTATTTAAAGACAAAATCCATTCACCAAAGGCACCTTCAGAAATTTTAGCAAATGTGTAACTTAAAGCAATGCTTACAGTATGCTAGATTGATTAGATTTTTTAAAAATGACACCTTGAAATTGCATTTAATTTTGAACTAAATGGAAATTTATAAGGCAACATATGAGACTGAGCACAGCTTTTTCCATGCTGATTGCATCAGGTGTTTTAAACAAAGCAGCAAAGGGGGTCATTAACCCCTAAAGGAGCAATTAGGTAAAAGTGCTGTAGTTTACTAAATGTGTAACTTATGATGTTTCTGGAAGGGTTGCAGTCTATGCAAAACAGATCAAAATAACAAATTTTTCTTAAAGGAACACTAACACAATTCAATACACTATCTATCTATCTTTTATCCTTTGTATCATCTGTATCTAAGTTCCTTTCCTACAGAATGGTATATTGGGCAATTTTGAGATTATACCTTGCTTCAGAAATGTATTTTTTAATGCTGACAAAAACATAAGTTTACATAATTTTCAAATTCTGTGGCTTGGATTCTTTGTGTCTTCCTTCTTCTATAAGGCACGTTTTTCAATGCAATAGTTCTAACATATTAAACTCTATACATGTGAAACCACTCCTATCATCTGAGGAGCATAGACAATACCTCAAGTTACTAGTAATCCCACCAAGCCAGAAGGACAGCATTCCAGACTCTGGAAATGTCCGTTTTCGAGGGACTTAAAAGTCTCCGCAAGCAACTAAGAATTAAGAAGATGACATGTAGTGGGAAAATTGATGGTGAAACCACTCATTTTAGTATATTAACTTTGAAAAGAAGGAGATCATTAGAAATTAAGAAAACAATAGGTAAAAATTATTCTCCAGAATATGATGTATACGTTATGTGCTTATCAAAGGCAAGGAAACGTCACGTATGCTGAAGACAGAACAGAGGTATGAGGAAACCAGTGGTGGGAAAACTGAGGCAACGGTCAGCACAGGAGGCAAGATGGCCTAGGAGATGGGTTTTCCCTTCCTCTGGGAGAAAATAGGGAAAGAGGAGAAAGAAGGAATAAAAAATGGCTATGTGTTGAGCCACAACACAGAGGTACTTTACGGAAATTTTATCATTTGGGCATTACAAGCACCTAGAGGTAGATGGTAGTCCTCATTGTACAGATGTGTTTACACAATTTATCCATTCATTCTATGCCTAGATAGGTAATTTAACTATTTACATGCCTCTTCTAATAAATGCCAAATATAGCTTCTTAGGCCTCAAACCCATATTCATTTTCTATTTCACTGACCTGCCTTCCAAAGGAAAAGGCTGAGGAGTCAGTGTAGATACACCATGAGGGCAGAAAAAGAAATGGAAGGTAAGATTGGCAGTGGCTTATTTTTATCCCAGCATTAAGGGAGGATATATAGCTGGAAGTTTATGGAGAAGATGGAAATTTTTATCTGTGACACATGAATTAGTCTCTAATGCAGCTTCCCCTTAATCTAGCTCTTACTAGCTGTGATTGAACAGAACTTTGAATAAATGAAATCCTGTTGATTTAAGTATACTTTGTCTTTATGTCTGCATAGTTTTCATTTACGAATAATTTTGACATTGCTTGTCTGTGCCTCCATCTCTGTCAGCAGTTAAGAAATGCACCAAAAAACTTTGAATACTTTGTTGATATTTTTATAAATAATTCCATTTTAAAGCCATCAACTTTGTATATTTGCCTCTGTTCATTTTCACTGAGTTTCTTAAAGAGTGTACAACTTAGGGGCGCCTGGGTGGCTCAGTCAGTTGAGCATCTGCTCTGGCTCAGGTCATGGTCTCACAGATGTGAATTTGAGCCTGGCCCCCACTTCAGATCCTCTGTCTCTTTCTCTCTCTCTGCCCCTCCCCCACTTGCACACACACATTCTCTCAAAAATAAACATTAAAAAAAAAAAGGAGTGTGCAACTTACAGTGAGGTATTCAACAATTTGGCAATTCTAATTAAATCAGTGGCAACAAATATTTATTAAGCACTGATGTTCTGGATGCAGTTTGGGCAGATTCATTCGATTATGTGAAGATGATGGAGTATACCAGGATGCTGATTGACAAGTGAAATAGACACTCAGAACAATAATGGCCTGAAAGGACCTGCTGTCCTGCCAAGACGTAACTAGCTAAAGCAGAGGCACCAGCCAAGCATGTGAGGCCTGGCAAGTAATATAGCCAGCTAGTGGCAGCATGAGGTCTGGACAACACGTCAGGTAACAGCACTGACAAGCAGAAGAGAAGGATGTAGGCTCCTATCCCGCACACAGATGCATGGACATGTGCTGGGACCTCAGTGGCAAATGCCAGTACACAAGGAGAGGAAACAAGAACTATGGCTGTGAAAATTGACACAGCTATGGCTCTGGCCTCCCAGAAAGTAGCCAATAGCCCAAACATGTAGCCAAAAGTGGAGTGTGGCCATATTAAGTTCTAGTCCAGCCTAGACAGATAGATACCCAAAGGAGCACCAAAGCAATGAGAATCCAGACTCCAGAGAGTAGGGACCCATGAAGTCAGGTGAAAAGCAGCATTGCGAGGCCAAGTGACCTATCTGTTTGAAGACTACAAGCAATGCAACATAGCTGAGTAAAAGTGAGACAGGGTGGTAAGGCCCAGCTATCCAGCTGAGATAAAGTATAAGGAAGGACTTCAGGGCACGGACACACACATTCAACAAAAGTCCAAGCATAACCACAGTTGTAAAGAAGGGGTTCCTACGGCACAGTTAGTGTAGAGATCATTCCCAGATTTCTTGGTCTCTTGTATGTATCTACAAGACTAATTCCAGACCTCACCAGCTTAGGTTGGGGTGGAAGGAGTAGGAGAGAGAGAAAACTTTGGCTTCCCTCTGTCCTGGTTTGACTGGCATTGGTACAAGGCCAGACTGAACCTTAAAAGGGGAAATGGTTCCATGAGTACAAAGGAGGGGTGCTGTGGAATGTGGGGCAGATGGAAGGCAAATAGCTTCTGCCTAATTTCATGCTTCCTGTTAGGTATAAGTCAGCAAGGACAACAGCCCACAGGCAGAGCCTGACCAGGACTGGGACACCCACACAGTTACTGGGATCTGGGCATGTGAAAGCTTCCTTAGCTCCAGGGCCTAGGCGGATGTGGGAGAGGTCATGCCAGGTCAGGGACTGTGGCACCTGGGCTGAGATTACCTTTCATGGTGACCCTTCAGAGCCTGGGGTCATGGAACCACATTAGGGTGGAACGTTGGAGATGACAGTTCACTGGCCAGGAAGTGGCCCCTGCAGAGCATACTAAGCAGGATCATCATGTGTTCCTCATTCCAGCCCTTTCTTGGGGCTTGCTAAGCACTGGTTGGTTAGTCCATGTCTCTACCTGATTGTTGTTACAGAGCTCTGGAAGCTACCTCAAAATGTTTTAGCTTATTTATTTTTTATCCCCAAGAAAGCTTTTATGATAAACAATAAACATTAAATATGACATATTTTTAAGTTAAATATTTTCTGAGTGCCTACTGTGTACAGATCATTCACCTTCAGTGCGCTCTCAAGGAAAAGAAAGATCTTGACCTGCTTATTTCCATACATTTGCAATCAATAACATTCGAACGTCTACATAATCCCTCTCTTTGTGCATTACATCTCTCTTCCCCACACGGAACATGCTCCTGGGGAGAGTTAAAAAATTAACCACTTTTGGGCCCCTGGGTGGCTCAGTCGGTTGAGCGGCCAACTTTAGCTCAGGTCATGATCTCATGGTCTGTGAGTTCGAGCCCCGCGTCGGGCTCTGTGCTGACAGCTCAGAGCCTGGAGCCTGCTTCAAATTCTGTGTCTCCCTCTCTCTCTACCCTTCCCTTGCTCACTCTCTGTCTCTATGTCTCTCAAAAATAAAATAGAGAAAAAAAAAACGCTGAAAAAAAAATTAACCACTTTTACCAGCCTGACCAAAAAAAAAAAAAAAAAAAAAAAAAATCAGCCTAGAGAGTTTTGGGGCTTTACCAAAGCAAATTCCTATTTTCAGAAATCTCTTTGCTTTTATTTGCCACACAGACCCAAGAATGCCTAGATTTGGAAAGGAAATCCAGGCTGGTCTGTAAGGCAATTTCTGGGAAACCTCTCCATTTTCTGAGAAATCTCAAGGGGAGATTGCCCAGTTTGATTCAGGAGTCCCGTAGGGGTGGAAGGACAAGGGTGTTGATGGTGTATTTCAAATCCTTTCTTGGAGAAGCTCCTGATACCACAGACATAAAGAAGTTTTTCTAACTGCTCTCTCCTTTACCCCTAGGCTTCACTACAAACTTGCGAGCACGCGTGCGCGTGCACACACACGCCTGCAAACAAGAGCAATTTTTTGTTAAAATGTAAGGCCACAATGACTCTGCCACTTACATCTAATCAAATAGAATCGTGGGCAAGGATGTGAGAAAACAAGAAATGACGCAGTATGTCAAGATGACCTGACCGAAATAATATAAACTGAGAAAGTACTAAAGGCAGACAAGTATTTTAAAAGTCAAAGTAGAACCTTACTCATCTAAGGACTAAATGGCATATAAAAGAAATAGCCGAGACTTGGTCTGGATTGTGGAACACGAACAAACAAAAAAGAAAGGCAAATGAGTCCATATCCAGGCTTGGCTGAAAATTAAGAAAACAAAGAGAACTTGAAAGAGGCAGATCAATGCTCTAAACCTGTAGCAAGCACAGGACATTACTGAGATGGTGCAAATTATAATTTACACCATCTCCACAGTCTGTACATTTCAAAATAAATTAATTAGTTTAGAAGGAAAGGGAGAATGTGGTAATTCTGCAATTTAATAAAAATTACCACATTCTGCAATTTAATAAATATCACTGTACAAATCTGAAAAAAATAGTCTTATTAAATTACTAACATTTTGACTTCAATTTTCAGGATTTAGAATGTGAATAGAAGTAACCCTTCAGAGAGGACCATGTCATAATATCCCATACACACACATAAGCTCTGTCGCTAATTAACTAACTGCTGGGATCTTCCAAAGGACTACTGCTGCGTGCTTCATACAGGTCGTACTGTCAGAAGAAATGGGCTGCAACACAGTGTTTCACCACTCAGAACTTGTGCTAATGATTGCTCCCCTTGCCAATTCTCTGAATTGGAAAGGACTGAAAATGCCCCAGTGCGAAGACTACTAACTAATGGGAGTATGTGGAGGACTGAGAATGGAAAAGAGAGAGTTGAACCCTGGGCCAGAGTCCAACATTAGCCTTTTGCTAATGTTTCATGAGAGTTGCTGTAGGTCTCGCTTTGTCAACTCTTCATCTTGATGGAATTCTCAAGGGGACTTGACATGATTCAATCAACTGGGAGAGCAAGATTAACCCAAGAGTGACAGGATATGACCCCGGTAGACTGAAGAATATAAATCACTTAAAACAAACAACATCCACCCACCCCCAAATCCAACCAGACAAACACAAAATCTCTAGAGGAGGAAGAGAGCAGTTTGCCTGGGCAAGGTTTTAGAATTCAAGATTTCCCAAAAGTTCTGTGTGAACAGTCTGTTTGCTCAACCCTGACTATTATTGTAAAAACACACATTTCTATATTGCTGCACACAGTATTTATGAAGCACCTCAGAATCATTTGCAGAATATAATCTTCAATCCAGGCAAAAAAAGCAAACAGTCCAACCGTAATCCATGCCAAATGTTGACAATCAGGAAAGCAAGTTAAGTATGCTTTACTATAATCATTGCAGTTTCTTTATGGTAACATAAAAATATAATGCCTACATGTTGTCCAGCAAAGTTGCCAAATCAGTGCCAGGCTCTTAATGAGACAATACAGAATAAATACAATCTGATAAAAATACAGGAATCGCTGTCCTGGGTGGTGCAGTGTTCCTGTAGCTCAGTCATCTGCGTCCATTGCCACTTAACAGGGGGAGGAGGGAGAGGTTGTCTTTCCTAACTGATGGGCCCTTTTCCTATTCCCTTCAGCCCATGGCGGGACCTCTGTTTTGTGGGCTCCTGAGCAGAATGTACATCCCAAACCTATAAGATTTTCTTAGCTGGTAGGAATGTCTCTGCCATTCACAAATCTGTTCAAATTCATTCCAAATCCATTTATATTTTCTTCCATTATGACCCTCTACAGCCATAAATTCCATAAAAGAACTTGTTATATGAAACTGTAAGTCAGAGAGTGAAATTTTTAAGCTTTCTTTTCTCTGTAAGAAACTACATTTAAATATCCTAAAGGTATTTTTTTTTTTTGAGCAATTAACGTGTTTGGAAACCTAGGGAATTTACTCAAGAGAGGTGCTAAAAGAATTGAAGGTCTAAAATTTGGGGCCTCCCTTAGCCATATGAAGGGCTTGCAATATTTTAAGCTGTTGCACTGAGTTATTGTCTCACTTTCCCAGCAATGAATCCCAGTTCTTGGCAAATAAAGGTTAGCATTCAGTCTATGTTTGTTTTAAAAAATATGGCTGATATAGTATGCTCACATATAATCTATGTCTATCTGGCCTAGTTACAGGTAAATTAAAATGTTAGGATTTTGTTTTAATTTTCAGTATTTTCCTCTTCTTACAAAAATTTTCCTATTACTTTCTTAATATGCTTTATATTTTTTCATAGCAGCTATTACTATCTGACATTATGTACATCTTTACCTCTTTGGTTTTGGCCTGTCTCTCCCAGAAGAATGTTAGTCCATGTTTTTGTTCATTTGTTCAAACACCGTCAGGAACTGGAATAGTATCTGGTATATAGTATGGACTCAATAAGCATTTGATGATTGGTGAGGGAATGAATTTTCACTCACATATTCTCTCCCACCTAGCATTTCCCCCCAGAGAGAGGACAACAAGGACAAGTGAAGGGACTCAGAATCCAATCAGGTCAACCAAGAGGTCACAGCCCAGCCACCAGCAGGTCACAGATGGCACACCGTGTGCTCCGAGGCCCAGCTTACTTTCTTAGTGTTCCCCTCCCAAACTTCCTTTTGCAATGTAACTCTTACTACTGCACTTGTTTTCCCAACCATATAAAAGCATAAGACATTGATTTTGTAAAATTTAAAATAAAAATAATAATAAAAAATAAAGTGTTCTATTTCCTTGTGTTTAGTAATCAAGCAGTCCACAGAAACTCTAGTCTTCATACTGACAATCTGTTGCCATAGTAACAATAACAAGCTTGATTTTTTAGGGAAGGCAAAAAAAAAAAAACATTTCCAGTTGATCTATTGAGGGAAAGGTCTCTTGTTTTTTTATGTTTGCATTTATTTGTGTGCATAAAAAAAGGACTATCTTATCCTTAAAAATCTTTGTGTCCAATCATTATAGTTGCCTTGATGTCTAATTTTCCCACAAAGACTTGTTTTAGAGAAGGTGCTTTTGATCAGCCAGTGGAAGATAGCATCACCTTCACTCTATGGCTCCTTTAAGAAGAGAGGTGATCAGCTTCGTCTCCATTACACAGAAGAGCAAAGAGAAGTATCACATTATGGGTGATCTATCGCAGCCCAAAGTGAAAATGACAGACTCGAATGATGAGAATTGTAATTAAAGCAGATCCGATTAGAATCTGAAAATGATTTGTAAAGCTCTGCAGATGTGGTTCTTTTCTCTTTTTCCATTTGGTTTGGTTTTCTCCTGACTCCATAAAATAGAGAGATTCAACACAGATGCCTATTAGTGAGATGAGTAACAAATGGAAAGAATGGAAGTGATTGAAGATGGGGTGAGCATTCATAAATGTTTGGGGCAAATTGGATTATTTTAGACTAAATGCTGTTTTGGGAAACTATGTATAAAGCTTCTGGGGAGACACATTTTCTGGAACTTATTGTGTACTTTAAAATGCAGGCAGATTGGGGCACCCGGATGGCTCAGTCAGTTGAATGTCCAACTCTTGATTTTGGCTCAGGCCATGATCCCAGGGTCATGGGATTGAACTCTGCATTGGGCTCTGCACTGAGTGTAGAGCTTGCTTGAGATTCTCTGTCTCTCTCTGTGTCTCTGTCTCTCTCTCCCTTTCCCAAACCCCTTTCCCCCTTTCCAAAGCCCCTTTCCCCTGCTTGCACTAAGAAAAAAAAAATAAAAGAATAAAAAAAGATGCAAGCAAATTCTAATCAAAGATTTTTCTTCAATATATGTATAAATAGTATATGGCAAAAAATGTACTAAATTACTGCTTTAATGAGTAGACTTGATAACAACAGCCTTTATATCACACCTAATATTTATGGTTTTATTTTTTTCAAATTAAGTCTGCCTTTCCTGATATATTTTACACTCTTTGGGGGTATGGATCATACTTTCTTTATTTGCACCTAATAGTCAAGAAATGCATCATCAATTTCTCTAGCAGATATAAAAGTAATCAGTGTTTTATTTTCCTCAAAAAAGAATGCTTATTGATAAATAATTATTTTTATTCTAAAACAATGCACATTTATTTAAGAGAAATGGAAAATAATAAAAAATACAATGGAAATTTATTTTCTAACTTGGAAATAAACTAATAACATTTAGTAAATTTAATTTACCTCTTTTTTCTTGGTGTCTACAAAATATGCTCTTTAAAAAAAAAAAAAAAAACGAGAACCACAACTGCCATTCTGCTTTGTATTCAGCTTCTTTCATTTGACACAAGTTTATCATTTTCCACTTATGTACAGTTAGCGCAACATAAAAGCAAAGAATGAAAATAGAACACCTTATATTTTAAATCAGAATAAATCACAAACATGTGCAATGTTCCTTCTAAAATGTATTTTAAAAACCACTCAGCTATTATGAACTTCTAATGCAATGAACAGAACTGCCTGAAGCCCTGCTCTGAAGTACGGAAAGAGGGTGATCGTCAGGTCTCAGTGCACAGTTCTACAGTTCTTTCCCCCATTCTTCCCACTTCAACTGCAGCTTGTCCTTCTGTCAAGGAGGCCCCAGTCCAAGGAAATGGCACAGAGCGGCTCCAGCACATCCCATCATTTCCTTTCAGTGAGCCACACTTGTGGCTATCTGCTGTATCCCCAAATACTAGGCTGACTCACCAGCTCTTGGAGCCCTACTTTTCAACATATCCCAGGTCAGAGCCCCCATCAGAACCACTGTCAGCACCGCCAATACACCAGCTCTCACGACTATCACACTATAGCTTCTTCTTCATGGTGTTAGTTTTCAGGAGTCATTTCATTCTGTGCTTTCTTTTTGATGGTTTCTTTATTTCACTCTTAAAGCAAAAGTTTTGACACTCTTTAAAGTAATGAAATGACTGAGTCATTCCTTATGAGCAATGAAAAAAACATCTTCAGTGTATGGAAGAAGCTAATATTTTATTGCATTTTTTATTTCTAAAAGAAATAGTAATTTTAAGTTTTACAGTAAATCTGTAACTTAAAAAAATAAAATAGAAGTTTGTGGCTTAAAAATAAAAGAGATGAATGGATAAAGAAGATGTGATATATATATTATGTATACATATATATACATTATGTAGAGAGAGTTATACATACACACATACAATGGAATACTACTAAGCTATCAAAAAGAATGAAATCTTGCCATTTGCCATGACATGGATGGAACTAGAATGTATTATGCTAAGTGAAATAAGTCAACCAGAGAAAGACAAATACCATATGATTTCACTCATATGTGAAACTTAAGAAACAAAACAGATGAACATATGGGAAGGGTGGGGGGAAGAAAAGAGAGGGAAACAAACCCACAAGAAACTCTTAATGATAGAGAACAAACTGTGGGTTGATGGAAAGAGGCGGGAAGGATGGGCTAGAACAAACTGTGGGTTGATGGGAATTAAAGAAGGCACTTGTGGTGAGCAGTGGATGTTGTATGTAAGTAGTGAATCACTGAATTCTACTCCTAAAACCAATATTGTACCATATGTTAACTAAAATTTAAAGAAAGAAAGAAAGAAAGAAAGAAAGAAAGAAAGAAAGAAAGAAAGGAAGAAGCTGTTTTTTCTTAGCACAAATTTCATATGAATTTAGTATATGAAACAGAGAGTGAAACATTTGATCTTTTTTAAAAATTTTTTTAAGTTTACTTATTTATTTTGAGAGAGACAGAGACAGCATTAGTTGGGAAGGTGCGGTGAGAGAGGGAGAGAGAGAATCCCAAGCAGGCTCCACCTGAAGCAGAGCCCTACATGGAACTCGATCCTATGAGGTGAGATCATGACCCGAACCAACATCAAGAGTCGGATGCTTAACCAACAGAGCCACTCAGGCGCCCTGAAAAACTGGATATTATTGTGGGTGGCCAACTCCCCAGTTTTGCCTCCAGTTAGTGGTAGTTTCGGTGGTAATGAAATTCCCTTGTCCCAGGGGGACTCCTCAATCCCAGACAAACCAGGATGGTTGTTCACCTATGTATTTTCAGTAGGATAAGCTATATCTACCAAGCTACTGATGTTTGTGATGTTGGTGGTATTTTCTAGGCAAAGAACAGTAGTTTATACAAATCAAACTTTCATCTACTTTAGGGTCTAATTTCAGTAAAATGCTACTGAGGTCATTCTGGGAGATATTTTTGGCCTTCTAAATTTCTTATAAGAATATGTGATTTAAAAAATGTTTGTTAATTGCCTAAAGTCATATGTTTTGTTCAGTTTTTTTAAATGTTTATTTATTTATTTTTGAGAGAGAGAGAGAGAGCACGAGCATGAGCAGGGGAGGAGCAGAGAGAGAATCCCAAGCAGGCTCCACACTCAGCATAGAGCTCGACACAGGGCTTGATATCAGGAACTGTGAGATCATGACCTGAGCTGAAATCAAGAGCCAGACACTTAACCAACTGAGTCACCCAGTGCCCGCTAAAGTCCATATGCTGATGCATGCATAAAATAGCAATTCAATAAAATTGTGAAGGCTTCATTTTCCATTGTCATTTTGTTGCTGGCTACTGTTAGTTCTAAATTGAGCCAAAGCCCAGGCAAGTCCAAACTTTGTCTTTCAGATGTGAGTTTTTTACCCAAAATCTTTAGCACTGTGGTCTCTACTAAAGCTAACATTTTCCTATAGTTCTTGAGAGCTGTTTCTCTCAATACAAGGCATCCCAGAGAGGCCTGAGAAAGAGTACTGTGTTAGGGAGTACTATAACTGAAGAACACCTGCCATCTTTTTGCCTATCAGTGGAAAATTACTATCCTTAGAAGCTCTTCTCCCTTTCTCTCTCTCTTGCTCACATTTTTAAAGATTTCGCTAGCAATCTGTCCTCAAACTGACCTTACCTCAATGCTCTTTTGCATATGCTAACATAGTGCAATATGGTGACTGCCTCTTTAATTCACCCTGGAGTTCAAGACTGAAAGCCATATAATTGTCAACATCTTGATGCACAAGTCATATTTTGTTAATATGAAAATTTATTACTCCTCCCACGCAGGGCACAGAAAGATTTTATAACAGCTAGGAAAAAAACATTGTATGATTTAAGAAAAAATAAAAATATACTGACATTTCCTTTTCACTTTGTACTTGTCTATAACTTGTACCCAGGAAACTCCACAGTGTTGACGTCATTACTTGAGCATCTGAGCATCTAGAAAATGGAAGCTCATTGTTTTTGGAAAATTTTGCCTATATGTCATAATGTATAGCAGTTTCATATCTTGGAATTTAATTTCATTGTAGATCGAGAGGCGCTGTCACATTTTTTATCCTGATAAAAATATCGAGGCCATTTTTTAAACACACTAAATATAGTTTTGAATTTAAATAGAGACCTCAGTTTGAATGGTGACTAACATAATTACTATGGGACAATATTTTATTTTTAGAAAATATTTCAAGAGAAGAACTGTATCATCATTCAAAGAGATTTTGTAATTTGTTTTATACCTCAGTTATTAAAGAGCCACAATTTTGATGCCTCGATAGAAGATAAATTGAATGTTATTTTGAAATGCCAATTTTAAAAAGAGCTCTCGGAGATGCATTGTAAATAACTAGATTCCTTTAAATTTATCAGTTTATAAATGTTATGTGAGGATTATGTTGGCTCCAGAAGGCTCTTTGAGGGTTTGAATTTTCTGTGGAATGTTAGTGGAAAATGCATAAAGAATTATGCATTATATCAGGTTGTAAGTAAAACGGTGATGTGGCCCCATATTTCCTCATCTGGACTTTCTAATCTCGATATGTACATAACATCAGCTGTGCCACTGCCTAACGGGGCTACTCTGGAGAAGTTACCAAATCTGCTGAAGCCTTGGTTTGCTCATCTGTATAATGCAGGAAGGTTTTAATTAAGTAAGATAACAGACAAAAAGCATTTGACACAATGTCTGGCATGTCTCAAGCACTTAATAAACGATAGCTCCTGTTATTAGTTTCATTAATCACCAGAGATACTGGGATGCACAATGGAAACAATATTCTTACTTTTAAGTTTTTATTTATTTATTTTGAGAGAGAGAGAGCATGCATGTACAAGCAGAGGAGAGGCAGAGAGAGAGAGAATCCCAAGCAAGCTCAGTGCTGTCAGCACAGAACCCGTCATGGGGCTTGATCCCACGAACCATAAAATCATGACCTGAGCTGAGATTAAGAGTTGGATCCCCAACCAACTAAGCCACCCAGGTGTTCCTGGAAACGATATTCTTAAAGTCATCTCATGCTGCTTTTCTCTTCACACAATGCCCTCCCCAAACTATGACAGCTGACAGCCCAACCAGACTTCCAGGTACCTCCTGAATGTCATTTTCTCCAAGAGGCCTCTCCTCAATGACATATGAACATTTACTCTTTCACATGCAAAGTACATCAATTTGCCTAAAATAAAGTGCCAAAGTACATCGTTTGCCTAAAATAAAGTGCCAAAATACACAAAGGAACTGGTATTTAGAGTTCTTTGTGTCCTTACATCTTTAGGGGCAGGGCTTCTGTTTTACTCATCTTAGTATTCTCCATCCTTTTAGCCCCTAATGTCAAATAAGAGAGAAAAAGGGATGAACGTGGACAATTAAAATTCTAAGCAGCATATGACTTATGCAGAGAAAGGAGTGTAAACAAAACTGCTAATGTTCAGAAGAGGGAGGGGTGGTGATCTGCGGTTGGTTGTGTGTGATAATACAATTTGTCTGGAGGAAGTAGCTTTTAAGTGGGCCAAAAGGCTCAAGAGGATTTCAAAGGAGAAAAAAGGAGTGAAGGCAAGTTCATGAAGAAACAAGTGAACCAAGAAGAATAAGTCAGTTTGATTGGAGCACGTTGAGTGTGTGACTGGTGGGAGATAATTCTGGAAAGGGAGAAGCATCATGATGATGAGGAACTCTACACAATAGGCAACTGATGCTGGATTTTATCTGGGGGTCAGTGGGGAGTTGCCAAAGCTGTGAGAGGAGGAAGTGATACAGAGAAGAAATGCCACTGCTGCCATCATGACCTTTTAATTCTGGACTCATCAACACTCAGATAACTCTGCTTATTATCTCCAACTACCTGTCCCGTATCTCTCTCTTCCAGATAGCCATGCCACATACTAAGTCTCGAAAGTGTGTAAAGCTAGCAGTCAACTACAGCTCTTGTCTCTGTAATAGAGAGTAAGTTTCTGCCCTTCTCATTAAGAGCATGGGTTTGGGAGGCAAAAGTCCTGGATTCAACTCTTAGTCCTGGATTCAACTCTTAGTCACTACAGAGTGATCTCAAGAAATTACTTAACCACTCTAAGTCATAGTTTCCTTACCTCTAAAATTAGGTAGTCATCATATTAACTCATGTGGGCACTGTGAAATTTTTTTCTTAACATTTATTTATCTTTGAACGAGAAACAGAGCATAAGTTGGGGAGGGACAGAGAGAGAGGGAGACACAGAATCCAAAGCAGGCTCCAGGCTCTGAGCTGTGAGCACAGAGACTGACATGGGGCTTGAATCCAGGAACCATGAGATCATTACCTGAGCCAAAGTAGGATGCTTAACTGACTGAGCCACCCAGGCAGGGGGCATTGTGAAATTTAAATGCCATACATGTAAATACTTAGCAGGTACCATGGAAACTGCTCAGATGACACTATGACCCTCATTTCTCCATCTCACCTCCCCAGTTCTTTAAATTCCATATTTTCTTTGGCCTCCAACTTTTAACACTGTTTCTTCTTCTTCCATATGTTCAATAATCTGATTGGGCTCCCTTCTCTATTATCGGGGACATCTCAAGAATGGTTGATCCCCTCAAAGGACTTAAGCCTGAAAAGAGTATATTAAAGGAACTACTTACAAACATGTGGACTGGGTTAAGAAGATAGTGGAGCACCAATGAATCGGAAATCCTGATCAGCTTTAGGCTTAAAATGCAAGAGGGACAGAGGTGTCACTGGAGCCAGGTGGTAGCTAGAGGTGTGTTCTGAGAGGAAACGAGCCCCCCTAGAACAGCAGTAAGACAAGGAGGGAGTAGTGTATGTGCAAGGGAATAATCCAACCTCTTTCTCCTGCTTCCCTCAAATCCCTTGCCAGTGACTCTCATTGGCTGAACCCAAATGGAAGCACAATAATAACAGAACCAGGTGATAGGTGCAGTCAATAGAGGTCGGTTTTATGGGGGCAAAAGCAGGGTGGAGGAGAGAGAACAGATTTTAGAGTTGGGCTGGGGCAAAATGTGCTGTTGTTTTTTGCATAGGTGGGAGAAGTATGGGAAGGCACTCAAACATCTCAATGGAAGAATCTCAATCCCCCCACGGCAGGTGAATGAAATGAAACTCAGAAGTAGTGAATTGCCAAAGTTTCCACCTGGAAAAAGGGACCAGATTCAGATCCTTAAATGATGCCTCAGGCCTATGCTACTTGCCACTCAGCTGCATGGCTCTGCTCAGAGTGATGGCTGAAATTATCTTGGTCTCATCTAAATAATTTCTGCCCTGAGATAAAGCAAGGGTAGGAAATCATACCTTGTTTTTTGCTCCTACTTTAGTCCCCTACTCACCTGGTCTAAATCCATTCATTGTGGTTTTCTGATCATTTCTCAGAAAGGGTTTCTTAAAGATTAATTTTTTTTGATGTTTATTTTTTGAGAGAGAGACACACAGAGAGATAGAGCACGAGCAGGGGAGGGGCAGAGAGAGAAGGAGACACAGAATATGAAGCAGGCTCCAGGCTCTGAGCTGTCAGCACAGAGCCCAACGCGGGGCTCGAACCCACAAACTGCGAGATTATGACCTGAGCCGAAGTCTGATGCTTAACCGACTGAGCCACCCAGGCGCCCCAAGATTAATTTTGAAAGATGACAATAACCAAACTGGATCCCTTCCTTTTTAGAGAGAGGGAAGATTATATCTAAGATATAAAGGCATCTGAAAGAGAGAGAGAGAGAGAGAGAGAGAGAGAGAGAGAGAGAGAGACAGAAACAGAGATAGAGATAGAGGGGGGGATGAAGTAAAGAAAGAGGGAGGGAGAAAAGATTGAAGGAGAGGGAGGAGGGAAGAGGAGGGCAGGGGAAGGGAAAGGAACAGAGAATGGGAGAGGTAGGGATAGAAGTTTTGTAAAATCAATTTGAGGAGCATTATTTGTAATAGCTAAAAACAGGAGACTAACAAACTGTCCGTCAACAACAGCAGAATAGAAAAACAAATTGTAGAATATCTATGTAATAGAATATTATACAGGAAGGGAGCTGAAACAGCACACAACAAAAGGAATGAAACTCCTTGATCTAGTATTAGGAGGAAGAAGTCAGATTCAATTCATAAGATCTTAAAAGCAGGTGAATTAACCTATGGTGTTAGAAGATAGGATTGTGGTTATTTAGGGTCTGGGAAATGACTTGGAAAAGGAGTTCTGTGTTGTTAATAATTTTCTGATTTTTGTCTATTTGTTTTTGTTTGTTTAAGCTGGGTGGTGGTTGTACAGGTGTGTTCATATTGTGAAAATTTGCTCAGCTTTTTGCCCCTTATGATTTTTGCCCTTTTCTATATACACGGACATGCAGTTGAGGTAACCAGTTGTGTTAGTCAGTTTGTTGCAGTAAAAAATCAACCTACCCAGGTCTCTGTGGCTTACAATACAATTATCTCTTTGTGGTAGGTGGAATTCTAAGAAGGCCTCCGCGGTCTCTATTCTTTGGTGTTACTCCTGTGATTATGTTATGTTACAAGGCAAAGGGATTTTTGCAAATGTAATTAAGTTGATTAATCAGTTGACTTTAAGATAAGAAGATTATCTGGGTGAACCTAACCTCATCACATGCACCCTTTAAAAGCTGAGAGTTCTCTCCAGCTGCTGGTCAGGGATCTGCCAGGGGAGGGAGATTCAATGTGCCACTGCTGGCTTGAATACGGAAGAGCCACACTCAAAGGACTTGGGAACAGCCCTTAGGAACTGAGAGCAACCCTTCACTGACAGCCAGCAAGAAAATAAGTCTTTGGTCCTACAACCACAAGCAAATAAATTCTGCCAGTGACGAGTGAGCTCAGAAGACAACTCCGAATGCCAAATGAAAATGGCGGCTGACACTCTGATATCAGCCCAGTGAGACCCCGATCAGGGTATCCAATAGCGCCACACCCATATCTCTGACCTACAGAAACTGTGAGATAAATATATTTGTAGTTTGAAGCTGCTACGTTTATGGTAGTTTATAATTCAACAATAGAAAATTAATGCACACTTGCTCACAGTTTGGCAGCTTTGTGTTGGAAGCTGTTGAGATTCTGCCCAGCTTTGCTCCACGTGTCTTCACATTCTGACCCATTTTAAGGAGCTTCCCTATTTGGGACGCTCACGGGACAGAGGGAAAAGAACAAATGAACTGATAAAAAACCATGAGGCTCACATCTGTTTACATTCCAATGGCCAAACCGGGTCACACAGCCATGCCTAAAGGCAATGGGGCAGGATGTATCATCTTATAGAAATGGAGAGATTGAGTAATTTTGAAAAATAATACAGTGCACCATCATGGAACTTTATAACTCTGGCCTAACAGGAAAGAGCAAAATCTTGGTGCTCAGGAAGACTTGACTAGGAATTTTGGTATCATCGCCTTACTGGCTGTGTGAAATTAGAGGACATTTCCTAATTTCTCTGAGCCTCAGTTTCTTAAATGGTAAATACATGCCTTACAGAACTGGTGTAAATGTTAAATGTACCAGTATAGTGCCTGAGAGACATTCTAATATATGTTGATAAATATTAGCCTCAGACTCTCGTCTCAAGGACTGACAGAATGTAATTCTTCCAAAGGGAAAAGTCAGGGAATGGAAGCCACGTCTAAACATACTCCCTTTTCCTCATTTTCCTAATAAAACTAATGCGGAATCCCAAATGCATAATTCCTTTATGTGCTATATCTCTTTGAACATTGTAGTAATAAAACATTCATAGTAAAGGGAATACAGTATTACTCTTCTGAATGGGATTACTAAATACGATCAATATCAGAGGTGGGATTACTTTATAATTACATTTCTAAATTGATGGTTCACTTTGACATCTAGTTTTGGTTTGTGAAAATGTTGTAAAGCTGTAGTGATTGCAGTTGAAACACTGGGCAAATTAAACAGTGAATAAATACTTTGTCCTCAGACTATTTAGACCTTCTTTTTAACTTCCCTGATGGTTTTAAACACTATTTCAGGTTTCTAGTTCATAAATACTTGTCACTTTTTAAAAAACGTTTATTTTTGAGAGAGAGACAGAGCATGAACCGGGGAGGGGCAGAAAGAGAGGGAGACACAAAATCCAAAGGAAGCTCCAGGCTCTGAGCTGTCAGCACAGAGCCCAACCGAGGGCATGAACCCATGAATAGAGGCTAATGTGGGGCTCGAACCAACCAACTGAGCCACCAACCAACTGAGCCACCCAGGTGCCCCAGTATTTGTTACCTTTAAAGTAACTATTTATTAGTTGTTATTGTTTAAGCCTCAGTCCACAACTTATGGTTTTAATTTTTTTCTTATTACACAAAAAATAACCACCTCTCTCTCAATCTCTGTCTCTGTCTCTGTCTCTGTCTCTCTCTCTCTCTCTCTCACACACACACACACACACACACACCACAGACACTATGAAGTCAGTACACTTTCATCAGAAAAAGGAATAAAAATCAAGTCACTCCAAAAAACCCACTAAAACTTATGAGCTGAAGATAACTGCAGTCAATATTTTAGTGAGTAATCTTCCAATTTTTTCCCTGAATGTTTAGATAGTTACATAGATAGACAACATATGTTTGCATTTCTATATATTTACATTTATTTCTTTCATAAAAATGGGGTGACATATACTATTTTATAACCTACTCTTTCATGTAATTATATACATATATTCCACTGTTTTAATGACTTCATTTAATAATTCTATGTATATTTTTCAACCAGTATCTTATTAATGGATATTTAGATTATTTGTCAATTAACTATATTCCAGCCTCTTAAACAGAACTTCCACTAGCCCATATGTATGAATTAGAGGAAGTCAGTGTGTAGGGCTTGCTGGCCAAGGCACTAGCTGGATTTTGGCACTATTCACCCCGACTTCCCCCTTAGATCAAATCCCTAAGATTGTAGCTCTGCTCTTAAATATCCAAATATATACTGGAAATGTTAAAGAACAATAAGCATAGAATCTCTCTCAGAATGGATGAGCCTCTGTTGAAATCTCCAGCCATTTTGTATTATCAAGTGTTGCCAGATGATATATAAAAGTGTCTGCATCTTGGTTTATAAACTGCCCTTTCTGCAATTTGTCTTTATTGACTGGTTAATTTCTTTGTGAAAGGGCATCACAACTGGTTAAAGTGCTATAGATTTTACAGTTCATAGAGGCACATAGTGTACTGCTTCCAGCGTCATTGCAAAGGTGCCCCTGTGATTAAAGCACTCAGGTGCTTTGTTTTTGTTGTTGTTGTTGTTGTTGTTGTTGTTTTCACAACGAAAATTGAAAAAGGCAGCCTTGTGTTCTGACTCTTCTTTTGCTTCAGACCGAGAAAATGATTGCTTATAAAGTTCCCAAAAGAACGGCCAACAATGACTGTTGAAAGCTCTGAATGTAGCCATTGTTATAGAAATATGACTGCTTTTATGTATAAAACAATTATATTATCTATCTGTCTATCTATCTATCTATCTATCTATCTATCTATCTATCTATCTATCATCTATCACATATGAGGAATTCAATGAGCATTTCCATTAGCCTCTGTTAAGAAGACCTTTGGGGAGACTGGGAGGCCAATTACTAGGAACTGGTAGACACTGACCTCTAACTTGGGCCCTGGTCCCAGCCTTCTGTTGTCTCCCTCTGGGCTCCAACTGCTGTTCTTCTGATGAATATTCTATTGTTGGTCTTTTCAGAGAGGAGCTGCTAAAGGAAAGGGAAGATTATTTGCAAGTGGGTAGGAAAATGTTCCAACCAAGAATTAAATGAAGTAATTAGCTTCCTTTTATATAGAAGCACCAACACTGTTGCCAAATCTTCAGGCTGTAGTGAGTAAAGAAAATAATGACATTGCTGATGCAAGACACAGTCACCTGCAGCCACTGACCAATCATGGGTAAAGCCACCCTCCTCTTACCCCAGGGGAGGATAAGAGGTGGCAGTGCTTGCAAACTTATGCTAATATATTTCTCATCTTAGTAAAACCTTTTAAAATTGGGGACACTTCCTGAAGGGAAAACTGTGTAAAATAACTAGCCCTAAGGGAACCAAAAATTTTAACAGTGATATACCCCTTTAAAAGTAAGAAGTTGAGAGATCTGTGGGATTGTGTTAGCTGATTGTTCATTTTTGCTGTTTGTAAAAGGTCTTGCTATGGCTCAGAATAAACCTCAAGAGAAACCTTATCATGACCCCATTCTGGTGAGCCTAAGGTCTGACAGGAATCTCAAAGCTATGAGAAAAAGCTTCTCAAACTTGATCTGTGCTGTATTATTCTGGAAAATGAAGGAAGATCATGGGTTGTCTTCTCATAGACAATTTGACTTGTGGACTATTGGAAAATATGAACAGGAAAATGGACAATTGGAAAATGTGTATAGAAGGATAAAAATGGAATATCTAGACCTGACCCTAGTTAGCTACAAGTCCAAGAGATGGATGATGACATAGCTGCTATATGGAATGAGGTTTCTTCATTTTCACCTTGAGGAGAGACTTGAAGGAAGGAAGTGGGTGGGTTTGCTGAAGGCCTGACCGTACTTCTGTGAAAATGGATGCCACCAGTGATGGAAAATAACAGTTAACTTCCAGGGGTACCCTAAGAACCAACCAGGGGCTCATTTAAAGAGTGAAAGTAGTTAGATGAGGAGGAGGAGAGTTAGGAAGAATGAGAAGGCAAAAGAAAAAGCAGAAAAGATAAAACTTTACACTTTGAGATCTTTCTTAAACTCCTTGGCTTCTTACCTTTCTACTTCTCTGTCTCAGGTCTAACACTCTAAATAGCACTGCCCCTATGAAGCCTTCTGTTCACAGCTTGAGTGAGATGTCCTCATCTGGGTCCTCGGACTCCCAGTGTCCACCCATCACCACAGAGGTCTGCAATGGCCTAAATTTGCTTGTCTGCTTAGTTGGCAGACACTGAGCCTCATGAGTTCAGGACAACACACCCACTTTGCTCTCTACTGTGGTCTTAGCACCTAGAGCAATGCCTGGTACATAGTAAATGTTCAAAAGTATATTGAATGAATAAATTGCAGGGAGAAGGCACAGAAGTCAGAGCAGAGAGAAAAGTCTGATCAGAGAGGAGCAGGTTCCTGGGATGGCCAAGGCCCACAGGTAGAGAATCGGTACGGTTTGGGAATTTAAAGAAGCACCACAGAGTGTGGGACAGTGGCAAAAATGGGACTTGAGGGGCAAATGGGTCGATCACAAAGAGTCCTCAAGCCATGTGAAAGAGATTAGAATTAACTCTGAGCATAGTGTGGAGACACTGACAGGAAAGTTGGGAAATGATGTCATTAAATTTGTGTGTTGCCGCCTGGAGGCAGGGATCCCGTTTAGAAGACGATTGCAGATATCTATGGGAGATATCGTCATGTGTTGATCCATAAAGTGCAGAAGGAATGGAGAAAGTGGATTGATTTAAGAAATATTTCAAAGGTAGAGTTGACAGAGTTTTGATATTGATTAGAGAATAAGAAAAAAAAGGAGATGTTAAGATTGATAGCTATATTTCAAGATTTGATAGCTTGAGCAAATAGATACTGAACGGTGCCACTCACTAAGATAAGCAAGTAGGAGGAGTATGTTTGCACTTTTGTAAAATCGGCTTCAAGCAGGTTAGAGTCAATGTGCCTGTGCACTTCCGGAGGCAGTTAAATACGCACATCTTGAGAGCTCAGGTTAGTAACGAGCTGTAGACACATATCTGGTGATCATGGGCAGAGGTGGTAATTAAAGCCAGGGAAATTGATGAGATTGCTTAGAGAAGTGTTTAGAGGGAGAGACAAGAAGACTCAGGACTCTTAAGAACAGACACATATTTTTAAAAGGGCAGAAGAAAGGAACCTGAAAAGAATAGTAAAAAAAATAAAACAGACTGAGAGATGGAGAGATGTCACAGAAGCAGAAGAGAGAATTCATTTCAGGTAGAAAGAGTGGTCTAAATATCAAAGTCTAGAAGAAGTTAAGTTGACAACTGAGACAGTGTCCATTAAATTTAGCTCCAAGGCAGTAATTCACGACCTTGGTAAAAAATATGCTTCAGTAAAAGCAGCAGCCATATTACACTGGGTTGAGAAGTGAACAGGAGATGACAGTGTGACTACAGCGAGTATGGACAAATATTTCAAGAAGTTTGACAGTAAAGGCACAAGTACTCACAGTTTCAAAGCCCTTAAAAATTCAGTTCCTATGGGAAGAAATAATTGGCAACTAGTTGTGGCCTAAGGAAGAGCACAGAGCAAAACACGCCCCCAGGAGCTGTGGACAATTCCAAAACCTTGGAGGTGGTGGTCTCACCAACAGAAGGCAGAGGAAAGTGAATTTGCTGAAAAAGTTCCATTTTAAACTCTGGAATGATCGATGGTGCTTTGCCAAGTGAAAATACACAAAACGTACCATGACTGTTGGGAAGATAAGGGGAGATAATGTGGAAGGCTTCTCATTCAGTTAAATCAGGGACCAAATTTGGTCAGTCATTTACAAAACTTACCAAATCAGAGGATAATAAATAAAAGATACTTACCTTGGACATTATATTGTAACTTAAAATACATATGAATACATTCATCCAGCAATTATATACTAGAGCACCAAGGCCTCTTCTTTGAGTACAGGTCTGCCAGTTGGAATATTATATCATTTTGCCTACATGAACCACACCCAGGTTTCTGTTTCTTTAAACTGCAGCAAAACGCAATTGGAGTGCAAAATCTTAAATTTTTACAAGAGTTTCCCCCAACCATTTTTGGCTCCCCTTCTCCATACTTATTTGGAGTATAATAATTTTCAGCCACTGACTCTCATCTAGTCTTTCCAAAGCTTTCAACTCAATTATCATATCAGCTTTCTTTCACACTCATATCTCATTACTTTGCATAGTGTTTAATTAAATATTATAACATAATAAAAAGTACAATTGCATTGACCAGCTTGAGAACAAAATACAACTATTTCTTGATAAACGTCAACTAAATTGATAGGACCAGGAGAGTTCAACATTCCAGGCAATTTCTTACTAGTCTCCAGCGTTAAGTGTATGTAAGAGGATTAAAGAGTGTTATTAATGACGTGATTTGACTAATTGGAGACTGACTAGCAGAGCTTCTGCTGTGATGATCTGAGCTGGGGCTACAGCAATAGAAAAAGAGAGAAGAACAAATTGAAAAGGCATCAAGACACTAGCTTTGGAAATAAACAGTCTTGAGTTCAAATTCTGACTTAATCATTGAGCTGTAAGCATCCATGTTTCTGTTTTCTTACCTGTAAAATAAAATTAAGCAGAATATAATGAAAGATTAGGAAAATCCACCTAATCCACTTAGCAATGTGCCTGACAAAAGTAAACAATTAATATGATATTAAGTCAATAGAATTTGGTGTTGAATTAAGGAAAGTAAAGAATCAAAGATGACTCCCTATTGTCTCCCTTGGCTGAATAAAAGATAATAACACCACTAACTGAAATAGGAAACACAAGAGGAGAAATAGGTTTGGCAGATAATATAACAATGTTAATTTTGGATGTATTGAGTTTCCTGGTATTATATCCATATTGAGGTGACTAGAAGGCAGTTGGAAATGTTATTCTGGCTTTCAGTGAGTGGTCCTGGTTAGTGATATCAACTTGAAGTCATACATATAGAATGATTAATGAAGCCATGAAATGGGTAGGTTTGGTCAACAAGGGAGTGAGGACATGGCAGGCTCGTTGGGGAAAATACACAATGAGAAATGAGGCAAAATCCAAGATACAACAGAAACCACAAAGTATAGTGAGGCATTAGTGGCATGTCCACCTGTGTCCAGGAAACACAGGTATGGTTTCAATGATTAGATGAGTTCTATGTCTTGCACGTTGTCTTGGCTCAGCCTCACAAGTCTGAGGCCACCTTTTCACTCCAGAGGTGTCTTAAAGCTCCCCGGTAGCACTGAAGGTTAGGTGGCTACTAAAGAGATTTCATAGTAGTTTCTGAAAGGGAAGCAAGATCGAAAGGGTTTTGTGTGTGTGTGTGTGTGTGTGTGTTTTAATAGTTAGGGTTAGGGTTCAAGAGAAGACTTGAGCATGTTTCCAGGTTAAGGGAAGGGAACTGGCAGAAAGAGAATTTAAAATATATATATATATTAGAAATCAAAAGTGGCTTACTCTGTAATATGAGACTGTAGATGATTTTTATATTCATTTTAGTTTCCTTTCTGTATGTTCCAAATTATCTGGATTGAGTATATAAATAATGGACTTGGAAAAAAGTTATTTTCTTTAACATGAAATTGGGGTAGTCTATGAACAATGTTCCAGAAAAAGTGGAATGGGATGGTATCAGGAACACAGGTGGAGAAGAGAGCTTAGAAAGGGGACAGGAACACTTCTCCCATTAAGAGAAGAAAGAAAAGCGGACGACTTAAGATTCAGAGACATTTTGAAGTGGAAGTGAGAGAGTTTGAGCAAAATCACATCATTTGGTCTCCATATTTTTTAAGTAAATTAAGCGGCAAGATAGTTTGCTGAAACTGAGGAGGAAAGAGAACTAGAAGTATTGGAGAGAGTCGAAATGTTTTTAAAACTCAGTATGAGGACTAGAAAGGATTTACTTTAATATTGGTAAAAATATCTGCTCAGAGCCTGGAGACGCAGCTGAAGTTGGATAATACGTACACGTAGTGTAGCCTGCTACTGAGTTATCTCCCATGGCAACAGTTACCTGTCCGTATGGCGGCAGCAATTAGATTCGCCAGGCAGGCGTCTGAGAGTCAATAAGATAGCCTTCACTCCCACTCCCGTGAGACCTGCCCTCTTGTGTTCTTGGTCTTGGGCAATGACACCACCAGGACCTCTATTGCTAATTGCAACAACCTTAGAATCACCCTAGATCCCCCTTGCTTTTTCACAAACCCCATCTAAACAATCCCCAAGTTCTGCCCACTTCTTCTGAGCCCTACTCCTACCTTTACTGTCACCATGCTTGTCGAGACCACTGTCATGCTCTGGCCCTGACTATTCCCTTGGCCTCCTCAATTCCTGCCCCACTCAATTCCATTCTTTACAGTCTGTCTCTTATAAAAACAAAACAAAACAAAACAAACAACAAAACAAAGCAAAACCCACATCAAACATTGTTTTACTCTTTTTAGATCCTTAAAAGGTTTCTGACTGCTCTTACAATAAGGACCAAAATTCTCAACACAGCCCACCAGGTCCTGATGATCTGGCCCCTGCAACATCCCTCCCCTTACTTTCCATTCTCTGGCCATAAGGGCCTTCTCTCTGCTTCTCAAAAACATGGAGATGAAAACTGACGGACAGAGGCAGAGATGGAGAGTGTCATATCATCAGATGCTATGGACTTTAGAGAAAAACAAAATAATAAAATAAAACAAAATAGAGCTTTGACCCAAAGAGGTTGAATAATTTAAACTAAAAAGAAATAAGGTGACATTTACATCTTGTGTAGCTTTCCCAATGCTTAGGGGCTCATGAGGAAGCTGATCTGTTTTAGAGAATAAAAATTCAGATCTTCACAGATCACCAAACCTCCAGGGCAATGGTCTCTGGGCACTTTCCCTGGATGCCCCATAGCTTCTCACTCTCAGAAGCCCCCTCTGCCCCCTCTACTCCCATCCATCTCAGTAAGGAACACTTGTGCCAGAGTCAAGTTGCCCTGGACCCTTTCACACCAGGTCCTAATGACATGACACCTTGGGCCTCCTTAGCCAGGGCCCTAGCTTACTCTGCCCCCAGGCTAATTCCCCTATCCAGTCTCTTGTCCCATCCACCCTCTGCTCAGATACTAAGCCAGTATTTTTTTTAATGTTTGTTTGTTTATTTATTTATTTAGAGAGAGAGTGGGTGGGAAGGGGTAGAGAGAGAGAGGAAAGAGAGAAATCCAAGCAGGCTCCATGCTGTCACCACAGAGCCTGACAAAACATGAGATCATGACTTGAGCAGAAATGAAGAGTTGGACGCTTAACCACTGACCCACCCATCAATTCCATCACATTACACTCAGGTTGGAAAAAAAAATAGTGGAATATAGGAAAAATATTGAGATAGCTTTCTAAATTTGACACAAATAGCAGGGAGGAAAAAAAGGATGACCTCTGTTTGGAGGATTATGGTTCAAGTGGAATTATCAGAGGAAAGCCAAATTTCAGTCAGTTGTATCTATTTTTTCAATAAAAATTCAATTACAAATATGGTAAGTCAAATATTTCTCTTTATAGCTGTGAAATGGCTAAGTATTGAAGATGATACATGTCAGTGCAAAGGGCAGACCTTCTTTCATAAACGAGGCACAAATTTCTGTGAAGCTTAAATTAATTAATTTCCATACAAAAATTCCATAAAACTTTTCAGACCTTTTGTTTCATGATAGTAAGAGAACACTTAGGATGGTCATTGGAGACAAATCCCTTGGAAACTGGTTGAAACTCAGCAATGACTCCAAGTGAGATCACCGGATAATATATACAATTGATGTTTTCGCATTTCCTGACTTGACAGGTGACTCAGCCTTTGTTCAGCAGGGCCATAGAGACGAGTTATCGCTTGTGGCCTCAAGACCACATTACACAAATTAGGTGTTCATAGTCCTCTTTGCTAATGGGCAAGTGGCACAAAAAACCCACATCTCAAACAGCTTGTTGATTTAGCAAAGAGCCTTATTTCCAAGGACCATGGGAAGAGAGTCTTTTTCAACCTTTTTATGTAAATACCAAAGCCCTTTTCAAAAATGTTATGAGAGCATCCACTTGATCTGCTTTATTTGACAAATGACCAGTGGTTTCCACCAGCTCCTCAAATTATACCCCCACTTGGTAAATGAAGACATCCAGGAATTGTCTAGAACCTCAAACTTTACATGTCATTTGTCTACACAGATGACTGATATCTTCACCTGAGCCTAAACTGGATTCAGACATTCTGGATGTGTACAAAGTGATATCCCAAAGCATCTTTTGAAGAACTCCATAATCTTGATCACGAAACACATTAGCAGTCAGAAGATAGAAATAATTCTGAGTGCAGCTTGGTAGTCATCTTCTACTCAGACTTACTAATCATAACTGGATGAAAGAGAGAGAGAGATTGAGAGAGACAGAGAGAGTTAGGGGCTTGCTTTGGCTCCTAAGATAGCATGACTCAGAAGATTCAGGTCTCACCTCATTCTAGACCTACATTCAGCTTCAGTGCTACAAGAAAACTTTAATGGCATCAAGCAGTGTGGAATGGAGGATCAGGAACCACATTTGGCAGGAGGGGATTTGTCAAGACTTGTACTCTGGACTGGCAGTAATACTTGTGGAGGGTCACTTTCCAGGGAGAGTAAAGTCTAAGACAATTTACAAAATTTCAGTCATGGCCAACTGACCGTGGTGATGGCACTTCCTGAAACAGAGAATAAAAGAGAAATAGATGATGAGGTCAGTTTTAGACATGTTGAATTAGAGATGCTTATGAAACTTCTCAGAGAAGGTGTCAATAAGGCAGTCAAGAGCTTTAGAGAGTATCGGGGTAGAGCTGTTAATTTTCTGTCCTAAGTTTAAATATGTCAGTTGAAGTAATAGGAGATGGTCCAGAGAAAGTATGTGAAGAGAGCAAAAAAGACAGTAAAACCCTAGGATTATCTACATTAAAAAGAGTAGCAAAAAGTGACCTTAATGGGAAACATTGGAATAACAAGGTAAGTTTAGGGGGTGCAAGAAGGAGATCTGGAGGAATTTGCTATCCAAAGAAATCATACTTAGAACTTTATCTGCAGAGTTGTTTTCAGAAAACTGTATTACTTCTTTGTTTCCAGATCTTCCCTTTCAGAGGAACTAACTGCAGAATATTAAATCTGAAACTGTACTTCCAAATAAAGGAAATGTTTGTAAGGATTTTGTTTCAAGGATATTAGTCAGCAAGTAGTTAAGCCAGGGAATAATAAAGTCATTAACTGAAACATAGCAATGTAAATCCTAGAAACTTTTATTTCTTTTTAAAAATTGATTGTCCAGTAAGACACTAATAGCATAAAGAGTCACATTAATTGGTACTTATAAAGTGATTAATCTCTTTATTTCCCCTCCAGTCATTTGAAACATTCTAGAAGATGTCCTTGTAAAAAAAAAGTATTTTAAAAGGAACTTTATAAGGGCTTTCATTTTGCAAGGTTTTAGAATGTGGTGGCACGGTCCTTGGTATCATAATTCAACAACAGCCTACTTTGAATCAGATGTTTTTATTTAGGTTCAGAAGATATGCAGGACCATGAACTCTAACACTGAAATTTCAAAAGCAATTCTTCCACTTTTCAACTGGAAAACAAACAGTCTGCTATCTTCTTTGTAAAAGGGATCCTACGTGATAAAAAATGAGGATGACAGCTTTGCCAAATCCCTCCATTTCCTTCTTTAGG
Source organism: Paguma larvata (assembly GCA_030068075.1). Classification (NCBI taxonomy): domain Eukaryota; kingdom Metazoa; phylum Chordata; class Mammalia; order Carnivora; family Viverridae; genus Paguma; species Paguma larvata. The sequence continues at coordinate 80,696,381 of CM057828.1, read as the reverse complement.
AATAAACCAACCACTTACATCAGATGGCGAGGAGCTCTGTGCCCAAGCCCCATATTCTTCATGTCCTGTCTCATGAAGAATCCCACCCATAGCAAGTATCTGTTCTCCAAAGAGATAAAGGGGATGATGCATGCAGACACAGAATTTATGGGCCTTCCCTATACATTTCTCACAATACCGAGTGGGTTAGAAGAGCACTGTGGCTTCACCGTTGGTTTCTATTTATCGATTCCCAGAACTTCCAAGCCCTCAGGAACTGAATGAGCAGTCGCTGCTATCAGCTATTGGTAGGCCTCATTTCCTTTTTCCTTGTCTTCTCCTGGCTAGTTCTGATGATCTTCCCATCTATATGTTCAGTCTTGCCCTTCTTGGACAGGAAATAGTTACAAGCCTGGGGCCCTTGATCTCTTCACAGTTAGGAAGAGCTTAATATGAAATGTCCTGGAGGGAGTCCATTGGCTTGTGCTATGCTGGTAAACACCTTGCTGCTTGCCATATGTTAAGGTGTGAGGCTCCTATGCACTGGTCTACATATTGCCTCTCATTCCTCTGTGATGTTCCCATGGGCCTCCTGCACTTGCCTTGCCTTTGAGAACTGGCCTTCCTTTGTTCTTGCTGGTTCTACCACTTGAAGCTTTGCCTTGATTCTAGTTCAGAGGCCATATCCCTGCTATTCTTATACAGGCCAACTGGATGCAGCCTGTCAGTCTCTGTGAACTCACAACTTGGACTTCCATGGCTGACCACTTACTGGAGGCTGCTACAAGCCTAAAACTTGGTGCATTCTGCCTCCCAAGGGTATCCGTCCTGTCAGCCCTGGAATTGGCACAGGTCTACCTGGGCCAGGCCTACATTATTAAGAGGGCCAATAGATTAATTACACTGCTCTGCTCTGATTTGCTAAGAATAAAAAATTGATGCATACCTGACAGATCCCAACTTATAACATTAGCATCTAATACACAAGAATGCTTCACTCTATATCAAAATGATGTCATTAATTATGTGCGTAATAAACTCCCTTGATAAAGTAAGTACATTTTTAAAATGTGCTCGGATCACTTGGATGTGGTACCTGAATATTAGTAACAACCTTTGCAAATAATCATTTTTTAGTAAACATAGGGTGGCCAACTTTAGACTGAAAGTCCTACAAACCAAGGTGTTTATTCACCCTAGGAAAAGGAGTCAGTCTCTCTTATTGGCCTTGATCTGTAGAATGAGAAAGGACCCAACAATAACTATACACAAAATTATAATATAATGATTCTCTTTTTAATCGCAGCCTCTTCGTGCCCATTCAATACACTGTAACTAGACAGTGCTTTCAGCTAAAGGGGGCCCTTTCCACTTAGAGCACTCTTCCTTCTAAAGGACCTTTTCTATTCCCTAGATGACACATTAGGTTCCAAAGACCATCATTAACACTGCCTTCTAGATTTCAGCAGACATCTCGATCCAGGCAGTGACCCTGGCTCTATGGGGAAATCCTTTATCCAAGTCTAGCAGTTGTCCCTGTTTTCTCACTGTTTTGATTGATGCATTGCAGAGCCCCATTTTCTCTATCCTATGGCACGTGTTGTTAGGTGTTTAAACCAGGAAAGGAGCAGAAACTCAAATGCTAGTGTAAGCTGAATAAACAGCGTTTTTGTTTTTCCTATTCAGCAGGACTTCTGAAAGTCTTAATTTGCTACATACCATACACTGCCAATCTCCAAAGAAATCAAGGGTGTTCACTCTTTCCCAAACATATTTGATAATGGATATCTTCAGAGGAACAGCACTATTAATACCTTGTGGAAATCATGTCTGGCTATATACAGTTTGGGAAGTGCTGGCATAAAAGGAAAAGCACAAACTTTGGTGCCAGAGAGCTCTGGATTCAAATCTTAGCTTCGAAGCTTTTTAGTTGGGTGACTTATTTACTTAACTTATCTATAAATCTTGTATTTAATTACATTTCCAGGCTGTTATTTCTTTAAAAATCATGTAAGGAAGGCGGGAGATTTAAAAGCAATTTTTGTTCTTTTGTATACCGGGTATCTACCTGGTGGGACTGTCATAAGGATTTATGCTTCCATATGAAAGGCACCTACCATACGACTTCAAAAGCCTGTGGTGTGGATGTAACATGAGTATCTCACTCCAAAGACTATAGCTTCATGAGAGATTAATGGATCACTGCTAAAAAACTTAGAGTGGAAAGCCAATATGCTACGATTTAGAAAGAGAGTACATGTACACCACCACTGAGAATCATTCAGAATCCGTTTCCTTTGAGACTTAAGGTTTTTATCATCTTAAATCATTATCAAATGACCCCTTAGCAGACATTGTTCAAAAGATAATGACATTTAAAAAATAAATGGGTAGAAAGAGAAGAGAACCAGTGGATACATTGTTCTCCTTCTTGGAGATCCACAAGGCATATTAGCATAGTAAAGTCTCCTTTTGGGGGACAGTGGGGCAAAAGGTCATAAAGAAGGGAGAAAGGAGAAACCAGAGACATTAAAGATACACTTCAGACCCTTCATATCAACAAATAAGAGGTGAAAAGTTTAGAGGCCCAATTGTTAAATTCCCTAGCCAAGTGTTCTTTGGGGGGAAAAACTCAAATCGATACTCAGTCTTATTTCAAAGACTAGGTGTGTTTCAGAAAAGCTAACCTAATACAAGTTTATTTAGCACATATTCCCACAATCCCATTATGAGAACAGAGATACACTGCCTCGCAGAGGACTAGGCCTACACATAGTCTATCATTATGTTGTAGTGAAAAGAATCCCAAATTTTGTCTACTGTGCAACACAAGGAATGGGATCTCTTCCCCTTCTGAGGCTTAAGTTTATTATTGAAAATAGGGATGATGGGATGATGATGATGATGATGATGATGATGATGATGATATCCTTCCCCAGGATGATTATCAGAAACAAATTAAACAAGTTACATGGAAAGCTCTACTAAACTGCTACCACTCTGAGGATAGGAACTATGTCTATCTTACTCATGGTCTTAGGGTCTGGCCTAAGGGAGGTAGCCAGTATATCCATGTTAAAAGGGTAAATTCAGACTTTATAAACTCAAAATCCCTGCACAAATTCTTCTTTGACTTTTGTTCATTTCTTTATACTTCTTAGGAGTGTTTTATAACAGTGTTCTAGGACTTTTAGATTTTACCATAGCGATTATTAATTCCATTTAATGTAAGAAGGAGCATTTTTAGATCAAAATGGTAGGAATAATGTCATCTCTTTATATAAGGCAGTTCTGCTCAAAAAAAAGAAACTTTAGTTCTTAGTATAGTAAAACTGTCTAAAAATAATATTATTGGCATTTATTGAGTGCTTATTGTTTTATGTGCTTACATGTAATAACTAATGGAATCCTCATAATTCCCCATAGGAGAGATATTTTTATTACAACTACCATACAGATGAAAAAACTAAGGTACAGAAGGGCTAAGTAACTTCTCAAAGATTACAGAACCAGAATTCAAACCAGGTCAAGTAGCACCGCAGCCCCCACCTTTAACCATCATGCCTTGTTGCTCTCTTAGTTCTTGATATGTCTTTATTTTTCACTAGGAAAAGCTTCATCAGAAACTAGCACTGGTCTGAAGTCTAGAGAACCAACGATTTATTTTACTTGATGATTCGTTTTGTTCTAAGTTTTCCTCTGAAACCCAGGGATTTATCTACAACTTGGGGTAAAAGTGATAACCAGTTCTGATCAGAAGATCATAATGTGGAAAAAATATAAACAGAGGCAGGCTTCCATTGGTAAAAAGAAGACAATCAGAAAGGCGTATTAAGTGGGAATAAGATCCGTGCTATTAGAGGGGGCAAGGTATCAGGAGCAATGAGCAGAACTAAAAGGAGGTAAATCAGTAGACTCGTGTACTAGTCATTAAATTGTGGTGGAAAACTAGAAAAATGTCTACCTGCTGTATGGACAACCTGGAAAACGTTACTTTATTTAACCCACAAGAATGAAAAGAGCCAAGAGCATGAGTGGAATTGCACCAAACGGAGCAGAGAGGATAAATGAAACTGAATCTGCATACATGGGGCCTCTCCTCAAGTTCATGAACTAATCAGTGCAGAGGCAAGCCACCATGTGGTCTATGCCCCACTTGGGTGAACTTAGAAGCAATGAGAATTTCAGGATCAGACGTTTTTCCTTTGCTGGCTGGGTCCATGCCAGGCGCTGGCAATGGGGGCGTAAGAGGCTGACCGAAAGGCCGAAGGAAGAGAATGTACTTGCTCTGACTGCTTCTTCCAGATATTCTGGCTGCCTCCCATACATTTGGGCATCTCCGCAGCGTTGTTTGTTTCATCTGCAGCAGTTACTCCAGTAACAATTGATCGCAGTTTTCAGATTTGTTTCCTACCACCTTCCCAGGAACAGCTCTAACAACCCCTTTTAGGATTACCAGCCAGTTAGTGACCCCTCCTCAGAGGTCTAGCTCAACCCAGCAGGAACCCTCCTCTGCGCTTTAAGTTCTGATACTTCCAACCTCTTGTTTTGCTTCCATAGTGTAGGAATGGGAGCTGCTTCCTGCAGTTACCTCTGGGTTCCCTTTTGCCTTTTCAGTTCTCAATACCCATTTGATCAATATCTTTTTAAAATACTTGTTGTGTGGAGGGCACCTGGGTGGCTCAGTCGGTTGAGCATCTGACTCTTGATTTTGGCTCAGATCGTAATCCCAGGGTAGTGGGATAGAGCCCCTTGTCAGGTTCTGGGCTGAGCGTGGAGCCTGCTTAAGATTCTCTCTTTCTCCCTCTGCCCCCTGCTCACTCTCTCTCGAAAAAAAAAAAAAAAAAAAGACAAACAAACCAAAACCCAAACGTGGTGTGGGATCTGATTTGCCAGCTGGAGCTTGGTAGAACGGTTTCCATCACCATCTGTTTTTTGACACTCATTCTTCACATCCTTCGCCTGTCACTTTGTATTTGCAGATTTGCACTGTTGTAGAGGTTGGTTGTGTTTGTTTTCATTTATTTATTTATTTATTTATATTTTTAATGTATGCGTTCTGACTTACCATTTAGACAAAAACTTCTGGAAACACACACACACGCACACACACACACACACACACAAACTTACAAGGTTCAGATTCAGAAAGATATGGATTTAAGATTTGGTTCTTCCATTTCACAAAGTAACTGATTCTGAGCAAATTATTTAACAACTCTGTATGTCACTTTCTCATCTATAAAATGGTGATAATAATGCCTGCTTCATATTGATGTTGAAAGCATATAATGAGTTAAAAAAATATATATATATAATGCCTTAATAAAGGTACCCAATATATAAAGGTCCTCAACAAATGGCTTTTGAGTTTATAGGTATCTGTACATGATTGCCTAGGACACTGGCTTGTACACAGTAGGCACTCAATAGGTACCTGGTGTTAATGATGATGACTTAGGGTTTTTGTGTTTGTGTCTATATACCACTCCATTGGACATTGGCTTGTACATAGTAGCTCTCAATGAATATTTGTGGCTGATGACAAATGTAAGCTTCGACTATTTGTTTAATAACCCACAACATATTATAATCCATTTGTTGTGTATATGTACTGAAAAATTGACTGCTGCAAAGAATTCCAGAACACGCCATGTGGCTGAAGGTCTGTCTTACTGCTATGGAACACCACTCATGGATCCTATACTGGTACGATGGGTTTGACACAACAGGTCTGTTATCCGTTCAAGGGCCCCTTCTGTTAGGAAAGAAATGAAACTCTTTCCAGATGATCTTCCTTGAGGAAAAAATAAAAAAGTCTATGACTTTCATTACTGACCGACTCTTACTATGAAAATGGCAAACACGCACCACCAAGAGTTCACAAAAACCCAGAACAGCTCTGAGGACGGTGTAAATGTTTTGGTAACGCAACAGCGGAATGTGAATTCCTATAGCTCCTCTGACTGCCCTTGAAGAGTCTGAAAGCAGAGCTGCATCCTTAATCACGGGGAAGGAATAATAAAGATCACGATGCCTGGGGAGGGAGCACCATGTAACTCCAGCAGGCTCTGCTGAACACCGTAAGTGTAAAAACGCTTCGTTGCGCCTGCAGCTTGCTTGCCTTAGATAAGGTCCATCCCACACGAAAGGTAAAAGCAATTAGAATCCTCTGAGGGTTTGAGCGGAGATTTTTTAGTTTTAGTTAGTCTTTAGAATATATTTATATGGAACAACACCAACAACAGATATCCAGAATGTTTACATTTCTATTTCTATGCACTACGCTCATTAAGAAATTGGACAACCAGAGTCTCCTGGTTGTTACCGAAGGGAAGGTTTTCTGTCAAAATGGGCTAGTTCAGGGAAGTGACATTCATTTGTAAGATCTAAAAATAAGTCATGACTCAGGAGTTTAACCGAGCTAGTATTAAAATGCTGCCTTCCTCATTGGTCTGGTCAATCAAGGATGTGTGTCTTAAATGTAGCAGTTCTTTTTTTTTTAATGTTTATTTATTTTGAGAGAGAGAGAGAGAGAGAGACAGAGCACAAGCGCGGAAGGGCAGAGAGAGAGGGAGACACGGAATCTGAAGCAGGCTCCAGGCACTGAGCTGTCTGCACAGAGCCTAACATGGGGTTTGAACTCATGAACCACGAGATCATGACCTGAGCTGAAGTTGGACACTTAACTGACTGAGTCATCCAGGAGCCCCTTAAATACAACAGTTCTTAAGTGTTAGTGCACATAATAATCACGTGGAGGGCTTGGTAAAATACAAATTGATGGGCCCACTCTCAGGGTAGACCTTGAATGTAATTCCCAAGTGTATTAGTCAGAGTTCTCCTGAGAAACAGAACCAATAGGACTGACTGATAGGAAATTGGTTCAGGTGATTATAGGGGCCGAGATGTCCCAAGAGCTGCAGTCAGAAAGCCAGAAACCCAAGAGAGCTAACGGTATAAGTTTCAGTCTGAATCTGAAGGCCTGAGAACTAGGAGAGCTTATGATCTTAGTCCAAAGGCCAGCAGGTCTGAGACCCAAAAAGAACCAATTTTTTAGTTCAAGTCCAAAGGCAAGAAAGGACGTATATCCCAGCTCATGCAGACAGGAAGAAATTACCTCCTACTCAGTTCATGTTCTATTCAGGTCTTTGATTAGATGAGGTTCACCCACATCAGGGAGGTCAATCTGCTTTACTGGATCTACCAATTCAAATGTTCATCTCATCCGGAAACACACTCATGGACCCATCCAGAATAAAGTTTGACCAAAGATTTAGGTATCCTATGGCGCAGCAAAGTTAACACATGAAATTAACCATCGCACCAAGCAATGCTACTGTTGCTGGTCCAGGATTCACACTCTGGTACCTAGGTAGGTACTTAATAAATATATCGAGTGAGTAAATAAAGTAATACAAGAAGGGAAGGGAGGGAGGAAAGGAGGGAGAAAAGATCTCTGTATAGAGAGACCTGAGTGGACATTAAACGACCAGTGTTCTAGTCTAACTAGACCTCATTTTCCTCAGCTCTACAGTTTGGTCTATATTCTCTCAGGTCTTTTATGGCTCCATATTTCCATGTTCATTTCTAGTTTAAAGAGAAAATAATGTTTAACAATTTTTAAAACAAGTAATTTATTTAACTAATAACAGTGAGCTTTCATTGCAAGCCTGTCATGTGCCAAGTACTGTGCTAAAAACTTTATAGCATTATCTCATTTGATCCTCACAATAACTCCATTCTTTCCATTTTACAGATGAAGAAGCTGAGTTGATGAAGAGAGTATGTAGTTGAGCTGGGATTCTATCTATCCAGGTTCTATCTAGCTCCAAAACCTTCCTTTTTACTGTACACTGACTGCACCACAAACATTTATAGAACACCAAATATGGGCAAACCACTACGCTAGGGGAAAATCTCAAGGCATTTATCATCTAGTGAGAGCCAATATTTTATTTTTCAAAAAGCCAAATGCCTAAAGAAATTTGGAATCGAAGAATGGTCAAAATGTTACTGGAATGTAACATTAAGAATTAAGGCAGTATGTATAGGGTTTTAAGAGTGTAAATTTTGAGATAAGACTATATGGGTTTGAATCTCATTTTCTTTACTTATAAGCTGTATTGTGCTGTATTCATGGCCAAATTACATAATCTCCTGCCTCAACTTCCCCGTCCATAAATACTTACCTGATAAGGGTGTTTACAACCTACAGGTTGGATTACATCCTCACAGGATTAAATGAATTAACATATGTGAAGCACTTACATAGTGCTACTCACAGAGCAATCAGTATATGAGTGCCTGATTATAATTTAATTATGGTTATGATTATTATTGTTGCATCCCCAGCACCTAGCCCAATGCCCAACATATTAACAATAACCTGTATATAACTGTTGAATGGATACCAAGAACCCGTACTCTCTGGAGATTATAGCAGTTATATTTCCCTATATAATTGACGTTCTCAAAGCTCACTCTCAGCCTTTGGATACCATCTTCCTTTTCTCAAGGTACCAAATTCAATAACATGTTATTATTATTACCTCTCAAAGTGCCTGCTTGTTGCTGGCTCAGTGATATTATATTAATATGGCTTTGATGTGCTATAGTATTAAATTCAGAGTAAGAAAATGAAAAAAAAATTTGCTTGAAATATCTTTTTTCAGTTCTCATAGCTGAAGATGATTGAAACTTTAAGAGATAAAACAGGGGTGCCTGGGTGGCTCAGTCATTTGGATATCCGACTTCGGCTCAGGTCATGATCTCAGTCTGTGGGTCCGAGCCCCACGTTGGGCTCTGTGCTGACAGCTCAGAGCCCGGAGCCTGCTTCAGATTCTGTGTCTCTCTCTCTCTCTCTGCCTCCCCCCTGCTCACACTCTGTCTCTCTCTCAAAAATAAAATAAAAACATAAAAAAAATTTAAGAGATAAAACAAAACCTTTTAACCGGGAAGAACTTTTGGATATGCCTTTTAATTAATACCCTATGTATAAATTGTAAGTAATGATTGCTTGTTTTGCTTATCAGATCAAGTGAATAAAAATCACTTGAAAACTCAAAACTGCACTCATACTTTCTTTAAAAAGTGGCATGTTGCCAAAGAATTCATAGCAGAGCATAGCGAGAGCTGTGGTGTGTTCTTTGACATTTAAAAGTATACCTGAGGTCTTTAGCACATGGATGCTAAATATTCAACAACGGTCTGAAATTTCCAGCGCTGTTGCCTGCTTCAGCACTTTAATTCCTAGGATACGCCAGGGTTGCACATTAGCATTTAAATGGACAGCCGAGTTCTGCAAAAACCTAAGATATATGTCACACTGTAACTGGCTTCAACTCCTTTAGGGTTATGGAGTTTCTTTGCCTCTTCTGATGTTCCAACTTCTCTTTCAACTTCTGCCTTTGTGGATTTGGGATGATCAGTTATCTGCAAGATTTATAACCAACGGCTTTGATGTCAGACAGATGTATGGTGTCAACATTCTGCAATTCGAGAAAACTCTCTTTCTCCTTCAGGATGTAATGTGTTTTTCTGTCTGCTGACTGCTCACTTTAATGTAATAAAGCAAACTTCAGTACCCTGGGTTTCTCTTAGGAAAATTTTAAATCAGTCCTCATTTCAAGTTGGAACTTAATTTGATATAATGTCCCTAGCTTCACTAAACCACCAGGCTAGATCAGAAAGGGCTCAGTCTCTATAGACCTAAAATCCACAGATGCTTATGTCTTAACAGCAGAACCACAAATCACTAGAGTGCTTTAATTTGGATGTGCTTATTCATCTACTGAAACCCAGACTAAATTCACAACTTAAATCACATGTTTCTCAAAGAGCCATCATTGAATCTATCCTTTGACCTTGAGAGTGATAAGATACATCTTATCAATATTTCTGGATAAACTTATTATACAGCCTTGTCGGTATAACAATGGATATAGGAAACAAAGCTGCTGGTTGAGTGTTATACAAGTGTTCATTCAGACTGCTTTCCAGTGTGCTTCCCTTAGGGCACCTTACTAATGATCAGTTTCATGGCATCACCTATAGCTGTGCTGTCCCATATAGTAGCTGCTTGTTACACTTTAATTAAATTAAAAATTCAGTTCCTCAATTGTACTGTTCATATTTCTGGTAGTCAACAGCCACACCAGGCTACTGAATTGCATAGTTTAGGTATAGAATATTTCCATCATTGCAGAAAATTCTGGACAGCACCAGTCTGGAGTCAGGATTTAAGGGACCTTAGAAAGGGTAACTAACCATCCCAGGACTGAGGAATTCCTGGTATCTGAGACCTTCATTGTTAAAATGATGACATTCCCTAGAAAACCCTAACAGTTCATCTGGTCCAACTGGACACCAAATGCAGATATTTCTTCTGTGACATTCTTGACTTTGGACATTTCTGAGCCTGCTAGCTAAATGATGTGATGTATTAATGGATGTGGCTGTAGCAGGCAGTATTTGGAGAACTACAGTAGAAGATTAAACTAAAACAAAAAATGGTGGTCAGGTTCTGATTTTTACCAAGAGGCAGGATGTTCACAGGAGCAAGTAGACTATTCAAGCAAACATTACGGAATGGCCCCACCCACTGAAAGGGAACCCATTTCATAAGTAGCCTACAAGATAAGTAATGAGCCTAGCGTCAAAGGCACATTGCTCTTAGAGATGTCTGGTAAATCAGGGTCCTATGTCATATTAACAGGCAGGGTTCAGTTGAATTATTTTTCCCAAAAGAAATAAATATATGTCTTGCAGTCATTGAATTCAAGAATTCAAAGAAGCGTTGGGGAGTTTTAAGTCTAACTGCGACTTCGCAGAAGAGAGACCTGAAGCCCAAAGTGCCTAAATGCCTTTTTCAAGATTCCAAAGTAATGGCGAAAGTCCATATTGCTTTTCCAAGAAGCAGGGGCAAAAAAGCACAGATGATTCTAAATTCCTGTAGAGAAAATTAATGGCTTTTTAACTACATATTACATTTTTATTACTTCTTCATGATTTTTGTTTAGTGTTATTAAAATTATTTTACTTTACATTAACTTATATTTGAAGTAGCTTCCTATTGAGAAAATTATTAACAAACAGTGGGTAGGAAGATGGTTTAATGTTATCAGATGGTAGAGAGAAGGGCAGAAGTATTCCTATTTTGCTTTGGCTTCTACAACCAGAAGAATGATCTTAATGAAAAGAGTATACCATCATTGTAAAGGGGAACTAAAGCCCAATTTAGGCAAGAAAATGGAATGAGAACATCCAGGACTCCTTTTAAATATGGCAAAAACTCAGGCTCCAGACAAAAACAGACCCGCAGGTTGAAATCTGGTTTCAGCTGTGATTTTGGGGAAGTTATTTTACCTCTCCATTCCTCAGCAAAGTCAATCTGTAAAATGGGATTATAACAGAAACTATCCCAGAAGGCTAGACAATATGTATTAAGTGCTTAGAATAATGTCACGCCTGCTTAATGCTCTATAAATGCAATTAATTCCTCTATTAATATCATTGAATTGTAAAACTGATTTCAAGGGTCCAGTAACAGATGAATTATATACCAGGGGAATGAGTGACTTGCAGATATATTTGTTAAATGATGAATATACAAATTACAACAAGTCCAGCATCTGTAGTTTGTGACTATTGCCTTAAACAATAACATAAAATACTTGCACTCAGACACTTGCTAACGCAATGTTTCACAAATGTCAGTCATTTGATGAATATCTGTATTAGTTTCCTATTTCTGCTGTGATAAATTATTATAGGCTTAAAACAAGAGGCATTTCTTCTCTTACAGTTCTGGAGGTCAGAAGTCTAAAGCCAGTCTTTTAAATAAGTTTAAATCAGGTTGTTGGAAGGGCTGCTTCCTTCCTGGAGCTGCAGAGATTTTATTCCCTGTATTTTTCAGGTTCTAGAGGCCACCTGTGTTCCTTGGCCTGTGGCGCCTTCCTAACGTCACTCCAACCTCTAGCTTCCTTGTCACATATCCCATTCCTCCGTCTTTGACCCTCCTGTCTTGTAAGAACGCTTGTAATTACATCACTGGGCCCTCCAGGATAATCCAAGATAATTTCACCTCAAGATCCTTAGCTTAATCACATCTGCAAAATCCCTTTTACCATGTAAGTGAAGATTCACAGATTCTGGGATTAGTATTGGACATCTTTGGGGGCCATTATCTAGCCTGTTACAGTATCATCCACACCATTTGATTTTTTCCCTGTCTGCTTACCTGTATACTATTACCTAATACCTGTCCTAATTTTTTTTTTTTACTTAATTTTATATGTGAACTCCTGGTTTCAATGGACTAGTTATATATTTATCAAAACATATTAAAATGACATTATTAAAAGTTTTGTTTATCCTTTTACATCTTCTCTTGGGCTATGAATGATATATATAACATGCTTTAGGAAGCACTGATTATAAACTCTGGTATAAATTTAAATCACTCAAAGATCAGCCAAAGACCTTTCTACAGTATCATATAATTGGGAAAGCCTAGCCTAGTCTAACGAGCAGGCTTATTATCTTCTCTTCTGAATTCGTTGAGTTTTTTTCCCAGCATTATTTTAGACTACCTGAGAGAATCATTTTTGAATCATTATTATTAAAGCCAAACAGAAATTCCTTGACCAAGTTACAGCTTAATGTTAAGTCCTCTACCTTCAGGGTAGGTCAATACAAGAATCATCTCCTTGAGCTGCATTTTCTGATCCTTTCGTATATCCACAATTGGAGATATGACCCATTATGGTAGTGAGTGTTTTTTGTACAGGTAAGCAAGTAATAAAGTTTCTGTTTGAGTTTAGTTCCAGGAAGAACGATGGTATTAAATTTATTGGCTTTCTTTTGTCATTAAAAGAAAACAATAGTAGCCAAATGTGCTTCTGTTTTTGCCCAAGCTGCTAATCAGAGATCCAGGATGTAGATGAAATCAGCTCAGCTCTGGGACCTTGGCAGAGTCCTTTGCTCTCCATTTTTGAAGCATATTGTTTTGAGGCCTAGTTGTTTTATTTTGTATTGTGCCCAGTCTTGTTTGAAGGAAGCTTGAAGTGCCCAGTCTTGTTATAAGTCCTATTGTGACAGAAATTTTAATTAGGTAGATTTGGATGTTTTATATAAAATGAATTCCTAACTCCTGAACTATATTTAATATTTTAAGAAACTAATGGTGGGGATGAAAAGGTAACCACCGAGAACTTGAGCAGGCCCAGCTGCCATACTCCAAAATCCATTCCCCTGTTTGCACTAAGGCCATGCTTCCCATGGGCTGCTTCCAGGTTAGGACTGAGCATGGCAGGGTTACTAAAACGGGTCCATTCCTGGGAGATTCAGAACCCCTTTGACAGACAGTTTTGGCTGGAGAACTCCCAGAGAGCCTTCCTGAATCTTCCTTAGGTTGCACGGTAGTCTACAATCCTTTCATATGAATTTCCTTCCCTTTTCTTGAGCTCGGTCCTTACACAGTCCCTTCTCTGACTCTCACCAGTTCTTCTCTCACAGAAATCTAATCTATATGTATTTAATCCCACTGTGGTATTTATATCTGGAAAGGCCTAGATTTACAAGTATTATAACTTCCTGATCCTTCAAATAATTGGAATACCTTAAAATTTTTTATTTGAAGGCAGATATGCATCTACCTTATACAGTGGTTGTATTGAGTTGATTGTATATTTGTATATCTAAAAAGAAGGCATAATACAAATACATAATACATAATACAAAGCTCAAAGCTTTGTTCTGGCATATTTAAACTTGGGGTTGCATCTGCCTCTTGGAGTATATTGATGTGGAATGAAGAGCTTACGATCCATGTGGAATGAACATTTTAAATCTAGATCAGTGTAGCACGGTTGGGGCCTTAAGCCATCAAGAAAGTGCTGATAGAATGATGAATGATGAAAAAGACTTCAGTAGCTATTACAGGGTTTTGTGATGAGATAGAGTAGAGAGAAATAGAGTTATTATAGTGTTCAGGTATGAAGTAATTGAGATTGGATCTTGCTGACAATTCCTTTAAGATGGAACACGGGAGAACCAAAACCACAACTATACTGAAGGCAAAAAATCTGGCCAAGAGATGATATACTTAAATAGTTGGCCTTAAATTTCCTTTTGAAAAGATAGGATGCTAATACATAATACCCAACTTGAAGAAGTTATAATACGAATAAGTTTTAGTCTTCTTAAAGGCTCAATAGCAGCCACTTTCTTGTTTTAGCCTATTTTGAGTGATAGGACTTTCATCTCCATGCCTCAAGCCTGATGGTGTTTCAAATTGTGACCAAGGGGCAATCTCCCATGCTATGAACTTTAACTCCATGCAGCTCATTCAAATTTCAGGACTTTCATGCAGGACTTACAGTCCTGATTTTTTTTTAATTTTTTTTAAAATTTATTTATTTTTGAGAGACAGAGTGTGAGTGGAGAGGGGCAGAGAGAGAGAAAGAGACACAGAATCAGAAGCAGGCTCCAGGCTCTGAGCTGTCAGCACAGAGACCGACGCAGGGCTCGAATCCACAAACAGTGAGATCATGACCTGAGCCGAAGTCTGACGCTTAACCGACTGAGCTACCCAGGCGCCCCACAGTCCTGATTTTTAACATATACATAGACATAAGCAGACTGCCAAGTATATGTTCATAATATATGGCAATTCTTAGGACTAAAGTATACATCATATATATATAATATATATCTTACATAATATATAATATGTATTGCAACGTACAATGGCCATCTTGCAAGCTTCTTAGACGGTACCCTGTATTATAGCATAATCCCTTTAAATATGACTTTCGGTAGTATAGACAATCAGGACAATTGATTCTTTTATTAACTATCATTTTGTCTAAAAAGAGTTGTTAAGTTGCTAAGAGTTGAGTCAGTGGTGCTGAGCAAGATTAGTAGTACATGGTTCTCTAGAGAGTCTCATTTTCAATAAAACACATGAATTAGATATTGTTGGTGGATATGAATTATGTTTGAAAGTTTTGTTAAAAATAGTTGACCTTATAGAATATAACAATAAGTTAATACCC
This sequence comes from Paguma larvata, assembly GCA_030068075.1. Taxonomy (NCBI): domain Eukaryota; kingdom Metazoa; phylum Chordata; class Mammalia; order Carnivora; family Viverridae; genus Paguma; species Paguma larvata. The sequence continues at coordinate 80,681,343 of CM057828.1, read as the reverse complement.
AGTTTAATTTAATTTTCTTCAAAATATTTCAATTGAGTAACTGAAGAAACATCATTTTAAAAGGAGTGAAGTGTTGAAAAATAAGAAAAGCCACGAAGATATGGAATTATTTCCCTGGTAGTTTTAAATTTCTTTCTTTCATTTTTTTTTTTTAACTGATATCATAGTTAGCCTCCTCCTGGCCTGGGAAGGTTTTTTCCTCGCCTTTGTCCCAAATCACCACCCCCTACCTGCTGATTGCACCATTACACCAGGAAATGTCTCAACAAGAAAAACCCCGCGAAGAATAACCTCTAGCCAATCACAAGGATCCAACATGCATCATGCTGACCTTTTCCTTCCGAGCAGACCCCCACCTTCAGGCGCCTCCAAATGACAAGTGACGCGGGGCATTGTGGTCCCTTGCGTGAGAGCTGAGAGCGAGGCCTGGGGCAGGAAAAAGAAAGCAAAAGACTAGGGCAGGGCGGTAGGGTGGCCCCGGGCAGGCGCAAGGTAGCAAAGAGAGTGAAAAGAGGCGGTGCGTGGCCTACAGCGATAGGAGTGGGGCGGGGTCGCGGCCTTGGCGGGAACTCCAAGAGGAACCATCACAAGCGAATCACAAGGATCCAACTCAGCTAAACACCATATTTGACACCAACCCCAGCCAGAATCCAACCAGCAACTGTCACAACTTAAAAGCCCTGCCCCCGCCCTCGCTAGGTGCGACTTCCCTGACTCCCCTACCTCCCAGTCACGGAACCTCACCTGGGGAACTTTGGTCCCCCCAATAAAATCTCTTGCTGTTCCCCTCACTTGATCTTCGTCTCCTTTTTTTCCCTCTCTCTCTCCATTTCCGTGCCATTCTAAATTCTAGCAATCATGATAATAACTACATCTAAAACATGTGCATATTGGAAAGGAGAGATAAGAAATTGGGGAATTAATTATAAAACTTATTAGAATTTTATGTAATTATCTTACACTATTCTGTATATATATTTCTAGTAACGGAAAATACATACTACTTGAAAGAGAAAAACATTTTGTGTTTCTCCTCTACTTTTACTCTACTACTCATAATAATTCACTTTTGATACCAGATGTATGGGCTTTTCATACCAAACAATTCTCCAGTTTTCTGGGTACCAACTAGGTATTCTATAATATAACTGCTGAATTGCACCACATCCCACAGGTTAAGGCCTAGTACCATAAGAATGCCCTCTCCCCTCAACTTCAGATGCCAATCACAAATCCAGGTTGTCACCTATGCTTCTGACTAATTGGCTCTAAGTCAGACATACCACAACCTTCTCCCCAAGGTTGATAATTTGCTAGAGTGGCACACAAAACTCAGGAAAACAGTTTACTTATGAGATTAATAGTTTATTATAAAAGGGATACAACTAAAAAACAGTCAGGTGGAAGAGATGCATAGGATAAGGTATGAGGGAAGTGGCATGGACTTTCCATCCTCTCTCTGGGCATGCCACTCTCTCAGTGCCTCTATATGTTCACCAACCAGAAAGCTTTTGATTAGGATTTTTATGGAGACTTCATTATGTAGGCATGATTGATTAAATAATTAGCCATGGATGACTAACTCAATCTCTAGTCCTTTTACATCCCCTGAGGTCAGGAGGTGGGACTGAAAGTTCCAACCCTCTAACCACAATTAGTTCCTTTAGCAGCTAACCCCCATCCTGTGATTATCTAGGGGTTTTCAAAAATCACCTAACATAAACTCAGATGTGGTTGAAATGTGTTTGTTATGAATATCAAGATATAGCAAAATAAACTATGCAAAATTAAACATAGAGACCAAAAATAAGACTGAAAAATTATTTGTGGGACAATATATAATATACATGCAATTAGAGTTTCAGAGGAGAGAATATAGAGGGACAGAAAAAAAATACTTGAAGAAAGAATGGCTAAGCATTTTTCAATTTGATGAAAATTATTAACCCAAAGATCCAAGAAGCTCAACACACCCAAAGCAGCATAAATATAAAGAAAACCATGAAAGTCACATTATAGTCAAGTATCTGACAAACATCAATAAAGAGACAATCTTAAAAGTAGCCAGAGAAAAGTAAACACATTACATAGTGAGAAACAAAGACAAGAAAGAAAAACAACAAAAAAACAAAAAACAAAAACAATTGGAAATATCTCTCACGTAATATCAACCTAGAATTCTATACCCAGTGAAACTATCTTTCAAAAAAATCAAGGCTAAATGAAGACTTCATCGAACAAACAAAGCTGAGAGAAAACAGACAATTACAATTGACTTTCTCTTTTTATATAATTTGAATTATTTGAAAAACAAACTTGCATTATTTGGAACTAGCAAAGATAGCTCAGACTTCTTTGAAATTTAAAGGCTTATCCTCTTCCACTCTCTCTCACACACAGCATTACAGAGTGGGTCCATGTTAAATAATCCCAAGACATGAGGTAAACCTGTGCATTCCTAATACAAATTTACAGGATTTCCTCACCTCATCTATTATACTTTATCACAGTATGATAAACTGTACTGTCATACAACTTCTCAGTCTAAAGATTGCTAACTCTATAAGACATAAGTCACAGAAAAGAGAACTCCCCCTTTTTAAAATAAAGGTAAAACTCTATCAGTTTCCTCATATCTAAAACAAATTTGTCTAGATGACATATAAGGTTCCTTCTATCTCTGAAAGTACATAAGCCCAATAAAAATGCGTCCATAACCATTTACTGAATAAGAACTCTCCAATGCTAACCCTGTCAAACTAATAAATACATAATTATAAAATGTGTTAAGTGTTACACAGGACAAAACATATTGCTATAAGATAAAATAATAAGGGATCTAATGTCGGTTGGGGAAGGCTATGGACTGAATTGCATCTGCTCCCCTATTAAATGCGTGTATTGAATCCCTAACCTCTAATGTGATAGTATTTGGAGATGGGGTGTTTGCAAAAGAATTAGGTTTAGATGAGGTCATGAGGGTAGGGCCCTCATGATAGGAACAGTTCCCTTTTTTTCCCCAAGTTTTTATTTAAATTCTAGTTAATTAACACACATGGTAAAATTGGGTTCAGGTGTGAATTTAGTGATTCATCACTTACATATAACACTCAGTGCTCATCACAAGTGCCCTCCTTAATACTCATCACCCATTTAGCCCATCCCTTCACCCACCTCTATCGACCCTCAGTTTGTTCTCTAAAGTTAAGAGTTTCTTATGGTTTGCTTCCTTCTCTCTTTTTCTCCCCCCTTCTCCTATGTTCATCTCTTTTATTTATTAAATTTCACATGAGTGAAATCATATATTAGCCTTTCTCTGACTGACTTATTTCACTTAGCATAATATTTTCTAGCTCCATCCATGTACTTGAAAATGGCAAGATTCCATTCTCTTTGATGGTTGAATAATACCCCATTACACACACACACACACAGACACACAGACACACAGACATAGTAACCTATAATTTAACTCATTGCTGAATTGCACCACATCCCACAAATTAAGGGTCTAGTACTACAAGAATTATACATATAATCTTCCACATCTTCTTTATTCATTCATCAGTTGATGGACATTTGGGCTCTTTCCACAATGTGGCTATTGTTGATAATGCTACTGTAAACATCAGGGTGCATTTGCTCCTTTGAATCAGTATTGTTGTATCCTTTGGTTAAATGATTTGTAGTTCAATTGCTGAGTCATAGGGTAGGTAGTTCAAGTTTCTGAGGAACCTTCACACTGTTTTCCAGAGTGGCTGCACCAGTTTGCATTCTCACCGACAGTATAAGAGGGTTCCCCTTTCTCTGCATGCTTGCCAACATCTGTTATTTCCTATGCTGTTAATTTTAGCCATTCTGACAGGTGTGAGATAGTATCTCATTGTGGTTTTGATTTGTATTTCCCTGATGACGAGTGATGTTGAGCATCTTTTCATGTGTCCATTAGCCATCTGGATGTGTTCTCTGGAAAAATGTTCATGTCTTCTGCCCATTTCTTAAATGGATTATTTATTTTTTGGGTGTAGAGTTTGATAAGTTCTTTATAGATTTTGGATACTAATCCTTTATCAGATATGTCGTTTGCAAATATCTTCTTCCATTGCATAGGTTATCTTTTAGTTTTGTTGATTGTTTCTGGGAACAGTGCCCTTATAAGAAGAGACAACAGAGAGTTTCTGTCTCTTTCTCTTTGCTGTGTGAGGACACATCAAGAAGGCGGCCATCTCAGAGCCTGGAAGAGAACCTTCAGAGAACCTAACCATGCTAGCACTCTGATCTCAGACTTCCAGACTTCAGAACTGTGGGAAAATAAATTTCTATTGCTTAAGCCACCTAGCCACCTGTCACCACCGATGCTAAGATTATGAGGCTGTCAAGGAATGCCTCCCTCATAGAATAACATTTCAGCTGAGACCTAAAGGATGAGTAGGAAACAGACACATAAAGTGTATGAAAAGCATTTCCGGTAGGAGATAGCATGTGAGAGGAACTGCAGCTAAGAAGAGTGACTTTGAGGAACTTTGAGAAGGGCGAAGCTATCAGGACTGAGGAGGAGGATGTGGGGCTGGAGAAGCCAGATTAGACAGGTGCTTAAAGGCAACATTACAAATGTTGGTCTTTATCCTACATGCAAAGTTTAAAGCAAGGTAGTGACATGAATAAAATTTTGTTTTAAAAAGATTACTGATTACGGTCTAGAGCAGGGATGTCCAGCAGCAATGCATTGCAAGCCACACAGGACATTTAAATTTTCTATTATTCACATTTTGAAAGTAAAAAGAAATATATCAAACTATTTTTACTGATAGATTTTACTTAACCCAACATATCTAAGTCATCAGGTCATTATCATATCAACAAAAGTTCATTGACATCTTACATTTTTTACATTCAGTATTTATTTTAAACTTACAGCACATCTCAGTTCAAACCCGCAGCATTTCCAGTGCTTAGTAGCCACATGTGGCTGGTGGCAACCATCCCGGACAGTGCAGATCTAGAGAATGGACTGGGGGAAGGCGTGCAGGAGTGGGAGCAGAGAGCTGGGTTAAGAGATTACTGCAGAAGTCCCAGTGAGGTAGGTGTTGCTTGGGTTAGGCTAGTAACAACAGTTACTAACAGGCTAGTAACAGAAAGTGAAAGGATTTCAGATTAGGTTGGAAGGAGTTAAGAGCAATAGAAGGAAGGAAGGTGAGGAAAAGCATTAAAAGGTAAAATACAACCAGAAAAAAAACATAGGATAATCCTAAGACTGTTCTTAATTAATGCTTGCGATCTTAAATTTCCTCTTTGTGGAAAGGCCTTAGCAGGATACATAATTTCACTGTCACTTATGATTTTATTATTTTCTTTTTTATACTTACTTTCATTTTTGATCAACTGTTTTTCTGACTTGGTTTGCTTCAAAATTCCTATTTCTCTTTTCATCTGCATAGTTAGTTCAACTTGATTTAACAGATATTACTGAATGACAGATTTGTGCAAAGCTTTGTGCTAAACACTGGAAAGATAAAAATAAGGAATGAAACCCATTATTGAGAAGTTAAGTCTAATATATGAGACATAAAACATTTACTCTTTTTCTCTCAATTGTTTTTGCTGGGTTTTGTTTGTTTGTTTAGGGGTGACAAAATCAAACTAGGCATCTTGTAGGATTTGATCCAAAAATCCAGAAAAAGAATAAATAAAAGGAGCTGAGTCTCTATTATATTAGTACACAGAATAAACCAAATTTCCAGCAACTATTGCCATGAGATCATGTAAATGTATTTGCAAATGATCTGATAAGGGAAACATGATTTACGGCATGGAAAACTTCTAACAACCAAAGACCTAAAGGCACTGCACTGTATGTCCCCTAGATTAGGTTAGTATGAATGAACAAAACAGTAGGTCCAAAACATATTCCCCAAACATTCTTCAGATGGAGACTTTGATAATTGTCTGTGGTAAAACAAAAACAAAACAAAAACAAAAACAAAACATCAACTCCTGTTCTTCACCATACTGGATGGTCATTTTTGTCCATTTTTCTCCCATGATAATGATTCCATTTTATAAACTTCAGTTATTATGAAAATACTCCAAATCCACAGAATAGCAAACATTTCCATTCTTGCATGTGCGGGTCATGCAGGGAAATCTAGCCATGTTCAAATTGAGCTGCTAAGCCTCAAAATGCCACCCCGTCCAGACAAGTTTTTCTGATATCATAGGCAGTGTTTTATCAGCTAGGCAGGGGTCACTGACTCAGCAGGGATAACAATGCCTTTCCAAGATGGCTGTGTACTCACAGCTCAATTTGGAGCAAGTGAGCGGCCGGTAATCTAACTCTCTTTCCAGACACCAGCACTGCTGGCAGCTGTGAGTCCAATTGTCTCCACTTTGATACAGCTTGTGTCCATTTTGATCTAAATATTGACTCGTGACAGTGGTGTCACACTTTGGGCAACAGAAAAGGTCAATATTTAAATTTTAGCAACCACAAGTTGTCTACTGGCAGACTATCTTTTGGTCCTTGCGGGAACGGAGAGAACACCTGTTTTCTTTCATAGTGCACACCTGCCTTTTGTACTTCAGTCCTCCATGTGGGCAGTCACCAGGGCAGGAAGGCTCAGAAACACAGAGGCCGTCAAATCCCCCTGTCAGATTGATGGAGGCAGAATCATTCCAGCAGGTATAAGTTCTTAAAGCGCATTCATCCATGTCAATACAGGTCTTCTCAGACAATAAGTAAGTCCCATCATCATAAAAATCACTGCTGCACTCACAGTGGTACCACCCTGGATGGCTAACACAGCAGGAATGGTTGTGGCACTCAATGATTTCCCCTGTACATTCATCATATCTTTTTCACAGTGGCTTCCTTTGAATCCAGATGCATTTGGTAAGAACCACAGGTATTCCATATTCGCTGCCCTCTTGGCAGAATGCTCTGCAGATGGTCCCATTCCCCACATAACCCAGTTTGCAGGTGCAGCTGTGTTCCCGGCCAGTGTTGGTGCAGATGGCATTCTTTTCCCAGTTGTGCTGCCCGTGGCCACATTCATCGCACTCTGTACAAGAGAAGTCATTCACACGAATGTATCCCAGGACAGAGTCATAGTGATATAAGCCGGGCAAGTTTTGTATTGGCATGACAGTAATGCTTCTTAGCTGCAGACTCTTCGGTATTTTCACAGCAGTCAGAATCTCTCTGGACAGAGATATAATCATTCGCACACTCACAAGTAGCTTTCGTGTTCTAGTTTTTGCACTGTGAGTTTTCACCACATTTAGATCCGTCTGCACAAAAGTTATAACCTCTACTGCATGTGATTCTTTTCTGAGCAGTTCAAAGGAGGGCATGCTTCTGTAGTTTTTTACTAAACCTCCAGCTCAGCATTCCCAGCAGCTTTTAGCTAAAAATCCGCTGGCTTTCTGCAAGGACTTTTCCTGTACAGACACATTTTGGTCAAGCAGACTTTACAGCACTGGCCGGCGATGCGCATGAGAAAGGGTCCTGGGGAGCAACTGAGAAGGGGACAGGACATCCTTCAGCATTCCACAGGCCCACGTTTGCGTGTGCGCTTCCTGCAGTGATCGCCATCAACCCAGGAGACTTGGTCTCTGTAGAGTGGCCCACTCACTTGGCAGGTCTTCTCGCAATGACAGTTTTCCAAATGATGAAGTCTTGTCGCTGCATAATTTAGTTTTGCAGGCATCTTGGCCAAAAACCTCTGTAAATTCACTATCCCTTGCACCAGGCTTTAAAAATCACTGCAAGTTGGCAAGGGTGATTCAGGCTCAGATGCTGTGTTGTGTATCCGTTTGGCATAAAGATGATATTCCCATCCCAGATGATGATTCCTTTGAATAAATCATGCTTTTGGTTTCACTGACAAAAGTGATCTTGTGCCACTGTCCACCTGCCATCCAGTACAGAAGGGTTCCAGTCCTGGGCTTCCTGTTATGTTTATAGTGGTATCAGATCTCACCCTCAAACCATTGCTCTTCGGTTCAACATAGCTGTGTTCCAGTTCTGAAGTAAACAGTGTCACTCCGAAAGTTAATGGTCTCTGCTGTACAGTGGCCAAGAAGAATAACTCTTGTTCCAGAACAGCTGAGTCAATTTCTTATATGAGGGGCTGCATGGATCTCTTTTTTGTATAGCTTGCCTTCTGCAGTTTCCTCAGTTCGTGTCCCCTTCCTACATCTTCAAAGTTAGCAGTGCAGCATCTTAGAATCTCTGCTTCTATCTTCATGCTATACCTCTCTTTATTTTGTCTTCCCTGTTTCACAATAGTTTTTAGTTTTCGGTTTCATTCAGAACATTCTCAGATTATGTGTACACCCCTATTTTTGGCAGAAAATCTGATCATTCCATCAGGGTCAGTCATAAGGACAAAATCAATGTAGGTATTTTGAACAAAACAGGGTTTGACATTGGGAATGAAAGACTTACCAAACCATTCAAAGGGCTAGGAGAGCAAATGTCAGGGAAGCCCCTGCAAGCTTTCAGGAAATCTAGAAGTGCAAGAATATCAAGAAAGCCACTTCTGTTGACCTTAGTTGCTTTACCAAAGTATTTCTCAGAAGGATGTTTGGAAGCCACTGGTAAAACTCCACATTAACCATCTCCAAGTCCTAACCTGTCTGCCTATGGCTGCCACTGAAGAATAATGATTTTATTTTTTCCCTTTTTATGTTTTGAGGAAAAACGTCCCATATGAAAATCTAACCTGAAATCTGCTGGTGAGGGATTCTGGCAAATGTAGTTCCCAGGATCTTTCCCTACAACAGAAGGGAGAATATAGAAAGATGGTGGGCATGAAGTTAAGTTGAAATATACAACCACGCATGTGTAGATTGGGTATATATTGGCTCTGAGATAAAATATTATATGGCTGTAAGTCTCAAGTACTCAATTTTAATTTTGTACTCCCAAATAAATTTTCAATTTGATTTCTAACATTTATTTCCTGAATAACGTTTCTTTCACCAGAATTAGAAAGTACCTCAGGGAGTTCAAAGGCAACTAAGCCCTAGAAAGGTATTGACAGACTGAATATGCAAATGGAAAATAATAGATCATATAAAAATAAAACTTTGACCCACAACCTGCAACAACCTGACCAGGAAACCAACTCCTATATGTACAATAAACAACCAGGAAGCCAGCCAACTTTAAATCAGACTACAGGCAGCCAGATTGCTATCTCTAGTGACAATCCAGGAAGCTAAACAATAACTTCTGTAACAATCAGCCCCAAATGGCCCGGACTTGATTAATAGCTGACAGCTTCCCTACTTTTTGTCTCCACTTTCAATTTAGGACCAAGCAGAGAAAGTCAAGTACACACCCTTAACCAATCACATAAGATGCCCCACTTCTAGTTAGACTGCCTACAGCTTCTCCATGACAACAACCTCCAGTCAGGACACACCTGAAGCCTGTCCTTTTTTCCACTTGAAAGCTTTCCCAACTTTGCATTTTTCATTTGGTTGATTTTCTTTATTTCTATAGTACCGATCAAGCTAGGGTTTGATCTAAAAAGAAATTGTATTTTGCAAGGGAAATAAAGCATGGATTTCTAGGCACTAATTTTCTCATATGTAGCAGGCACTACGGCACAATGGTTAAGTGCCTGAGTTCTGGAATCAGAAAATCAGACTTCATCTTGTATCATCTTCACTGTCTAGTTGTATTTTTAGGGTTGTTAAAAGGATTTAACGAGGTGACGGTGGTGAACTGCATTATCTAATTTCGCACTATCATTTTCTTCTCTTTCCAATCTCATGAACTCCATCCTGTTCAGCACATAAATTACCTCTTAATTCATCACCCTTCCTCCGTCTGATCCTTCCTTCAGCTCATCTAACAAGAAGCAACCAAATAAATCTTCCTTAACTGCCATCATCTCAGTCTCCTACTCAAAAAACTCCAGGGCCCTTAAAGACATCCATAACCTACCTTTCCACATCTTCTCATACCCTCTCTTACAAGAACAAACTCCCACACTAGCCAAATACACATATTCACTGGTCTAGAAATATCCCACAAAATCCCATGCAAATGACAATTTTCCCTACATTGTTCATATTTGAAATAAACCACACCCCCTTTCTCAGTATCTGAATCCTACATTTCATTTACAATCTAGCTCAAACCCTCTCTCCCCCATTAACCTTTATCGGACAACTGCATTCCATAGTGATTTCTTCCTCTCTGAAGTCCTAATGCTTTTTATTAGATTCACTGAATCATATTCTGGTTTGCAATATATATAACTTTTCATGTATGTGTATCAAAACCTCAGTGAAAAAATAAATTTCTGAAGGCATGGCCAGTAGTTTCTTCTTTTTTGTGTATTGGCATATATGTTACATATAGGAACAAAAATTATTATTCAGAACTATGGTTTTGTTACTGTACTGAACATTTCAATTTATCTGATTTAATTCTCTCCAGAACTCTTGAGGGAGAGACTGTAATAAGTTACTTATCAGGCAAGAAAATTTAAGCACAGAGAGGTTGAGTTATTTGCCCAAGTTCATAAAATTAGTAAGATGGATTTGAACCATGTAGGTATCTCTGACTCCACAGCTTATGCTATTAATAACATTCTGTGGATTGATTAAATATACTGCTTTATGAAATCTTACCAGACATGCATATAAATTTTCTCTCTTTATTTCCAATGTCCCCTTGGGAAACCCAAATATGGGATTCATTTTAGAGATCTATATATTTCCACAAAAGAATCAATTTCTTAAGACATTTTTCTTTAATCTGTGATAGAAACTTTGAAATAATCAGAAAGGCATCAAAAAGTACATTTACTGGGGCACCTAGGTGGCTCAATCAGTTAAGTGGCTGACTTTGGCTCAAGTCATGATCTTGCAGTTTGTGAGTTCAAGCCCCATACTGGGCTCTGAGTCTGTTTCGGATTCTGTGTCTCCCACTCTCAGTCCCCCTCCCCTACTCACGCGCGCTCTCTCTCTCTCTCTCAAAAATACATAAACATTAAAAAAATTAAAAAAATACATTTCCTTAGACATGTAGGTTGTTCAGAATTGAGAGACTGCAGAAGAAATCATATGAGGCCATGCAACACCTATCTGCCATTCATTCCTATCTTGGGCAGAATTTGGGTACCACTATTCACTGCTGGGTTTTAGAATACATGTATTACAATATAGCCAAATCACAGAAAGAGATTAAGTGTCCATCGCCTGACGAATGGATAAAGATATATATATACACAATGGAATACTACACGGCAATGAGAAAGAATGAAATCTGGCCATGTGTGGCAACATGGATGGAACTGGAGAGTATTACGCTGAGTGAAATAAGTCAGTCGGACAAAGACAGATACCATATGTTTCCACGCGTAGGTAGATTTTGAGAGACTTAGCAAAAACCAGCGGGGAGGGGAAGAGGGGAAAGGAAAAAAAGTCTCAGAGAGGGAGGGAGACAAAACATAAGAGACTTTTAAATACTAAGAAAAACTGAGGGTCGAAGGGCATATGGGAGCGGGGAGACAGGGTGACAGGCACTGAGGAGGGCGCTTGTTGGGACGAGCACTGGGTATTGTATGGAAACCAATTTGACAATAAATTGATAAAAGAAAAAAAATAGAATACATGTCTTAGGTCCCAGCTAAAAAGAAGAATAGTTGTTATTTATAGCATTTCAGTAATATATCAAGATCAAAACTAATGTAAAATTTCAAATATTGACTATTCCATAAAGTTTTATTGTGAGAGAGGATATTTTTGGCTTTTGACTCATTCGTTTTTTACTTGTCTTTCCCAATAATTTTGGTATACATTAATTTTTAAAATGGTGTGGAGGTGGGCACCTGGAAGGCTCAGTTGGAAGAGCATGTGACTCTTGATCTCAGAGTCATCAGTTTGAGCCTCACGTGGGGTATAGAGATTATTTACATAAATAAAATGTAAAAATAATAAAATAAAATAAAATGGTGTGGAGAGGTAGAAGCATGGTGAGGATGAAAAAAAAATTCTTACAGTTTTAAATTCTCTAATCACATAAGTATATGAACTCCCTTGAATCTTAATGAATTAAAACAAACAAACAAAAACAACACTACCTAATTTTAAACCTGACCTCAATTCAAGAATGTTAAACTGACTTAGCTCTTTCTGCAACCCATGGAAAGGAAAGGAAATCCTGAGAAAGAAATTCTAATTCAAAGAGGGTAATGTTAAGCAAAGATCTTTCTCAAAAGTATAAAGAGGCGCATATTTTATTCTTGTTTGTTCAATAAAAATACAAATGTATGGAAAGGAAATGAAAATTTCAATCAACATTCAGTGGTAATTAAAAGCAATTGTCGTCCTCAGGCTGTTTCTTTCCAATATGATCCAGTGATCAGAAGGAATTGGAAATGATTACATTTTAACTAGAAACACATTTCTGTCCAGAACTGAGCTTCGAAGCATGAAAAAGGCACAGTGGTGGCCCCTGTTTGTGTTTCCATCTGGGGCTCTAATTTGAACTTTGGTGATTATTCTGCCAGACTTCTGGCTGTGCAAAGATCCAGAAAGTCAAAGCCAGCATATTCTTGTATGCTGTTTCATGCAAAAAAAATAAAATTGCACCAATTACCATGTTTGCATTTTGTAGAATGGCTCTATTTAAATCGATTATAGGTTAAACAAGAGCGTTTGTAAAATTCACAGCTCAGAGTTAATCTGGCTTTATTCCAGGGCACCCGAATTTGAAAAGCGATTGCAAGCACTCTTGCAAAAAAAATAGTTAGCAATGGACTGTAATAGAAAACAGTCTGGAACAATTAAATTTGGCTTGATTTTCAAAAAAAGAAATTCATCCTATGGTTGGCCTTTCATTTGAAAGATTTCTTCAAATTCCATTAAAAATGCTCATCTTTTTCTGGGATTCAGTTAGTGCTTCCAAAATGACATCATCATCAATGACAAGGATAAAAGGAGTAAAAAATGTAATGCCTCATGCCAAGAATTACTTGGTCATAGAAAGTACCTGAAGGCTGTTTAGTTGCTCTGTCTTCACAGCTCCTGACACTGAGAATTCTGTTTGCTGTGGCCAGGAAAGAACGGTGAAGTCACAGAAGTCTTGAGAGGCAAAAAGATAACTCTGTGGCCCCTAAAGAACTTGGCAACTTACTATATTTGACATGAAATGTAGAGCTCTTTTATTTTCTCATTCTAAACACATGTGAGTCTTTTCGATCAATGAATCTCTGCTCCTGATTCTTATCCTGAGGATCTAATTGTTACTTAGAATTTTTATGTAAAGTTCTTAAAAGATATGATGTCGTTCTTGGGGTTTTCAAAATTTCTTTACAAGGTAGGAAATCTGAATGCCTATAACATAACAGAGTAAAATCCTCCTACCTGTGTCTATAATCATTCAGGGATGTTTTATTACCAAAACACTTTCCTCAGGAAGATAAAGGGGACAAACGCTCTAACAGGAAGAGCAGATTATGATTCACAGGAACAAGTCAGATGCTCTCAGATGGCATACTCTTCTCATTCATTTTATTGCATTTCACAAATAACCTATACAATGTTTCCTATGTTCCAGGTGCCATTCTCAACACTTTATAAATATTAATTCATTTAAACCATATATCAAACTATAAAGCAGGTATTATTATTAACCCCATTTTATAGATGGGACAGAGAGGTTAAGTAATCTGCCTAAGATCACACAGTTGGAGAGTCAAAATGTTGAAGCTCTGCAGTCTGTTTCATGTTTATAAGAAACACTGATGGAGCAAACAAGCACACAACCACACAGACCATCAATAAAAGCTGTTCAATGGCACGGGCTTTGAGAGCAAATGGTAAAGTCATTTTGTATTTGGTTGAACCTTAGAGGTGGCTTTTGATGTTTGTCATGTAAAGGGTAAAATTTTCAAATGCTGCCATAAAATCTCTAGCTGCAAATGATGAGAAAAATAATAAGTCAGATGATTTGTCTGTCTTTTCTTATTAGCATATGATAGCAAGGCTAGATCTTTATAATGCTAAGTTTAAAAGTAGAAAGAAAATTATACAGATATATAAATATCTATAAATATCACAGTACCATTAATGTAAATCTAAAAATATATGCAATTTAAAATCATAATATGTGTTTTATAAGGACATATACAAAACCAAAGAAGAATATGCAGCAAACATATTAGAAGAGTTTAAATAAACAGGAGCAGAGCTTACAGGGACCATTAATCATAGACTAAGGTTTGTGATTAACTCAACTCCCTGCCCCAGAGGTCTGAAGTGGGGAGAAGGCATTTATCTATTTATCCATGCATGCATACAGTCCTCTTATCTATGTATGCATTCATGCCGACAAGGGAAAGTGAGACTGTTTTTAGTGCTGCTGATACTCATTAGATTATTTTATTATATAATAATTATTAACCCTAGATAGCAGCATTTCTCCCATATTTTAAGCTTAGAATAGTTTACATTAAATTATTAAGGACTCTAAAGAGTTCATAGCCTAAAGATATATGTTTATATCAATTTATGTCTATTGATATTTATCATATTAGAAATTAAGACTGAGAATTTTAAATATTAATTTAAAAATAACAGGGACAACCCCTTTACATATTAATATAAGTAACCTATTTTTAATGAAAAATAACATTTTCTAAAATAAAAAATCTAGCAAGATTTTTACATTTTGCAAATATATTTGATATTTGGATTAACTCAAGATAGTTGGATCCACATATCTGCTTCTGCATTCTGTGTTTGCTTGGTGTTGCTTTGGTTGACGTATATAGAGAAAATCTGGCCTCGCACAGATGTGTAGTTGGAAAAAGAAAGAACATTTTAATGGCCTTTCAGATAATTGTGGATATTTTTTGATACAATAGCAAACCTTGACAAGTTATTAATGGTTATTGCAATGTGGAATCAGAAATCACATCAATGAACTTTTCATACTGTGTTACATTAAAATTCACCAGGGTATGTTATACTTTGACTGGATCTTTCATACATGCATGCTTTGTAACAACATGCATCCATCACTTGAAAATTACTGGTTCGCTGAGTTATGCAGATCTTCCAAATGTTGACACATTTCATTAAGCAATATCAAAATATCACAGTTGTTAATATCCACATAATAAATGCAAATCTCATCCTAAAAGTCCCTCTTAAATTTGGGGAAACTTCAAGCTCACAGTGATAGATAAAAATTTTTCCAAAATTCGAATTTTCATTTGAAAGCTTAAATGTTATCATTGGCACCTAATAACAGTTATTTTCTTAAAGTGACATACCCACTTCATTCATTGTTGATAAAATGATAGTTTGTAGACATTCTTTTACGTAAAAATGTTATCAGCTTGCAACTCAAACAGTGACTTTTCCTTTAGACAACTATTATACTTTGGTATGCAGAAGAAGTACTTAGTGTGTATGGAATATTTATAAGATATGTACTCAAGGGCTGAAATTTCATAAATTTTCACTGCTCTGTCAAGGACATTCTTAAGTAAGACATCTTTTTTAACAGTGAGTACATGGTAATGAGGAACACAATGTCTGGTACTATCTACTTGATTCCTGCAAAGACACCAGCACATTTCCCTACCACCAAGACATAATAGAAAAGAACATCTTAGCATCATTATGAAAATAGTTTATGTCACAGGATCCTCAAGGATCCAGAGACTGCGCTGCTACCCTACAAATTCGAACTCAACACCTAAAGAAAGACTTTACATTCTAAACATATCCTAAAATACCTAACGGAATCTGAATCAAGTACTTCCTGAGTCTCAAATAAGAATGACTTCAGAGTTTTCAGGACCGTCTGTTCCTTAATCAATCTTATTCGTCTAAGTGATGTTTGCAGCATTGATTTTTACAAAGATAAACATTTAAGTGAATTTTCAAACTTTCTTAACTTCCTGTTCCCAAGGATTTCATAGTTTCCCCCATGAGATCTCCAGTTAAATCACTGAACAATTCTTTTGCTTTATGGCTTATTCAGAAGGTAGTTCTGAGGCTGTTTCAGACCTGAGCTGGGTCACTGATCAATACTTAATCAACCCACACACTACAATTCACTAAATCAGTTTTTTGGAGTTGTCCGTCCAATTCTGGTTCCCAGCACATCCCTACTGCATTAAACTCTGCAGAAGCATTGCCACAGGTGTTCTAGTTCTTGCCCTGGAAGCACATCTTGAAGTTGGTACTCTGAGATATTTTCTGTGTTTCTGTGTTTCTGCACCCTCCTTCTCACCATCCACCCTTTTCTTTCAGTGGTTTTATGGGATGTTCTGTTTTAATATCAGCCAGGTAAGGAAAGTAACATGTATAATTCATCAAGAGCATAAATAAATTCCAGTTCACATTTAGTCGTAAACACTTCTTGGTAGCCTCACGAAGACACTGGACTGATAAAGGGGATTTGGGAGTAAGGAGAAGAGCAGCAACATTATTAAGAAGGTGAAGCTATAGTTCTTAGCCTCCATACACTGAAAACAAGCTTGAGAGGAACAGCTCAGCCCTCACGTGAAAGGGTAATAATGATTCCAGGCGATATCCAATGAGAAGCCAAATGAGCAATACCAAGTCAGTGCTGTTCCTACAACCCCAAACCTATCCCTGGTCTTTGAATCTGATGTTTCTTCTGCCTGCAAACTTCTTCCCTCAGTTATCCACACTTTCCATATCTCTCTATTCATATGTCACCTTAGCAGGGGGACTTCACTCTAGCTAAAATAAGATCCCCTATTACTTTATCCCATTTCATTTTTCTTCACAGGAGCTACAACATCTGATACATATTTATTTCTTTGTTTGGCAGTGTCTGCTTCATTTCATTTCAATGTAGGTTCCCAAGGGCAAGGACTTAATTGTTCACTGCTGTATCTCAGGGACTAGACAGCTCCTAGTACACAATAGGACACAAGAAGAATTTGCTTATTGAATGAATAAATGAGTGAATGCTACAGAAGCTCGGAATGGGGAGAGGAGATCAGTGGGATTGACCATGGGGTAAGGAAGCAATTTCATAGCCTGAGGTTTGAGCTGGGCCTTAAAGGGTATCTCCCATATGTAGGGCCAGTGAGTAGTCTACTTGTCTTAAGGGCTCACGTGAGATGCCATCTTCTCAAGCAAGCCTTGTTTGGGTTCCAGGACTGGATGAGCTGCCACTGCTTTGGGGGTCCCATAATTCTCCATGTTCTCCCCTATGGTAGGGTTCACTCTAGTGAATCTTACCTTCTGTTTACTTCACTGGCTGCCCCAATAAAACACTGTCTCTGGGATGACAGGGGCAGTGTCTTGTTCATAGTTGTATGTCCAGCCATAGTACAAATCTTAGTACCCCATGAATACTATTTGAGCACATAATCTTGTGAACTAAGCATAAAGTTCATGTAATGGAGTAGGAGAAACATAGTATGGACCAAATAATGGTTTGTGGGGCAGAGACATGGAGTTTGGGTTTTAAACCAGGAGATGCTGTGACGATCTATCATCTTAGCAAGGCCAATATTAGTGTGTGTCCATGATGAGGCAAGTGAAAAAACAATTAGTCTGAGAGACAAATTACAACCATATTTCAATGCTCTAGGGACAAAATAATAAAGGCCCGGACCTGCCTGGTGGCAATGGGAATGTTCATGAAGGAACAAATGTAGTCAGAGGTCTTGGTCACTGATTTGGTGTTAAGAGCAGCCAGAGATGAGTACACATCTTAAACCTAGGTAACCGTGGAAGGCTGATGCAGTCACTCTAGCTCACATTTCAAATATTAAACCATTTAAGAAAAGAATGTCTGGAAAACCATTCACTGCAATGGCACGATTTCTTTATTTCTTTAATGGCGCACTTTCTGTATTTCAGTATACTTAATAGTAGACTCTGTCAGAGTTCATTGATACAGCCTATACTCTGATATTAAGCTTTTAAACACAACTTTAAAATTCTAAGATTAAACTTCCTTCCTGATTGCTGACAGTTATCTATGAAAAGAAGTTAATTTGTAGGAGATAAAAGTAAAGATAATAAAATATTAAATTTCATCCAATTCTTCTTTGGAAGTATCACAGACTTCAGGGCTTCAAGAAACCTCAAAGCAGATAAAGGAAACAGGATTTCTCTCTCGTGGAATTGTCTAGGGCTGCACATGGGCTCAATGTTTCACGGGCTAGGCTGAGGTGGGGAGGAAAGGAGAGGAGGTGGGACCACACATACCAGTTCTTTTCTCTTTCTGACTTAGAGGTGAGCTCTGGTGCCTTCTCTTTTGGGAATATGAAAGTGGCAGTAAGCTAGAGGAAAGTGATGAGCTACCCAAGGTCACAGGGCTGATGAGAGACATAATTAGATCTGGAACTCAGAACTCCAGACTTTAAGGTAAGGAGGCAGAATAAAAATGCATTTTAATTTTTATTTATTTATTAGTTTCAAGTTTATTTCTTTTTGAGAGAAAGAGACAGGATGTGAGTGGGAAAGGGAAAGACAAGCAGTGAGATCATGACCTGAGCTGAAGTCGGATGCTTAAAGGACTGAGCCACCCAGGCACCCCAAGATACATTTTTAAAAAAAAATGTAAAAAAATTTTAACATTTATTTATTTTTGAGAGACAGAGAGACAGAGCATGAGCAGCAGAAGGGCAGAGAGAGAGGCGGACACAGAACCCGAAAACAGGCTCCAGGCTCTGAGTCATCAGCACAGAGCCCGACGCGGGGCTCGAACTCACAGACCGTAAGATCATGACCTGAGCTGAAGTCGGCCACCCAACCAACTGAGTCACCCAGGCGCCCCCCAAGATACATTTTTAAAACAGTACTTCTTAATAGGAATAGGTAAGCTTCAAAAACCAAGGAACAACTTTGGTTCTCTATATCTCCTCCTCGGCAAAGAGGAAAACAAGCAAAGAATAACCAGAAGTATTTTAGAGTTGATAACAGGATATAGAAAATTGGAAATGCTAGAAAAATCCATGGGAAGAAGAGGCTCAAAGACAAGGTCCCAATTGGTTTCACACAGATTTTCTCCTTTGTATTCTGCATCTGAGTCTCTATCATGTCACTTACATTTTTCTAACCGAAAGCACATGGGGTTTGGGATTATGATATCCGACCTATCCTTTCTGTGCTTATACAGCTGCATTTTTCAGCTTCAGGCAGGATAGATCCAGGGGCTTATATGACATCATCTTAATTTAGTCTTGCTTTTCCTTCTTGTCTCTGCTTTTTTCCTTTGATTCAGTTTTCAGATCTCTCCACATGGTCGCAAGTTAGCCACTATCCTATCTTCTCGACAAACACAGCCAAAACTCTCTTTTTCAAACTTGCAACAAATGCCTCCCAAATTGAATTTCATTGCCTTTTATTATGTCATACGGCCTTCTATGAACCAGTCATTGTGACTAAGGGAACGGTAATTGACCAAGCATGGGTCATGTGGCCACAGATGGAATGAGTAGATGGGCCAGTTGAATCCAAATTTCATGGACCTTCGTGAGAAACAGTAGTTTTTCTAGAGAAAAATCAGCACGCTCTTACAAAAAAGAGAGAAATAGGTGCCGGGTACAGTGATGGCAGCTGTCCGCTGTACCAGCTCCACCTAAATCAAGTCAAAGTATATTCTCACAAGCAAACATGTGTTTGGAATTGGGCCTGGAATGTTTTCATGTAATGAAGCAGTTACACAGATCTTGTTCCACCTCTCTTCCTTCTTTTCCTCTGTCTGCACATCCTTTCTGTTCTTTCTGAAATATTTCTTCAGCTTAAGCATAGTTTTTGGTTTCCTCTAACTTTAACTTGTCAGGGCTTCAACTTGGTAATAGCATCTCTCACTGTGCTCTTTCAGGGTCTGCACGACTGCTAATTGCCTCATTCTCATTAGTTTCCTAACTCCAAATTCCTAAGAAAGGAAACCGATTGCTTAAAACTGATGCGTGTCCATGTCAAAGGTGATATGCCACAGGCTAGACATTATAATCTATGGATTGCCTACCAATCCGATGCTGGTTCTTATTCTAATCAGTTTAATGAGGGTGGGAAAAAAATGTTCTTAACCCCCTGGCCAGATCACAGGCAGTTAAATTTCCTTTAGCAAAGTGAGCTGGAAGAACAGCTTTTGTTACCAAACACAGTATCGACTTAGTCACTTTACTTTCCTACTTTTCGAATCAACTGCTTTACACCTAGTGCCCTCTTATCACCCACTCTCACTGCATTCTTCCCTGGGAAAACATCCCCAATCAAAAAGGGACTATTTTATTTTCCCATCCACGAATCCACCAACCCACACTCCTAAGGCTTTACCCACCACTCATGCTCTGAATCTCATCCCACCCCCCTTTCCAACAATTTCCCTCTAACCATTATAAGTTTCCTAAAATATATTATGTATTTCTCCATGACTTTATTACCTGTGTCTTCCGACTTATGTCTTTCCACTAGAAAGTAAGCTCCTTGAGATAAGGATGCCATGTGTTTGGTTTAACACTATCTCAGCACCTTGATGAGTGGTCCACAATTAATTTTTGTGGTTTGACTAATTTGAGTGTGGCAGCTGGTCGATAAATAAAGCTACTCTTTCTCTTACTCCCTTCTTTAAGTTTCTTCTGCATTTATTTGGGAATAATTTCTGTTTAGAGAAACTTTACTATAAACAAAATACAGATAAAAATCTGGTAGAAAAAGATCTTTATTTTGTTAACCTAGAAGATAGCTAACACATTAATATGTATACGTTTTCCAAAAAGATGTGTATTTTCCTGATGTATTTTTCACAATCTGCATAGCTTAATCAGTAAGTTCAGAATGCTTTCAAATTGTAGAGCTTTCTGTAATGTATATTTCAGGAATAAAATGAAATAAAACACTCTCAGGAAGCTTTCAATCTAGTAAGATAACCAAAGTTGTGTGTGGAAGGATGCTTATTATGCTTTGCTTTATAAAAGAAAAGATTTGAAATAATCCAAATGTCCTTATCAAAGTACTACTCAAGTAAATTGTAATTGGTGAAGAAGGATATTTATTGCAGCATTTCTGTAATAGCAAAAGACTAGGAACCCAAATGCCCATCAATTGGGGACTATTTGAATAAGCTAAAGTCACACCTACAAAATGAGTACTATGCAGCTGTAATCACAAAGACACATTGTTAAATGAGAAAAGCAATATGTATAGTCTATGCCATTGTAAAGCTAAGAAATATAGGGACAATATGCATACACATACATGCACACATTTTTCTAAGAAATGTCAAGATAAACCAGAAGTTAATAACAATGGTTACCTTTAGGTGAGAATAGGAATTAGGCGAAGGGATAGAGATGAAAGTTAGATCTTCAATATATTTTGTAGATTTTACTTTGAAAACATAAAAATGTTTTGCATAATATTAAAATTTCAAAACTTAAGTATCACTCCCTAAAATTAGAAAGCTGAAAGAAAATAATAACCAATTTTTTTTCTTCAGTTTTCTGCCTTAACCACCCAGAGAAGACTTATCTCAAAGTGACTTTCAAGCAGTAATTTTTCCGTATATCCCTCGTAGGATATATTCTAAGGACAAAATAAATGCAAAAAAAAATTCTTCTTAGTAATAAAACATTCTACCCCATAATCATAATGTTAGTACTAACATGTCATCCTTCTGAAAGTATTATAAGATAAAACAAATAAATAATTATATTATTCCATTTAGAAACTAAGGTTTTCCATGAAAGGGGAAAAGATACAAATATAAATCAAATAACTAAAAATCCTGTAACCAAAACTTGTAATGAAAATAGTAGTGTAGACTTCTCAACTATTTTCCTAACTTTGACTACTGAAAAGATTTAGAAACAATAGCCAACTCAGCAACCAGACTGGGGATTCTAATGCCATTCTCTACTAAAAAAAACCTTGGAGAAACGGCTGATTCCACATCGAGGGCAGGAAATATACCAGATGAACATGGAGCATCTCACTGCTGTAGTATGTCCTGAAAAGAACTCAGGAACCAACTTGAAAACATGCTCACCACCCAAAGACAGGATAATTGAGCACAGAGAAGGGAAAAAAAAAAAAAATAACAGCAGTAGATTTGAAACATATTGAATGTTTTTAAAAACCATAAAATAATACTTTTACAATACTTTTATACTAATACTTTTAAGAAGTTCCTTGGTAAACTTGCCAGATGTTAAGGAATCTGCTCATTATTCTGACTGATACAGGAATGAATCAAGCATTCATATGCCTTTCCTATACGTCAAAGTAAGCAAATAGTTGATGTAGAAAAGCTATCCTTTATAGAAAAAAACTCCAGCTAATAAATGAAGAAGAAATTATAAAATTGGATTATCTCAATTTTGCAACCCCTAATGAAATAACTGATTTAGGTGATCATCATAAATAGTTGCTAAATTGTTACCTGAAAAGCTGATGAGGTGAAAATATTTGGCTGACATTACTTAAAAAAATCAATCACAAAAACAGAGACAACTAAGCATTTATCTCTCCTGACAGGATAAAACAAGAAGTAGACAATTCTGTGTATGACGTATATGTGCAAAAAGAAAAACAAAATCAAACCTGAAACTGATTAAGTTATAGAAATACAAGAGAGAACATAATAAATGATGCCATAGGAACACAAATTAGCAAAATCCACAATATGACATACTCTAAGTTTTCTCAACAAATACAAGAAAAATAAGCAAAAGAAAAATGAACCTATCTATATTAAAAGAATACTAGAGATATAACAACCAAATGCAATTATGTGAGCCTGCTAGGACTCTATTAAAACATACCAACTGTTAAAAAGCAGAGAGAAAAAGAGCGAGAAAATTAGCATATCATATTCTCAATACCATTATTACTGTTTTGAGAAATGATATTATGTTTGGGAGTATGTTTCTTTTCAATTATTTTTAATGTTTATTTATTTTTGAGAGAGAGAGACAGAGTGCAATTGGGGGAGGGGCAGAGAGATAGGGAGAGACAGAATCAGAAGCAGGCTCCAGGCTCTGAGTTATTAGCACAGAGCCCAATGTGGGGCGTGAACCCACAAGCTGTGAGATTGGACGCTCACATCCAATCCTGAGCTGAAGTTGGATGCTTAACTAACTGAGCCACCCAGGTGCCCCTGGGAATATGTTTTTAAAAAATCCAAAGAAGCCTTAGTTTGCATGAGTTCATAGTATAGTATTAACAAATAAATGAGATGATGTTTGAGATTTACTCCAAAATAATCCAGTATGTAGAAGAGAAGGGAATGGAGATGGAAAGGGAAGTGAAACAGATTGGCTTTGTATTGATAGCAGTTGAAGCTGGGGGATGGGTCCATGTCAATTCATAATGGCTTTATCCCCACTTTTTATATGTTTGACAATTTGTATAACAAAAGTTTTTAAACATTATCTCAGAAGAATGGAATCTGGCCATGTGTGGTGGCAACATGGATGGAACTGGAGGGTATTATGCTGAGTGAAATAAGTCAGGCAGAGAAAGACAGATGCCATATGTTTCCACGCATAGGTGGGCTTTGTGAAAATTAACAGAAAACCATGGGGGAGGGGAAGAGGGGAAGGAAAAATGCCACAGAGAGGGAGGGAGACAAAACATAAGAGACTCTCAAAGACTGAGAACAAACTGAGGAGAGAGGGGGGGTGTGAAGCGGGGAGAGTGCTGGCGGGCACAGAGGAGGGCACTTGTTGGGATGAGCACTGGGTGTTGTATAAAAACCAATTTGACGATAAACTATTAAAAAAAGTTATCTCAGTATCTTTATACCATTTTCTTTCAGTTCTTTCTGGAAAACTACAACATGACTCATGGAAATAAAGAAGTACGAAAATCCCCTTTCAGAACAGTCTGAAATCTTAATGAATTCCATAAGCATTAAATCTTCTCTACCCTCCATCAGTTATTTAAAAAGAAGACTATTTCACACATCAACTGATATGAAATATTTATATAATGAACCTTTGACTGGAAGGTTTTGATTTTGCATGAAGGAAATATAATAACTGAGTTAGAAAAAAAATATGGATTTTTTTTAAAAACAGAGATTGTTTTGAGATGAGTTTTCCCCTAAGGTAACATTCTATTAATTTGACTCTCAGAAGGACTAAGGTATATTTTACTACTTGCCAAACATCTGTCACTATAGAGTGACTAAAATTTTTATTTTTTTTCCTGTACAATCAAAACAATAGAATATCTTTCTTTAGACTGAAATCAATCCCCCCAAATCCTTCTAATCTTATCTCCTACAATAAGCCTGTCATCTGTCCTATGCCTGAGCTGACAATGACTTGGCCTTTCCCAACCAAACAGGCTTACATCACCATCTTGAATCATGAATATATCTTAATTCTCATACGTAACTATAAGAATCAAATGATTCAAAAGAATGAACATACTGCAGCAACAAAGGATAACTAAAACAAACATTACACAGTTCTAAATTTCTAGTAAGCAGAAAACACTTAACAAATCTTTATTTTGTTAAAGATAAAATAAAAATAGGATGTTGCCACCACCAAGTTCAGAGAAACTCCTAAAAATTGCATATCATGTCCTAATGAAGGCAGAAATATATATTTTTTTCAAATATGGACTACGTGCATGCACACATGTGTGTATATTGTCATAGTACAGGTGATATCACAGAATCCCTGAGTTCTGCTATGGTTTATGCACAAAAATTCTTAGAAAGGCAATGCCCCTACTTTATAAGGCTACTTTATAAGAAATACAATAATATGGTTGATAGCCATACATCCAGAGATCTGACCAACTTTGCTATGAACTAACTGTGTGGCGTGGGGTATATTACTTATCTTTCCTATTCTTCAGTCTTATCACCCATGAAATGAAATTATTTAGCCTTGTGACATAGCATCACCTTCTTCCCAGGTTTTCGTGAAGACTTTTTTGATGAAGTGCTTAATGAATGAACTACGCACAGCGCAGCGTTGGTAATGATTCACAGCACTGGGTGCTCAGTTCCCAAAGGGAAAGGCCCAATCACACTGACATTTTAAGTCATTATATTTGGGTTGAACCTCTTCTTGTCAACGCAACCTTTGGGAACTACAGTGGAGATGCTCATTGTCCAGTCCATCATCCAATGGTTCTTTTCTCCAAAGCAGAATCCTGGTCTTTGATGGGGCGTATTGTCAACTGGAGTAAAAGACAACACTTCCCAACCTGCTTGCTGCTGGGAGTTGCTACCCACCTATGTTCCAAGCAATGGGAATCAACTAGAAGTGTGTGGCACTTCCAGAAAATTTTCTTGAAGGAGGTGTGTCGGCCTTTCCTTCTTTTCCATCCTGCCTCCTGGAATGTGGATGTGATGGCTGGAACCACCTGGACCATGATGCCATGTAGTGAGCATGGCAGAGTAGCTGGACAGGAGTCCCAAAGCTGTATAACTCTGGAGCTGCCTTACCAGCCCAGGACTTCTCATTTCCAGATCTTTTCATGTTGGTGATAAAGTTCTGGCTGATTTTAATCATGAGGTTTTTGTTTTGATTTGTTGCATTATTTTTGTTGCTGTTTTGTCTATTACATACAATAACCAAGCCCTTGATTTATTTCTTTAATGATTATGTTGAGAGAGAGAGAGAGAGACAGAGAGACAGAGAGCCAGAGAGAGAGCAGGCAAGGGAGGAGCAGAGAGGGAGGGAGAGAGAGAATCCCAAGCAGGCTCTATGCTGTCAGCGCAAAGTCCAACGTGGGGCTTAACTCACAAACTGTGAGATCATAACCTGAGCTCAAATCAAGAGTTGGACGCTTAACGAACTGAGCCACGGGGCTCCCACAACCAAGCCGTTTAGATATGGTCAGAGACAAACACTGGCTGATTTGTAAATGTCTGTCCCAGTCCACATGCAGATGAGAAAAGAAACACACACTTGCAGAAGATAATTATCTGAGACTATGACAGATTAAGAAAACATATCAACCAAGTAAAGAAATAAAGGAACACAATTTTGGGAGGATTATGAAAATCAATATACAGCTATGAGCCATCATTAATATATAACAGTGTAAATACTATACAGAAATTCTTTGGAGACTTGAGACAAAAAAAAAGTAGATAAAGTGAGAAGAAACAACATCTGGAGATATTGTTAATGGCTCCGGAGCGTGAGGAGAGGAAAAATTTATGCAATTCTTGGGGCTTGAGAATGAGCCAAAGTATTTTGGCAGTTGAGCACTGAAAGTCAGTAATCTATAATAAGTGAGAGCCACTTACACCAAAATTGTTCCTAGAATGAATCCACTCTGAATTTAATAAGGGAAACATTCCCATCCATACTGAGAATTATTAATTTAATGCCAACCTTTCTTATTTTGTTTTTTCACTGGTTATGGGTCAAAGCAGGCATACTAATTTACGTTCTAAGACACTGTTGGTTTTCTCTTTCATAATAGCGAAGGCAAATCTAATGTAATCAGCACTAAAAATCTCGTCAGTCTGGCTGACCTGGAATTGTCTGTTAGCTGATTGATGGGTCTCAAGTTGTGGTTTGTGTAGCGGCCAGAGCACGCCAAAAACACTTGCCTCCACATTGTGGCTGATCCATCTCTTCGATAGTTGATATTTTTAACAGACTTTTAATTGTGCAACATATCTCATATGTACCTGCAGCCCCTTGCTATTTTCTATTTATATTCCAAGGCTAAAAAGAACCTTCAGCATTCATCTGGTGCAGCCCCCTTGTTCAGGTAGAAGTCAAATTGAAAATACCAGATCTGGTGATTATCTACAAAGCTTTAAGGCAAAATTCCTCTATTACAGACCTCATAACTAACTGAGTAGTCCAGTCTGTTATTTTACCACTAGGCTTGCTGGAAGTTCTTCTTTACACAAAATTTAAAAATATTCACTGTTTTAATGTACTCCTTTCCTCTTGTTTGGTCTTCTACAGACACAAAGAAAAACTGATCAGAGTCTTCATGGAAAGCCCTTCTTATTCTTGAAAACAAACCAGGTCATCCTTGATCTTCTTAAAGCTAAACAGCTTTAATTCTATTGACTTTTTTCATATATCATTTGCATATTTGTGATTCTCTTCTCTGTATGTTTTCTAGTTTCTCTACATGCTTTTAAAGGTCTGATCCCTCAAACTGGGCACATTGATCTGATAAGCATCTAGTATGAAGTATGAAGGAAAGATCACTTCCCATATATGACATTAATATACACATATTAATATATATGCATATATACAGATTTTTCATCCTTGGCACATGCATGTGTACACACACATACCCACACATGGATACAAACACACAACTACACAATATAGTCAGTAATGGAGCCAAATCTGTTTTCTGCTATACTTCTCTCTAGATGGTGGTTCCTGACCCATAACTGTGTTGATGAGTTTAAGAATACAGTTGAGGGGCGCCTGGGTGGCTCAGTCAGTTAGGCGTCCGACTTCGGCTCAGGTCATGATCTCACGGTCTGTGAGTTCGAGCCCCATGTCGGGCTCTGTGCTGACAGCTCAGAGCCTGGAGCCTGCTTCAGATTCTGTGTCTCCCTCTCTCTCTGCCCTTCTCACGCTCCGTCTCTATGTCTCTCAAAAATAAATAAACATTTAAAAAAAAAAAAAGAATACAGTTGAGACTTCATCCCTTTTAACTTCTATTTTGGTTTTGTATGTGTTACCTGTGTATACTATAATAAGAATGTTGTGAGCAGTAGCTATGGTTTAGAAGCATTCAAACCAGTGTGGAAATTCTTTCTAGGGAAAGATAAGGAATATATAATATAAAACTGGCCTCTGAGAGAGTCTGATAAATTATGGTGAAGACCTCCAAGATAACTGACCATTTACTATGTACCTAGCACAGGGCTGACCTAAATCTTGTAACAAGTGCAGGAGATGAATACTTTACTACATTTTTTCAAAGAGAAAAATAAGATACGAAGAAGTCAAGTAATCTCTTTGAACTGCGACTATAGGAGGCAGGATTTTAACCCATGGCTACCTGACTCTTGGACTTGTGCTTTTAATCATTACATTAAAGTACCTATGAATATGGATATATGCAAAGGAAGGAGAATCTGGGTAAAATTTCTCATCCTGGAGAAACTGAGAAAATCTAGACAGTCTATAAGAACCAAGCAATAGTAGGTGCTTAATCAGTACACGAGTTTCCATACAGCACTTGCCTTTAGCTCGAAATAGTTTAGTATTAATTCTAGAAGGAAGGTGTTCAGAAGCCACTTGGTTATTGTTTCACTGGTGACAGCAACTGATTTTTTAGCGTGAGAGTTGAAGTGTGTTTGTGATTCACGTGGATGTGGACTTAGAACTGGCCTAGAACCTAGAACCAGACAAGAGTTGAGAAACAGTGCTATATAATAACAAGCACTACTTTTAAAACAGTGGACGGGTCTGCTTATACCCATACAAAACCTACTTGGGATTTTATTTTTCAAATGTTCCCCCAGATGGTTTGGCAAAGGAAAAGTGTATCTAGAGAAAAGACTGGAACAAGTGAGGCCAGATGTTAACAGAAAGTTAGGGTTGTCAGATTTACCAAATAAAAACATACAATGCCCGATTAAATTTGAATTTCAGGGGTGCCTGGGTGGCTCAGTTGGTTAAGGGTCCAACTTTGGCTCAGGTCATGATCTCGTGGTTTGTGGGTTCAAGCCCTGCATCCAGCTCTATGTTGACAGCTAAGAGTCTGGAGCCTGCTTCAGATTCTGTGTCTCCCTCTCTCTCTGCCCCTCCCCTGCTCGCACTCTGTCTCTCTCCCTCTCAAGAATAAATTAAAAATTAAAAAAAATTGAGTTTCAGATAGACATTTTTTAAAATATAAGCATGTCCCAAAAATTGCATGTGCACTCATACTTAAAAATTGTTCATCATTTATCTGAAACCCAAGTTTAACTGGATTCCTATATTTTATCTGGGAACTCTACAGTAGATGAATGCAGACAGGAGTATATGAGCACTTACTGTTCTTCATTCAACTTTTCTATCAATTTGAAAAACTTTTAAACCAAAATATCATAGGCTTTCTATATATTTATGTATTTAATTATACTGTCAGACTTCTTTATATTAATGACAAATTTAGTTGTGTAGGAAAGGGAGAATTCTAGTAAAATTGCATTTACTCTGTGAAAATATTGGGATAGGAGTGGAAGGAATGAAATTGGCATGATGAACTCAACTGTATAGCAGTCTAACTTGAAAGGTTCTTTGTCTCCATGGGCTTGAGATTCTCCTTCCCTATCCAGAAACACCAGGGAAGCTTGGGAGATGATGTCAATTTTCTTCAGGAATATATTCAGTGTATTATTACACTGAATAGTATTATTCAGTGGATCATTTAAGATTTCTTCAAAGTCTTTGAAGTAAAGTAATAGTAAATATAGCCAAAGTAATATGATATAGATTGATCACTCAAGTGCAATGAGGGGCCAATATAAAAGAAATGATATCTGGAAGGTCAAGCAAGGCATATAAGTTATCTGCGCTTGTTTGAAATTCCTACTTTTAGAATCCTACTTCTAGAAACAAAAGAATGACTTCAAAGTTATATGAATCTAAGCAATCAATTCTTATTTGCCTTAAGATTATTGCCAAGAATTTAGAAAAAAGCTCAAATGTCGGAAGTCTCTAAGGAACTGAGAAGCAAGGCTTTCCAACTGTTGCTCTACAATGGAAACTGAAGCATCATAGAAATACACAAAAGTTATCTTTTGAAGTCTTATGCCAAGTAGAAGTGAAATGTTGCAAAGTCAACATAGTTGTAGTGTCTACATCCCCATCTACTAAGAAGACATGTGCTATGACAGTTGAACCAAACCACAACTAGCCAAGAGAAGTATTTGGTTACCAAGGAGGTGATTAAAACAAATATTTCCACTTTGGAAACATTTCTAGGCTTAACAGAAATTATATAATACCAGTAATTCTAGCAGGAGTTTATTGTGCACTTACTATGTACCAAACACTGTGTTAAATATTTATTTGCAGTATCTCATTTAATGCATAAAGCAACTCTCATGGTAAATAGTATTCCCATTTTACATGAGGCCAGTGTGCCTAATGAAACCTCATTTGCTTAATGTAACTCCTTGTTAAATCCAAATCTCTGATTACTCTGTAACTGCATCCCTTCAGCTGAACACGATCCCACTTTCAGATCATGACGGTGGACCTTAAGGGATTACTTGATGCTGTTAGCATTCACACTACATTTCCCTATGTCGCTAACATCTACATTTCAAGGCAAACAGCTACAACTTCTTCAACTTCCAACCCATCCCTCCTGTTCTCGCTCTCAGCAGCTACTTTGCTTCCTGCTTTACTAAAAACAAACAATCAGGAGAGAAATTCTGAATATGCACACTCTGCCATCCCGTTTGTTACTATAGATGAACCGTGTGCTCTCTGTTTTGGAAGCAGACTATCCCTGTACTCTGTGTACCTCTCTCAAGTAATCTCTCTCCTTTTTCCTTAGACCTTAACTCTCCTATTCAAGGGCGTCCTCGAGCAATTCTCCCATTTCACACAAGCATTATTATCTTTTTTTCTCCTTTCTCCTGAACCATGCTTATCAGCATGCAAATATACTGTTATTCTCCCATCTGAACAAAATAAACAAATACAAAGGCAAAATTCCTCTTTCTTCCCTAGCCACTGGCCATGTACTATTGCATTTGTAGCAAAAATTAAAAATTTGTTCATACCTGACCTCTCCATTTTTTCTCATTCTCTTTAAACCCCACTCAATCCTTCCCCACTGAAAATGTTCTTGCCAAAGTCAACAATGACCTCCACGTTGCTACATTCAGCAGCCAATTCTTAGTCTTGTTTGTACCTGGTTTTTGGCAGCATTTGACCCAGTGAATCATTTCCTCTCCTTGACATGCATTCCTCACGTGGCTTCCAAAATACACCTGTGGTTTTCCTCCTACCTCCCTTGCTGCTTCCCATCAGTCTCCTCTGCTCCTTCCCCTTCCTGGATACAGCCTCCTAACATTATCATATCCAAGGCCCCCCATCTCAGTCGTCATCTCTTCTCAACCTTTCCTCATTCCTTCAATGATCTCATGAAGTGTCCTGGTTCTAAATATCTTCTTTCTTCTAACGACTCCCAAATTCTTATCTCTGGGTTATACCAATCTCCTGAATTACACACTCAAATATTCAACTGCCTATTCTCACCTCCCCTTTAATATCTCAGACTTAGGACACCTGAAAGTCCAAAACCAAATTTCTTACCTTCTTCCTGTATCAGTCAGAATTCTGGTGAGAAACAGATGTAACACTTAATTTAAGCAATTTGAGGGCAGTTTAATAACGGAGCTATTTACAGGCTTTAGGAAAACAACAAAAGATAGTGCAATACCCCAGGGCCAATAAAGGTGGCTATTGTCCCAACAATTCTGAAGGGCAAAGGAGTAAAGATGGAAAGCACTTGTTACTAAGGGAGGGAGAGAAAGAGAAGAGGTGTGAAGAAGATCAACTGACAAGAACTTGGCCCTTGGTGGAGAAGTATAACCAATTTAAAGCAACTCCACCCTTCCCTCAAATCTCTCATCAGTACTCCTCATTGACTGGACACAGCTGGAAAGGTAGAGAGCAAGAGATGAGTGTATTCTGTAACGGCCAGCCTCCTGGGGCACAGAACAGAATGAAGATGGTTAGAGAGTGGGTCTAGAGGGGCAAATAAAAAATATCCTGTCCACTCCCAAAACAACTCCACCTAGAGTCTTCCCTCTATCAATGGACGGAAAAGTCATCCTGCTTATTCTAGGCAAAAACAAGGTGTCATCTTTGACTCTCTTACATCTAATCTATCAGGAGATCTCAATGGCCCTACCATCCAAATATATCCAGAATGTGACCACTTCTCACCACCTCCACCAGTACCATCCACATTGATCTGCCTCTTGCCAATCACAACTCACAGGATTCCTTATTGCCCCTTAACCCTGTACATGAAATTTTATACATAGTAAACAGAGTAAGCTCTTTTATCTTTCTAGAAGTTTATCCATTTCATCTAAGTTTTCTAATTTACTGGCATTTAATTGTTCAGAGTCTTCCTATATAATCCTTTTTCTTTCTTTAAGTTTGGTAGTAATGTCTCCTTTTTCATTTCTGATTCAAGTAATTTTAGTGTTCTCTACTTTTTTCCTTGGTCACTTAGCTAAAGGTTTCTTAATTTTATTAATCTTTTCAAAAAAATCAGCATTTGTTTTTATGGATTTTCTCTATTGTTTTCTATTCTTTACTTTATTAATTTGTTCTTTAATTTTTATTATTTCCCTTTTTCTGCTTGCTTTAGATTTAGTTTGATCTTCTCTTTCCAATGTATGAGGTGAAAGGTTAGGTTATTGATTTGAAATTTCATCTTTTTTGAATAGGCATTTACAGTTATAAATTTTCCTCTAAACATCATTTTAGCTACATCCTATAAGTTTTGTATGTCGTACCTTCACTTTCATTCATCCCAAAGTATTTTATAATTTCTTTTGGATTTTCTTCTTTTAACGTTAGTTACTCAGGAATATGTTATTTGGTTCCCACATACCGGAGGGTTTTCCAATTTTTTTTCCTGTTAGTGATTTCTAAATTTATTCCATTGTGGTCAGAGAACATGCTTTACATTCTTTTATTATTTTTACCATTTATAATTTATTAAGATTTTGTTTCATGGCCCAGTATATGGTCTATCCTAGAAAAATTTCCACGTACACTTTAGGAGAATGTATACTCTGCTATTATTGCATGTAGTGTTCTATTGATGTCTGCTAGGTACAGTTGGTTTATAGTTTTGTTTAAGTCTTTTATTTCCTTATTGATCTTTTGCCTCACTGCTCTACCCATTATGGAAAGTGGGCTATTGAAGTTTCCAATTTTTATTGTTGTATTGTCTATTTCAGTTTTTGCCTCATGTATTTTAGTGCTCTGTTGTTAAGGGCATATATGTTTATAATTATTATATATTCCTGAT
Source organism: Paguma larvata (assembly GCA_030068075.1). Taxonomy (NCBI): domain Eukaryota; kingdom Metazoa; phylum Chordata; class Mammalia; order Carnivora; family Viverridae; genus Paguma; species Paguma larvata. The sequence continues at coordinate 80,648,358 of CM057828.1, read as the reverse complement.
ACATTGACAACATTATTCAATGTCTCTCTTTATCTCTAATAACAAGTTTTGTTTTGAGGTTTACTTTTTCTGATACCACAGATTTCCTATGATCGTTCTTTGCATGATGTATCTTTTTTCCATCCTTTTACCATCAACCTATTGAGTTTTTTAATCTAAAATGTATCTCCTATGACCAGAATATAGTTAAATTTTACTTGTTTTTCCAATTGTTATCCAATCTAACAATCTCTGCCTTTTGATAGGACTATTTAATCTGCTTTATTTTAATTTAATTAGTAAATAGATTTAGATCTGCTGTTTAACTTTTTTTTCTATTTATCTGTCTTTGTTTTTGTTATTTTATTTCTCCTGCACTGCTTTTCTTTGTGTTAAGTGAATATTTTCTAGTGTAACATTTTAATTTCTCTAATGATTTTTTCCACCACACTATTTTGAGTTATTGCCTTAGTGGTTGCTCTAGGGCTTACCTTATCTTATTAAAGACTGTTTTACACGAATTTAACTCTCGTGAGTTATAAAAATATTACTCCTATATAATCCTATTCCATTCCCCCTTTTTTGTGGGATTGTTGCTAAAAGTATTATATCTATAAATGTTATAAATCCATAACTACACCATTATAATTATCTATGTAATTTTATGTCTTTTAAAGAAGCTGAGAGAAAAAAGAATAGCAAGTATATACTCACAGTTTTCATTATCTTAAACTTCTTATTTACCATTTTCAGTTCTTTTTTTTTTCCCTGTAAATATGAGTTACCATTTGGAGTCATTTCCTAAGTCCAATACACTCTGCTTTATCTGTCTCCTTTATACTATTATTGGCAATTACATCACATTTTTATATGTCATAGGCCCCCAAACATATTATGTATAATTACTTTATACAATTATTTTTTAAGTCAGTTAAGAACAGAAAGAAAAAATATGCATTTATACTTTTATAATTATATAACTATTTGTATTAGTGCTCTTTTTTCAATGTGTATTTTAATTACCAGTGGGGGTCACTTGCTTTCAGTCTAAAGAATTTCCTTTACTCTTTCTTGCAAGGAAAGTCTGCTAGTAGAAAATTAGCTTAGATTTTGTTTGTCTGGGATGTCTATTTCACCTACATTAAAAAAATAGCTTTGCTGGATACTGGATTCTTAATTGACCTTTTTTTTTCCATTGAGCACTTCAAGTGTATCACCCTACTGCCTTTGGCCCCCTTTTTCTAGGTTAGCTGTTAACCTTATTGCAATGCCTTTCTAAATAAGAAGTCATTTTTCTCTTGTTGCTTTTCATATTTTCTGTCTTTGGCTTTCAATATTTTTCCTATGACGTGTCTATTTTTATATTTCTTTGTATTTATCCTACTTGGAGTCATTAAGATTCCTGGCTGCATAAATTATATTTTAAAATTTCATTGGCCATCAGCCGATATTGCTTCAAATATTTCCCTTCTCCTTTTCTCTCTCCTCTCTTTCTGGTATTCCTATTACATTGATACTGGTGCACTGATTGGTGTCCCAGGTTTCTCTGAGGTACGCTGTTATTCTGGGATGACAGTGGTTTTGGGAGGGCTCTTTTGTCTCTTTCCCTGACCACACCCAGTTGTCAAGCTCCAATAATTGTAGGCTGATTTCTATGTTGTTTTCAACAGTGCTATGGGTCATAAATTACTTCACAGACAGATCCCATCAAAATTTGGCACCTTTGAAGGGACAATTCCCAGAGTCAGTGTGTGAGGTTTATTCTGAGCCCAGGAGGGCTTTTCCCAGCTGTCTCTTTTCCCAGCTCTCATAAAACTAGCTGACCTACATCCAGTTTGATGCCTATCACCAAAGAATCTATCAGTCTCCTCCTACTTGGAGGAATTTCACCACAACTTCCACTTTTTGAATGACTTTAGGCTTGAACTTCTCTACACTGTTGCAAATGAAGTCAATCTTTGAAGAATGATTTCAAATTGTCTGTTTTATGGTCTCTTTTTCCTCCTTGGTAAAATCTCTGAGCCATGGAATTAATGTTAGGGGTGGGGACAATGATGCAAATCTCTCTGAGTGACTCCCCACTCAAGGAGTTGAGCACTCAGTGGGACAACAGCACTAGGTCTGTTCAGCTTGCCTCTCTCAGCATGGAACTTCTATTCCATGAGGCAATGAAAGAGCAATTAGAGTCCCTGTATTCTCAATGATGCCATATTCAAAGTATAGCTTCCGTCCCATGAGTGGGATTAGTGGGGGCTGGGCAGGAAAAGAATACCAACTGGGACTTAGCCTCAGCAACAGGTAACTGGAAAACAGATGAGAAATGCTTAGGTACTGTTCCTCCTGAAAAGATAGCCCTCCAACTGTGAGCTGACCAGAGAGTGAGCCCTGGGTTCAAGACAGTACCATTCTAGAGTTTCCATCGCACTGAGCTGGATTTGGGAGATTGTGGGTCTTGGTTCAAATCGCACAGACACTTGCAGTTCTTACCAAGTTTTGGTAGATTTTCTTGAATAAATGTGTCTTTATTTGCTATATGTTCTTTGGGTCATTTCCAGAGAAACCTTAAATGGTTGATTTAAAAAATAATTTTCACTAGTTTCCATGGGGAGTGGATCTGTGGAACTCCTCACACTGGAATGCCAGAAGGGAACTCTCCTCCAAAGTAAGCTTTTAAAACCTAAGTCAGATCATACCACGCCTCTGCTTGGAATCCTCCAATCTCTCACAATCCATGAGAAGAAAAACTGAAGTCTCTGAAATAGCCCAAAGGACCCTGTAACCCACTTTCCTCTGCCAACCTCTTTGACCTCATTTTGTACTTTTCTCCCCATTTCTTACCTCGTTCCAGCTTATGTGGCCTCCTTGGTGTCCTCAAACGCATCAGCAAACTTATGCTACCAAGTTTTGCACTTGCCCAGAATGTTCTTCTCCTAGATAACCACAAAGCTCACCCCCTCATCTCCTTCAAGCAATTATTCAAATATCACCTTCTCAGTGAAACCTACTCTGACCATTCTATTTAATATGTAATCCACTCCTGACTCTCCCAGCATTCCCAATCTCCCATCTTAAAAAAATATATAGCATGATACCTTTTAACATGTTATACAATTTGATAATAAATTAAAGTTTATAGTTTTTATTGTCAGTCTCCTTTAGTAGCATGTAATAAGCTCAGGAGGGGAGGATTTTTGTCCTTTTTGTTCACTGATACATTCTGATCATCTACAACAGTGCTGTCACTAGCAAATGCTGAATTAACATTTGTTGAATGAGTTTTGATTTGAAGAAATAGTAGAATTGGGATTTGATCAAGAGATCATGCTTTTAATCACAAACCTATGTTGAGACAACTTTCAAACTTTAGGTCCTTCTTAAAGAAAATTCATGAGCTCAAACAATGTTTTACAAATATTTATATGCATAATGAGTTCTTTAGTGTTCATTTTAAACTACTTGGAGAGCTTCAGATGACTGACGTCACTGGCAGGCATCTTTAAAGAAATACAAACCATAATGTTTAGGAAACAAAAAGAAGAGAAACTTGAGGTCAGATTTTATAATCATCTAACAAAGTGCGGTCTATACACCATGGAAGTTCAGATTTTAATCTATTTCAGTTTTTAATTGGTATTTGAATTTGTTTCCATAGAATTCCTTCAGTGATAAACTTGGATTTCATATCATTAACGAGGCTTCTTGATAATGAGGATTTGTTTGGACAGCTTTTGTGAAACCTAAACATTTATTAGCTTAAAACTTCATGGCAGATATCACCATTAGATGGTGTAAACCAAGGTAATATCCTCTTTTAGAATGTATGACTCTGGACCTGGAAAAAAAAAGGAAGGTTGGCATTTTTCTATGCAGCTAGGCCTGGGTGTTTACAATAAAATTCATGGGCTGAAATAATATTTTATAAATATTTGTCAGTATAATGAATTCTTATAGCAAAATAAAGTACAATTTTCCAGGTCATCTTTTTTCTTTTTTAAGAGAAAATATAAAATCTGCCCTCAAGCTCTCTCCTTGTTTTCCAAATATTATCGTTTATATTTCTGCAATGCCTTCGGTCACCTGAAGTTCTCCATGCACTTTAAAAATAAACATGAGGGGTGCCTGGGTGGCTTAGTCGGTTGAGTGTCCAACTCTTGATTTTGGCTCAGGTAAAGATCCCAGGGTTGTGGAATCAAGCCCCGTGTTGGGCTCCTTGCTGAGTGTAGAGCCTGCTTAAGATTCTCTCTCTCTCATTCTCTCTCTCTCTCTCTTTCTCTCCCCCTCTGCCCCTCTCCCCAGCTTGCAAGCTCTCTCTCTCTCTTAAATAAAATAATAATAATAAAAAAAACAAAAAAACAAAAAACTCAAATAACTTAAAAAAAATGAACATGAAAGAACTCATTATGTTGCAAATACCAATCTGCTTTCTTCCTTCTTGCTCACTCAAAGTTTAGATCTCTATCTAAAGCCTCTCTGCACAATTTCTCTACCTGACTGTCCCTAAAGCCTAGAACTTTGTGAACCTCTTCTTCCTGGAGAATTCGACTTTCTTAGCGATCTATACAAATTATGATTGCTGCTCTTCACACTGCTCAAAGACACTGACCAGGTGCATTAACCTCTTCACTTTGTGGACTTTCAGTCTAGATCTGTATTCCTCAATCTTGGCTGCATACTACAGTAAAGAGTTTTTTTTTTTTTAATGCTGATAGCCAGGCTGAAGCTAATATAACACTGTATGTTAGTTTTACTTCAATAATAAACAAAAAAACCGATGGCTCAGTCTCACTCTTCGATTCTGCCTTAATTGATTAGAATGGGGATTCGTATAGATATATTTTTAAAGCTCCCTGGTTGAATGCCAGAAATGAAACCTGTAAGTCTAAGAAATTAGCCCTTGCTGAGCCCTGAGGAACTATAATGTTGGAAATTACTTTTAGCTTCCATATTTACACTTTATCTCAGCATGGCTTGATCCAATAGTTTTGATTCTGAAGACACTAATACAATGCCTGCTGTCTGGGAGACACTGTATTTTGCTAGCGATAAGGAGCTGAACACATCTCCTACCTTCATGTAGCTTTGAGTATAAGTACAATAAAGGGCAAGACAGACATTGAACAGAAAATCACAAATGCAAAGAGTGATCACAACAGACATTTACATCTATAGGAAAAGTCGTTCCTCCTCACTCTACCTCTAGAACTTGGGTATAATGAGGGATGTACTTAATAAGTATGCATTGGGTGTTTGAATGATGTCAAGATACAAAAACTATTGAGTGTGACTGATTAAGAAAACCATTTCAGTTAATAAATTCTCCCTTTCAATCTAAGTGCATTAGCAAAGATTCTTTCTTGCCTTAGTGTAAAATGCTTTAATGAGACTTTCAGTTCTTCTTATCACTTATCTACTTAAACAAGTGACTTTTACAACAAGGATGGTAGGACATTTGACTTCCAGAAAGGTATTTGTCTTTAGTAGTCTGTGGATATCAGAAATCAATGAATGTCTGGAAGAAGAAGAAAAGTTGCAGGAGGTGAGAGGGGCATTCCCATCCGCTCCTTGATCCTACCTTAGAGTCTTTGTACCATTACTTAGAAGGCTCTCATCTCAATCTTTGTGCAGCTGGTCCCTCTTGCCATTCAGATCTCAGTTTAAATATCACTATATTAAAATGTATCTGGGATTTATTTTAATCAGGAATGGCAAAAAACACAAACATGGAAATACCAATCATGAAGAAAGATTTTTATATTCATAGGTCCTTAGAAATAGGAGGCATGGCACACAGGGGAAGCACCAAGGTTGGTCAAGAAGCAGACAGGTGGGGGGAAAGTATGGGCCCAAGCCTATGTTATCATTTACACAGGAAGAACGGGCAAGATAGTGTGGACAGCTGAGCAAGTTTAGGATTGGATAGTCTGAATAATTTTAGCAGGCTTTCGGCTATCGGCATGGTTTCTAGTTGTCTGGGACCTGGTCTTGATTGATTTAGGACAAGGGGACAGCTCTTGGACTGCAGGACTCTGATAAAAGGAAATGATGAACATATGGACTCAGGATTGATTGGTTGGTTTGCATATCAAGAGCCCCTGCTATCTCCAGGAATTAGTTCTCCTGAGGATGGGCAGTCTCTCCAGGATTTGCAAGACCCCAAGATGTCAAAACACCATAAAACACAGAAAATAAAAAACATGAATATTATAATCACCACCTCACATAGGCTTTCCTGATCTCCCAAACTGAAGTGATTAGCAGTCACACTTTATCCATCATTCTATTGTAATTCCTCCAACATACCTCTTCTCTGGTATTTTTCTATTTCTATAATGGCTTGTTTATTCTCTTCTCCCATCAAAAGAAGAACATTGTTCATCTTGAGAACAGGGATACATGTAAAATATTCATTAAATATTGGTTGAATTAAATGTGTGCTTTCTTTTCTTCTTAGATTTCCCACTCCCTTCCACTTTCTCTTCACTGCAGGTGTTACGACAATCAGCACGGATTTAACACCATGATCATGAGCTTTCTCTATTTCCAGTACATTCAGGATATTGTTCCCATAGGCTACAAAGGTCAATGGTGTAAGGGTATGAGGAGAGAAATGAGACAGAAAGTTTCACAGCTCATAGAAGGCAGAGATTGATGGGTCTGTTGATGGCAAAGGGAAGGAAGGAATGATAACGAGAAAAAAAGTTGGCAGTCATGTGGTGTCACTTGAAAATTTTTATTTTATTTAAATTTAACTTCTTCCATTCATTTTTATTCAAAAACGCCTTACTGATAAACTTTCTCATGCCAGGAAACAAAATATTCTCTAATTCCTCCAGAAAAAAACATCATTAAGCTGCTTCTCTATACATTCGGTGCTGGGCACAGAATATTGTTTGGGTCTCACATTAAAAGAAAGAAATAGGGGCATCTGTGTGGCTTACTCGGTGAAGCATCTGACCCTTGGTTTTGGCTCAGGTCATGATCTCACAGTTTGTGAGTTCGAGCCCCTCATCGGGTTCCACACTGACAGCATGGAACTTGCTCAGGATTTTCTCTCTCTCCTCTCTCTCTGCCTCTCTTTCTCTTAAAAATAAATTTAAAAAAATAAAAGAAAGAGAAAACTAAAGAGAGTCCCAGAAGGCACAGAATATATTCAAACACACTTACCTATAAATGTCAAAAGATATATTGGACAAATGACTCAATGTTAAAAAAATGAGGCTTTTGAGTTTTCCTTTCTGCTACATAGGACATCCAATATATATTTGTTGAATGAGTGAATGAATTATATAGGAAAAGGAGCAAAGATTTGACCAGCACGTAATCATTGTGGAGATAAATGCCTTTTACTTAGTTAATAAATATTAGGACTAGTACTACAAAAACATAGTGGTTCAGTTTCTCTTATTTGTTTTTAGTGGTAAAGAAGCTAATGATTAAGAAAGTCATAGAACTTGGTTAAGGCTCCCAATACATTCACAGTTAATTTTTAGAGTAATACAAATTACATAAATCAGAGTCTTCATATTCAGCAACTATATAGACAGGTCTAAATCCCCTGTAGAGTAAGGTAAATATTGTTATGTCTCACTGTGCATGTGCGCATGATTGGCTGCATAACAGATGTTGAGAAAAATGATATCCAGAAAAAGAGAACTGAACAACAGTTGTACAAACATCGTAATACAAAGAAAGTAAAGCAAGAGAGAAAAGAGGAACCCCAGTTTATAAACACAGCCAGTCTAGATGAATGGCCTCAAAGGGGCTCACTCTAGTCAAGATGCACAGATCTGCTTCTAATAGGCCCCTTGGATACTGAGAGCGGGCCTCTGATGTACGAGCTGGTGCATCTTTATTTGCATATTAAATACATAAGTAACCAGCAGTGCACGGAAGAGATAGGGGGACAAATAGGAAAATGACATTGAAAGGACATATTCATCTAGTTAAAGACTCATTGGAACACAACCAAACTCTAGTGCATACAAAGACTCATCTTTTTGTAACAGGGACTGAATCCAAAACAAGAGTGATGCACAGTCCTCACCTGACCAACATAGCAGATGGCGCTCGAAGACAACTTGCAAATCATTTGTGTGCTCTCTGCTTCACTCACAGAAAATTAAACTAAGGCAGCCAGACTGACTCTGATAACATTAACAAGTGTAAGTTATGAGTCGTGCTATGGCATATAAAGGATGAATGAGACATGGCACTATTAAAGGACTTTGCCATTTATAGGGTAAGGGGAACAAATGAATAGTGAAATTCTATAGAGCGTGAGTTAAAAGATCCAGGTTTGTACAGAATGCTGTGGAAACCCAAAGGAGGGGTAGCAGAAGCATAGACTATGCGGGAAAAGGGTTCTCTAGTACTCAGCTGCAGATAGTATAAATTCGATCTAAGATAGCTTACTTTTCTCTCCCCACCCCTGGTGGCGGGGAAGCTTCACTCTATATTTGTTAGTTCACTCTCTGCATTGCTTCTATGTCTGCATTATGCGCCCTATTTATCGTCAGTATAACTAGTGCCAGGTTGCCTATTTAATGGCTAACTCAGAAACCCCGTAGAAAGCTACTCTTAAAAATCTCTCAAGATTCCATGCAGGATCTGCCATGGGGTAACAGCCATTTTCCCCCCATCCAAATTTCTAGGGCAGTTCTGGCTGGGCTCCTGCCTCCAATTCATCTTGAAACAAAAGACTAGACTCAGCATTTATCTTAGGTAGGTGAATGAGAGGTTTTCTTCTCTCTCTATTTTTATTTATAAAAAATAAAATAGGGTCACGGTTTTATAACAACATTTACTCACTCAAAGTTCAGCAAACATTAACTGAGCCAAGTCCTGTGTGAATTTAAAGGTGTTCTGATCACCAATTCTGGTGTATGTTTGTGGGAGAATTCCCCACACCAACGAGCAATTCTTAGACATCAGCTAAGTGTCCACAATTCAACTTAATTCTGACACTGTCAACTGGAGATAGCATCAGATTCCACAGGTTAGTGGCTCAGTCCTACAAGACTGCCCCCTCCACCTGCCCCCACTTCAGATGTCAATTAAAAACTCAGATTCTCATCTAGGCTTCTAACCAACCAGCTATCAAATAGAGGTCCCCTGGGGCACCTGGGTGGCTCAGTAAGATAAGTGTTCAGCTCCGACTTTAGTTCAGGTCATGATCTCACAGCTCATTGGTTTGAGTCCCGTGTCAGGCTCTGTGCTGACAGCTCAGAGCCTGGAGCCTGCTTTGGATTCTGTGTCTTCCTCTCTCTCTGCCCCTCTCCTGCTCACACTCTGTCTCTGTCTCTCAAAAATAAATAAACATTATAAAAAAAAAAGAATAGAGTTCCCAAAGACCCCTCTTTGAGTTCAAATAATGTGCTAGAGTTGCTCACAGGACTCAGGGAAACATTTTACCTTCTAGATTACTGGTTTATTATAAAAGGATATAACTCAGGAATAGTCGGATGGAAGAGATGTATAGGGCAACGTATATCGGAAGGGGTACAGAGCTCGCATGCCCTCTCTGAGTGTGCCTCTCCCCCTATTACCACACATTTACCAACCCAGAAGCTCTCTGAACCCTAACCTCTTGGGCTTTTATGGTGGCTTCATTCAATAGTCAGATTGATTAAATCATTGGCCACTGATGATTGAACTCAATCTATAGTCCCCTTCTCTCCCCAAGAAGTCGAAAAGGTGGGACTGACTGAAAGTTCCAACCCTTTAATCACGTGATTGGCTCCTCTGGTCCTTAAGTGCTTTCTAAAGTCACATGTTAACATAACAAAAGATACCTCATTGCCCTCATCACTTAGGAAATTCCAATGGTTTTAGGAGCTCTGTGCCAGAAGGACAAAGACTAAAGTTTATTTACAAATCACAGTATCATAGAAGTGATGGGGGTAGACACAGCAACACACAGAACAGGCAAGTTCTGTCCTCTGGGGAGGACTTTCATGGAAGGTGGCCTTACCTAGTGGTTCAGGTTAGACATTGCAGCGACACTATCTAGAGTTGAATTCTGGCTTCTTCTCTGTGACACTAGGTAAATTACATCATTTCTCTAAATCTCAGTTTCTTTGTCTATAATAATAATACCTATTTCATAAGATGACTATAAAGATTTTTTAAAAATTAATCAATGTAAAGCATTTTAAAAAATGTTAGGCTCATGACAAGTCTAGTAACTATTATTATTATTATTATTACTTATTATCATTATTTTTGAAAGAAAGAAAATTAGTAATTAAACCAGTAAAGTAACTTTAGACAGAGATTAAGTATTGTAAAGGAAATAAAACAGGATTACAAAAGGAAAGTGATTGCAAAAGTTACTTTACAGTGGGTCATTAAGGAAGGCCTCTTGGAGATGTGGCATTTTGCTGAGCCAAGCAGATCAGGGGAACAGCATTCCGGGTAGAAGAAACTGTGGTGCAAAGGCCGCAAGGCAGGATCAGGCTTAAAATGTTCCAAAAAGAAAAGGCAGGCAGTACAGCTAACAGAGGGGAAGAATAAAAGGTAATGAAGTCAAAGAGGTAGACATAGGCCAAATCACAAAGTCTGATAAGGACTAGAAATAAGTTTCTTGTTTCTCTCGGTGGATGGACCTTACACAGAACGCACAGCCTTACTAGGCACAGGTAGATATTAGACAGGGAGGTTAAATGACCCTTTCTGTTTTCCCAACCCTCAGGGGGAAGACAAAAGGGATATTCCCCAGGCAAAAAAGGGAGTCAGAGGGTAAAGCTTCTCACTATTCCAAGTGGGGTACAAGCAGAAAGGGAGAAGGAATTGCTATAAGGGAGGACTGAAGATTCTCCAAGAGACTAGACCTTTCCTTGTCTGAGTGAGGGTCCATGATCCACCAGTGGGTCCACATGAAATAGCAACAGCGCAGCTTGGACACTAGCCTGTTGACTCAGGCTGTGCTGGAGATCTGGCTGAATGCCTCCACGAAGAAGGCAGGGCTCAGGGGCAGAGGTGCCCACATATGAGTAACTCCCTGCTTCTTCTGAAATACAGCTAAAACCAGTCAAGCTAAATTTGAACTTCAGTAGTAAACTCAAATTGCCTCAAGCTTTGTATTTAAGGCTTATGGACTTTGATTAATTTAGGAGGTGAGCCTCCCATCCCCAGAAAAGTTTTAAAACCATGTAGTATTTATAATATTTACTTAAGGGAAAGATGCTCCAGATCCCATAAGCAGGGTGATTATATAATTTATCAATGAGGTCAGGACACTTCTGAGAATGAAAGGAGGTATTATTAATAATAATCTTAGAACAAAAGTATAAGCTAAGACTATCTTGGACAATTTACAACTTTCTAAGACAAAGACCAAGGGAAGGACTTGAGATTTTATTTAAATGAGGTAGGAATCAATGGGTTTAATCAGGGGAATTACATGGTCTGATTTATATTTTCTAAAGAGCTCTCTGACTTCTGTGAGCAGATTGGATTGTAGAGACACAAGAAGTAGGGAACATTTTAGAAGGGTTCTGCAAAGGTCTAGGCGAGAGATGACAGGGGTCCGAACAAGGGAGGGGGCAGAGAAGATGGACAGAATTAGTAATAAAAAATACTTTGGAGGTAAAGCTCGCACAGAATTAAAGTCTGGATTAAAATAAAGTCTGGAGTAAAGTCTGGGGATGAAGGAGACTAGCGTCCCATAGCATGAGTTAACAGATGATGTTGACATTTACTGAGATGCAGGTTTTTTTATGTGTCACCAAAAATGTGTATCATATCTTTAGCTTGATCGGGTGCAAGTAAATAACGATAACAACAGTAATAGCCTACCTCTTTTGATTGCTTATGTCAGATACTAAGCACTTTACATGTATTGATTTAATCCTCATAACAACCTATGAGGTAGATATATGATCACTGTCAACATTTTACAAACAAACGAGCTACAGCACAGAGAGATTAAGTAACTTAAGTCAGACAGCCAGTGCATCGTAGAGACAGGGTTGGGTTTCACTGATTTGGGAGCTCTGATTCCAGATTCTGCCTCTTGATCCCATGGCATACGGCCTGTCTGTTTGACCCCATGATTCCTAATTCTAATCATTGGCTTCCTTAGTGGAATGCTGTTTTAAACAAGGATCTCAAGCGATAGATAGTGTATGAGTTGGCTCACCTCCAAAATACTCATTGAGATTGGAACATATGCATGTCCTTCTTCCCCAAAGATTCTCAGAAAGAAAGTCACTGAAATCAGAAGGTCATGCACTCATCCTAAATGGGACTGTGAGTCCATAGAGTAAGCAAACATTAATCCTGTATGTACTGCAATTTATGAACTAGGAGGAGGCATGTTATATTTCTCTGCCTCATTTTACTCATTTGAAATAATGAGAAGTACTTTGCATTAATTATCTGGGAAAGAGCCCTGTATCTACCATAGTTTAACAGGATGTTGTGGAGTCAGATTCCTGGATTCAGATCCTAGCTCACCACTTGTTAGCTAGGTGAGTTTGGTATATTACTTAACCCCATTATGTCTGTTTCCCCATCAGTAAAGTGGAAACAAGAACGGTATGCCAGAGACTGCATAGTGTTTCAACAAATCCCTTTCCTTCTGGCCAAAGAGCTAGACTGTATTTCCCAGCTTCTCGTATAGCCGGAGGATGGTGGCTATTAGAAAAAGGGAGGTGGGGCGCCTGGGTGGCTCAGTCGGTTAGGCGACGGACTTCGGCTCAGGTCATGATCTCACGGTCTGTGAGTTCAAGCCCCGAGTCGGGCTCTGTGCTGACAGCTCAGAGCCTGGAGCCTGCTTCCGATTCTGTGTCTCCCTCTCTCTCTGCCCTTCCCCTGTTCACGCTGTGCCTCTATGTCTCTCAAAAATAAATAAACATTAAAAAAAAAAAAAAAGAAAAAGGGAGGAGTGATGGATGCCACTTTAAGATCTGGCGTATATAACCTTCCAAGTTACACTCTATGCTCTCTCTTTCCTGACTGCTGAGTGAATACAGAAGATTTAGAAGAGGACTCTGGGCCCCCAGAGGACAGCAGAGCCACAGACTAGAAGGTGTCTGAGTCTCTGAATGGCCTCATGAAAGACCTCCTGCTGGATAGGACTATTCACCTTGGACTTTGTATAAACCAGAGTAAGCATTTATTGTGTGAAACCAGTGAGAGTTGGGGGTTTGTTTATTAGAGCAACTTGAATTACTTATCTGAAGGAATATATACATACCTACCTCATAGGGTTACTTCAAGTACTAAAGTATCTACAAGGTAGTGGTGTACATGTGCTCTCAGAACAGTCAAGAAAAAGTATCTCCATGATTCTTTTTCTAAACTCTTTGGCACAGCAAGAGGATGATGTAGACCTCATCTGAACTCAAAATCCTGGTTCTCCATGTAAGGCATCTTATTGCGACCGACAGAATAGTCTATTTGTACACAAGAAGAGGTGTAAATAGATTATATAAAATGATTATATAAAAACAGCAAGGAGGTGAGCAAATGTGACTTAGGGAGGTTCGAAAGACTGCTGTGAAGGCTTCTCTCATCCTCCCTAGAGTCCCCATGACCTTAGTGTGCAGTCATGGGCTGTAGATTTGTGTAGCTCAGTCTCTCCAACATGCTTGCACAAGCTTAATAAGGATTTAAACTAATGGGCTTATTACAACCCATTGTGTTTCTTTGGGGTAGAGTCAAGCTTATCAATAGTACCCTGCAACTTCTACAGGAAGTGGGCAGAACATAAGACTTTAAATATTATTGATTATATCATATAGAATCTGAGACGTATGTTGAGAAATGGAAGTCATTCCTGAGGGATGCTTAGATTTTCCTTTGAAAATCTTGTATTATTGCTGTAAAGTCAAAGTTCCAGAAAAACTTCAGAGATTCAAGAGGACATTCAGCAAGTGGCCAGTTACAGTTCCACTCAATTGTAATATTTTGAACAAAACGAAGACTTGAGTGACTTGATAACTCCTTTGTAGATTCACTTGCTTCTACCTGCCCTGACAAGTTTTCTTTAGACTCTTATTGGCAAATACATCTCTTGAAACTTGATTTTGACTTTTTCCATTCACCTTCAGGCTTTTAAGATGTCGTACTCCATCATCGTCACTCACCATCTCATATCTCTAACCTATCACAAATCTTACTTTACGATACAGGATTGTCAGCAGATACACTGCTTAGGTGACATAGAGAATCCTTCGTGGATGTCTGAAGTGGCCTTGTAGATAAATAAGTCTTATCAGCTCAAAGATATTCATTTACCCACAGACATGTATCATCATTGGAAATTTTCCAATGTACCAAAGTGTGTCTGAGATAGTAAGGAAAAAAGCCCATTACAAAAGCTTGTAACAATCATACTGATATAATCCTAAGGAAGCTTTGGTCACTTGCCTCAGTCCCAGCGGGCTGTTAAATTTAGAGATGTGTAACCCAGACAGGACATCCAATGTTTATATGCATATTTCAACATCTTTAAAGAAGATACATTACATAAACAACTAAACTTATTAAAATCCTTTCTTTTCCTATTTTATTATGCCCCAAGGCCCTGGAAGCCACTTTCTTTCCTTCCCTAGAAGAATTACTTATGCTTCCACATCATTCTGTCATCCAGATTTCCTTCTTTACAAAGTTCATAATTTCTTCATAGAGCCCCCTAGCAAAAGATGTGCCTTGCTACAGACCTCTAGACACTAGTTCTCTTCTGGGCTCTTCTTTTTTGTAAAAAATCCGTCTGCTTTGGTTTTGGCCTTTCTGTCTCATCCTCATTCCATCAGCTTTGCATCATAAAAGCCTAAAGAATTGCCTGAAATTGGTGGAAACTTCCTCTATATTCAGAGAAAGATAGGGAATTGAGCAGGCCAAACCATAACTTTCCTCATATGTTAATTACTTTTGTCCTATCACACCTCTTAAGTATAAGACCGAGGAACAATGTCCTGAAAGTGGACATGTTGCCTGCATAGGCTCATTTCCAAAGAGCCTTCCAATTCAAAAGCAATGCTTTGTAGAAAATAGAGACAGCCATTTGCTTCTGGTAAATGATTCAAGGAAGTCCAACATGATAGTACCATCTCTCAAAGGCTTCACACAGCTGAGCTTTAGGTAACATAAAAAGTCTCCGTCTGTCGCCTAGTAAAAGAAGAATAGCTTATTTTCCTACTGGGACTAAATTAGAAGATGTGGCTGTTTCATCATATTTAGCAGCACTCCTAGAATGCACAAAAGCTTCTGTGGCACTGATTAAAGGAGAAAATATCATCTGGCTGGGAGAAAGGATCTGTAACTAAAACAAAAGTATTCTCACCCTTGACTAAACATTTACTGTCAACAATCTGTCTTCTGTATGTGCCCAGGAAAACAACACTCCCAAACACACACACACACATAAACACAAATGTTCTATTCACAATAAATCTGCTCTAAGAAACAATTACCTAGGAATAATTTTTCTTTGCCTTTTAAGCTAAATGCTTTATAAATGAACATCGGGATTAAATGTGCCTCCTCTAAGTAGAGGAGGTCCACAGGTCACCTATGCAGCTGGTTTTCAAAAGATAAAAAAGAAAGAAAAAGAAAGAGGGATTATTTTCTTAGCCCTTATTATGGTCATTATGTTGATCATTATTTCCACAAATAGATTTCATTAATCCAAAATTAACTGTGTAGAATCTCACCCTAGGCTTCAATTTAGTGAAGGGCATAGGCCTGATATTCTTTGTGAATGTGTAACATCCTTGCTGTGGACAAGGAATCTCTCTGGACCTTGATCTTCAAAAACTATAATGAGTTCATCTAACATAGCCATAATAACACGTCTTCTATTTCTTGGA
Organism: Paguma larvata; assembly: GCA_030068075.1. NCBI lineage: Eukaryota > Metazoa > Chordata > Mammalia > Carnivora > Viverridae > Paguma > Paguma larvata. The sequence goes on along the minus strand of CM057828.1, from coordinate 80,632,564 downwards.
TTTTACATCTTAAGTGAGATCCCAATGTTGGGAAAACTTGGATAAAAGACTTCTGTCTTTCTTGTGATAATATAAATAAAATACTTTTTAAACTATAGATAAAACATTTTTATTTTGCTTCTTAAGCTGTTAATACCTCCAAAAGAAAGAAATACCAATCTAAAATATGTTAACATTATTTACACAATGTTATATGTCAATTATATTTCAATAAATCTAGAAAAATATGTTAATGTTTTTGCTATTTAGGAAATTGTTACTATAATTTATATTATAATTATTTCAGTTTAAGTCTTACACATTTTTGAAATTTTTTCTTTGTGAAATAACTTAGGAAAGAAACAGAAAAGTCTATGATAAATGCATTTAATAAATATCAGTCTAATTTCCTTATTTTCCAATGGCTTGAAACAGTATTCCAAATCTCATTCATTCCTATTAACTATCTTTAAGTGGGGAACTTGTTTGTTACAGGAAAAAAGAAAAATCTAATTAGATGTTATACTTAATTTTAATCTTAATTTTGAGGTTTGCTACTCTGTATCCTTCTATTTCATATATCATTTAAAATTTCTCATTATTTTTTATGGGTCTTTTAAATCACATTGTCTGATTTATTTTTGTTTCTTAGAAAGGAAGACTTTTATCCATTTGTTATTTATTGTGCCAGCATGGCAAAATCACACCTATGGATGCTTAATAAAATTATCTAAAGATAAATCACAAACTTTACATCCTGTTCACATTGTAATGAAATGAATATAAAAACAAAATTGGGTTATCCTTCTAAGTCCTATATTTGGAGTGGAGCAAGACTCACATTAGAATAATGGAGACAGTCTGGAGCCTCACACTGCAGAGAAGAGGGAGGTTTGGAAGCAATCCCAAAGGAAAATGATAAACATGTTCAATTATTGAAAAATACATCAGATGGGAAAAGCAACTGCTCTTGCTTAGCTTAGAAAAGGAGCGTTGTTCACACATGGTTCCCAGGCATATGAAGTGTTGTTATTAAGAGGAAGATAATTAGCTCTTCTCTTTCTCTGTCTCTGTCTATCTCTCCAATTAGAACAGAGGCACAAAAATATTTGTAGAAAACAATAGCATATAAAATTTTTTTAATCGTTGTATGTTTGGATCAAAAGCTGAGTTAGATTAGATGTATCATGAAGAAAGATAGGAAATAAAGCTGGCATCATGAAAAATCATCAAACAAGAGGCTTGTTTCTATTCTTTGGCTTTTTGCCCTTCTGTACCAACTCAGTAGCCCTAACCTTCCTATTCTGTAAGGCACCAAAGACCCTTGTTATTTTTTCCCCCATCTCTATCAAATCTATCTCAGTAAAAGATCTGATAGGAGCACCTGGGTGGCTGCTCAGTTGAGTAGCCAACTCTTGGTTTCAGCTCAGGTCATGATCCCAGGGTCCTGGGCTCAAGCCCTGTTTTGAGCTCCCCACTGAGCATGAGCCTGCTTCTTGAGACACTCTCTCCCTCTGCCCCGTCCCCCAATTTGCTCATGCACTCACTCTCTCTCTCTCTCTCTATATATATATATCTATTCAAAAAGGGAAAATAAAATAAAAAATAAAAAGATCTAATAAAATAATCCATATTATGGTACGTAACTTAGATTACTAACACTTAAACATATTAATCCTCAATTCGACACAATAAATATTTTTTGGAGTTCCCACTAAGCATTATGCTTTGTATTCTGAAAGTCTAAATTGGTAAAACCACTTTTAAATGCAATTCGACATTTTTAGTAAAGGTAAAGATGTATAAACTATAAACCAGTAATTCTACTGCTGCATGCATATCCGAAAGAAAAATCACAAGACTTAACCATAATCCCTGAAACGCCGGGATTGTGTCAACTTTTTCTGGCACCCGCCTGTAGTCTCTGCAAATCGGCAGCAGCATGGTGTAGTGGAGGGTCCTGGGGTGAGGAGGGCGGGGCGGATGGCACCCGACCATTGCTGGGGAGACCCTCCCCCAGAAAGTTAGAGCAGGTCAAAGCTGCAGTCCCTTAGAAATAAGGGGCTGGGAAAAGCAGCCCCATCTGAGGTACAGCTCCGGAGGGAGTTACCACCTGGTAGCCTGACAGCTTGGTCACGGCATGTAGAAGTGGGAAGTGAGCGGAAGCTGGAGACAAAGGAGGGGTGCTTGATTGCCCATCAGGGAGAGGACAGAGTTCTGAAACTAGGACTGAGTACCTGGGTGACGCCATTTTCACCCCTCCCGCGCTGCGCACACACGTCTGCGCGCGCGCATACCTTTACGCAGTGTACTGCACAACAATCCACCCCAGTAAACTATGTAGCGCCATCTCGTGGAGAATGAGGCCATTACACTAAGCCTCACCCAATTGGACCAACTGTGTTTCTGAACACGAGTCTCTCCACGCACTTAGTTAATGCATTATAAAGTGGTTCATCGTTTGACTTCTAGAGGAAAAAGACATAATTTTAATCATATTTCATTCTGTTCACTGGTCCTTGTGTTCATTTTTTTCTTTTTTTCTTTTCTTATTCTTGAATACTGAAAGAGAAAAAAATATTTTTCTTTTCTGTTTTTATAAAAAAGATTTTTCTTTAATTTTTTCTACTATATTTGTAACTTTTTGTAAATTATTAAAATTCTATTCTACTTCCGTTTCATTTTATTCCATTTTATTGTATTCATTTTTTCAAAATTTCAAACGTTTTCATTTTTTTCTCTTCTTTTCTTTCCGTTTTTTTCTCTATTCTATCAAGAATAGAGATGGACAACCAGACCAAAACACACCTGGGATCTAACATCCTTTATTTGATTTTTTTGTGTTGTTTTTATTTATTTATTTACTTACTTACTTACTTTATTAATTCCTTTCTTCCTTCAAAATGACAAAATGAAGGAATTTATCCCAAAAGAAAGAATAGGAAGAAATGACAGCCAGTGACTTAATCAACACAGATACAGGTAAAATGTCTGAACTGGAATTTAGAATCATGATAATAAGAATACTAGCTGGGGTTGAAAATAGGTCATAATTCCTTTTTGCAGAGATAAAAGAAGTAAAAACTAGGTAGGATGAAATTAGAAATGTTACAACTGAGCTGCAATCTCAAATGAATGTCATGGTGGCAAGGATGGGTGAAACAAAGCAGTGAATCAGTGATATAGAGGACGAACTTATGGATAACAACAAAGCAGAAAAAAAGAGGGAGACTAAAGCAAAGAGCACAATTTAAGAATTAGAGATATCAGTGACTCATTAAAAAAGGAATAACATCGGAATCATAGGGGTCCCAGAAGATGAAGAGAGAGAGAAAGGTATAGAAGGTTTATGTGAGCAAATCATAGCAGAAAACTTTCCTAACCTGGGGAAAGACACAGACATCAAAATCCAGAAAGCACAGAGGACTCCCATTAGATTCAACAGAAACCGACAATCAACAAGGTATATCATAGTCAAATTTACAAAATACTCAGGCAAGGTAAGAATCATGAGCACAGCAAGGGAAAAAAGTCCTTATCTACAAGGAAGACAGGTCAGGTTTGCAGCAGACCTATCCACAGAAACTTGGCAGGCCAGAAAGGAGTGGCAGGATATATTCAATGTGCTGAATTGGAAAAATATGCAGCCAAGAATTCTTTTTGCAGCAAGGCTGTCATTCAAAGTAGAAGAAGAGATAAAAAGTTTCCCAGACAAACAAAAACTAAAGGAGTTTGTGACCACTAAACCAACCCTGCAAGAAATTTTAAGGGGGACTCTCTCAGGAGAGAAAAGATGAAATAAAAAAAGAAAAAACACACAAAAGACCAAAAGCAACAATGACTAGAAACGACCAGAGAACACCACCAGGAACTCCAACTCTTCAGGCAACACAATGGCAATAAATTCATATATTTCAGTACTCACTCTAAACGTCAATGGACTCAATGCTCCTCTCAAAAGACATAGGGTAACAGATTGGATAGGAAACAGACCCATCTATATGCTGTTTACAAGAGACCCATTTTAGACCTAAAGACACCTTCAGATTGAAAGTAAGAACCATCTATCATACTAATGGTCACCAAAAGAAAGCCAGAATAGTGATACTTATACCAGATCATCTAGATTTTAAAATAAAGACTGTAACCAGAGATGAAAAAGGGCAATATAACATAATTAAGGGTTCTATCCACCAAGAAGATCTAACAATTGTAAACATTTAAGCTCCAAATGGAGCTTGGGTGGAATCACCCAAATATATAAATCAATTAATCACGAACATAAAGAAACTCATTCATAATAATACCATAATAGTAGGGGACTTCAACACTCCACTTACAGCAATGGACAGACCATCTAATCAGAAAATCAACAAGGAAACAATGGCTTTGAATGACACACTGGACCGGATGGATTTAACAGATACATACAGAACATTTCATCCTAAAGTAGCAGAATACACATTCTTCCCGAGTGCACATGGAACATTCTCCAGAACAGATCACATACTGGGACACAAATCAGCCTTTAACAAGTACAAAAAGATGGAGATCATACTGTGCATAATTTCAGACCACAAAGTTATGAAACTCAAAGTCAATCACAAGAAAAATTTTGGAAAGATAACAAATACTTGGAGACTAAAGAACATCCTACTGAAGAATGAATGGGCTAGCCAAGAAGTTAAAGAGGAAATTAAAAAGGACATGGAAGCCAATGAAAATGATAACACCGCAGCCCAAAAACTCTGGGATGCAGCAAAGGCAGTCATAAGAGGGAAGTGTATAGCACTCCAGACCTTCTAAAGAAGGAAGAAAGGTCTCAGATACACAACCTAACCTTACACATTAAAGAGCTGGGAAAAGAACAGTAAACAAAACCCAAGACCAGCAGAAGACAGAAAATAATAAAGATTAGAGAATAAATCAATGCTATCCAAAACTAAAGCCAACCAACCAACCAAACAAACAACAAACAGTAGAACAGATCAATGAAACCAGGAGCTGGTTCTTTGAAACAATTAACATTAAAAAAAATTGATAAACCACTAGCCAGTTGATCAAAAAGAAAAAGGAAAGGACCCAAATAAATAAAATCAATAACAAGAGAGAAGAGATTACAACCAACACAGCAGAAATAAAAACAATAATAAGAGAATATTATGAGCAATTATATGCCAATAAAATGGGCAATCTGGAAGCAATGGACAAATTCCTAGAAACATATAAATTACCAAAACTGAAACAGGAAGAAATAGAAAACTTTAACAGACCCATAACCAGGAAAGAAACTGAATTAGTAATCAAAAATCTCCCAAAAAACAAGAGTCCAGGGCTGGATAGCTTTCCAGGGGAATTCTACCAAACATTTAAAGAAGGTTTTAACACTTATTCTTTTGAAGCTGTTCCAAAAAATAGAAATGGAAGGAAAACCTCCAAGCTCATTCTATGAAGCCAGCATTACCCTGATTCCAAAATGAGACAAAGACTCCACTAAAAAGGAGAACTGCTGACCAATTTCCCTGATGAAAATTGATGGAAAAGTCCTCAACAAGATCCTAGCCAACTGGATCCAACAATATATTAAAACAATTATTCACCACGACCAAGTGGAACTTATACCTGGGATGCAGGGCTGGTTCAATATCTGCAAAACAATCAGTGTGATACATCATATCAATAAAAGAAAGGACAAGAACCACATGACCGTCTCAATAAATGCAGAGAAAGCATTTGACAAAATACAATAACCTTTCTTGATAAAACCCTCAAGAAAGTAGGGATAGAAGGATCATCCCTTGAGATCATAAAAGCCATATATGAAAGACCCACTGTTAATTCATCCTCAATGCAGAAAAAGAGAGCTTTCCCCCTAAGGTCAGGAACACTACAGGGATGTCCACTCTTGCCAATGTTATTCAACATAGTATTGGAAGGCTTAGCCTTAGCGATCAGACAACACAAAGGAATAAAAGGCATCCGAATCAGCAAGGAGGAAGTCAAACTTTCACTCTTCGCAGATGACGTGATACAGTATATGGAAAACCCAAAAGATTTGACCAAAAAACTGCTAGAACCGATCCATGAATTCAGCAAAGTCTCAGGATATAAAATCAATGCACAGAAATCGGTTGCATTCCTATACACTAATAATGAAGGAATAGAGAAAGAAATCAAGGAATCGATCCCATTTACAATTGCACCAAAAACCCTAAAATACCTAGGAATAAACCTAACCAAAGAGATGAAAAATCTATAAACTTAAAACTATAGAAAGCTTACGAAGAAATTGAAGAAGACACCAAAAGATGGAAAAATATTCCATGATTTTGGATTGGAAGAACAAATATTGTTAAAATGTCAATACTACCCAAAGCAATCTACATATTCAATGCAATCCCTGTCAAAATAACACCAGCATTTTTCACAGAGCTAGAACAAACAATCCTAAAACTTGTATGGAACCACAAAAGACCCCAGATAGCCAAAGCAATCCTGAAGAAGAAAACCGAAGCTGGAGGCATCACAATCCTGGACTTTAAGTTGTATTACAAAGCTGTAATCATCAGGACAGTGTGGTACTGACACAAAAACAGACACTCAGATCAATGGAACAGAATAGAGAACCCAGAAATGGACCCACAGATGTATGGCCAACTCATCTTTGACTAAGGAGGAATAAATATCCAATGTAATAAAGACAGTCTCTTCAGCAAATGGTGTTGGGAAAACTGGACAGTAACATGCAGCAAAATTAACCTGGACCACTTCTTATACCATACACAAAAATGAACCCAAAATGGATGAAAGACCTAAACAAAAGTCAGGAAGCCATCAAAATCGTAGAGGAGAAAGCAGGCAAGAACCTCTTTGACCTCAGCCGCAGCAACTTCTTACTCAACACATCACCAGAAGCAAGGGAAACAAAAGTAAAAATGAACTATTGGGACCTCATCAAAATAAAAAGCTTCTACACAGCAAAGGGAACAATTAGCAAAACTAAAAGGCAACCGATAGAATGGGAGAAGATATTTGTGAATGCCATATCAGATAAAGGGTTAGTATCCAAAATCTATAAAGAACTTAATCAAACTTAACACCCAAAAAGCAAATAACCAGTGAATAAATGGGCATAAGACATGAATAAACACTTCTCTAAAGAAGAAATCCAGATGACTAATAGACACATGAAAAAATGCTCAAAATCACTCATCATCAGGGAAATACAAATCAAAACCACAATGAGATACCACCTCACACCAGTCAGAATGGCTAAAATGAACAACTCAGGCAATAACCGATGTTGGCGAGGATGCAGAGAAAGAGGATTTCTTTTGCACTGCTGGTGGGAATGCAAACTGGTGCAGCCACTCTGGAAAACAGTTTGAAGATCCCCCAAAAAAATTAAAAATAGAACTACCCTACAACCTAACAATTGCACTACTAGGTATTTATCCAAGGGATATAGGTGTGCTGTTTTGAAGGGTCACATGCACTCCAATGTTTATAGCAGCGCTATTGACAATAGTCAATGGAAGGGGCCCCAATGTCCATTGATGGATGAATGGATAAAGAAGGAGTGACATAGATAGATAGGTAGATAGACAGATTGATAGATAGATAGATAGATGGAACCAGAGGGTATTATGCTAGGTGAAATTAGTCTGTCAGAGAAAGACAAATATATGACTTCACTCCTATGAGGAATTTAAGATACAAAACAGATGAACATAAGGGAAGGGAAGCAAAAATAATATAAAAACAGGGAGGGGGACAAAACATCAGAGACTCTTAAATATAGAGAACAAACAGAAGGTTGCTGGAGGGGTTTTGGGAGGGGGTATGGGCTAAATGGATACAGGACATTAAGGAAGACACTCGTTGGGCTGAGCACTGGGTGTTATATGTAGGGGATGGATAACTGGAATTTACTCCTGAAATCATTGTTGCACTATATGCTAACTAACTTGGATATAAATTAAAAAATAAATTAATTTAAAAAAAAGAAAAATCACAAGTATATATAAGAGTATATGTAGCACCATTGTTTATATTACCAAAACAATGGAAACAAACGAAATATCCATCAGGGGAAGAAAACTGTGGCATATTTATATGATGAATTAGCATAAAACAGTGAAAATGACTAATCTGTAGCTGAACAACTTGGATGGATCTTACAAACATAATAATGAGCCAAAAAGTGAGAGAAGTACTCATATGATAAAAATCCATTAATATAAAAAAGTTTAAACCAAAATAGGTTTGAGAATACTTGCATATATAGTAAAAACCTCAAATTCAGGATTATTGTTACTTTAGGGGGAAAGGGCTGAGATGGGATTGGGTAGAGGCCCACAGGAGACCTCAAAGATATTGGTAAAGTAATTCATAGCTCTTAATCCCTTGGCCAGTACACAGATGATAATTTCATTGTTATTCTTAATATTTTACATGCACATGTAATAATCTTTTCTTGATATTAAATATTTAATTTTTAAAAGTGAAAAAAAAGGAAGTCTGCATTTTCTTGCACCATTATAATTTCTACAGGTGATTATTTTATTGTTTGGAAGAGTGAACTTTATGGGGTCAAATATATATATATCAGGAGGTTTTAGACATCATTCTTATTATCTTATTTTTAAGGTAGAGAGCTTATCTTCTCCTATGGATGAAAAAATAGATCCACAATGTGTAAATTATATCCCCAGGGTCCTCTGGGTGAGTAGAGGTGAGAGAGAATTTGAAACAATGTCTCTCTGGTGCCAAGTCTGGATTCTTTCTGCTCTAACAAATGCTACAAAATGTTCCTCCACAAATTATCTCATTTAAACCTGTCAACAATTCCTTAGGGGAGGTATTGGTAACTTCATTTTCAAGATGAGGAAACTCAGAAAGATAAAATGACTTTACTTGGCATAAAAGGACTTAAATCCAAGCCTTTTGACTCCTAAATTCAGTGATTTAGTAACCAAAACCTTGTCATGTTCCTTACGATAAATCCTAGAAAAAATGGGGTAGGTGGAAGATTTAAATTAACTTACAATACATAATAGAACCACTAGAGTGGTTATCTGATAAAAATCTTTTCATTTTCTTTCCTCAATATAAATAACCAAAGTAACATATTTTATATACTGGTAGCTTCAGGAAGTGCTGATGCATTTTTCTAGTTCCCAGATTCCTAACTCTCATGTTCTGGTTCCTAGAATGGGAAATGTCAAATGTCAAGGCAAAGAGGTCAAATGATGGGTTCAAGATCACACAGAGTTCTCAGCAGTCACACCTTCTGATGGCCAAGTTCAAACTCTCATAATCTAAATTAATTTGGCTTAGTAGTAAGACTCTAGCTTATTTCTTCCTGTCCACCTCAACTTCTATCTTATGTATTTCATTTTAAATAACCTCCAGTATTTTGTTCAGTCTGTCTTACGAAACTCATCTCTTATGGCCAAAGAATCAAGAGTACAAAGTGCACACTTTCCCTGGGAATGATTTTTTTTTTTTAAGAGAGACGGAGAGAGAGAAAGAAAGAGGACGAGTGGTAAGGGTAGAGAGAGAGAATCTCAAGCAAGCTCTATGCCCAGCACTCCAGCCTGGAGTCCGACTTGGGACTCTTATCTCATGGCTTTGGGACTTGATCATGACCTGAGCCAAAATCAAGTCAGCCCCTTAACTGACTGAGCCACCCAGGCCCCCTCGGAATGCTATTTTGATTCCACTTCAATAGTGGGATCATGCAAAGGTTCTTATTATCTTATTTTTAAGGTAGAGAGCTTATCTTCTCCTATGGATGAAAAAATAGATCCACAATGTGTAAATTATATCCCCAGGGTCCTCTGGGTGAGTAGAGGTGAGAGAGAATTTGAAACAATGTCTCTCTGGTGCCAAGTCTGGATTCTTTCTGCTCTAACAAATGCTACAAAGTGCACTACTGTGACACCTACTTTTTGATAATTTACTTTTAACACAAAATAGTTTATGTAACAAAATAAATACAGGGTCCATTTCAAAATGGTGGTATGAGAAGATCCTAAACTCACCGATTTCTGTGCACATACGCACACACCACATTAACAGCTATAAATATGGAACAATTTCTTCTGAAAACAAACCCTACAAAAACTAGGGGAGGCACGCCTTCCCATTCGACCAAAAAGACGGAAACTACATCAAAGCAGGAAGGAAAGGCTGAGACACATTCTTGCCATAAGTCCCAACCCTGGTGTGGCAATTCACATTTGGGGACACGCCTGAAACCAGGAGTTTCTACCTGAGGAGTGAAGAGTTCATACCCTATAGGAGGCACTCCAACTTTTGAGGCTCGCACCTGAGAGACAAGCCCCCCAAATACCTGGCTTTGAAGACCAAGGGGGCTTGTGCCCACGAGCCCCACAGGTCTGTGGTGAGCTGTGGAACAGCTTTTAAAGGGTTCGCCCACGGACTCACCTGCCCCAGGGCCCAGTGCAGAAGCAGCCCTTCGAAAAGAGCCCATCCAGACTTTGCGTGAAAGAGTCTCATTCCCTAATGGCGAAGCACTGGTCTGAGGCGTAGGAGCCTGCTGAGATACTCTTCAGGGTCAGAGGCTGGTAAGTGCCATCTTCCTGCTCTTGCTCTACCTTGCTAAAACCAGTAGGCTCTATCTTCTTTCCCCCCTTTCCTTTTTTTCTTCTTTTTATTTCCTCTTTTTTTTCTTCTTTTTCTTTTCTGTTTTCAGTGGGAAACATTGTGGTACTCCCCCTCTGCCTCTTTCCAACCAGTGGTCACCATTTCTGCATTCTCTTGCTGCTGCACACAAGAGTGTCAGTATCTTTCAAAGGGGAGCTTCTACCCACATCTGGAAACCCAGTTTTTGCAGCTGCCATCCAGGGAACACCCTTCGATTGGCTGGCCCTGGAGGCCAAGGGAAACTTGCATTCCAGGTCCCACGGGACTATAACAGAGATTCACTTCTTGGCAGATATCACTCCCAGGGCACTGCAGACATAGCAGGCTGAGACACACCCCCAGTCTTCCTGAGAAAGAGGCCTATGTGCATCCAGGCGCTTTGGCCTGAGGGGCAGCTTCCCTTCTGGCAAATGTATAAGGACCTACACGCCAAGCTGGTGGATGCATCTTTGCACTCTTTCTGCCTTGCTCCAGTTTGCCTGTGTCTTCCAGAAAGTAGCTTATACCCTTCTCTGGTGCCTCAATTTTTACAGGCTGCTACTCTATGTTGCTCGGGTCTGATGGCCACTGGTTCCTATGCTTGTAGACCCCAGAGGACTATAACCAATAGAGAAATAATTTCTAAACATCTACCACTCCACCGGGCATGTCAAAAGGCAATTGACCTGGAAGTTCAATCTTTCTATGAAAGTGGTCTATCAGTTTATTGTTAGAGCCGCAGCCCGGGCAGGGGGCAGCCTTCTAATTATTCACCTAAGGGCTAAGTATAAGTCTTTCTCTGGAACATTGGTCACTTCAAGTCAGGAAATAATAAGAAAGTGACTTTCTGGACAAGTCAGATAATGATAAACTTCAAAATTTAGGAGATGTACAAACATGAAGTTGGTATTCATACACAAGGAATAGCCATAGACATGTACTGATAGACAGCAGTGGAAGATGCAACACAAATCTCTCATTTTTAACACTGAAATTAAATCTAAATAAAGACGCTCCTTGAGTTAGTCTGGAATCTAATATCTAGGCTTTGTCCTAAATGTCTAATATCAAGAAGTCTGAGCTATTGTGGCACCTGGGTGGCTCAGCCAGTAGAGCGTCTGACTTCGGCTCAGGTCATGATCTCACGGTTCACGGTTTCAAGCCCCACGTCAGGCTCTGTGCTGACAGCACAGAGCGTCCTTCAGATCCTCTGTTCCCCTCTCTCTGCCCCTCCCCCACTTGCACTCTCCCAAAAAATAAATATTAAAAAAAGTTATTCTAATGATAATGATAGTAAAAGTTTTGTATAAGATACATATCAAGTGCTTAGTACATTGTATATATATTCTTTATTTAACCCTCAAAATTTTCATGGCAGATAAATATTGCTATTATTCTCAGCATTTATTCAGCAGAAGAAACTGAAGATTGGAGAGGTTAAATGCCCGAGGTCACAGAGCTGGCAAGATTCAAATGCATGACCTCTGGCCTCAGTTGCTTTTCTTCTCAGTTGTGCCATGCTGCCCCAATAGCACTGAACTTCTACTCTAATAACTGACAGTCTGATTCTATTCTGGTAAGCCCAGTGTTTTCCTGATTCCAAGTGGAATAATACGTACCATCTATTTTCTAGGGAAAGAATAGTGGTGTTGGGGAAGAGACACCTCTGCCTCTGAGAAACTGCTTAGAAATTTTCCAGACTGTGTCATGGAAATAGCTTAACCCCAGACTCAAGACATTTAGGTGAGCCAAGCAGGATGGAGTGTTTTGTGAGAGGAAAGGGTCAAGTAAATATTTCATCCCTTAGATACAGTCATTGTCCCTTTTGTGTCCTTTGGCCTGAGAGAGCACAGAACAATAAGGTCAGCCAAACAGATGTGAGGGCAAAGCTTACCATGTGCTAGCTTTCTCCAGACACTATAATGAACATCAAAGACCGCTTTGAAGTTCAAAAGGAAAAGTCATTTAGACTGCCTGACGGTCTGTTAACCTGTGAACAGCACTATTTCCTTGGCAGTAATGCTAGGTTTTGAAGAGGGGGGAATAAAGAGTCTAAAGAGACAAGTTATCGAGAAAACTGAGCATCTTAGCTTCTTAGTTTCACTGATCATCTCATAAAACGGTAAACTCCATGAAGACAGTCAGTTCTTTTCTATCCACCTAATGCCTAGTTCAGAGCAGGTAGTATATAGATAGTAATTATCCATGTGTTCAATTGTATTTATTAATACAGATTGAATGAACGATCGAAGAGCATATATTATGTCCTTCTGTTTTAAGTGCTAGAGATACAGAAGTGGATGAACCAAATTCCCTGTTGTGAAATTAACAAATCAATGTAAATATATATATTATGTTAGGTGGTATAAGTGCTAATAAGAAAAATAAAACTGAGTAAGAAGAAAAAGAATAAACATAACAGAGTGAGGAGCTAGATAAAGATAAGAGTGTTATGAATAAAGATGTCTCTACTAAGTACAACATTTAAAGAAAGATTTCCGAAGGAATTGAAGGTGTGACCGTTCAGATGTGGAACAACATCTAACATAATTAATGATTTTAATTTCATTGTCCCAATATCTCCAGCTTTTACTTGCATGGGTGTAGGACGTCCAGGGTCTCCCTTGTGGGAATATCTAGGAATCTAGGTGCATTGTCACGTGTTCTTGAATTAGTCTTGGTAACTGGCTTAAATGCCTGCTCCATACATGTAACCACACAGTATTGGTTTTTATATCACCTAGTAAGTACATTTCTTTTTCTGTTTGCTGGTCATTTTCCTAAATGGTAAATAGTAAGAGACTATTTCTCATTTCTCACATCTAAGGGAGCTTTTCATTCCATATAATTGAAAATAATTTTGAAGTTTCTACTTCAATTTGAATGGTTTAAATTTGTCCTAAAGGAGTACTCAAGAAGTTTTAAGTCATATATTTAATCATATGGATAATCCAAGTATTGGACAATACTTATTGGCTGCCATTGATCAGGCATTTAATTTATGTGCTGATTTTTGGTAAAACCTCACTCTAAAGGCCAGAAGTACAATGTCCCAGGACATGAGAGTAATAGTAATAGTAATAGTTGGAGTCAGCAGAGGAGCAGCCATCTTGCAGAATCCACAGGCATGTGGTCAAGTTCTACATAACTTTTCCAGAAACAATGCCTTCCTGTGTATGATCAATCTTTATTGATTTAAATCTAGCAAACATTTTTTTCGCACTTTCTCTACACAAGACCTTATGCTAACTGTCCGAAGGGTTTGTAATTTTAAAGAGTGAAACTTCTGATCTCATTGCACTCTGGCTGCTGCTACTGTCCTTTCACAGAGGCTACTCATGCCATGGATTTTACAAATGCAGTGCACATGTGTTGCTTGAATTATGTAAACAGTTGCATTAATAAATCTGGAATGCTGTTGAGTGACAATTAGCCCTTAACAGACTAATTCCCAATTCTCTTCTTTAATGCTGAATGTTTTCACATTATATTTGACCAAAATTCTATGTCCAATAGTCTTCCACCTCAAGTGACATGTTTTTAAGTGCCGGTATAGATATATTTAGCTATATAAAGAGATGTATAAAGGTCAGTGTATAACTTGAGTGGTATACAAGATATCTTTGTTCATTTATTTAAATATTCAAGAAGGTCTGTTTATCTAGGAAGAATTTACTAGAATTTACTTGATAGGGACATGATATCAACAGCTCATCTCAGTGTTTCTCATCTCATGATAAGCAGATGACGACGACATTTAAATATAAGGACTCCCATTACAATAGTGAGAAGATATGGGTCCCAGGCATGCCTAACTTGTGGAAAGGTGTGTGGGAGATTGAGGGGACATTGATAATGTTTCACAACATGATGGTAAAGAATTGGTTTCTGGGAAGAAGATGCCATAAGGTTCAAGAGAGATAAAACACTGATATACACCATGGTTACTAGTGGCTCAGCCACTCTAATGGGTCATTTCAGAGGGTCAACACCCTGTGTCTGCCCTTCGAGAGTGCAAGATTATTACAATAAGGGAGATTCATTTACAGAACACATTCCAGCTGATCATAAGTCCAGAGACACTGGATCCAGAAATTATTTTAGAAGTTATATATTTTCCCCTTAAATTGTCACTAAAGTAGTTACCATGCTACTTTTTGAATTCTAAAAAACAAAAACAAAACAAAACAAAACAAAAATGTGCACATTGACTATAGAGTAAAAATTCTCTAGCATACCAATACGTGACTCTCAACTTTAAGCACTACGTAGAAATGATGCATACAAGCTTTTGAATATGTAGATGATGCTGCCGAACTGGCATTAGCAGGAAATGGGTTTTGACCTATTATTATTTGGTCACATTGAGATGCATTATGGTCTTTCACTCATTCATTCTGAGGAACCAATGTGAGATATTGACTTAATTAGGAAAACCATATATTATACATGTTCCTGTGAGCCAAGCCTCCTATAGGCTCCAAAAGAACACTGTTTGGTGGTTGACTGGTAAATACAATTTTAAGGGAGAAAATTTATTAGCAAAGGTATATATAGACTGTAGACTGTCTAGTGTGAGAATGTCTTTAAAAAGAAAACAAAATGATACTTAAATTAGATTAAAGTCTCAGCTCTGTTATTTATTAGCTGTATGCTTTTGTATAAATTATTCTAGGCTCTGTTTTACCTATAAATTGAGTTCATCGTATTTATCTCACCTTGTGGTTGAGATAATATGAATTGAACATAGAGCCCAAAATAGTAAACTCTCAATAAGTGTTAGTTTCCACATTCCACTAAAGATCTACTTGTCAGAATATTTCTAAAAATAGTTCACTCTGACTTCTATGTCCAACCTAGATGGAATAAAAGGATATGGATTTGCTCTCCTATTTAAACAACTTTGAAAAGTAATAAAATATATGAAACAATAGGACCTGACACAACAAAGACAATGACCTTAAGAAAAAGAAAATAAGCAAAGTCAGCCCTATAATTGCAGCTTACTCCTTTGAAGAACATTTTCTGGCCACAGCACAAACAAGGGAAATACAGGCAGAGTCTGGCAATCTCCCTGAAGTAAGGAGACAGAGCTAAGAATCTGGAGAAGTCAAGGTGGCTACAGTTCCCAGGGCATAGTACAGGAAAAGGGAGAGCTGTACAGAGAGAACTCTGAGAACTGTAGAAAGTCCCTGTCAAGAATTCAGCTGAATACTGATTAAACATATGTACAAAGAACTACCCACACTGGATAAAGATCCAGTAGAAATTATTAGAGGGACAATGTCTGACACTCTCAAATGAATAATGCCAATCCCAATAGCCAAAATGGAAAACTTTATAATCTACGGGGAATGAATTCGATACGCATAAAGATTTTGCCTTAACAGTGGAGAAAATTAACCTTTGATTAAACATTACTCTGGTCCCTCTTAACAAAATTTGAAGGAATGGTCCAAAAGGATCATCCATTTCTAAATAACTTAACCATGTCCCAGAACAAAGCTCAATAATAATAATTACAGGAACACAAAAATATCCAGCACTTAACAAGGCAAATTACACAGTGTCTATTATACAGCCAAAATTATAGGGCATACAGATGAGGAAAAAAAATGCATAATGAGAATAATCATTCAAAACTGATTCAGAAATGACACAGGTATAGAATTAGTCAACTAGGGCATTAAATCAGTAATTCTAGTTATATCTCATATGTTCAAAAAGCCAGCAGAAATATTAAAAATATTAAATAAAGATATAGAACATATCAAAAAGACAAAAATTGATTTTTCAGAGATGAACTCTATAATGTTAAAATAAAAAACATACTGGTTGAGACTAAAAGCAGATTAGACATTTAAGAAGTAAAGACTAGAGAACTCAAAGACATAGTTATAGAGACTCTCCAAAATGAAACACATTGAAAACTATTTCAAGTATGCAAATGTATGTGTAATTAGAGTCATAAATGGAGTGGGGGAAAATAGTTGAAAAAATATGGTCGAAATGCTTCCAAATTTGACAAAAACTATAAGTATACAGATATAAGTACCTCAACAAACTTCAAACAAAAAGAAAAATATAACAAAAAATCATAATAAAATTCTTTAAAGACAAATTAAACGAGAAAAATCTTAAAAGCCACATAGGAGGAGGGGAAATTATGTTATATACAGAGGAACAAAAACGAACAAGACAGCAGATTTTCATTGAAATCATGTAAGCTAGCAAGTAGAGCAACATCTTTAAAGTACCGAGAGGAAAAAAAAAAGTCAACCTAGAATTTTTCACCCAATGCAAATATCTTTTAGGAACAAAGATGAAATAAATGCCTTTTTTAACATATAAAAGAACAAAATAACAACAACCTGACAATATAACTACAAATATGTTAAAAGAAATCCTTTAAGCAGAGTAAAATAAAATCTGATAAAAACTTGGATCTGCAAAAAAGAATAAAGAACCAGAAATGGTGTAACAACCTTGGTAAATAGAAATATTTATTTTTATTATTTTAATCTCTTTAAAAGTTAACTAACAGATTAAAGCAAAAATGTTAATAGTGCATTGTAGAGTTTATAATACATATAGAAGTAAAATGCATGATAAAAATTGCACGAAGACTGACAGGAGAGAAAAAGAAGTGTGTTTTGTAAGGATCTTACAATGTACTTGAAGCATATTAATGCTAAAAGTTGGACTGATAAAGATGTATACCATAAACCTTAAAGCAACAACTAAACTAATGCAAAGAGTCAGTCATAGCGAAAATGCTAACAAAGTAGATGAAATGGAATCATACAATAATACTTAACTCAAAAAATGTTAGATAGAGAGAAAATGCAATAAAGAACACACGAGACAAATAGAAAATAAATAGCAAGATGATAGGTTCAATAATCACATTGAATATAAAGGGTCTGAGCACATCAATTGAAGGTGGAGCTTACTGTATTAAGTAAAACAGACCCAAATATATGGTTTGGTATGAAAGCTACAAATAAGTTAAATGTAAAGGAAAATGATATAGTTTGCTAATGTGAATCAAAAGAATGTTTTAGTGGCTAATTAACATCAGAATAAATAATATTACCACCAATGAAGAGAGGCATTTCTTAATGATAAAGGGATCAATTCATCAACAGGATTTCATAATCCCAAACATTTAGGCACACAATAACAGACTTTCAAAATACGTGGAGCAAAATGGATATAACTGCAAGGAGAAATATATACATCTACAGTTACAGCCTGATATTATTCATAAGCTCTAATAGTTTTTTTGTGGGTTACTTAAGTGGTCAATTGATTTTTGACAAACGTGAAAAGATAATCCCGTGGATAAAGGGAAGACTTTTCAACAAATGATCCTAGAATAATTGAATATTCACATGCAAAACAAAAACTCTAGTCCATTCCTCCCACAATGTACAAAAAAATCAAAAGCACAGTTCATAAAAAAAAGAAAATTAAAAAATGAGACTTCATCAAAATTAAGAACTTTTACCTTTTGAAAGACACTGTTAAGGATCTTTAGTGGTTCTATACAAATGTTATGATTATATTTTTATAGTTCCATGAAAAATGGGTTTTGGCATTTTGATAGGGATTGCATTAATTCTGTAGATTGCTTTGGATAGTATGGACATTTTAACAATGTTCGTTTTTTCAATCCATGAGCAAAGAATATCTTTCCATTTGTTTGTGTAATCGTCAATTTCTGTCATCAATTTTGTAATAATTTTAAAGCACTGGTCTTTGCTTTCTTGGTTAAGTTTATTCCCAGTTTATTTGTCTATTGGTGTAATTGTAAATAGAATTATTTTCTTAAATTCTCTTTCTGTTACTTTATATTTAGTGAATAGAAATGTAACAGATTTCTGGATATTAATTTTGTATTCTATTACTTTACTGAATACACTTGTCATTTTAGTAGATTTTTAGTGGAGTCTTTCATGTTTCCTATATATACTATCATGTCATCTGCAAATAGTTAAAGTTTTACTTTTTCCTTACTGATTTGGATTCCTTTTGTTTCTTTTTCTTGTCTGATTGCTATGCCTAGGACTTACAGTACCGCGTTGAATAAAAGTTGTAAGATTGGACATGCCTGTCTTCTTCCTGATCTTAGAGGGAAAGCTCTCAGTTATTCAGCACTGAGTAAGATATTAGGTGTGTGTTTTGCATATATGGCCTTTATTATGTTGAAGTATGTTTCCTCTAACCCTACTTTACTGAGAGTTTTTATCATGAGTGTACGTTGTACTTTGTTGAAAAAACTGTCTTTGCTCTATTGTACTGCTCTTGCTCCTTTGTCAAAAATCACTTGACTATTATTGTGGGTTTATTTCTAGGCTCTCTATTCTGTTCTACTGATCTATTTGTCTGTTCTTTCACCAATTCCATATAAAAGATCTTGATATCAGGTTATATCAGTCCTCTTTGCTCTTGTCCTTCAATATTCTGTTGCCTATTCTGGGTCTATTGTCTTTCCATACTAACTTCAAAGAAGTTCCTCAATATTCAATAACTCTCTGGGATTTTGATTGGGATTCCCTTGAACTAATAGATCAAGTTGAGAATAACTGACATATTGACCATACTGAATGAATCTTTATAGAAAAGGTCCTTTAATAAATTAATAAAACTAAGCACCATAACTTCCTTCTTACAGCTTATCTTAGTTTTTTTTAGTTTCCTTCTTTTCTTTCTTTCCTTCTTTTCTTTCTTTCTTTTCTTTCTTTCTTTCTTTCTTCCTTCCTTTCTTTCTTTCTTTCCTTCCTTCCTTCCTTCCTTCCTTCCTTCCTTCCTTCCTTCCTTCCTTTCTTTCTTTCTTTCTTTCTTTCTTTCTTTCTTACTAAGACCTTTTCCAATATGTCCTCCTTTCCCTAATTTGCATTTTTGCACTATAAAACATGATTTCTGTTTTAGAACAGAGCATGTAAAAGAGCTTACGACCTAAATTAGAGAAATAAAAAGCTCAGATATAAGATGGAGAAAATGCGGTAGGAAGGATAGGAAAGAATGTTGTGGGATGAATAATATGTGCTTCATCACCTACACAAAGCCTTAACGCCTCATACAATACCTTTCCAAGGCACTTAATTAATATTATTTAAATAAATGAATGAATGAATGACTTACAAATATGACCTCTTAGTAATTTGTCGGTAGCAGAATCCATCGTGACATTTGTAGAGCTTCTTTGAATTATTCTTGTCTCTATGTATGTTTAGATTATTGACAATTTCTTATACATGTGGTTCTGTTAAGTACAAAGTATGTTATTTATATGTTGCATAAAAAATTAAATATTCTTTCTAGACTAGTATACACCTATCCTTTGCAAGCAATAGCGAAAATACATTCTACCTGGTACATTTCTCTATATGCTCCAGTTGATGAAACTATCAGTGATGAAATGGAGGTATTTTGATAGAAGCATTACAATGTGATGTATGTGGCTGGATGTGTGACTCAGAGATTGATTTTCTTTTCACCCAAGGCATTCTTGATGCGAGCTCTTAAAACAGCAATAATTTTCTCATTTCAACTACTTATTTTTCTCTACAATGTACTAAGAACCCACTCTTTTCTCCTGCTAAGTATTAAAGTTGGGTCATCCAGAATAATATTCTTGCAAAAAACTTAGAATTTGGAAGGGAGGAAGGTACGAAGTAGAAAAGGACTCTCCAGCCCTGTAAAACGGTGCCAAGCTTTTAGCAGGCACATGTAATGAGTTAATAACAATAATACCATTTTACAATTGTATACTTATATCCATTTTCCAAGGCACTTTCAAAGATGTAATCTGCCCTAATTGTCACATGAAACCTGCAGAGAGACCAAGTGATTTGTCTAAAATGAAAGTGGCAGGGCGCCATTTCAAACCCAGTCCTCATATCCCCCTTGTTCTTTTCATTTATTTCTGAGCTTTCAAGTCATTTAGTCATCACGAAATTATGCATCTAGTAGATAAGAACCATATATCAAAGTCTAGATGAAAATCTTAATTTTGAACTTTTTCTTATATTACTTCATCTCTGCTGCCAAAAAGAAAAGTTATGCTTTTATTTTCTCACGTTGGTAAGCAACCAAACTTCTTCAAAGTAATAAAAACTTCAAAGTAATAAAAGTTTCATTGGCCATCCTATGCAAAAAAATAGATAGCAACTTGTTTTTCCATTTTTGATTAAAATGAGACATATAAATAAGAAATGTTATGATATCTGGAAAAAAAGACATGTATTTTTCTTGTACAATGTCTTCCCACGATCCTCAACTCTACTGATCTTCAATGTTATAATGAATCACAATCCAAAGTTAAGGGAAATCCTAACAACAAAAGAAATGAAATGACCTACTTCTCAACTAAAATGGTATTTATGTCTGCATGTAGAGTTGTGTGACTGACTGTGTAGTACGCAAATTCTAATACAGAGAAGGCCATGCTTTAATGCAGAGCATAAAAAGCCAGATAGTTGTATATCAACTGTTCAAAATCAAATGAAAATGAACTACGAAAATAAAACATTTGAGTAATTTTTTAAAATATAGCCAGATGCAAGTCTTAGGAACGACTTGATTTATACCGTTTTTAAGTTACGAAAAAGGAAATTGCTCTCTTTGGGCAATTATAACAATGGCTTAGCAGTTTTTAGAAAATTGGAGGCCACTCCTGGGTCCACTACTAATAAGCATTTTATGATTGGCTAGCGTTCCTTGGTCTTAGCATCCTCATTTGCAAAATGGTAGGTTGGGGCTAAAATATTCTTCACATCTGATTTTCGATCATTCCTAAATTCCTAAATTCCTTTCCGAGGACTCCCAGCCACCGATAGAACCATGTCTGGTGCTCAAGGAACTTTACTGGAGTGTGGTATTCTCTTTTTAATACGATGCTGAAATTGCTAAATGAATGTAAAATAATATCCTGTGAAACAGAGAATACTTGATCTAGAATAGAGGGGTGCCTGGGTGGTTCAGTTGATTAAGCGTCAGTTGATTAACACTGGCTCAGGTCACATTTCACGGTTTGCGAATTTGAGCCCCAGGACCAGCTCTGCGCTGACAGCTCAGAGCAGAGCCTGGAGCCTGCTTTAGATTCTGTGTTACCCTCTCTCTCCCTGCCCTTCCCCCACGCTCTCTCTCTCTCTCTCTCTCTCTTTCTCTCTTTCTCAAAAATGAATAAACATTAAATAAATAAATAAATAAATAAATAAATAAATAAAATAAGGTATTTGTTTCCTTCTTTTTATGGTCACTTGATATGTTGAAACACTTTCTATACATGTATGTGAATGGCCAAACGCAGTCTAAAACTCTATCTTCTAGTTGATTCTTTCATTTTAAGGAGATTTCATTCTGATTTTTTTATTGACTTCTTAATGTTGCATATCTTAACGAGAGATGTTTTCAAATAGTGAATTACATCACATCAAATGTCTGAATTGCACTAAATTTACTATACACTTTTTATATACCCATCTGTAATCTAATTATAGCAAAGCTGAGTTTGGAGTCACATTGATAGCATCATTGTTATCTCCTCCTACATCTGCAAAGACTAAGCTAATGCTTTTCATAATCTTTAGGTATTTCTGGTAAATCGAAGTTATAAAATTAACAGTCCTCAATGTCAGGGAGCTACATCTTAGCCACAGAGAGAAGAGACTAACTGATGGTGCATTGAGAGAAACAGGCAGGCCTTCCGAACGTACAGGATGATGTTCAAAATAGGAGGAAAGAAGCTTATGAAACTTGAGTCATAAATGTACTGAAATCTTTTAATATTTTTCTGAAAAAATTTACAACCAATTTTCATATTAATTTGTATAGCATTATTCGGATGCCATCTGTTCGGTATCATAACTCAGACACCAGAGCATTAAAAAAAAACTTTTTAGTGAAGTATAACACATGTTCAGAGAAGTACACAAACCACAAGGGTACAGCCAAATGAGTTTAAGAAACAAAGCATCTGCAATCTCCCAGAAGTGCCCTTTTTGCCCTCTACTAGTCACCAGCACCCAAAACAATCACTATCCTAGCTTATTTTTGAATTTTAGGTAAATGGTATCATAAGTACTGCTTTTGCCCAACATTATGTTTCTAAGCTTCATTCATCCTGTTTTGCGTAGCTGTAGTTTGAGTAGTCTCATTGCTGTGTGACATTCAATTACATAAATATATTTAAATTTTCTTACCCATTCTATTAAAATTTTTTTAATGTTTCTTTTATTATTTTTGAGAGAGAGACAGAGATAGACTATGGGCAGGGGAGGGACAGAGAGCAAGAGGGAGACACAGAATCTGAAAGAGGCTCCAGGTTCTGAGCTGTCAGCACAGAGCCCGATGTGGGGCTCGAACTCACAAACTGTGATATCATGACCTGAGCAGAAGTCAGAAGCTTAACCAACTGAGCCACCCAGGAACCCCTCAATTTTCTTGCCCATTCTCATGTTGATAAGCATTTGGATAGCTTCTAGTTTCTGTCTGTTATGGATAGTGCTGTTATGGAAATTCTTACATATATATATTTTAAGAATTATACATATTTTTTGATAAACATACCTATGTGTTTTTTAATCCCTATATCTAGGATATGCATCTATTCAACTTTACTAGGCACTGAAAAATGGTTTTCTGAAGTCGATATGCCAATTTATACTCCTGTCGGCAGTACGTGAGAGTTCCAGTTGTTCCTCATCCACACCCCAGCACCTGGTTTCGCTAAAGCACTAATGACATTTTTATTTTCTTGTACACTCATAGTTAGAAAAGATATGATTTTGAAACAGTGAGCTTTTATACATTAAGGAAAGAAATGAAATAGTCTGATCAATCTTTGTAATAAAGCTAGATATGCTAAATTTGTCCTAAGAGTTTTGAGAAAATTTTGAGAGTTTTGAGAAGATACAAAACATATGGGTTTTCTAAGTATGCTGTTTGTATGAGAAAGCACTAAGTGACATCATTGCTTTAATGTGTGAATCAGAATCAATCTACGATTTTTAGCGGAAGAATCCTAATACTAGTTTGGAAGATACGTGAGTTTACTAACATCAGGAAAGTGGTGTAAGGAGTGAGGTAATTTCCCTGTACTGGGGTATGAATTCCAAGAGAATTCATTTTGAGATATTGAAAACTAGGATTTCTATTCAGTCAGACAGTATTAGTCTAAGGAAATCTCCAATATTGATTATTTGTAATCTAAGAGGCCACAATTCTTCCCCATGTCTCTACCAGAGGTCCAAACAATGCAATTTACAAGTGTAATCAGTAAAACCAAGGTGTATTCATAGCTCAGGTCATATTTTAGTTTAGAGAAAACTTAGAATAATTATGGATCATTTGTCTTCATTTCTTAAATTTAGAAATGACGAAAGCTTTAGTTGATGTTAGAAATGTTTCTCCCTCGAAGTGGAAAGCTCAGAGCTATGAAAGTCCAAAGCACTGTTTGGTAGCTATGGTGGTAGGAAAACTCATCCTTCTAAGTCCCTTCTAATAAACGGGCATTCCCATTTTCCTTCACTGTTAGCTGATCTCTTATCAGCTTATATTTGGACTGTTTATACTTTTCCTTCTCCTAGTTATTGCCTTAAATTTTTCTTCTGGAGAAACAATGCAAAGACATGCCCATATATTTTTCCTAGATTTTGTTTAGTCATGAATCCCTTTATTCAAAAAATAGCTGTGGATCTCCATATAGAACTTCCAGAAGGAGCCTGGAATCACTAATTTAATTTAATGAGTGATTTTGTGATTTTAATTTAATGAGTGATTTAGTGATTTTGGAATCACTAATATAATTTAATGAGTAAAATATTTTAAAGGTTTAGTATAAAAATTAAATGATGTTTATTAAATAGCCTTTTCTGGATATCTCTAATTATAGACTGTGTTTCCCTCTGATGAAAAATGTTGTGGAATATATGACTTCTGAATTTCTTCAGAATATGAAGACTCAAAAAGCCCATTAAGAATACTTTTCTCCTCCCTGTATTTAGATGAAATGACTCATGTCTGCATTATATTTAGAACAGACTAAACTCCAGTGAGAATGAAGCCTTCTTTGTACTAATCATCTCACAGTATCCAATATAATGACACATATAAAAAGTTATGTAGTGCTAATTATTTGATTATTTGTTAAGAAATTAACTTACAATCTTACACTGGAGTAATACAAAGATAACAAAGATAGCTAACTTTTATTAAGTACCTCCATCCAATGTGTCAAGTGCTATGGATGTATGTGCATTTACTTTCACATTTTCTTTAGCAATACCCCCAGGATCATTATCCCCGATTAAAGATGAAGAATCTGAGGATCAGATAAGGCAACTCTCCCAAGGCCACTATGAACCAGGTCTGCCTGTGCCTTTAACCACCAAACTTTCTCAAAAGAAAGTACCCTTGACAGAGAGAGAGAGAGAACTGTCACGAGAGCACTGACTAATATCAACAATAGATATATTTCAATTTGCATCTCAACCACTGACTACTGAAAGTCCCTCAGTACATTGGATATCCACTCTGAGGCATTCTCTTGACCTCATTAATGAATTTTTCCTTTTAAGTCTCTCATTTCCGAAAAAAGTCATGTTCTGCAAAGAAAAGCATTATTAAAATTACGCTCTCTTAATTAGAATTTTGCTCCTATAAGACTAATATGGAGATGATAGCCGAAGTACTGAGGCTGAACCTGGGGACACAGATCATGGATTGATTGGCTGGACCATTTTTGCATTCAGGACAACTAATATTTAGAATATGAGACACAGACAATAAATTTCATGGGAGTAGTGGGAGGATACATGAGGTATGCTACCCATCATAATCCTAAAATATTAGTCTCATAACTGGGGTTCAAACAAAATTTTGTGAAGGTAAAAGAAAATACTGCTTGAATGGGTATTCTTTAACCTTTAAGCACCCTGCTCAGGACCCCATTGTAATATTGTGCCCCTCAGCTCCAGGTTTATCTGGGAAGAGTGAATAAAGCTGAGCTGCTCGCTGAAATTAGGGGTTGGGGATCACTGCACTGAGGCTTTTTGTCCCATGGGCAAAGACTAGGTGATGAAGCCCCAGCTGTTTCATCAAATCACGCAATTAGGGTTATTTTAATGATTAATGACACTATTCCTATCTCCATCAAAGACCAACAAAAGGAAGTACATTTTAAACTGCAAGAAAAATAGGTGTCCATGTGAAAAAAAAATCGTGATATTATTATCTGGTAATAGTCACAATTTACCAGGCACTAGCTCTTGGCCAGACACTATTAAGAAATTTATAAGAATTATTTGAATACTCATAAGATCCTGCAGGAGTATTTCTCCAATTTTTCAGATAAGGACACTGACGCCTGTGACAGCAAGAAGCTTCTGTCAGCTCGAACAGTTAATTGGTGGCTTAGACAGACTTGCCGCCCTAGTTAACATGACTAAAAGTCGGGTTCTTTCTTCCCACAGATCCTTTCTTAAGCTGGGGATTTTGGAACACTAGTTTTATGGACCAGTAAGAGTTATAATGTCTAGAGTAAATATGTTTGAGAAATACTGATTAAACAAGGTTTAAACAAGTTTTTTTTTTACTACCGACTTTGTTTATATGCATTATAAATCTCCAGTGGAGGGCTCTAGTGTCTAGTGTCTAGCATTTTCCAAACCTGTTTTGTCATAGAACTCCTTTATTTTTGGCAAAACCAGAGTCTCTAAGAATTCACAATGCCTGGGACAGAATTTAGGAAAACCTGTACTATGCTTCTTTGCTGTAAAGTCTCCTTCAGTAGAGACCTTTTAAAAAATGAAAGTTAATTCATAGACTCACAGAAACAGGGCAACTCAAATTCCCAGTGACTATTGGATTTCCCTCATCTCTGGTTTGTCTGTGCTGGTGAACACTGGATGGATGACCAGTTCTATCTTCACACAACTCTTACCTGTTTGGAAAATCCCCCACTTTCTAACATATCTCCTTTCTTCTCCAACTTACTCTATGAAGTCAATTCTTGCCGCCAATGAACAGTAAAGCAAGCCTTTCTCTACAGCCAGGTTTGGTCACCATCCATTTCACTTGCTCACTGTGTAGTCATAGTCAAACTTCACTGACTGAAGGTTGCAGGCTGTAGCTACCCAATTTCTGATGTAGCTCAGTGTGAAAACATGGGTGCACAGAAATCCTAGATCAGAGATTCTTTCTTCACAGTCCAAGGACACAGTAAAATACCCCCTGTCCAGTATTGCGGCATCCCAAACCCTCTGCTCTTTGACATTTTTCATGCCTCCGGTTTTTGTATGTATGGAAAGAAGACTCACATTACAGTTACTAGAGAGGTAGATAGCAGTGCTTCCCACACCCATGCAAGTGTTTCCTTAAACTGCTTTGTGATGCCAAACAGCAGCCTTTAAAAGCAGTGCTGACATGAATGTCAGGCACACCCTGATGCCTAAGGATTAGGGCAGGTTGTGTTTCAAAACAGACGTGGTTTGCACTGTATCAACCCTCACATCACCCGACAAAAGAAGACTACAGACTCCTCTCTTTACACCACAAAAACTTTCTCCCTAATGATAAAGCATTTCTCTGTAAGTATAGTCTTACAAAATGATATATGTTTCTTCTTTCCTCTTTGAGATAAAGTAAGTGGAGAAAGAAAACAAATGTAATATGGAAATAACTGATACAATTATTTCTTCAAATGTCTAAATCCTGTAAGCATATAAATATAATACTATACTTGTCAATCATAAATTCCCAGAGGGCAAGAATGTGTCTTATTTGTTTTGCTAGCCCCCACAGTTCCTAGCAGAGTGATATGCACTTAGTAGGTGTTAAGAAACAGTGAAGTGAATTAATGAGTTTATTCCAATTACTTGATTAGAAAGAAAAAAGTAGAAAAATTATTGTTTAAGAAATAGATTCTCACTGGGGCGCCTGGGTGGCTCAGTTGTCTAAGCGACCCACTCTTGATTTGGGCCCAGGTCACGATCTCACGATTCCTGAGTTCGAGCCCCATGTTGGGCTCTGCACTGACAGAATCTGCTTCGGATTCTGTCTCTTTGTCTGCCCCTCCCCCAATTGCTCTCCATCTCTCTCTTAAAATACATAAAAATAAACTTAAAAAATTACAAAAGATGCTCTTAAAATATTTTTAAATAAATAAATAGACTTTCAACAATTTCAAATGAGACCTCTTCTTGGATAAAATTCAGGGATATTTCATAAAATCCTGTAGGATCATTAGTTCCTCGGAAATATAATATTCCATTTAGAATTTTAAGTAGGGATTTAGTTAAAAGTGACTTTGTGCCTTAATTACAGAACCAGCCCAAACTATCCTACAACTATAATCTCCTTCTTAGAACTAAAAATGTATTGATACTCTCTATAATTCATGATCATTTGGAAATAAGCAGAAGAAAAAAATACACATGCACACACTGTACAATCCCAAATATAATTACATGAGAATGTGAAACATATTTCCAGTTAATATTATATAGTATTTCTGACTTTGATACTCATGATATTTCAAGCGCAATCAGAGACTATGGCATTTCAGGCTAACAACTACCACGGAACACTACTAATAAACTCTCTCCCTCCTCACCTAATAAACAAGAAAATTGAAACCCAGAGGGAAGGGCTACAGTACCACTGCCTCAGGTGACCCAGCATGTTACTGGCAAATTCAGCACTAGAAACCAAGTTTCTCAGGTCCTGGTTCAAGTTGCCTTTCTCCAGAATTGATCTTCCAGGTTTGCAGAACAAACCAACCCTACCTCTGTTGCCTCTCCCAGTGGATCAGAGAATCAGCCTCAGGGTTGTCGTGTTTTGTTGGTTGTTTTTTCTTTTTTTTTCCCCCTTGAAATCATATTGTTTCACACCATTTCTTCTTAGGGCTTTGACTTCGAGATTTTTTTCAGTAGTAAATAGAGATCTTATTTGTGTCAACAGCACACTTCAAGAGCTAAGTAGTCACATGATTGCACCTTGAGCAAGAATTTGAAAGGAAGATTTGTCTGATAACTGAACTCTTTAATGCCAAGGTACATTGTCATTCAAGAAAAACTATCCTCTCTTCACTTAGGAGTGGATGTTATTTAGATTGTTTTAGAGTTCTCTTAATTCTGACAAAAATAATTGCAATAAAATACTTGCTACATTTTGTGACAAAAATAAATAAAACAAATAAATATATAAATAACATAAAGCCTGTCTAAAGGTTACTTTAAAACCCAATGTTCCCATTGCGTACCAGCTTACCATTCTCTGGCTAATGACTAGGGTGGTAGCTTTAATAGTGAATTATTCCTTCAAGAATCTCACTCGAACTTGAAGTTCAGCATCCTTTTTCTTCTTTTATTCAGAGGACTGTCACGGGGTTAGCTAAATCACTTATAGGACATACCCCTTAATGTTTTAGAATCATGGTATTTCTCATATAGGCAACCCTGGTGAAAGAAAAGTCCAACTCTACAGAGTTAGCCAAATCATATTTTCTTGCAATACAGATCAAGGAATTTACTGAGAGAAGGAAAACAAAACAAACACTTGGTCCAGGACCCAGGCTCCACTTATAATTGCATCATCAATAAGAGTTCACTTGGTGGTGACTTTAATAGCACTGTTACTTACAGAGAATGATAAGTTGGTACATAATGGAAACGTTGGGTTTAAAGTACCCTTTAGACAGGCTTTTCTTTATGTATTTATTTATTTATTCTTGTTACACAATGTAGCAAGTATTTTACTGCAATTGTTTTTGTCAGAATAAGGAGAGCCCTAAAACAATCTAAATAGCCTCCACTACTCACTGAAGAGCGAACAATTTTTCTTGAGTTACAATATCCTCTAGCATGAAAGAGGTCAGGTCTATTTCTTCATGAGTATTTTCCAGTTTTCCAGGCTTAAAGGAATCAACAGATGGAGGGAAAAGCAAGTACATGCCAGAAGTCCCTGCATTACACTGGGTCTGCATTTACACCTCTGGAGTCCCTTGCTGTCTGCGGAAGGAGGGTGAGCCTGGCTGATTCAGGGGGACAGATCTGCTCAGTGTTCAGTCACTTAATGTCTGCTGGCTGGGGCAGGACTCCAGGGGAGAGCAGTTTATCAGCCACGGAGCTCTTGGGAAAGCTCACCACTGAAGAATGGGCCCCATGGGACCAGAACACTATCAGCTAGACCATCTGAGTTCTGCTTCCTATTATGACTCCTTTTAGCAGGAGAAATGATTTCCTAGTGGTTGGGCATGTTCAAATTTATTGCTTTATTTGCTGGCTATTGAATTAAGGGGGAAAAATCCACCACGAGAGTTCCTTAGCAACGCTGAAAGGTCATGCATCTCATCAAATTCTGTCCTTTCAAGCTCTCTTTCTATCTAGAATTTCTCTAATGGCTACTTAATAATTCTAGCATTTGGCCTCAGCAGTCTTCTCTGCATGAAATACCTGTTCTGGCAAAGTTCAAAAGGCCTCTATACTCACTAAAAATTATCTGTTTGGGAGAGTGTATTTCTAATGATTCCAGACTTTTCGTTTCCATTGTCAGCATACGCATACCCACATTCACGCAGCCATGAAACATGCACAACATTTTAAGTATCTAGATCCTCGAGGGTTACTTTGAAGAAATTCTTCCGCAGATCTGTATAATTGGCATTGAGGCCAAACAATTCCTTTTCAATATATTATTTCAATATATGTTAAAATATATATTTCAATATATATTGAAAATATATTATTTCAATAATTTCAATATATATTATATAACATTATTCACATTACATTCTTCCAAGAAACAGTGTTTGATTTGATTACTATCCATGATAATGAACAGCATTATAATTACTAATCCACATAAGGCTACATACATTCAAAAATCTGGTTCTAAGCAATAATCAATATTTTAGTTGCATAATAGATTATCTGTACTCAGATACATTTCTTAATGTCATTTAATTGCTAGATACTCCAATACGTATATGATAGTCTTCT
Source organism: Paguma larvata (assembly GCA_030068075.1). NCBI lineage: Eukaryota > Metazoa > Chordata > Mammalia > Carnivora > Viverridae > Paguma > Paguma larvata. The sequence goes on along the minus strand of CM057828.1, from coordinate 80,601,929 downwards.
TCTTAGTAGTAGTATGCCTAGTTAGACTCTTTCATTCTCATATACCACCCATGATTTATGACTACTCGCACTTTAACTTGTTTTGAGATGTGATGTTCAGTTCTGTATTGTATAGGGTAGAGGTCCCATTAGGGGTTGCCATGGCACAAAGTTAACAGATTCTGACTTGCAACTAGGCTGTTTGGGTACCCTTTTAGACAGGGATCCTTCTGGCCTCCTACCAATGCATTAGCACCCTGGAAGGGTCCTTGTTCTGATGCCACCAGCTCGATAAACTACAGGTACCAGTACGTGGCACAAATATTTGGCAATATCTCAAATGAAAGGTAGCAAAACACAGAAGGTAGCTTTGGAGTCAAATTAAGTTTAAATCCTGCTCTGACACTTAATCTGCGAAATAACCTTGGGCAGGTTATTTTACAGTTCTCTGACTTCTGGAGATAAAATTAACCATAAAGAATTATAGTTGGGTTTAATATGGTTGGCCATGCAGAGCAGTAGTTAAAGGCATAGCTACCTAAGATCCAGCTCCGTCTTGTCTGCCACTTTCTAGTTGTTCAACCTTGGGCAAGTTAACTTAAGTCACTCTACATCTTTGTTTCTTCACCTGCAACATGGGGATAATAGTTAACTTCTTACAGGGTTTTGGAAGTAATAGATTTTAAAAATAAATGAAAACCATCTTTCACAATATTTTGGCACATAGCACTCAATATTTATTTTTATAAAATTTATCTCAGGTTCCTAGCATTAGTAGGTATATAATACCCTAAGTCCAGTGTCTCTTTCATCCATGTCTCTGCACATGGTCTTTTTTCCCTGTGGTCTAACTAGTGCCAGAAGCAACAGTCATGAGAATGGGAGTAACTGAAGAGTTAGTGAAAATAACTGATACTTTTAAAACCTTCCAGAAAATATACTCTATTTTTCAACTTTGCAGGTGTTATCTTGAAGCCCTTAAAATTATTTCTATCTTTGAGATATTTAATCCTTAAACTACATATTGTCAAGAAAAAGTATCCTTCAGTTATTCTCTCTTCTGAAATATCTATGTTCTTTAGTTTATTTTTTATTATTTTTTTATTTGAGAGAGAGAGAGAGAGAGAGGCAGGGGCAGAGAGAGAACAAACTCCTGGTAGGCTCCAAGCTCAGTGTGGAGCCAGATGCAAGGCTCAATTTCTTGACCCCAGGATCATCACAAGCTGAAATCAAGAGTCAGGTGCTCGACCAACGGAGCCACCCAGGAGCCCCAGAAATATCTATGTTTATTTTTTAGTGAAACAGTTGTAACTGATGTGAGCACTCAGCAATCAAGATACTTTGAAAATGTTTTTCTATTTTCATTAAACAGTGCTTATCCCAAAGAGAAATGCCTTATGCCTTCAGCGTTACTTTTAGAATGATACATATTTATGACATAATAATATGCCACTCTTGGAACACTTTCGCATTTAGGTTCCTAAAAAAATGATATTTACATAAATTTTCCTCAAGCATTTGTGTAATTCTCTCAAGTACACTCTTCAGTGATTTTACATATACATATCCCTTTCATCTTCTAATAGCAGATTTGTTTATCTCCTCGTTCAATCAGAATATTTTAGATGAATACTGAAATAATTATTGACTTTTTAAAAATCATGTAATCACAGCTGGATATGGCTGGAAATGATATACATATTTTATCAGTTTTAAAACATACTCATTCTTTATAGCAAATTTCATATAAATGGATTTTTAAATTACTTTCAATATATAGTTTATATTTATAAATGAAGGTGGTTTACCTCTGCTAACCATTTAAAGAAAGCTTATTATTAACATCTATACTTTGGAAATGTGGAAGATATTTCTATTTACTATTGGTGCATAATTTATGCATATAGTATCTATGTATATGTATGCTTTTATATATATCAATAAATTAAGTATCAATACATAATATGACATATTAAATTAGCAATAGGATATGCTACTAATGCAGCCAAGGCATCATCTTTCTCTAACCCTTCCTGTAATAACCATTTCAATCCTCTCCCTTCTGTTACCATTACCACTGATCATGACTATTGCACCATCCATACCCATTCAGTAACCATGATAACGGGACAGCAAAGAATTCTGTATTTCTGTGCTCTGCATGCCTTCTCATTGTGTCTCCATCCTCCCCTAGCCTTCATCCCTATCCTAACAGATGCATGTGGGCCCTTGCACACACTTGCACACACACACACACAAACACACAATACTTCTTCAAGTTCATGTCTACAGAGAGAATTGCCTTAACCATACTTAAAAACTTACGTTATTTTCTATTTTTTATACATAGGTAAATCATCCATATATAATAAAAATATATTTTAATTCTTATGTACATATATACCTGCAGGTATATATGTACATAATACATACCTATGTAATTACACAATAGTACATATTATATATGTAATCATATATATGGCTACATAGATTTTTATTTCCTTCTTTTTGGTTAAACAGTGGTTTTCCTTCTATATGTTAATGATACATAAAGGAAGCTAAATATTCTCCCAATGACCTCACAACCTGAGAGCAAACTTGACACCATTCACAGACACTTCCTTTCTATGTACAGTATTTCTAGATGCAACCTGGAGCAGATATGAGTTGGAAGTAGGGGAATGGACACACACTCTCTTAAGGATTTTATATGTGCAGCTGCAGTCTCCATAAATGTTAGGTTTGGATGTTTTTCTACCCTGCATTCAGAATATGTCAAAAGGAGTGAGAGTTAATAAATACAGGCTGTGAGAAAGTCGGTCTGTTTTTAAGCACAAGTTGCAAAGACTGTTTAATCCCAAGTTCCTTTCTCAGTACCGAGCACACAGTAGGCACTCCAAAAATATAGATTAAGTGACTGACTGACTGAATGAATGAATATACTGCAGTCATGGTTCAAGTCAAAGTGAAAAGTGAAGAAAAATAAATTTCTCTTTTTTTTTTTCAGGGATTCCTCACTATGTATTCTGAAGATAGAGAAGAGAAGCTGGCAGCCTAGACACACATGCTATTTCCCAATCACGCAAAAAGAAACGTCACAGAAAATCAGTCATGATCTGGTTACAGAACCCTAGACATGGACTGAGATCAAACAAAGAAGTGGAAGAAAGGTCACTTAGTCTAAACATACTCATATTCCTCCATCAATAAGCTTGTGAACTAATGAACACCTTGTTCTCTCCATCTGGCCTCACTCAGTCTATGCAGAAAGCTCCAGAGTCAACAGCAAAAAATCTGAAAAACAGGTCTCATAATGATAGTCTGGTATTACCAATAGTCTACTGATCTTAGTGTGGCTACCTCTTATTAACGATCACGTAGAGTAAATGACATACTAAAGTCTGAGAGAAACATCTTCCACATAAAGAGTAAACATTCTACACACATTCTAAATTTAATGCTAGTACTAAAAACAAAATAGGATGGGAGGCTTGACCACTGCGCCTTGAAAGAAAATGTCATCCTGGGGCACCAAGGAGGCTCAGTCAGTTGAGCATCTGACTCTTGATTTCTGCTCAATGATCCCTTGATTTGTGAGTTCAAATCTCAATTAGCGCAGAGCCTGCTTGGGATTCTCTCTCTTACCCTCCATCTCTGCCCCTCCCCTGCTCATGCTCTCTCTCTCTCAAAGATAAATAAATATTAAAAAAAAAAAAAAGAAAGTGTCATTCAGCAATCTAATCTTCACAGTCTTGTGGGTGGCCACTTTCGGAATAGCCCCACAAAGGATGCTTAGTATGCAACCGACCAGGCTTCTCTTTGGAAACAAGAAATCCAGCTGACCTTCCTGATCTCCTCTGACTCAGCATTTTCTTAGACTGATTCATTTGCATATGTTCCATGCAGTCTAATTCTTTCTAACTTAGTAATAAAAACATAGAAAGATAGGATACACACCATGTTTCATGCATTTTAATGTCCTAATATTTGTTAACTTGGAATGAAATATAAAATATATCCAGTTTTAGCTTCCTAGCAAGCGGAATGCCTGGCCATCTGTTCATTTCTAGCTTTTATACTTCTTAGCCATTTCACTTCTGCTTTTAATTGTAACTGCCACTTTTATGCTGATGGCACAAATCCTGACACCCTTCTTAATGCCATTTGAAGTCCTCCTTCTGACCCTTGGCTCATCTAAAATGACACTTTAATCTCAGTTGCTTTTAAATTTATGTTTATACCCAGGAAGTGTTTTCTTGAATTATACAATTCCATTTTTTAAATCTTATTTCCTGTTTTTCTGTTTTGTTTTGTTTTGTTTTTTTCCCACATTGGCTAAGTGACTCTGTAGTCTGGTCGCTGGTACTGTCATTTTTTTCTTTCATGTCTTTCTCCTTTCCATCACAGCTGAAACTTTCAATCACATTATCCTATTGCACATTAAGATTTTGCTTTCACATTGCCACCTACTCTGCTTAATTAAATAATTTGTTGACACACTCAGATTTCTGTTTACTCTGGCCCTGGCATTCCAGCCAAGATGGATCAGGCTTCAGGATCTGCCTGTGGTAAAATGTTGAAGTAGAGAAAATCTGTTTTTGAGCTTTCTCCAGTTGGGCTTATTAACTCTATTTCCTCTCTTTTCTCCTTCATTTCCCTTTTCTCTCTTCTCTTTTTTTTCCAACATGCAAACATCTATTTTAGATATTCCATCCATTCCTGATCTTAAGGTTTATGTATTTTTGAGAGACATAGAGACAGAGCGTGAGGAGGGGAAGGGCAGAGAGAGAGGGAGATACAGAAACTGAAGCAGGCTCCAGGCTCTGATTAGCCATCAGCACAGAGCCCGACCTGGGGCTAGAACTCACAGACTGTGAGATCATGACCTGAGCCGAAGTCAGCCGCTTAACCGACTGAGCCACCCAGGCGCCCCAACTCCTAATTTTAAATACTCTTCCCCATTTGTCATTAAACTTAAATGTAAATTCATTGTCCCTATATGGTTAAAAATATGGTGAAATTAGTAAAATCCCAATCCTACTATTACTACTAAAATACTAACAATAAGCCTATCAGTTCTTAAGCACTTAAGATAGTTCAACTCTGCTGAAAATAAAAGTACTTGTTGAATGTCATCTGTGCTCAAGCTGCCGTCATAGGCACTAGGCATATGAAGAGGAATAAGCACCAATCCTTGGCCCATGGAGTCTAGTAAAGAAAACAGGCACAGACACAGAAAATTACAGTATGTTACGATGGGTTCCGTGGCAGCTAGGTACATCGACACTGGAAGCGCAGGTAATGGGCAACCACTCTGAGCCATCCTTCCTTCATCTATAAATTCCATGTTTTCTTTCTGAGATGAGTGTCATTTGATCAGATTTTTTATTAATAGCAATTGCTTACATTTGTTGAGAAAATACCGTATGCCCGGCTTTGCTCTAAATACGTTACACACACTGATTCACTAGTTCTCATAAACGATACTAGTAAATTGACACTTAAAGCCCCATTTTATAGATGATAAAAGTAAGACACAGAAATATCAAACTGCCTGCTCAGAGTCACGCAAACAGTAATGTCAAAGATGTCATTTAAATCCAGTCGGTTTGGCTGGAGAGCAGCACTGGACAAAAGAACTTTATGCGGTTGACCAAAATGTTCCATATCTGTGCCGACCAATACGGCAGCCACTAACCACATGTAGCTACAGAGCATTTGAAATGTGGCTGTTTGCACCCAGAGAAACTGAATTTTTAATTTGACCTAACCTTAACCTAATTTTGATAGCTTTAGCTCCTGACCAGCAGGTCTGCTCCTCATCACTAAGCTCTACTCTTTTCCAAAGCAAGGTGATAGTGAAGTGAAAAGGAGGGACCAATCTGAACAAAGATATCTGTGTGACCTCCCATCAGAGATGTTGACAGTTTAATAGTCTGCTCTAGAAAATACTTGAAGACTTGAAGAAATAAATGCTCTCAAGGTGGTATAATTAATACAGACCTGAAATTTAAAGGCTGTGCCTTCTACCAGTAACTTTTCATCAAGGCAGGTCCATCATTTAATCCTCATGGAACCACACAAGGCAGCGGTGATGGGAACATGGTGTGCTGTCCAGATCCCATCTACGGGACTGAGACACTCATTGTTCGGGCTCCCAGCAGTGTGTGTGTGTGTGTGTGTGTGTGTGTGTGTGTGAGAGAGAGAGAGAGAGAGAGAGAGAGAGAGAGAGAGACTTTTCTTAAAACTATTTTTTCTAGTCTTGTATATTGAGACATACTCCACAGGAGTTTACAATAAATACATACCCAGTACACATGGAAGGTGATAAAAAGTTCTCTTCGCTAGGTATCTTATAAGAGGAAAGATTCGAGTTAACTCTGAAGTCTACATAAAACAATGTTTGCTCCTGCAGTGTTTGTTTTTTCATTTTTTCAATTTCTAATCGAAGTATAGTTGACATGCAATACTGTATTGGTTTCAGGTATACGACATAGTGATTTTGCAATTATGCACATCACAGAATTCTCACCATAATAAGTATAGTTATTATCTGTCATCATACAAAGTTATTACAATATTATTGACTATATCCTCTGTGTTGTACTTTTCATTCCAGTGACTGATTTATTACTGGAATTCTGTACCTCTTAAACTCCTTCACCTATTTCACCAATCCCCCTACTCCTCTCCTCTCACAGCCACTAGTTTGTTTTTGTATTTCTGAATGTTTCTGTTTTCTTCATTGTTCACTTGTTTTGGGTTTTTTGGATTCCACATGTAAGTGAAATCATATGATATTTATCTTTCTCTGTATGACCTATTTCACTTTGCACTTACTCTCTAGGTCCATCCATGTTGTCACAAATGGCAAAGTTTCATTTTTTACGGCTGAATAATATTCTATTGTATATATGTACCACATCTTTTTTATCCATTTATCTATCAGTGGACTCTAGGTTGCTTCCTTATCTTGGCGGTTGTAAATAATGTTACAATAAACACGAAGGTGCATATATCTTTTTCAATTAGTGTTTTCATTCTTGGGTAAATACCAAGAAATTGAATCACTGGATAGTATGGTATTTCTGTTTTTAAATTTTCAGGGGAATTCCATACTATTTCCCACAGTGGCTACACCAATTTATAATGCGAAAGGTTCCCTTTTCTCCACATCCTCACCAACACTTGTTATTTCTTATCTTTTTGATACTAGCCATTTTGACTGTGAGGTGATATTTCTTTGCATTTTTACAATGACTAATGATGTTGAGCACCTTTTCATCAGTTGGTCATCTGTATGTCTTCTTTGGGAAACGTCTATTTATGTCTTCCGACCATTTTTAAATTGATTATTCATTTTTTGGGTATTGAGTTTTATAAGTCCTTTATATATTTTAGATACTAACCTTTTATCAAATATGTCATTTGCAAATATCTTTTCCCATTCTGTAAGTTGCCTTTTAATTCTATTGATTGGCTTCTTCACTGTACAGCAAAGTTTTATTTTGATGTAGTCCCAACAGTTTATTTTTGCTTTTGTTTCCCTTGCCTCAGGAAACATATCTAGAAAGAAGTTGCTACAGCTTATACCAAAAAAACTACTGTCTGTGTTCTCCTCTAGGATTTTTATGGTTTCAAGTCTCACATTTAGGTCTTTAATCCATTCTGAATTTATGTTTGCATTTGGTGTAAAAAAAATGTGGTCCAGCTTCATTCTTCTGCATGATTCTGTCCAGTTTTCTCAGCACCATTTGTTGAAGATACTGTCTTTTTCCCATTCAATGTTTTTTCCTGTTTTGTCAAAGATTAATGGGCTACATAATTATGGGTTCATATCTGGGTTTTCTCTTCTGTTCTATGCTCTGTCTATTTTTGTGCCAGTGCCATACTGTTTTGATCACTACAGCTTTGTAATATAACTTGAAGTCCAGAATTGTGATGCTTCCAGGCTTGCTTTTCTTTTTCAAGATTTCTTTGGCTATTTGGGGTTTTTTAGGATTCCATACAAATTTTAGGATTCTTCTTTGTAACTCTGCGAAAAATGCTATTGGTATTTTGATAGAGATTGCATTAAAATGTAGAATTCTTTATGCAGTATAGATATTTTAACAATATTTGTTCATGTAATTCATGAGCATAGGTTTTCATCAGTGTTTTATAGCTTACACAGGACAGGTCTTTTACAGCTTTGGTTAGGTTTTTTCCTAGATATCTGTTTTTGGTTCAATTGTAAATAGAACCAATTCCTTATTTTCTCTTTCTGCTGCTTCATTATTAGTGTATAGACCTGTACTTGGATTTTATATCCTGTGACTTTACTGAATTTGTTTATCAGTTCTGATAGTTTTTTAGTGGAATATTTCAGGTTTTTATGTAGAGTGTTATGTCATCTCCAAATAGTGAAAATTTGACTTCTTCCTTGATGATTTGGATGCCTTTTATTTCTTTTTCTTGTCTGATTGCTATGGCTAGGACTTCCAGTACTATATTAAATAACTGGTGAGAGTGGATATCCCTGTCTTGTTCTTGACTAGAGAGGAAAAGCTCAGTTTTTCCACATTGAGGATGATATTAGCTGTGTGTTTTGCATATATGGCCTTTATTATGTTGAAGTATGTTCCCTCTAAATCTACTTCGTTGAGGGTTTTTATCACGAATGGATGTTGTACTTTGTCAAATGCTTTCTCTGCATTAGTGAAATGATCATATGATTCTTACCCTTTCTTCTATGAATGTGGTGTATCACATTGAATGGTTTGCAAATATTAAACCACACCTGCAACCCAGGAATAAATCCCACTTGATTGTGGTGAATGATTGTTTTAATGTATTGTCGGATTCAGTTTTCTAGTGTTCTATTGAGGATTTTTGCATTTATGTTCATCAGGGATATTGGTCTGTAGTTCGTTTAGGAGCATCTTTATCTGGTTTTGATATCAGAGTAATTTTGACTTCATGGAATGAATTTGGAAGTATTCTTCATTTTCTACTTTTTTGAAATAGTTTGGCCAGAATAGGTATTCATGTTAACTCTTCTTTAAATGCTTGGTAGAATTCATCTGTTGGGAGGTTTTTGATTACCAATTCAAAATCTTTGCTGGTTATAGGTCTATTCAAGTTTTCTATTTCTTCATATTTCAGTTTTGGTAGTTTATATCTTTCTAGGAATTTATCAATTTCTTCCAGGTTGTCCAATCTTTTGGCATATAGTTTTTCATAATATTCTCTTATAATTATCTATATTTCCATGGTGTTGGTTGTGATTTCCCCACTCTCATTTGTGATTTTATTTATTTGGTTCCTTTCTCTTTTCTTTTTGGTAAGTTTAGCTACAGGGTTATCAATTCGATTAATTTTTTCTTTTTCCAAAGTTTTATTTATTTATTTTGAGAGAGAGAGCCTTTATTATGTTGAGAGAGAGAGAGTACATGAGCATGAGCAAGAAAGGGGCAGAGACAAAGGGAGAAAGAGAATCCCAAGTAGGCATTGCACACTCAGCACAGAGCCTGACGCAGGGCTCTATCCCATGAACTGTGAGATCATGACCTGAGCTGCAATCAAGAGTCTGATGCTCAACTGACTGAGCCATCCAGGCACTCCTATTTTTTTTTTTTTTATTAAAGAACCAGTTCTTGGTTTCATTGATTTGATCTATTGCTTTTTCAGTTTCTATGTCATTTATTTCTGCTCTAATCTTTATTATTTATTCCTTGTGCTGGCTTTAGGCTTAATTTGTTGTTCCGTTACTTATAGCTCTTTTAAGTGCTTATAAGGCCTGGCTGTTTATTTGAGATGTTTCCTGCTTCTTGAGGTAAGTTTTTATTGCCATATACTTCCTTCTTAGAGCCACTTTTGCTGCATCCCAAAGGTTTTGGACCATTGCGTTTTCATTTTCACTTGTTTCCATATATTGTTTTATTTCTTCTTTGATTTTCTGGTATATGCATTCATTGTTTAGTAGCATGTTATTTAATCTCCATGTATTGGTGGCCTTTCCAGATTTTTTTCTTGTGATCGATGTCAAGTTTCACAGCATGGCATGGCTGTGATCCTCTTGAATTTTTCGAGGGTTTTTTTTGACCTAATTTGTAATCTATTCTGGAAAATGTCTCACGTGCACTTGAAAAGAATGTGTATTCTGCTGTTTTAGGATGGAATGTTCTGAGTATATCTGTTATGTCCATCTGGTTGAGTGTGTCATTCAAGTCATTGTTTCTTTGTTTATTTTCTGTTTAGATGATCTGTCCATTGATGTAAGTGGAGTATTAAAGTTCCCTACTATGATTGTGTTATTATCCATTAGTTCCTTTATGTTTGTTATTAATTGTTATAACTATATATTTGGGTGGTCCCATGATGGGTGCATAAATATTTACAATTATATCTTCTTCTTTTTTCTTTTTCATTTTTTCTTAATGTTTACTTATTTTTGAGAGAGAGAGAGAGACCAGAGTGTGAACAGTGGAGGGGCAGAGAAAGACAGAGAGAGACAGAATCTAAAGCAGGCTCCAGGCTCTGAGCTGTCAGCACAGAGCCCAATGTGGGGCTCAAACTCATGAACAGTGAGATCATGACCTGAGCCAAAGTCGGATGCTCAACCAACTAAGCCACTCAGGTGCCCCAACACAAAGCCCTCTCATATTTTGTTTTACATTTCTGATAGAGTAAAATATGTTTCTTTCTTCTTAAATTTACTACAAGAAAATAAAACCACAAACACAATGATCAATGTCAACAGAGTGCTGGCCACAATACCACCAATTCATCAAGGAATGCCATGATGGTGTCACACTGGAAAGCCCAGGCCCAACTATGAGAAGCACCTGTTGCTCTCTATGTAGGAATGCAGGTCCAGTACTGCCTAGTGTTCCCAATTTTCAAGAGAAAGGTAACATGCAGATTTTTATTTGAGAAATCATTTAATTGAAAATGTTGGCAACTAATTCAAAAAATTAAAAGCACCCAACATGTGTCATCACTGTGGAGATCAAACAACATAGAGTTAAGGCCAGCTGTAGCCTGGGGGCTGTCAGGACTAGTTGATCTCTTTATGTTTTTTCTCACTCAAACAGTTCTACGAGTCTCATTAGGAAAAAAAAAAGGGGGGGGGGCGCCTGGGTGGCTCAGTTGGTTGAGTGTCCAAATTCGGCTCAGGTCATGATCTCGCGGTCTGTGAGTTCAAGCCCCGCATTGGGCTCTGTGCTGACAGCTCAGAGCCTGAGCCTGCTTCACATTCTGTGTCTCCCTCTCTCTCTGCCCCTCCCCCACTCATGCTCTGTCTCTGTCTCAAAAATAAATAAACATTTAAAAAAATTAAAAAAAAAGAAAAGAAAAAGCAAGCCCTGAGATTGGGATCATAGTGACATGAACGCAATTAAAATCACAGCTACAACTCCCAGAGAGAGTCTCAATGTTACCTGCTCCTGAAAACAAAACAAACAACAACAAAAAGTCATCCTAAGAGAAGTTGTTCATTACATATGATAAAGCATCTGGCAACAAGAAGCCTTAGAAAAGATCATTAACTTCTAAATTAGGAACTGTCTATATTTAGGTGCCAGTTATAATTCTCTTGAGATCTATGGAACAACAGACTTTTGATATTACTAATATGGACTGAAAGTTGTATACGTTTTCTGAAATGGAAAAATCACTTCGATATTTTATTGATCAAATTTTTACACCATCAGCATCCATAGAATCCCATGTCAGAAAGTGCCAAGCAGAGCAGGTTATGTGACCTAGTCCCATGGAGTCAGTGGACACATGGTTTCTATTATGATATGCAACCACGATATCAGCTTAGGGTATCTCCGAGTTAATGGTACCTAAAAATAGTTTCAGAGAACATGAATTGACATCTTGGCATGTCATTCAGTAGTCATGTGTCCTTGGACAAGTTACTGAAATTCTTTGGACTCTTTTTTTATCTGCAGAATAGGAATTTTGTGAATAATCAAAACACTATATGCAAAAGGCTGACATAAGGTAGATACATTCAGTAAATGTCCATTGAATCAATACTGGCTTTGTTTAGAAGATTCTAGAATATCTAGGACAGGGTTTCTCATGAGAATATGCTAACAAATTAGGGAACTACAACAGTAGTGGGGAAAGGTAGAAATTAGAGTGTGCACACAGGACATTACACAGAGCCCAAATCTGATCTCTACAGCAGTCAGACTGTCAAAGTCTGAACTAACTCTTAGATGGATTTAGACATACAAATTTATGCCCTAATAACAAAAGACACTGAGAAAATCCAAAGATGATTTTCACATTTTTTGAAAGAAATTCCTTTATTATTTGTGGTTTATTGTATCTCAGATCATTACTAAATTTTGACTAAAAAAATGGCCCACTTTATTCTCTCACATTACCAGGGCAGGAATTAAAGCAGATATAGCTTGATATAGCTAAGGAGGAGCAGGGCTGGAAATTCATGCTATCCAAGCTCAGAATGTGCCAAGAATTCAATTTAGTTTATAAAAATGTCAGAGACTGTCTGTCACAGCTGCTCTGCCTCATGAGACCATCTCTGTCCATGACTCCATGAAATCACCCCAGGTGGCCAGTTTCTAGGCCATCACAATTCTTTAAGTAATAGCTAAAACAAACTATAAGAGCATATATCAAGAGTAGAATTGAAGGTTAGAAGAAAACTTTTGGCTGGTAGGTAGATGCTTGTAACTTTTTGATTCGTCAGGGGGAGAGTGGTTCCTTTTAAAATAAGCAATAATTTAGAACTTCTGATATTCCGAGTGTTAATATTTGGGACTTATGTGGGTTTTTGACTTTGGGTAAGTCCCCTTCCAGTACTGTATGTTCTTCTAAGACTTGCATCTAACCTTTGGCCCATTTTGCAATCTCTCCTGCCTAAAAGATGGTGTACAGATTGCCTGAGATATAGACCAACAGCTGTGTTTTTTCTGGCAATTCAAACACTTTGAATATAGGTCTTGGCATTCGAAATGCTAGCCCGAAAACTTCGCACTGAAGTTCCCTGAGAATTTATTAATTTGTGTTTAGGGACTTTTCAAATGGAAAAAATGAAGTTATTCATGTTTTCACAGGCAGTTCCAAATTCCAAATTGTGTCAAGGGTAAAATGTTTCTGTGTTTGAAAGGCCAAGACAGACTTACATAACCCAGAAGAGGACAATATAATGCTACCCTAGGAGCAAATTATAAGGCTTTAAAAATTTGATATTGTACAATTTTATGTAATAGGAAGTGGTTCTTTCTCACCCCTTAGGGGAATTGAATTTCGTTTTTATAATAAACCCATAAGGCCCAGAGAATTAGAAATTCAAATGTTTATCATAAATAAAGGGTGTTTTGTTTTATATTTTGCACATTTGGGAAACTCTCTGTGGAGTTTTGTCAGTGACACGCTCTGTGGGGTTTTCCATGTTACTACTGGTAATTGTGATCTGTGTATTTTTTCTTTTCCTTTTTTAAAAACAGTTGGCACTTCAGAGCGTTTGTGAGGCCTGACTGCCACATAGACTCACAGAATTCATTAGTCAGATGTTTTTCCAAGCTAGGTTCTTCTTATTAGTCCACCTTTCACTCATGTGTTAAGCTATGAAATGGGAAGTGGGCTACATAATATTAAAGCCCAGAAAAATGTAGGGTACATTGTAATTGTTGAGAAGTTGAGAAGTATGTGGAAGCTTTTCTATTTGTGGCAAGGGTTTATATGCTTGAGTTGGTATAAAAATAAAAGTTTCTACAAAGACAATAAGCTAGCTAAACCAGCAATAGCAAAGAAACAAATACCAAGTCCTTGGTTGGTTTGGAACCAAGGGATTCAAGGAATTCAAACCAAGGGATTCGAGAGATAAATTCTAGAAAAGGAATTGAGAGGAGATAGAAGTATGGATTGGCAGGAAGGAGGGGTGCATCATATCACTGAGAGAATATCCTGGCTTAGTGTTTTTTACTTCCAGAGCCCATGGTTTTTTTCTGTGCTGCATTCTGTCTGAAACTATTTCCATTTGGGATTACCCTGCAACTGATTTCAAACTGTAAATATATACATTGGAATATGTGCGAGCAGTGAGCTTAGGGAGGAAAAATGGTGTGTAAAAAACAAAAACAAACAAAAAAACCCCACTATTCACCTTTAAGGGAAACTGATATGACAGCTGTTTTTATAGATTGTTTGTGTCAACATTTTTTGAAAGCAAATGTTTTTAACAGAAACTCTGATACACACCCTAAGCCACCACAGTGAAAACACAAGATGCTTCATGAAAGAATTTAAGAAGAAAGTATTAAAGAACTTGGAACTCAAAATCCCGGAAGTTTCTTTCATCTACGACAGAATAAAAGAGTGAAAACTGCATAATCAAATACTTTGTTTGAAGGGTGAGATAAACTAGTTTTTTAAAGGTTTCAAAAGCCAATCCAAACTTTTATTCAAACTGATATTATTTGTTATGATTCGCTTGGCTTTATGGTGAGCACAGGTAGACAAAATGTTCTCCACAAAGCCTGACAATGGAAAAGAGCGTGGTCATCCCATTTCCCTTTAGAAGGGCATAACACTATTCTATTAATTCTTACAAGGACTTAAAATTGGATGTAACAGATTAGCAGGTATCCACCTTGAAACATAAATGTATTGAACAAACAGAAAGCGTTAGCACAGCTTTACCTAAAATGATTATGCTTATCATCCACTGTCTCGTTTCTTCACCTAAAATGACATAGAAGCCCCATTTCTGTTTTCTCCTTGCGGTGTTTTAATTAGAGCATATCTTTCCATATTACAATTTTGAGATAAGAACTTAAATTAATTCATACTCAAGAAGTAACATTCATTTATTTCACAAATATTTATTAAACATCTGACATATGCCAAGCAACAATTAAAGACTAGGATATGGTAGTTATATCTAGAAAGAATCTCTAGATTCTTTAGTGTCCTCACTAAATCTATAATGGCCCATCATAGAACAAAGACAAGCAAGAAATAAAATAACGAGTGCTATATTATGATCACAGAAGTGCTTATAGGAGAGTACGTGTCATGAAGCATCTATCTTTGTTTAGGTGAGATCAGGAAAAGCATATAGAAGGTACATTCCACAATTATCTCCCTTCTCGGTATCTAAAATTGTTCATTTGTTTGTTTCCATATTTACTGTCTCTCTGTTCCCAATATTATGTCAACTTCTTAAGGACAGTGACTATTTTGTTCATTCTCTGTCTCCAGAACCTAAACGAGGCCTGGCACACAATAGAGGCTTAATAAATATTTGCCAACTAAATGGTTGATAAAAAACGACACTGAGAAGGTAGGTGACAGCCTTCTAAGTTAAGCTGAGATGACCAAATGTCATTTCTAAACTAGTGGAAAGCATGGAATGGTTTTCGGCAGGAGAGTGGCATCGTCTGATGTATAGTACCACATTAGCTCTTCGGAGAAAATGGATCAGGCAGGAAAAGAGTTGATGAACTTCAGTGAGAGAGCTAAGCCCAAGTGTGAGTCAAAATTGATGGTGGCCTAAAGTTCATGATGGCAATGGGGATGGAGAGAAGGGAAAAGATTCAGGAGACATTTAGGAAGTACAATCAACAGTAATTGGATGCGGTGCATGGAGGATGGAGATTACTAGATCTGAGTTACTGGAGATGGTCAGATGTAAATATTAGGATAGGGAGCACTGGAGCAAGAAGCTTTCTTGGGGAATACGAAGAATTCAGCTTTGAGCATGAGTACTTTGAAGTGCCCAAATGATATACAGGTAAAAATATCCAACAGATAATCAAATACATGAGTCCAAAGAAAAGAAGGGTTTCTGGACTGGAGATAGAAGTTGAACTCCCAAACCGATTAAGAAGTTATAATCAAAATAGCACACTTTTTCTTTCCATTTTCATGACACTTGGCATGCCACACTTGCTAAGCATTAGCTGCTGATGATGACAACTTCCTGGTGTCAGACTAGTCTTCAAGTTGAAGTGCCGAACTGAACTGACAGGGGCCTGGCCTAGTGCAATTTCCAAATTGCTTGGCAGCTGAAAGAGGTGAAAAACTCATTACCGAGCCATCTGTCCTTAGGTTCTGTCCTGATTTTCAGGCCAGAGAAATTTGAATAATTCTGAGAAAATTTAAATAGCACACACAGATCAGTAAATCCATTCACTATAAGCTCTATATCCTAGTTTCTTGGGCTTTAATAAAAACCTCAGGAAGTTGAGCACGATGGCAGTATTACCAAGTTGATACTCTAGAGGTAGCCTTCATTACAGAAGGACACAAAATTTAGCAGAGGATCAGAAATCTTTCCATTAAGCATACAACATTTTTGTTACTAATGTTTTTTCCCTCTGATTTCTAAGCTTCTAGTCCTGTATTAAGGTACTCCTGTATGATGAAATTAAAAGATAGGTAGCAATGAAATTAATGTAATGATCAATTTGAACCTCTCGGCTCACCTGGGTGGCTCTATCAGTTAAGTATCTGACTCTTGATTGCAGCTCAGGTGGTGGGTCTCACTGTTCCAGCGTTGAAGCCCCGCATCAAGCTCTGTGCTGACGGTGTAGAGCTTGCTAGGGATTCTCTCTCCCTCTCTCTCTCTGCCCTTCCCACTCTCTCTCTCCTTCTGTCTCTCTCTCTCTCAAAATAAACAAAACTTAAAAAAAACAAATTGACTCTCTTGCTTGTTGTAAAGACACTTTTCTGGATTCAGCTTTCCTCCTCTACTTCCCTCCAGTCCTTTCCTCCATATTTTTTCCACTCTTCCTCACTTTCTTCTTCCTCTCTCTTTCCATTGCTTTCTGTGTATAGCGAACGAGCATGAGATTTTCAATCAGATAGACATGGGTTTGAATCAGATGTCAACTTTTAGTTAAATGCTCTAGAAGTGTTCTCTAAGTTTCAAATAACAATATTGATAATTTGAAATACCATGGGGTTACCATAAGGGTTGGATGAGAAAATATACATAAAATCCACTGCATAAAGATGGCTCACAGTATGTATTCCTTAAATATAGTTTGTATTCTCTTTCCATCTCCATTTTTTTCCATTAAGAAAGCTACTAGACCTCAGCATAATGAAACCTATTAAACATGGTTAAATTAGTTCAGTGAGTGGTAGAAGAGAAGGCTGGATGAAAATGGGTTCAGAAGTAAATGAAAATAGTGATTTATAGACAGTAAGTGACATAGCGATTCTTTCAAAAAGTAGATGGAGATAAAGGGATATAGAAGAATGGAGCAACACTATGGAGAATCTGAATCAAGGAAAAATTTTGTTGGTCATGGTTGGTTGGTTTTTTTTTTAGGATGGGAGGTTTGAATACGCCCATAATAAGGGGAAGTGGGCGCTGATTGAGAGGTAGAATACAAAAATCAGAGGGATCAATAACGGAGAAAATACCTTAAGAGAATAGGGTATAATAGCAGCACTGATAAAAGTTACTGTAGCTATAAAAAACAATTTTATAAATTTTATAAATTTCTAAATGAACATAATTTCTTTTTGGACAGTAGAAGCAGGGCCTTTGGGGAGCTGTGCTCACTATGACCTAGAACTTCAATAGCCTGATATTATTAGCCAACAGGACCAAAGGGTTCAGTGTTCAGGGCTAAGGAGTATTATAGGAGCCCCCTGTATGCAGCTGCCTTTTCCTAATGCCTAAAATGGCAATTACCCATTATATGTCAAGTGGTTAAGAGCTATATAGCTTGAAGAGCCTCTCTGTGGGAAACACAGGCATCACCTAGAGTGTGAGTTCTATAACATATTATTTATATAATCTTGGGAAAGTTTTAAAATTTCTCTGAGCCTTAGCTTAACTCCAAAGGAAAATAATGGCTGCTGCATAATAGAATTGGAGACAATGTATGTCAAGTAATTAATAGTGATTAGCACATAAAGTAATTTTCAGTGTGTCGTGTTAGAGTACTGCAATTTTCTTATTTGCTTGTTATTGAATGATTTTCTTTCAATAAAACATGGAGCCCATCTAGTATGACGAGCTTGCAGAGATTTAACCTGATGTCACCATCACTGGTGTATTGTAGGCTGGTCAAATGAGATTGTCCCAAGATCCTGAATGTGGTCGGAACCAATACAACTGTGACATTTCCGTAAAGAAATCCAGACCTTTTGTGCCACAGACATGTGTGACACAAACCTTACCCATGGTATCCAGCTGCACCAGAAGAAAAGAAGGAAAGTTTTCGTTAAAAGTTTTAAATGCTGAAGACATTAGCCTCAGGTACTTTATTTACCTAAGACTTTGACATCTATTCACCTATTTTCTTCAGACTAAAATAAAAATGATTCTTTCCCAATGTGATAACAACTAGGACACCAATAAAAGTGCAAAAACATACAAACAAACAAACAGAAATTCAGAGGTAAAAAGAATGTCTCATTCTATTATTTCATTTATGGACATTATTATTGTTATTATCATAATTTAATAAGTAATGTATTTAGCCAGTAGTTTTGTCAAAATTAACCCATTAAGAATACATTTTTAATGTAACAAAGAGTGTCTGAGACATAATTTATGAATAACCCAGTTTTTGTATTGTCTTTCCTTAATCCTGAGTTCATATTTTACTTGGAAAAGGAAGAATCTGACATTAAGTCCCACCTATTACATAATTAAATTGAATAGAGAAGAAAATTTGGAAATGCTTAAAGTAATAGGGCAAAGGGAGGGGCTAGGAAAGACCAAAAAGAACTACTTTTTGATACAGGAAGGAAGTGCTTCTCAAACTTTCATATACAAAGAAGTGAGCTAGAGATCTAATGTTAAAATGCAGATTCTGATTCAGTAGACCCAGAATGGTCTTCTAACAAACTTCCAGGTACCAAGAATGCTATTGTTCCCCTACCACACTCTGAATAATCAGGAAGAATCTAGAATCCAGTAATGAGTAGGGAGGGACAATGGCATGTGCCTTTACCTCAGCATCGCAGAAAACAACTGAAAACTCAACCAGCAGCGGCCATCTGGAATCTCTCCTTTGAACATAACAGCTTTCTGACATTCGGATGCTAATGACTTACACCCAACCACAGGCAGAAGTCATAACCTCTGGAAACGTTTCTTTATCTTGAACCCTGGTGGACATTGGTTAAATAGAGAAGTAACAATAAAGGTGACATTATCTCCTGAGGTGAAAGAGCAAAAGCAAGACCAGGAACCTAATCGACTGCCTTTATCAGAATTGCGCCATTCCATACACCTAAAATGCATATGTTATATGTCAATCATATCTCAGTGAGAAAAACAAGTAATTGGGCCATCCTTCACATACTCCAATGGTGATTCACAAGGTAGGTCCTCTGGGGATATTATAACAAATATTTCTATTAAGACATTTTTTACAGTGGGCCTATCAGTATGGAATGGTTTTTCTCCATCTTTCTCCAATATAAAACAAATTCAGATCCATATTCAATTTCAATAGGTTTTAATTCTTCACTAAGCAATTTTTTTCTTAGAAGGAAGCACATGAGAAAAATACTTGAATATATGAAAACCTTAAAGAGGAGGTATGCCCTAATTACTTTTAGAATTATTTGCTTCACTGAACACAAGAATTAGAGTGGAAATCAATACTCTGGTGGTGTATCTTTTTAAGGGTGTCTATTTTCATGGAAATATTTTTGTTCTTAAAGCATTCACCTTCTTTAGACAATGAAAGCAGGCTAGCTGTCCTCATTCACTTCCAGCTGCGGTCAGAGGTAGTACACCTTCTCTGATAAACTCTGGAAAGATAATCACAGGTGCACTGTGTATGAAGATGTGTACTCAGCAGTAAGCTATCACATATACTTAAGCATTTTATCTTCAACAGTCAAAGAGAGTTTCAGAAGGCTCATTTCCTGACTAGACAATAAGGATCCCGTCCTAAGCTTAGCCGAGTGTACAGCATATCATTTCAGTTGTTGCATGAGTGACGGCGTAAAGATGACAGCTGACATCGTCACTAAACTATTATTTTTGGAAACAAGGCAGTAGATAAACTCAGAGAGGAAGATTTTGCTAGCTAGGTGTTTATATCTATATTTGCCACCTGGGGAGAATAATAGCTTTATTTTAGAACACATTGTAATAGCAGAGATATATGCTAAATATTATAAAGAAGTAGCAGATGCTTTTGTTTTTGTTTTGTTTTGTTTCTTTTCAGTCATTTCAGTTTTGTTTTCTGGGTATCTTAATGTAAAATTACTCTCAAAAGAGTTTTGCAAATTTATCTGTATCCATCCTCTGGGGTAAAGAGTTCTTGCAATTGCTTCAGAAATGGAAACCCTGATGTATATTTCACAGGTATTTTTGAAGGCACAGCAGCACAGTGGGACCTATGTTCTCTTGTCTTTGTTCCCCTGATAAGCAGGACAGCATCCTGGAGGAGAGACAGGCACAGGCTGTCACTGAGAAGCTAAGGTTCATGTTCCCTGTGAGAGCCATTCCTGTCACTAGCATGATGCTTTACTTAAACCACCCAGACAAAAATAGATCTTCATTTGAGCTGGAAAAGCAGTGGGAAGGAAAAGTAGAGAACTACAAGTTTAAATATTTCAGCTCTCTCTGTGAAAATGACTCCCTGTTTGTCGGTAACCTTGATCGGATCAGTTCACTTAAGCTGCTGTGAATCGATCCACCGCCACACCTGTCAATCAGGTGAACCACTTTTTAAATGATAATGAACACAGTCAAAGAAAATGCAGCACGTTAACTTGAAGCTGACACAATATCAGTTTGGACCACCACTGATGACATTTGGATAGGAAACAAAATATTGAATTAAAAGCACATTTGCCTTTTTTTTAAAATAAGAGGTAAATTTCAAAACGAATAACCAATTTTAATTAATAATGATTTAACCATATGAAATAACTTTTTCTAGGATATAGCTATTAAAGTGGAAGCCACAATGTGACAATTACCTTTTCTTCATTAGTCTCCAATTGTTTTATAGGAATTGCTATCTTTCCAACTACATTATAAACGCCTTAAGGGCAGCAATAATGTATTTTTCATTCATGATTTAGGGCTATGTCACAAGATCTCTGTGCTACCCATAAGATCAACATGAATAGAGAGTGGGGACAGGATTGCAGGCTAGACTCTAAGAAGTCCTCCGTTTGCCCTAAAGGAATAAAATGTCCTCTGTGACATCAACTTCCTAATTACTCCATTCCTTTGTGCCACTGCCGAATTAAACTAGAAGTATAATGGGGATTTGGAGGCAGAGGGAGAAGGCTAGGACATGTCATTCCCTTCGCTCATCTTATGGTTGTGACCCTTGTGCTACCGTGCCAACTCATTTGTCTTACTGCTCCTGACAACTGATTGGAGTAAGTTTTACCTCTCCTGGAGTTTAAATTTCTATTCCTTTATTTTGATAAAATTGAAGTATCTCTAAGCAGTAATTTTTGGTACAGCTATTCATTTTATAATTATAATTCCGATAATAATTGCCATTTATTGAGCATGTGTTAAATGATGAGTACTCTAAGTAGATTATCCAATTAAAACTACTTAAAAACCCTATGAGGTAGCTATTGTTAGTCCCAAAATAGAGATGAAGAAGTTGAAGCCTGGAAATCATATTTAACCTCATACATCTGAGAAGTAAAGGAGGAAGAATTTGAAGCTGGGTCTGTGTGACTACAAAGGCATGCTCCTAATGTGACAGCCTTGAACATGGTTGACTTATTCTTATCTTAGAAAATAAAGCATCTCTATGTTTTAGGTTCTATGGCCACTTACTGTGGGATAAGGAAATAGATGGAGCAATCATTTGCTTCAGGCACAATTAAAACACTACCATAAAAATGCTTAGAGGCACTTAGATAGCTAGGTTATTTGAGCACCCGACTCTTGATTTCGGCTCAGGTCGATCTCATGGTTGTGGAATTGAGCCCCATATCCCTCTGTCCCTTCCCCACTCATGCTTTCTCTCACTCACACACACACAAAAAAATGCTTAATGATGACTGAGATGCAGTTGAATGCCAAGATGTAGTTGGTACTTTCAAATGATAGAAAAATGAACTCAACCTTGTTGGATGATAGACCCTGAATAATTTATGAGATGACAAGAGATAGACTAGATTCAAAACTAAGTCATTGTTCTTTCTCATGACTTCATCCATAACGGAAAGTAAAAGAATGGTTGATGCAGACACCAAAAAGAGGGTGAAAAGAGAAGTCACAAACTGGGAGAAGAGACTTGTAATTCTCATAACTCACAAAAAGAACCTCTGCAAAGTAATTAGGAAAAGACAAAGAATCTAATAGAAAAATGAACAAAAGACTTGAACAAGCTCTTCACAGAAGGGTAAACAAAGGAAAAGATGCATAGTCTTATTAGAAATCAGGGAGGCGAAGATAAAAAATCGCAGTGAACTACCATGTTGCACATACAGAGTGACAAAATTGTTACAAATCTAGTGAGAATGAAGTAACTCAAGCACTAAGTAGGTATGGTAAACAGGAGTGTACACAGGCATGACTCCTTGGTAAAGCACTTTGACATTATCTAGAAAGCTGTTATATGCCATAGGGACAATTTTGTCCATGTGTACAGGGAGATAAAAGGCTCATAGCAACACTAGTGTACCGAAAGAAGAAAAGAAAAAGGGTAAAGAGGGAAGCAACCCAAATATCGATCAACAGATCAGCAGTAAGTGGATAGATTATGGTACAGCCATGTGACGGAAGAGTATATAATAGTGAAAATAAATGCATGTACAGCTACATGTCACAATATGAATGAATTTCAGGAATTAAAGGCTAAACAAAAAGCTATTGCAGAAAAATATATGAAGTAAAATTCCATTTACAAAGCTCTTTAACATGCAAGATTAAACAATATAGTGAAGAAATGATAATGCAAAATTCAGGCCAGACGGGCTGTGCAGAGGGCAGAGGGATGACACACTGGAAAGAATCTCATAAGATTTTCTTCTTAACTTTGGTGGTGTGTGTCCAGGTGGACACTGCAAAATTGTACTTTTATAATTCCTTTTTTGTGGTGTTTAAAAAAAACTGTAGTAAAATATATATAACACAGTTTTGAAGTGTACGGTTTTGAACAGTTTTGAAGTGTACGGTTCGGTGGCATTAAGTACATTCCATGTTGGCAATCATCATCCGTAGGGCAAAAATTACCCTTTTTGTCTAATAACATTTGATCAAAGGACTTTATAGCAATGGTTGTGATAATTATATCACTTTCAAATCATTGGTGAATTAAAAAAAATTTTTTTAATGTTTATTTATTTTTGAGACAGAGAGAGACAGAGCATGAGCGGGGGAGGGGCAAAGAGAGAGGGAGACACAGAATGTGAAGCAGGCTCCAGGCTCTGCTCTGAGCTGTAAGCACAGAGCCGGACGCGGGGCTCGAACTCACAGACCCCGAGATCATGACCTGAGCCGAAGTCGGACGCCCAACAGACTGAGCCACCCAGGCGCCCCTCATTGGTGAATTTTAGCCACCTCGCGATTATAAACACACACACACAGGCACGCACACAAGTCTCTCATTTTGGTAAATTACTATAGTGAGAAACTTGTGTTTTGTTGCTAAGAAAAGTATATTGAATTAGTCTAGGGAAAATTAATAGAATATGTAGAGGAAGATTAAGATGTTTGATCTCCTGAAGTAAATAAAAAGTTGCAACATATTTGCAATGAGATCTGAAGGTTCAATGACACCTAGAGTTTATCTGCTACTTGTAGGGTTGATTATAAAACAAATTTTAAATCAGGTAGTTGTTTTATTGCATTCATTACATGTCAGCTCTCTTTTTAATTATTTTATAGCCAGTTGTAAAAAAAATTGACAGCTGCATCTGGACACTTTCCAAATATTACATAATTAAAAGTAGTAAATAATTGTTTTATAATGCTTTCCATAATACCAACTGTCCGTGTGTTCTGTGAAGAGCGAAGATAAAATAGCAGGTATGAAACCCAATGGAGTTATTTCAAATTTTCCATCAACTCACACTTTCAAACATTATTGATCTCATCTTTTTCTTCAGTGCTAGGATTTCAGACCCAAGTGTAGCAATTTCTTGCTGCAGTTGTTCATTTGTTCCCTGTGCCTGTTGCAGCATGACTTAATCATTGTTTAAATGCATTTGTAACTCCAGAAACGGCAGGGGAAAAAAAAGAAGCAGGGCTGTGTTAGGCAAGAATTCTCTGTTTTATAATAAAAGAAGCCATTCAACACCAAAGCTGATTATGAAACAAACCCTATCAAGGTCTGAAAATTTCACCAGAGAATGAAGCATGATGGGAATTTTCAAGTTCTAATTTCTTTTCTGCCTGCAGGAGATCTTTGTTAAAAGCAGTATATAAACTCATTTAAAAAAAAAACCTGGCAAGACTTCAAAAAAAGTAGTTTGATCTGCTACATTTTATGATATTTTATGGCCTACTCATGTTTTAACAAGTTCATTCATTTAATAATTATAATGCATTATCTGAAACATTTCCCTTTTACAAACTAGATTATTTTTCTCATGAAGTATTGTTTGGTTAATGTTTTAAAAATCTCAGTTTCTCTATAGCATAGTTTCATCAATACTCATAATGTGTAATTTTATGTTACGCATTTATTATAAAGGCTTTAGCCAACAATGCACTATGAAGAATAATGATAATACATTTTGTTGGTTCTGCTTTTTGTTTTTAATGTTTGTTTATTTTGAGAGAGAGAGCATGCACGAACAAGCGGGGGAGGGGCAGAGAGGGGGAGACACAGAATCTGAAGCAGGCTCCAGGCTCTGAGCTGTCAGCACAGAACCCAATGTGGGCCTCGAACCCGCAAACTGTGAGATCATGACCTGAGTCGGAGACAGACCCTTAATCGACTGAGCCACCCAGGTGCCCCTACTTCTTTAGGATTTTAACTAAGAATAACCAAATGGCGTGAAGAAGGTGACATATAGATGATTTGTGAGAAACAACATGGCACAGTAAATTAAAATTATAAACAATTGTTTCATTGTCCTAATAACTAAGTTTCACTGCATTCTGAGAATCAACTGTATCCTGTGGAATCCATTGGAAGACCTACACTACATTCTGTGTTCTAAATAGCAGAAAGAAATGAAACACTAAGTGTACTATCTAAACCTATTATAATTTGTCTGGAGAGTACTCTATCTTAATTTCCTAAGTTGACCAAGTTCTAAAACATATATTGTTTACTCTGTTGTAAGCGTTCTTTCCACTATTTATTTTGTATTATAGTGAAGTTTTGACCCATAATGAATGACAGTAAGTCAAAGAATACAGAAGTAATACTTCCATAAAGGTGGTGAGGGGGGTAAGCAGACCATAAGGTATTTTCAAAGAAATGACTTAGGAACCGGAAAGTAAAGATCATAAGGCACCTAGGAATTTTTGAAGGTCCTTTGACCTTCATAAACATCATAGACATCATCGCAAGCTGGAGCACTAACCAGCAAAGAGAGCGATTTTCCATGTTAATTGTCTGGAAAACACCTCCTTGGGGCTGTCCTACAAAGAACCCACGTAGGAATGACCTTGCCATTTCTGGGAATCCATCCCCACAATTAAACCTACCTTGTTATATTCAAAAGTTTTCCAAAAGTTTTGATATATCCAAATTACTTTTGGAAAGCAATTTTAAAGATAAGGCTTTTTAGAGGACAACGGTATTCAAGAAACTGATTGAATCACTCAAGGCACATTACAGTGTGAAGGACGGACCACATCTGGTGAAAACAAAGAATAAAAAGGAGGACAATATGTAAAGAGAGAGAAAATAAATAGTTAACAGAGCTAAGTTTAAATCTCACATCTAACCTGGCAC
This sequence comes from Paguma larvata, assembly GCA_030068075.1. Lineage (NCBI taxonomy): Eukaryota > Metazoa > Chordata > Mammalia > Carnivora > Viverridae > Paguma > Paguma larvata. The sequence continues at coordinate 80,576,112 of CM057828.1, read as the reverse complement.
ACTTAATGCAAAACGGAAGTCGCTCTTCCCAGGGAATTGAGAGGCTTAGAATGGCAGAAGACATTGGGTAAATTAGTCCATAATTTAGTTATGTTAGTCTTGCTCAACTAATAGTGTCTGGCATGAGAGTGTGTGTGTGTGGGGGGGGGGGGGAGTGGTTAGTGAATCCACAAATAGCCCACAGTACCCAAGAAAAATCAGCTTCTACACACGTAAAGGCAACATTGTTTTCCAAATTGTAGGTAAAATGTTACAAAAATTGTACTGGAAGGAAGATTCTACAGTGAGTATACAGCTTACCACTTTTGATGTTAAAAACATGAAAACAATTCTAGGATATCTTAGCTAAGTTATATATTTAATCAGAAGACAAAGGACTTTTCTCGAGGCTGCATGTTCAGGGGAAAACTTTATGAGAAACCATAAAGAGTTATTTATGGTCTTTTTTCTAGATTTTTTAACCTTGATATGTCTTTTTTTTAATGCCTACTTTACATGAAATGTATCCATGACATTCAATCCAATTGAGTCCTAAAAAAGATATTTTGCTTCCAAAAGCTGGACCTCTCTCCAAAAACATTTAATTTTCACATTTTCTACACAAATTTCCCCCCTTTCATTTTTATATCTCACAGATTGGGGGAAAAATATGTGAACTCCTCCATACAACTCTTTCTTACCTTCACCTTTCCTACACACATGTATGTTCAGGAGGAAAGAAAAGTTAAAGAGATGTAAGAAAATCCTCTTTGTAGCAAATAAAACAGTGTTTAACCTCTGTCAATTATTTTACCTGCAGTCTTCAGAAGTTTGAGGGATGGGGTTGTGGGAAGAGGCAAAGGAAGTGGGAAGAACCCATAAGTGACACATTCACTCTATCGGCAGTGTTCAGGCTCACTGATCAAAATGGAAACACCGCCATCAATAAGATGCAGCCCCACTATCAGGGAGCTGTCATTCAAAAGATAGGAATGCTTACAAATAAATAGTAATAAAATAATTATAAAATTGGAAATGTTATGAGAAAAACAAATGAGGGCTGAAAGGTAGCAATGGCTGTTGTGTGTATTGGAGGTGGAGCCTTCCTTTACACAGTATACTCAAGGTCAAATGAGGAGCTGGCCCTGGGAAGAGGAGGAAGCATTTCCTGGTATGAGGAAGCATTGCTCCTGAGGTAAAAAGAGTGTGAGGGGCAACAAGGAATTAGGAACAGACATCCAAAGGGACCACTTCCACTTCTGCAAAAAATGTCTTGGTTGTCTTACAGAGAATGGGCTGCAGGAGTTGAGAGGAAAAGTGGAGGGGTTGTTGCAGGAGTCTTGGTAAAAGAAGTGGCCATCGGGACCACATGAGGCTGAACAGATGAAAAGAAGTGAAGAGATGTGGCTTGCGGATGGAGTGAGTGTGGGGAGAAGATTCGATAATGCCTCCCAGGTTGCAACCTTGAGCATTTGGGTGGCCAGTGGTGGCGTGCACAGAATACACTGCCAAATCCAAAGTCACAAGTAATATCAGACACTGGGAAACGGATTTGCAGGGAAGGATGGGGTGACCGAAATCCAGAATTCCATTTAATGCCCTTTTTATGGATTGACTCTGTAGATTTATTCTGTCAGAGGTGGCTGTAAGCAGAAATTCACTTATGAATAACCTCATCGCTGATTCCGTTTGAGCCATGAAATATCTGCTTTATAAGATGAGATTACAAAACTAAATACTGTAATTATTCCTCTCAACCTGGTGTAACACCAACCACGTGAGAACTATAATGAGTCTCAACGCGCAGCACATTTTGAGCTTCTCAGAGGAAAGTACTGCTAATATGTGGAAGGCTCATTAATTTGGTATCCAGAAATGTGTTGTTGGATGCAGTAGTGCTAAAAATAAGAGTAGAGGTCTAAAAATACGAGCACAATTTCCTCCCCCAAAAATACTTTTCCTAACAGATTAATAACTGACATTGCTCCTGTTCATGTATTCGGGCCTAGTTTAAGAGTCTGTGAGCATTAACGCAAATAATTTGACAAAGCTCACAATTAGAAAGGGATTACTGCCTTGTTTGAGGTAAAGTCATTAGATTTTGAGATGAGATTCTCCCCATTTCCCTTGGACTTCTGTGTTATTAGAGTTGAGACTCCCAGAAGTTACCCGTGGATATACCTAGCTCAAATTCTTGACTAAGGACTAATTATTAATTGTACAAAATTACTCATAGAAAGCTGAATATGGCTTTTCATGCCATATCAGTTATTTCACTACATTGATTTTTCAGTATTTTGTATGAAATAGTTTATGGAGTACCATGTGTCAGAAACTGTAAAGGACTGAGGATACAAAGTTAATGTTTTTATAAACTGCCTCGGGCGCCTGGATGGCTGAGACGGTTAAGCGTCCAACTTTGGCCCTGGTGATGATCTCACAGTTTGTAACTCTGAGCCCTGCTGGAGCTCTCGGCTGTCGGCACAGAGCCCATTTTGGATCCTCTCTTCCCCGTCTCTCTGCCCCTCCCCCACTTTGCTCTCTCTCAAAAATGAACATTGAAAAAAAAATAAACAGTCTCAAATCCCCACTTCAATTTTTGTTAATAGTAGCTCATATTTATTGAGCGCCTAGTGTGTTCCAATAAATGTTTTAAATAGTTACAGGGAATAACTCAAGACTCAGTTATTTTGCATACAAATTTCTCACATTGCAAGGAATAGGATGTCCCAGTTTACTTCGGACTGCCTCAGTTTTATTTGTTTTTGTTTTTGTTTTTAATCGAGGCAAAATTCGCAGAACAGAAAATTAAGCATTTTAGGTTGTATAATTCAATGGCATGTAATACATTCACAATATCGTACAATAGCAACCTCTATCTGATTCCAAAACATTTTCTTCACCCCAAAAGAAACTCCCTAACCCATTAAGCAATTGCCTACTATTCCTGCCTCCCCTAGCTGCTGGCAACCACCAATATGCCTTCTCTTTATAGGTTTACCTATTTCTGACATTCCACATAAATAGAATAATACAAAATGTGACCTTTTGTGTCCGGCTTCTTTGACTTAGCATGTTTTTGTGATTCATCAACATTGTACCATATATCAATACTTTATTCTTTTTTGTGGCTAAATAGTATTTCATTGTAAAAATATACCACATTTGTTTATTAATTGTCAGTGGTTAGACACTTGGGTTGTTTCCACCTTTTAGCTATGGTGAATAGTGTTTCTATAGACATCTTTGGACAAGTATTTGAGCACCTATTTTCAGTTCTTTTGGGTATATACCCAGGAATGGACTTGCAGAATCATATGGTAATTCTATATTTTTTAACTTTTTTGAGAAACCACCCTACTGTTTTCCGCAGGGGCTGCACTATTTTAGGTTGCCACCAGCAATATGCAACAGTTACAATTTCTCCACATGCTTGCCAACACTCATTATTATCCACAGTGTGTGTGTGTGTGTGTGTGTGTGTGTGTGTGTGTGTGTGTGTGTGTGTTTAGTTATAACCACTCTACTGGATGTGAAGTGACAACTGTTTGTGGTTTTGAGTTTAATTTCTCTAATGCCTAATGATGGTGAGCATCTTTTCAGGGGTTTATTGGTCAACTGTCTATCTTCTTTGGAGAAATGTCTACCAACTACTTTGTATATGTTTTAATTGGGTTGTTTTGTCTTTCAGTTATTGAGTTCTAAGAATATACTTATATTCTAAATACTAACCTTTTGCCAGATGTATGATTTGCAAATATGTTCTCCCACTGTGTAGGTTGTGTCATCACTTTCTTTATGATGTCATTGGTAAACAAAAGTTTTAAGTTTGATGAAGCACCATGTATCTGGTTTTCCTTTTGCTGCTTTTGGTGTCATATCTAAGAATACAAATCCAAAGTCACAAAGATTTAGGCCTATATTTGCTTCTACAAGTTTTATAGCTCTAATTCATATATTGTCATTTCATTTTACATTAATTTTGGCATATGGTATGATGGAGGAGTACGACTTCATTATTTTGCATGTGGATATCCAGTTGTCCGTTTGTTGAAAAGACTATTCTTTTCCCGCTTAATTATCTTGGCACTCTTGACCTAATTATCAATTGGCCTATGTTTGGTGATAACTTCTGTGACGTTGGCTGTAGAAACATTTTTCTAAATAGGTCTCCCCAGGCAAAGGAAACAAAAACAAAATTAAAATATTGAGATGACCCCAAAATAAAAAGCTTTTGTGCAGTGAAAGCAACTCTCAACAAAACAAAATGGCAACGTATTGAAAGAAAAGATAATTGCAAATAATGTCTCTGATAAGGGGTAATATCCAAAATATATAAAGAACATATACAACTCAACACCAAAAAAACAAATAATCCAATTAAAAATGGGCAGAGGACCTGAACAGACATTTTTCCAAAGAAGACATACAAATGACCAACAGACACATGAAAACATGCTCAGCATCGCTAATAAGCAGGAAAATGCAAATGAAAACCACAATGAGATATCACCTTACACTTGTCAGATGGCCAAAATCAGAAACACAAGAAATAACAGTGTTGGCAAGAATGTGGAGAAGAAGAAACCCTGGTGGGAACACAAACTACTGCAGACACTGTGGAAAACAGCTCAGGGGTTCCTCAAAAAGTTAAAAATAGAACCACCATCTGAGCCAATAATTCCACTACTGGGTATTTACCCAAAGAAAATGAAAATACTAATTTAAAAAGATATATACAGCCTTACATTTATTGCAGCATTATTTACAATAACCAAGATATGGAAGTAACCTAACACACACACACACACACACATATATATATGTATACACACACACATATATAATGGAATATTACTCAGCCATAGAAAAGAACATAATCTTGGTTAGCCCAGGTAGCTCAGACAGTTGGGTATCCAACTCTTGATTTCAGCTCAGGTCATGATCCAGAGATTGTGGGACTAAGCCCCACAACGGGCTCCATGCTCAGCACAGAGCCTGCTTGAGATTCTCTTTCTCTCTCCCTCTGCCCCTCTTCATGCTCTCACACACACACACACACTCTCTCTCTCTCTCTCAAATAAAAAACTAAAATAAAAATAAAAAATAATTTAAAAAAGAATGAGATCTTGCCATTTGCAACATGGATGGATCTAGAGGGTATAATGCTAAGTGAAATGAGTCAGAGAAAGACAAATATCATATGATTTCACTCCTGCAGAATTTAAAAAGCAAAACAAATGAACAACAAAAAAAGATGCAAACAAAAAGATTCAAAGAGAGAGAATAATCTGGTGGTTACCAGAGGGAAGGTGGAGGGGAGGGGATGGGTGAAAGAGATAAAAAAGATGAAGAGTACACTTTTCTTGATAAGCACTGAGATATGTAGAGAATTGTCGAATCATTATTATATTGTGTACCTGCAACTATGTTAATTATACTTCAGTAAAAAGCCAAAGTAAAATAAAAAAGCAATAAGAAGCTACTTTAAATACAAATTCAGCACAGTGAGATTTCAGTGTATGTTACACATACCCATTTTGTAATGCTTATACAGAACTGTTGTGTTTTTTTTAAGATAAAAAAAGAAATTAAAAATCAATTGGCCGTAGATGTATGAGTTTATTTCTAAACTGTCAATTCTCTTCTGTTGGTCTATATGTGTCTTTACATCAGGACTTAAACTCTCACTTCTTGAAGTGGAGGTGGGTAAGGCAGAGAGAGGTTCATACCTATATATATATATATATATATATATATATATATATATGCATAGGTATACAATATATATGTATATATACACAAAAATTTAAAAACATATTTTCTAACATTGAGGAGCTAAATCAGTCTAAATCAGGGATGAACAATGCCTTGAAATCACACAAAACATTTTCATGAATGTCTATCTCCCATTTATCTAGGGAGAGGGATCCATAGTTTTCCTTAGATTCCCAAAAGTGTCTATAAAAAAAAAGGATACAAATTAATTACGAGAACAGTTGTTCTCAGTCATAGGTATATACATATAGAAATCTCTAGGAAGCTTTTAAAACCTCCTAATTCTTAGAACTCACATCTAGAGGTTCAGATTCAATTATATGGGAGTGAGGCCCATATATTAGTAATTCTTTAAGCTCCCAAGCTATTCTAATGTGTGGCCAGTGTTGAGGACTCCTAGTCTAAAGGGAGAGTCATTACTATTGTATAATAATGTAGTTTACTATATGTTATATAAATAATTGCAAGATAGTGTGATAAATGCTAAATGCAGACATCTACAATAACAGTTCTCTTTTCCCCTAAGGTATCACAGATTATGATTGGGAAATTTCTGATATAATATAAAGACTAAGAGAAAATTTAAGAGAATTTTTAAGCCAAATACACACACACACACACACACACACACACACACATATATTTTTTTTTCTCTACCTATCTCTTTCTGGACACTGTTTCAAAATATCTTACTGAGCCAGCTTTGCAACCTCAGAAACCCTGAGCCAGGGCTGTCAGCTAAGCTACTCCTGGGTTCTTGACCCTCAGAAGTTGGGTGACACAATAGATATTTGCTATTGCAAGTAACACACTCTTGGGCTAATTGTTATGTAGTAACAGATGACAATGCAAATACAAATAAATATTCAAATACTTTATTAATACTAAGCATGCTCTCCATGAGTGTCCCCGTGTGTAGAAGAAAGAAAATAGTTTGGGCTTTGGGGTCAGGAACCTGGCTTCTAGTTGAGCCTCATTAACTGCTCTGTGAAATGGGAATTATAATGCTTGTCTCCTTGGCCAGAACTGCATCACAGGTCCATACCTAAATCAATTATGAGGCATCCCTTTTGGCTCAGGCTGAGGCTGTCAATAAAGTGTGTGATTGGTTAGAGGAAACTAGATACATATACGACATCAGGGTCTACTTGGACAAAGTGTCATGTTTTTCGAATAAGCAATAGAAGCCATCTCCTATCATCACACACTAACACAATGACCTTGAACAAAGAATCTCCCTGAGTCTTGCAGAACATAAACACTGACGATGAGCCTTGAATGCTCAGAGTGGGATAAGTAAATAAGAGAAACAAATACAAAAATTACAATTTTTTAAATGTTACATGCCAAAGAAAGTTTGGAAAGATAATTTTTATGTAACTGTCAAAAGTATTCTGTATTTGTCATATAAAATCTAGAAGATTAGCCTTCCTTAATATAACCACCTAGAGCAACGATGGGAATGAACATGATGGAATGTGATGGTATGTACCACAAAAAATTAATAGTATCTAAAATATCTTCCAATTGGTAAAAATGGAAAAATATTTTTCATAAATTGAAAAACTGTCTGCTTAGAGGACTTCTAAGAGTAATTTTGAGGCTTAAGGAAGAGATTTTTTATTCCAGTTTGTTGATAATATGGTACCAATAAAGAATGATTTCCTTATGCCAAGACACGGGGCACAAATAAAAAAACATAGCATGGTAAAATTTTTCTTTCTTTGGCAAATAAATAAATAGTAAAACAGCAAAGCAAAGTTTCCTGTAGATAGAACTGAAAACAAATTATAGGAGAGTTTTATCAAGCACTTAAAATCTTCAATTTCTATAGATTCCCAGGTTTGCCTGAGTAAGTACTTGGGACCTATATACTTTTTAATTGCATTTTTTCTGTGCCACAAATGATTTTCTGTATATCTCTTTTCCAAAGCTAGTGAACAGTTATTAGTTTTCACTGTTCCTTTGTCTGACCTGCATTATACAATGCAGGTAAAGAAAACAGCAATAACTTCATGGGCTTCCTACAGAGTCGTGGCGAAGAGATCACCTGGTTACTACGCAGCTTCTCTTAGGTATTTGGTAGCTCCCCACAGGCAGTGTACTAAGGAAGCAAGAGTGTGTTGTAACCTTTTATAGTAGCTTCTCCCTAGATCCTGGTTTGGACATTCAAATCAGTGTTCACACATGAAGTCATAGAAACCATAGGGTGAGGACCTGGGAATACAAGTAGAGTAGGTGAGATTGTTGCAGGTATCAAAGTACCACAGTACTGAATTCTGGACATTTTTAATTCTAAGTTTGAAGTGTTTTCTTGTGAGGCAAAACTTGGATGATACACTTGAGTTAGTTTCAGGTAAACTCGTTAAAAGAGCACTACGTTTCTACTACACAATGCGTCCTGCTTGTTTCTATATAGAGATATAAACATAGGGATAATTTATTTTTAGTGATAAGATTGCTGAGTTAGAATCCTAGGGTCATGACTCATTTGCTGTTTAACCACTTTGTGCCTCGGTTTCCTATGCGCACTTGTTCGACTTCTGTAACATGAGGATAATATCAACCTTTTATCTGATATTGGTATTAGGATTAAATGAGTTAATACATGTAAAGTAGTTAGAACAATACCAGGTGCAAAAATTAATGTATTTTAAGAAAAAAAAGTAAAAATGTATTTTTTTTACTCATCTCTAATTTTTGTGTGCAAAAGCTATTTTTTAATGTTTATTTATTTTTAGAGAGAGCGAGCGTGAGCAGAGAGAGTGAGCATGACCAGGAGAGGGGCAGAGAGAAAGGGAGAGAGAATTGCAAGCAGGCTCCACGCTGTCAGCGCAGAGCCTGATGTGGCACAGATCCTAGGGACCGTGAGAAATATAAGAAATCTGAGCCGAAATCAAGAGTCAAATGCTTAACTGACTGAGTGACCCAGGCGCCCCAAAGCTATTGTTTTTTTAAAGCTGCGTCTTCTGTGGTTTCTAATCTTAGCATGGAGAGTTTACTTAGCTGGATTTAGGAAGTCCGAGGATTTCTGGGGTTCTGATCCTATCATATCCAGGCCTCAGCTTTACACTCCAGCTTCCGATGGCAGTGACTCAGACTCACTGCCATCCAACTTGCCTAGCTGCTTCTCCAAAATGACTGAATTCTCTGTGTCCAGTTCATGGGGAACAGACGTTAAAAGTGAAAAAAAATAACACCATCACAATTTCCCCTAATTAGCACCTTTGTGAGTAAACACAACAAGAAGACTGAACTGTTGTTCTAGAAACTAAATCACCCTCCCATCTGCGGGAGAACTCTTCAGCTCAGCAGGAGTCGTCACTACCGCAAATATAACTCCGCTATGCCTCTTCTGTCAATAAATGGGCCCTTCAGTCTTTCAGGTTATAAAGCTGGCCATGTTTTTAAAAAAACATGCTTTCATACTATCCTTCTTCTTTCTTTTGCTTCTTCTCCTTCATAAACACAAAGTGAGATAACTGTACTATTCACGTTATGACTGACTCAGAAATGCCACTATTTTTTATGACCTCCTATCAGGAGCGGCATAAAAATATTACCAAATCAAGAACTCGAAAAAGAAGAAAGGGGGTGAGGGGAGGGAGAAAACCTTGTTTTATCATAAGAAGTTTTCAATCAAAAATCAAATGATACCAAAGGACAATTTTTCATGTTCTAACATGAAATCCGACATTCGTTTGAGAATATTTTCTCCTGTCTTAGCATGCAGCATACTCTGATAGGATTAATTTTAATATCATGAGAAGAAACTTCAGCAACTCAACCACTTCATTTGCATACTATAATTTCTATATGATTTGAAGCCCAGGAGCCCAAAATAAGTGTATCATTATCACCAAATTGCAGCATTTCTCTCTCTTTATAAAGACGAATTTATTCTTAAAATAAACTTACTCTAATCCAACTTGAAATATATAGCCACTATCACAGTGGACTATTCTGAAGGCTAAGAGAAAAGTTAAAGGGTCCTCAGGTCTAATTCACACTACTTTTAGAACCCAGAAGGTAGAGGGGTTTCAATCCCAGTCTTAGGATCCCCCTAGGAAAGAAATTTTATAACATCTCCCAAATACTTCTTCTGTGGCTTTGATGATATAGGGAGTGACTATACAATTAAATGTATTTCCATAAACCACTCAGGAGAATCTTTCGTTTCATAGTCATATTCCACAAAGGGAATTTCTATCAGGTCACCAGATTAATTTTTTACCTTTTGTACATTATACAAGTTGTGAGGATGAAATTTTCAATGAGTTGTCTTTTATTTAGCCTCTTATTTTCTCTTTCCTTTAGTGTATTTTAATAAATGATGTTTTCTTTACTAAAAATTCTTTACTTTGACTTAAGGGATTCATCATTAAACTGCCTAAATGATGACTTTTGATCATCATAGATAATATTGCTATCTATGATGCCCTAAAAAAGGCCTGTATTTATTCTTTAATGGAAAAGAATAGAAAAGAACAGAAAAGAAAAAAGAAAGAAAGAGGGAGGGAGAGAAGAAGAAGGAAAGAAAGAAAGAAAGAGAGAGAGAGAGAAAGAGAGAAAGAAAGAGAGAAAGAAAAACAGAAAGAAAGAGGAAGAACAGACAGATAAGCACATTAGTGACTGGTCATGGAGAGCTGGAATATTTTTTCCTGTAAGAATTCTAACCAAATCAATCCTTTTAGGAATTAAGTACAAATGCAAGTTTATGAAAGTTCATCAGTTTTTATAGCTTATAAGATGAGCGTTCCCTTCGTAAAAGGGCTTATAATTGTTTTTGTTTCACAAAGAATGTTTATCTTCTTGAGTTTTTTTCATATGCTCCTAAAGAGAAATGTGGTTTTGTTTAGTTGGTATTTATTAATACCCACTATCTACCAGACACTGTGTTCAAGGATAGGGATACAAAGGTTAGGTAAAAGGTGAGTAAAACTGGGTTCATACCTGGTGAAGCCTGCAGTTTTGCAGGAACCACCAACACATAACAAACACATCATTTCCAAGCAAGCAGCAAGTGCTATGAGGAATATGAAATCAGGGAGGACTTCCTAGAAGAGTTGCTATAATATATAGCAAAATTTCTTTTCTTTTTTATCTTTATCCTTTTTTTTAATGTATTTAAGCTCAAGTAAGTTAACATACAATGTAGTCTTGGCTTCAGGAGTAGAACCCAGCGATTCATCTCACATATGACACCCTGTGCTCATGCTGAAAAGTCCCCTCCTTAATTTAACTTTTAATTTAATTTAACATAATTTAACTTTTAATAAAATGGTCCAGGGACGCCTGAGTGGCTCAGTCAGTTGAACGTCTGACTCTTGATTTCAACTCAAGTCATGATCCCAGGGTCGTGGGATTGAGCCCTGTGCAGGGCTCCACCATGAGCATGGAATCTGCTTAAGATTCTCTCTCTCTCCCTCTGCCCCTCTTCCCTGCAGACACACTCTCTCTCTAAAATAAAAAAATAAAAATAAATAAAAATGAACAAAAAAGAAAACTGTCTGTATGATAGAAAGTTCAAAAGTACTCAGTATTTATGGCAGAGACTCTGGGAGGGCATGTATTCGAAGATGAAAGGAGTAGGAGGCAAAGTGTTAATCAACTGTGTCACTGACAAAGGAAAAAGATTTCCTCTAAAATGCTTAAGCATAGTTGCTGAACATTCCCAGGCCTGTTTCTAAAATTTTGACAGTTCCAGTGTGTGTGTGTGTGTGTGTGTGTGTGTGTGTGTGTGTGTGTGTGTGTGTGTGTGCGCGCGCGTGTGCTTCCACACCAACCAATTCTTTCACATCAGCTGAATGTTCTATAATTCACCTCAGTTCTGGCACTATCTACTTGGAGACAACATCAGATCCCACAGTTAAAGGCTCAGTCCCACTAGACTGCCTCCCCCACAACACACACACACACAATTCGGATGCCAACCACAAGGCCAGGTTGTCACCTATGCTTCTGACCAACCAGCTATAAATTGGTGGTTTCCATGACCCCCTCTTCAGGTTTGATTAATTTGTTAGAGCAGCTCACAGAACTTAAAACATGTACTTATATTTACCAGTTCATTACAAAGGGATATAACACAGGAACCACCACACGGGAGAGGAGCGTAGGGCAGGGTTTAGGACGGGCATACAGTTTCCATTTCTGAGTGAGTTACTCTGTTTCACCAACCTGGAGTTCTCCAAACTCCATTCTTTTAGGTTTTTATAGAGGCTTCATTTGACTGGCATGATTGATTAAATCATTGGCCACTAGTGACTGAACTCAATCTCTAGCCTCTTTTCTCCTCTGGAAGGAGGTTCCCTGGCAACCAACCCCCCACCCTCAGATCCTGTCCGAAAGTTATGTCATTAACATAAAATCAGGTGTGGTTGAAATGTGTTTGTTACAGATATCAAGACAACTTCATCACTCTATTCCCTTAGGAAATTTTAAGGATTTTAGCAGCTCCTTGCCAGAAATGGGATTTAGACCAAATATATATTTCTTATTATAAATCACAGTGTCACAGTCCATATTCTGGTCTTCTAACACAAACCCCTAATAGCAAAACAATCATAAGAGCCAAAAAAATATTGACACATTACTAGAATTTCATCCAGTCATTAATAACTATCACGTCCATCATCATCATATCAGGTGAAAATGTCTCCTAAGCTAAGGCCGCTCAAGTTTCCAGACTTCCATCCCATCTCGTCAGGTTCCAAAAGCAGTAGCAGTGCCAGCAATATATGGCTTCACCATATCAAGTGACATAGCATTTCTGGCTCTGAGCCTTTTTTGAGGTGTTAATGTAACACTGGATCCTCCTCATTACAAAACCCATTTATTCATTTCTTTACCCATACCTACTATTTTCCCTTCTCTCCATTTATACCCGAAGTTCCACTTTTGGAAGGGACAGTAGATCTGGTCACTATGCTGGTCTAGATTGCAAGCAGCAATACTAGTCTAGTAAGTGCCTCCCCGTCAGTCCACACTCACTTGCTCACTCACTCTGCATCGATGCAGAACTGGTGGGCTTTCTTTACCACCAGGCAATATAGCTGCATTCACTGTTAATTCCAATTTTGCCAGATAGGGTAAAGACACACTCTGCCCCACCAGGCCCTTAGAAATTCTGACATATATATTAAAAATATAGTTACAGTTTCTTGCTTAGAAATCATCCCTGGTTCCAGCCCTTGTAGTTGCAGCCCTCTGACCACTGCATCAACTCTACTTACTGTTTCCCCAAACCAGACCGCACATTATTATCACTTGATAATTCAAACAGACAAATATACGTGAAGCCGCACCTCCAAAGAAAGGAGGAATGGAGAACATCCATGGATCTACTTTTTTTGAAAGTTTATTTATTTATTTTGAGAGAGCATGCACGCATGCATGCACAAGCAGGAGAGGAGCAGAGAGAGAGGGAAAGAGAGAATACCGAGCAGGCTCTGTGCTGTCAGCATGGATCCCAACGTGGGGCTCAATCCCACGAACTGTGAAATCATGACCTGAGCCGAAATCAAGAGTTGGATGCTTAACCGACTAAGCCACACAGGTGCCCCGGATCTATTTTCAATACAGTAACCCCAGATAATTGTTTCATAATAAACTTCCCTCTATCCCCTGGGTGGACCAATATTTGGGAATCATCTTCTAAAGAAATGACTCTCCACCTCTGATGCATTTAAGAATAAGTGAAGTCTCTGGTTTTTGTCTTTGGAGTCCTTTTCCTATGAGATTCTAATGCCGACCTAATGTAAGAAACACTGGTCAAGACAAAATGTGATTGATTCGAATTTGGTTTCTTTAGGCACCCATACATGCTGTGTAAGAAACTGGAGTTTGTTTAGACAAAATAGTAATACTAATGAAGCACTCCCATATTTGGTGAAAGTTTTAACACAAAGCAGACATTGCGTCGGTGCCCACCCTTCCTCCTTGGGCCTCTTCCAGCTGCCAATATTTGCATCTCTGGCCTGAGGACACTTCCCAGATCCAAGAGCCAGTCTGCCTACAAAACTAACATGATAGAAGAGACAAGATGAGCAACCTCAGAAACAGCCCTCAGAAGCAGCCCTCAACCAATGGCTCTCAGAGACTCATGTATAAATGCCCCAGCAGCCTGTCTCTTCAGCAGGGTAATTCTGAGGCATGTTTTTACCCACAAGAGAAAGCCCTAGTCACTCATTGTGGTAGCTGGTTCAATAATGCACCTTTTATCAGCTGCCTTCCCTTCCCTGTATTCTTTCCCTGCCCCCCTATATGTGTCCCCTGTACCTCTAAAGTGTACTCAAATCTTTATCTCAGGCTCTGCTTCCAAAGGATTAAATCAAGGGGTCATGACCCATTAAGTATAATGGTATCTTTGGTCCCAAAAGTATCTTATAAATACCCCCAAATAAAACCAAAGTTGCAAGGATAATGAACAAAACAGCCCAGCTTAACAACAATATTTTGGAAAGCATATTAGGAAACAGACTTTTATTCAATTACATAATTTTGGTACCAGGAACAAAATATGGTTTGCACACACGTGGAAGAAAATCACAGTAAGGGCTGAAACCAAGACAGGACAGTCATCAATCTAGGTACAAGGCCAAAGAATGGTACAGATGGCCATAGAGGTGTCAGTGGAAACCTGAAGAGAAGTATCAGGTTGTTTTTTTAATAAGTGTGCAAATGTAAGCGTGCATATTGAAAAATCCTGGGAGACGGCAAACCCACTGCGTCTCCAGCTGACTCTGATCAGAATAGTGTAATTAATAAAGCATGACACATTAATATGCTAGAGTCAGCTCAGACCAACTCATGAGAGCCTGAGAGCTGACTGCTAATTTCGGGAATTTTACAAGCCAGATTACTTCATATTGTAGCTTGAAATGGGCCACGGCGGGAGTATTTACACCACAGATAGGGGCAAACGCTATAAATCAGGCTACCTTCCTTCCTCAAGAGCCAGTCCTTAAACATTTACCATCATACGACTGAATCACGATGTTGTCACTATTCACCTGTTTATTAGTCAATCTTACTGCAACAAGTTGAGCAAGGACTGGCAGTAGATCAAGATTCATTTCAAGTTATGCCTTGTAAAATTGTACTCAATTTTAAGAGATGAAGGAAGATACTGCCTGGATAGGTGATCTTTACACTGGGCTTTGCTCAAGGGGTTACAGACACAAATAGTTCTAAGGGACTAAATTTCCACATCTTCAACTTTCACATGTGCTCTTTCCAAGATTTGCCTGAAAATGAGGCTACCTCTCCACAGTCCTTCTCTCATTTTATAAAAGAAAAGCATGCCTTCGCACATGCACACATCAAATCTCACCACTGGACATTTCTTTGGGGTATAAAAGGCACCAAGGTGCCAAACAAAGGTATACAGGGAGAGATTGGTTTGGAAGAAAACTCCTTCCATGATTGATCAAGGCATCTTATATACAGAGAATCTCCTATCTTCCCATCTGTTAAGATGAAGTTTGCATTGGGGGACCTGGGTGGCTCAGTTGGTTAAACATCCATCTTCAGTTCAGATCTTGATCTCACAGTTCATAGGTTCAAGCCCCACTTCAAGCTCTCCATTGTCAGTGTGGACCCTGCTTCAGATCCTCTGTCCTCCTCTTTCTATGCCCCTCCCCTGCTGGTTCTCTCTCTCTCTATCTCTCTCTCTCTCTCTCTCTCTCTCAATAAATAAATAAAATCTAAAAAATTTTAAGAGATGAAAATTACATTAAAAATGAAGGTATTTTAAGCTATTTTTAAATTTTTCTGAATTCACAACAATTAAGAACTATAGATCAATGATATTGACCCTTTTCAATGTAACTGGAGTACTTTACAGTACAAAAAATCTAAGATACTTTTAAAAACCCCATAGCTATAAATTTTACATGCCTCTTTGCTATTCAGGGTGATTTATTCAGCTAGGTAATTAAAATGTATTTAATCAAAATCATATTGTGAAATATTTACCCAATTACAGTCAATCCTCATCTTATTTCATTTTACAAGATGTTCAGTATTTTCTACTTCCTAGTAACAAAAAAAATGAATTTACTTCAATTAACAAAGTGAATTTAGATATCAACTTAAAAATGACTGAAAAGGTGCATAGTTTTTAGGAAAATTACTTTACTGGGCATAGGAGCAAAGAAGAATTTATAGTTGAGGTTAGTTTCACAGCCTTTACTTTTAGCCTGGAAAGTCCAGCCTCTCCCGAGGTGCACTTGACAGGAGCAAATAAACACCCTTACAGAATACCCAAAGAAAAAAGAGAAAATAAATCCCTTTGAAGAATTTACTCACCGCAAATGTTCATTATAGTTGTAATTTAACAGAGAAAATAACGCTCGTTGATGTGTGGGGAAAGTTTGTGAATAAAGAACCCAGAAGACAATACTTTTTGAAAATGGTTATTTATTTATTTTTGAGAGAGAGAGAGAGAGAGAGAATGTGAGTGGCAGAGAGGCAGAGAGAGAGGGACAGAGAGAGAGACTCCCACGCAGGCTTCACGCTATCAGTGCAAAGCCTGAAGCAGGGCTTGAACCCACAAACTATGAGATCATGACCTGAGCTAAAATCAAGAGTCAGATGCTTAACCAACTGAGCCACCCAGGTGCCCCAAAAAACTTTCAAAGCACTGTGACCTTTGAAAAAACTTACGTGTGTGTGTGTTTATTTAAATATATGCATGTGAATACTGACTCTTGTCATTTCATTTAAGAAGAGTGGTGAGCAGAAAAAAGGAAAATCTCTGATTTCTACGAATAGTCATTAATCCACAGCCAAGAGTATATCTCATTGCTTTATTTTTTCAAGTGTACCAAAAAGTTAGGTTTTTTTTAGCTCCTGTGATCTAAGTGTGCCTGATGTAAGCTCTACTATGGAGTCACACCGGATAGTAAATGTCTATATTATTCATAGTATCAGAGCTGTACATGTGTCCCTGACATAGGCTAAACCTGGGTATTTACGAGGCACCTGCACAGTCTTTAAGAGTTCATATTGGCAGCATACATTGAATCATTCCTTCTAAAAGCATCTACTAAAAACAACCCTCTTTTCCTTCTTTATTAGGAATTCCAGAAGTTATGGTCCCCCATAAAGTCAAAATCATGTGGGAGTGAAATTTATATTCTTCAGGAAAGTTCCTCCCAGCATTACAGACGATGTATTTGTGGTCCTTCCATCTGTGTGGCAGCCATCTATGGTGAATTTTCCAAAAAAATTCTCAATTTAAGGGTAACTTATTTTGGCAACTTGACAATTACGATTAGACAGGTTGGAAGTGTGGAGGCAGATATCATTTTCTTGATCAAGAAAACAAAAGTGTGTGTGTGTGTGTGTGTGTGTGTGTGATCAAAATGTAGACAATCTTAGTGGCCACTCTTTCTTTTTGGCAAAATCAAGTGTAAAGAATGGCAAGAAATAAACTTTCTGTTTTAGTGGAAAGAATCTATTCCTATTTCGTTTTCTAGAAATGGAAGAAATAATCCATCCTGGCCATTCACCTATTTGTGTGCATTGGGAAATTTACTTAAAAATTCTTTTCTTTTGTAAATGTGTTCAGTAGTATTGATTTAGCTTCCACTTCTCACATTCAAGGCATAAAATCAAAATGATTACTTATGTGCATGAAGGGAAATGAAAGACTCAGAAAATGATTCCTGTCAAAATACTATATATTAAAGCCAAAGTGACCACATTTTAGACAGCTCGAGAAAGGGAATACAAATCATGAAAGATTTCAATGAAGAAAAAGGGAGCAGCCATTGGTTTTGTTTATTAGTGAACGATCAGATACAAGAGACTGGACTCAGGCTCCGTTGAGGGCAGTTCCTCAGGCCCCTTATGGAAGCTTCTACAGCCTTCTCCTAGGTGGAAGCAGATAAAGACTCTCCTTTCTCCCGCCCCCATCTGTTTCCTTTCCTTCTCTTTCCTTTTCTCTCTTCCTTCTTGGTAGCACTCGGCTTAGCTGCTGCACTTTAGTCTGCCCGGTTATATCTGCCCCAGTTTATTTAGGAGCTCTGATTTGTTCTGGGTGTAAACAAAAACATCTTATTTCTTCCAATAAATAACCGCCTCCAAATGTTTCTGTTGATGCTCTCCTTTTTCTCCTCGCTGATTAATGCCCTTAAAAATATTTTCAGCCACTTTCACCTGTTAGAACAACCTAATTCCAGTGTTTAAGACACAGTACGATTTGTCTTGAAACTTTCAGTCGCTTGATTGAAATGTTTTTCCTTTTCTCTCTTTAGCTCAGGCTAAGGAGAATGTTTGTGGTGGGGACTAGGGATGGCCCTTAGGAGCAGGTATTTCTGATCTGCTCTAACAAGCCTCATCCCTTCCTCTTCTAGGTGCTGGCTCCTCCAGCGTTAAGAGAGTAAGAAACGAAAGACTGGGGCCAATGTCTCCTTACTTGACAGAGCATGGTTGTGGTTCTCACTATTATCAATGCTGTTTCTCCAACAGGACTTTGTTGCTATTTGTGTGTCTGGGAGTCAAACACTGGTCTAGAAAACATATGGGGTTCTTTGCAAGACTAGCCTTCCCACTGCAAGATTTGCAGATTTGGGAGGGGGGCTCTGGCCACCCACTCTTAGCTCCCACCATTGGCCATCAGCCTCATGGCCTCTTGCTTCAGAGAATTCCTCTTCCAGAAGATAGCCTAGCCCCATCCTACTCAACTTTCATGCCCTTGTCAACCTAAATAGAGGAAGAAACACTGTGTCTATGCAATCTGGTCCCCTGGCCTGTTTCTTTGCCCGTTTCTTTCTCTATTTGCCCCAGGAACAACTAGCACTCAGCAGTCCAGTGGGACTCAAATTTCAATGAAGAAATCCTTAGTTTCTGAGTCTGTGGAAGTGGGGAGGGAAGAAAGGTTCAGGTACCCTATACCCTCCCATCCCCCATCTACCCACCCTCACCTTCACCTCACTCCACCCACCCTATCCCCACAAACTGTCTTGGCAATCATCTTGAGATTTCCATTCCTTGGACTTAGGAGGTGATAATGTATACAGTATATGGAAAGCAAAACTTCTCTTCACAAAAACAGCACCTTTTTAAAGGCAGCATTTTATCTCCAAACCCCCCACCCCAACACACACACACACACACACACACACACACACACACACAGAGAGAGTTTATTTGGGAGCCTTATCTGGGAAGGGAAGACAGGAAAGGTGGTTGGTTATTGGGCTGGTTCTCAGCACCGGCACCTCTCGCTACACCCTGACATCACTTTAAATGTAGAAAGTGAGGTACTTGGTGGCTTTAATCGCTCAGCAATACAAAAAGAACAATCCCATTTCATATCCCGCTATGTGTGGACTGATCTAGATAAGTCATTGAGGCAACTTCCTGACCTTAGGTCTACTAGAGAGAGTCCTGGACTCCTGCTTCTGCCTTGTTGGACATGCAATCTCTCTGACTGATATTTGGCACTGGCCATGCAGCTCACTGGTCCTCATCAGCCCCAGAACAGTACCTGGTGTATGGGTAAATTTCTTCTTCTAATTAATCACAAGATGTAGACCAAAACTTCCTATTAACTCAGATACTCTAATAACATAAAAATATACAACAAACTGAGGGTTGTGATCCAGCCTATCTAGTGACAGCTAACCTCCTCTTTTCATTTTCCCAAGGGCCTGTGCATGTATCCTAGCTCACCTCTGCCAGAAACAGCCTTCTCTGTGTGCCCATTTTATATTACCAATCAGAACATTCTTGAATTACTCCCCACCATTCCCCAATCCTGAGGGAAAGAACATACTGGATTCCCCTGGGTTATAGCTACTTCCATGCTTATGGAAAAGACGCATGTTTCCCCCCAGGTGATAGATTCCTTTCGATTTCACTGTCTGCACCATATTCTCCAAATCCCACCAAGCTGGAAGTCCAGTGACAAAGTTTTACAGCATCATTCTAAGTTGCACCAGAGTTAACTATGTAGAACTATCATTTTTATAAAAATCAAAAAGTATGTGTTAATGCAAGATCAACCTATGGCAAACTGCAGGGCAACTCCCCAAGGCGCTGTGCTTTGGAAACCACAGAACACAGATGCCTGTGTAGAAACTGAGATGGTTTCTATTGGAGGAAAAGAAACAGCCGAGTAGTTGCCAGAAGGGAAAAAACCAGAAGTGTCTTGAACACATAACTCATCTGTAATTTCTAACAGTATTGCCAAAGAAAAGGGGTAGGATCTCCCCTTCCCTAAGATACATTCTCCAAGAAGTCCCTGAGACTTCTTTTCCTACAATGTCTAGAATAGCATTTCCCTTAGAGGGTTTATTACCAAGATTCTGCCGGTTTCAAAATGTGGACAGAGGAAGGAAAACGGATGAGATATACTCGTATGGAAGCAACTTCAAAACTCTGAAATTATGGAGCTCTATAAATGAGCTTCTAAGTGAATATGACTCTTTTTCCAACTCTTTGAATTTATAGGCACGAAATTTATTTTTCCATGGCCACAGATATACAACTAGAAATGAAAGTGAACTTCAAAACATGTCTTTCTTTCCTCTAGAGATTCATGCCATGAATGAGTAAGGGAGACATAGAACTATCTAGGAAACCCATTACATGGTTCCACCTTCTTCCTAAATAGCACAAGTACAACACCACTCCATTCCTCAATTATATTCTTGTATACAAAACATGCTAAAAGTTTGTAACAGAGTCCTTAGTTTACCTGTCTTGATAACAAATTTAGATGCTATAGCTCATTGTATCATACAGTAATCGTCTCTAATTTGGTTTCCTGGTAGCACGCAAGAATGGATCTGTCCTTCCCCAACTGAATGTGTCAATAACTCCTTGAAAGTAAATTGCCCTTCATAAGAATATCTTTTCTAATATTATTATTATTATTATTATTATTATTTAATGTTTATTTAATTTTGAGAGGGAGATAGAGTGAGAGCAAGGGAGGGGCAGAAAGAGAGAGGGAGAAACAGAATCCAAAGCAGGCTCCAGGCTCTGAGCTGTCAGCATGGAGTCCAATGTGGGCCTCAAACCCACAAACTGTGAGATCATGACCTGAGCTGAAGTTGGTCACTTAACCAACTAAGCCACCCAGATGCCCCAGGAATATCTTTTTAAATTTTATTTATTCATTTTTGAAGAGAGAGGGGAGAGGGAGGAGCAGAGAGGGGAGAGAGAGAATTCCAAGCAGGCTCCACACTGCTAGCGCACAGACCGACAGGGAGCTCAAACCAACAAACTGTGAGATCACGACCTCAGCTGAAATCAAGAGTCGCTCACTCAACATACTGGGCCACCCAGGTGCCACACCCCCATCATAGGACTATTTAGAGAGGAAAAAAAAATCTTAGTCCTTAGAAATGTCTTTTCCTTTTCCTTTTCCTCCCCTTCCCTTCCCTCCCCTTCCCTTCCCTTCCCTTCCCTTCCCTTCCCTTCCCTTCCCTTCCCTTCCCTTCCTTCCTTCCCTTCCCTTCCTTCCCTTCCCTTCCCTTCCCTTCCCTTCCTTCCCTTCCCTTCCTTCCCTTCCCTTCCCTTCCCTTCCTTCCTTCCTTCCCTTCCCTTCCCTTCCTTCCTTCCTTCCTTCCCTTCCCTTCCCTTCCCTTCCCTTCCTTTTTCCTTCCTCTTCCTTCCCCTTCCTGTTCCCTTTCCCTTCTCCTCTCCTCTCCTCTTTCTTTCTTTTCTTTTCTTTCTCTCACCCCCTCTCTCCTTCCATTTCTTTCCTTCCTTCCTTCCTTCCTTCCTTCCTTCCTTCCTTCCTTCCTTCCTTCCTTCTTTCTTTCTCTCTTTCTCTCTTTCTTTCTTTCTTTCTTTCCCCTCCCTAGGAATTTAAAACACAAGTTCAGGCAAGTCACTTTGCCTTCCTGAATCTTAATGTCATCATTCATTTAATGATTAATGATGGTAACAACAAAGATAATGATGATTTTGAGGTATTACAACCCAAAAGGACTGTTATAATAATGGCTGTGGAAGACTTTACAAACTATGAAATCTGATGTAGACATTAGTTACCCACAAAATCCCTCTAAAAGAACTCTGTACTTCTCCACATCACCCTGAATTATAATCAAAAATAACCGCCATCCAAATGGATAAAGAAGATGTGGTATATATATATACAATGGAATACTACGCGACAATGAGAAAGAATAAAATCTGGCCATGTGTAGCAACATGGATGGAACTGGAGGGTATTATGCTGAGTGAAATAAGTCAGTTAGAGAAAGACGGACACCATATGTTTCCATGCATAGGTGGATTTTGAGAGACCTAGCAGAAAACCATGGGGGAGGGGAAAAGGGGGGAAAAAAGGCACAGAGAGGGAGGGAGACAAAATATAAGAGACTTTTATTTATTTTTCTTCTTCTTATTATTATTTTTTAAATTTTATAATAGTTTATTTTCAAATTGGTTTACATATAACACCCAGTGTTCATCCCAACATGTGCCCTTTTTAATGCCCATCACCCTGTCTCCTCCCTCCCTCACCTCCCTCACCCTCAGTTTGTTCTTAGTCTTTGAGAGTCATAAGAGACTTTTAAATACTAAGAACAAACTGAGGGGAGAGGGGGTATGGGAGGGGGAAGAGTGGGTGACAGGCACTGAGGAGGGCACTTGTTGGGATGAGCACTGGGCATTGTATGGAAACCAATTTGACAATAAATTGATTTTTAAAAAAAGAATAACTGTCATCTGGAGGTGTATTTCCAAATATATAATTATGTATGCAGATTGTCACAAGTTTATCGATCACTTCTAAACACTGCCTTTAAAGTAGTGCTGTATTTGAAAGTGTGTGACACATTTTAGCTAAGTTAACAACCCTCCAACTTCGTCGGGTCCTACAACTCTTGTCTGCTCAATCATTGCTAACTGCAAACCATAAGAACTGAATCTTACACTGAAAAAGCTATATTAAGAGTTAACCAGTGAATTCCAGGGACACAACACTGTGTCTTCTTCAGAGAAATGGGAAGTAAAAATAACATCAATAAACCTCTCCACAGAGCCCTCACAATGCCGGATATAATGCTAAAGGCTTTCCATATACTTCCCACTTAACTCCCATGACAACCCTATGAGCTAAGTATTCTTTTCCTCATTTCTGAGATGAGAAAATTCTTATTCTCTAATCAGAAAAGAGCAGAGACTGGAACTCATGATTGCTTCAACTTGGTTCACCCAGTAGATGGGGGTTGGGTCCTTAAAAGCCTGAAGACAATGGTTTTGCTTGGGCTTACGCCTCATTTCTCACTTCCAACTAGGAAAGAAAGAAAATAAAACATAAAGCAGGTTCCTAGAAATTTTTTTCTGCTCTACATCATTTTTAAAAGGTCGGATCAGGGGGTACTTCACAGTCCTAGCTCTAAAGGGAAGGTGGGACAACCTTCCAGATTTAGTTTGCTTTGACTCTCCTTCACACTGAGATGTATGCAGATGGAAGTTCCCTCATGAATATGTAAGAAGCATATATTCTCCTGAACACAAGCCTCCACATGCATTAGCAGCTAATGCTGCATTCCCTAGGAACCTTTTGAAAATCTGCCTGATGTTAGAGTGAAGGGTCTTTTTTCCTTCTGCAATACCCCAATTTTAGCGGTTTGTGATGTATTTTTGTTTTTACATTTTCTTCCCTAAATGAGAAGAATTTCGAAGAGTGAGTGACAGTTGAAGCAAATCTCAACTTGTCAGGGGTGATTTCCCTGCACAGGGCAGCTGGTGAACCTGACTTCTGCTCTCATGGAGCTAAATCCTGCACCGGCAGATACACAATGAAGCACAGCATCAGTCATTCCAGGCTGTCAGAGAGGAACACACAGAGGCATCATCATATCCCTGTGCCCGAAGAGTAGGATAAATGCTAATGACCAAATGTGATATAAGACGAAGCCACAGGATCAGGGAAATTTAGAATGAATGCCTAGATGAGGTTTATTTATTCCATCACTCAGGCAGGAGTCCCATTTGCCTAGACATAACAGATAACATTTATCTATTACCGTGTGACAAACTGCCACAAACTAGCAACTTAAAATAGTGCCCATTTATTATTTCATGATTCTGTGAGTTGAAAAGTCTGGTGGTCTTGGCTGGATCCTACAAGGCCAAGGTCAAAGTATCAGCTGGGCTGAGCTTGCATCTGGATGCTCTGGAGAGGAATCGGCTCCCAAGGGCATTCAGATTGTTGGCAAAACACAGCTCCTTCTTACCGTAGGACTGAGGCCTCCATCTCCTTGCTGGCTGTCAGCCCAAGATGGCTCTGTTTCTGCAGACAACACACATTCCTCATCATGTGGTCCCTCCATCTTTGAGCCAATAATAGCACATGAAATCCTTCTTGTATCTTTATTTTTTAATATTTTTATAATTTTATTTATTTATTTTGAGACAGCGTGAGAGGGAGAGAGAGAATCCCAAGCAGACTCCACACTGTCAGCATGGAGCCCGATACAGGGTTCGACCTCACCAAACCGTGAGATTATGACCTGAGCCCAAACCAAGAGTCAGATGTTTAGCCAACTGAGCCACCCAGGAACCCCCTTCTTGTCTTGAATCTCTCTCTTTCTTTTCTGCCACTAGTAGGAGAAAGCTCCCTGGTTTTCAGGGTTCACATGATTAGATTAGTCATACCTGGATAACCTCTCTCTGAAAAGGTTAACTCTGCCATATAAGACACCATTTTCAGAGGTTCTGTGGATTCTTGGGAGACAATTTTAGAATTCTGCCTACCACACCTAGCAAGCAGAACTAATAACAATATTGTTAGACTTGTATCCTCAAAAGATCAAGATATTATAAATACAGCCAGAAACTGTTAGAAATAACATTGAGAATCATGTCTAAATTTCTGGACATGGAAATTTCAAGTTTAAAAGTTTAGACTGAAATGATAAAGACTCAGTGTCCTTTGAAGAACATTGCAACATTACCTTAGCAACTAATTTTCCTTACTATATAGTTCTAGAAGACACTAAAATATACCAACTTGCCTTACAAAAAATAAGAAACCACAGCTGTCCTGCCGACCCCACGTCTTTAATTCGGCAACCCCTTGATAGCCTCTCCTTTATTCCCAGCTGTTAACTTTGAGCCATCTTGCATTCCATTCCCTAACCCTCTGGTTCCTGAGCCTTTAGCATCGTTCCTGTTAACTGCCTTCTATAACCCATTGGGCTCCACTGGAGCTACTGCAGTAGCTCTTCCCTCACCAGGTCTGCATTGCTTCTGGCCATTCTGTGAGCAATTTGTCAGGAGTTCTCTCTCTCTCTCTCTCCTCTCTCTCTCTCTCTCTCTCTCTCTCTCTGCCAAGTCAAATGGCTCCTGTGATTGACTTCTCTCAGCATCATACCACCTACCAAGGAAACCTGCCCTATCCTCAAAGAATAACTGCTTCTTCCCTGGCTAACCTTGTAACCTGTGAAGTTGTTTTGTTTATTATCCTGTTTTTACGCACTTTGTTCTTCGATTTACACATAATAAAAATACATCATTTATTATTTACTTTACTCAATTGCTTATTTAAAATGACTTATATCTCCTTTACATTTAGGTCAATATTCTGTCTTGGATTAGGCACATTGCAGGTGGGCAAGGTACCAGCAAGTGTTAAAATGTTTTGTGAAGGGGGCGCCTTCGATTAAGCATCTGACTTCAGCTCAGGTCATGAACTCATGGTTTGTGAGTTCAAGCTCCACGTCGGGCTCTCTGCTATCAGCACAGAGCCTGCTTCAGATACTCTGTGTCCCCCTCTCTCTGCTCCTCCCCTGCTCATGCTTTCTCTCTCTCAAAAAATAAATAAGCATTTTGAAAAATGCTTTGTGAAATATTTGTTCAGGGATGATAACAGTCATGGTGTCGAGATGTTCTGGGGAGATACCCCCAATTTAATGCCTGTACATCACTCACTGCCAAAACTTGTAAGGTTAAGATGAGCCCAGGTTCATAAATGTTAAATTGACAGCCACATTGTTGGAAGTTGAGAGGTTAATAGAAGTAAGAATTTTAAGGTGCCTTTTTCTGTTTAACTGAACAAAAGTTGCTCCTAACTAGCTTCCCGTAAGCACATTCCTTGGCTCCTATAACTCAGAGGCCAATGTCAGAATTTTTTTTCCTGGTTATTACACATGTACTTTTTTTAATTTTGATTAATAATTGATATATTCATGCAAGTAAAATAAAGTGTTTTTCCTTAGTCACTGCATTCAATTTAAAAGAAAGTGTTGACCTATCATGGTTTCCTAACCTGAAATGGCAAGCCTTGTGAAATTCCATTAAAAAAAAAAAAGGCAGAAAACCTAGGTTCAAAAATAAATTTTGGGAATCTAAATGTAAGCATAATTTTATCAACTTCTAAAAATGAAAATATTCTAAGTATTCTTGGCCAGCCACAGCCTGAAAATTATATTTAATGTCATTTAAAATGTTTTATTTTTTTTCCCTCTATGTCATTAGGTAAGTTGTCCCTGATTCCAGGTAATGAAAATGAAGCAGTATGACCACTGAGGAAATCATTTCCTGATAACATTTCCAAGATCTTCATAATCAACTTGGGAGCACGGATGTGGAAGGCTTCAGCGGCAGGGGGAAGGGTTTTCATTCACCAGCAATGTCATTACCAGACCTTTGCCCTGGACTTCACCCTGCAGAATCCCTGTCAGGTCTTTTTCCTGCCTACTAGATCCAAAATAAAGCTTTG
Source organism: Paguma larvata (assembly GCA_030068075.1). Taxonomy (NCBI): domain Eukaryota; kingdom Metazoa; phylum Chordata; class Mammalia; order Carnivora; family Viverridae; genus Paguma; species Paguma larvata. Next base: position 80,549,657 of record CM057828.1, on the reverse strand, counting down.
CAGCCAAAATATTCAGTGACAGATGGCTCATTTCATTGCCGTAATGTCACCCTTTGGGTCTCTGAGGGGATGATTCCAGGAATAGAAAGCAGGGCAAACATAGGAGTGGACGTATAACAAAATCTAACACAATCAGGGTTTCTCCAGTCACTGATGGAATAAAGAACTTCTAAATTCTTCTTATTAAACAACATGAATGGCCACTCTTCTCTCTATGTATGGTAATTAGTGCATAGACGGTGGATTGGGTCCAATCCCTCCTCTGACCCTTACAAGTTCAATGATTTTGAGCCTGCTCCTTAATTTCCTCATAAGTAAAATGAGCATCATAACAGTACTTAGCAAAGGCAACAAAAGCAAAAATAAACATGTGGAACTGCATCAAACTAAAAAGGTTCCACATAGCAAAGAAAGCCATCGACAAAATGAAAAGGCAACCCATTGAATGACAAAATATTTGCAAATCGTGTATCCAATAAAGATATAATATGGAAAATACATAAAGAGCTCATAAAACTCAACAGAAATAAAAAAATCTCAGCCTTAGTTAAGAACGCAATAAATGGTAACTAACATTTTCTTCCAATCTTTGATTAATTTGGTTTTGTATAAAAGAACAATGCATAACAGAACATAAAATAAGAGGTATGACATAGGAAACCTATTAATGGAAATGCTAGTTTATTAATATTCTTAATTCAGAATGGACTTAGACTAAATAAGACTGAAGTTAGCATTCTATTGTGTTATTATAAAATGGGGGTGGGGGGCTTGTTCCCACTGAAAGAGGCCTTAAGAGACAATTAGTTATTCTTTCCACTGTTGAGATCTCTAAGGCCACGGAAGATTGTGACTTCTAATCACGTCTAAGAAGCTCCCTTGCTAAAATTTCTTATGGTGCTCATTAGAATTGGTTCTAAATTTGATTTTTTTAGTTGCTTCATTTTTTTATGAAAAGGTATGTACTTTTTCCATCACATGCATTTACAAAGCTAAAATTCATGAAGCTTCTGGGGCTTCTTTCTTTTCTGTGTGTTCACTAACTTGGCATATCCCTATCTTTTCCCTAAGTTCTGTATTTGTATTGCTGTTTTCCAGTTTGCCCTGGTATCATTGCTTCACTATTTGGTACCAGAGTCAACATAACATAGTTCACCATTGTCTAAATTGTACCACCCCATCTGAATGTATTTCACAACTGCCCTCCTCTGTTCCATGCCTTTGTCTGGGTCTGCATTCCCATCCTGCACCCATCCCTCTGCTCCTAAAGAATGCCATGAGGGAGTGATGGTGCTGCATATAGAGTTTTAAGATCTTGACCTTTATTTGAGTTTTGTCACTGCATATCACTGGATTCCTAACATCCTTTCTTCAAGATTCTTTCCACACTGAAAGTGACGCCAAGTGGATCAGATTCATGTTTTCAAAAGCTCACAAGCTTTCTCTCTAACTATGATTGATTTGGGCTTAATGCCATTTACAGTTAATCATTAAAGACCAGAACCTCTATATATTTTACTTTTGTTATTATGATAACCTCATATGTTAAAAAGTGCTATTATCCATTTTATGGATGTGGAAACCAAGGATTGGGGAATTTAAGTAACTTCCCCAAGAGTCTGCAGTAAGTGGCTGCCTTTCCCACTAAGCCAAGATATCTAAGAGTCCTTTGAAGGGCATAACAATTGTTCTTAACTGTTACTATGGTGAAAGTTATCTGACACGTTTATTAAAAGTGTATCCCATAGTTCATTCCCTAAATTCGAGGCTCCATCCTCCAGATTCCAATTCAGTGGGGGCACCCAGGTTTTGCCTTTCTACAAACCCTCTGGGAGGTTCTGATATAGGCCATCTGGGCAGCACACCCAGCTCAGGAGAGACACAGCCTGACTATGCTTTCCCAGCTACGTACCAGCTCCTAATGAAGCACCACCACATTTCCTGCTTTTCTTCTCCCGAAAGCCATAAATTAACCGAGTGTTGAGATTTACTTTTATAACAAAACTTAAGCTGAGTGGGGTTTTCCAGAATTCAGATTTTCTTGGGAGGCAGAATTGTAGCCGGGGGATCAGAAAAACTGACTTCTTTGTCTCTTTCCTTTACTACTGACTTCTTGCATGTCGTTTTATAAAATAAACTCATTGTGTCTCCATCTTCTCCTCTGTAAACGAAGTGTGAAAATTCATCTGGTACTCACCTAAAAGACCTCTAAAGAGGAAAACTGACCACTTAGTGAAGCATGAAAAGCTCTTGGCAAACAGCATGGTCTGAGTCCTTAAGATTCAGTTATTCTCTTAATCAAGAGGGGCGTCCTGATTTTATCAAGACTGCCATTTATTTCACAGAACACAAGGGATAACACCTTTGGTTGCCATTGGTTAGACTGGAGCGTAGTACTATGCAACCAGCAGGTTTCGAGTTGTTGGAAAAGTTATTTTAAGTCTATGCACCTCATTTTTTTCATGTATGGTACAGGAAGACATAATAATATTATCAACTTCATGGGGTGTTGAGTTCTGTCACTTCTTGATTTGCATAAATGAGCTTTGAGGTATTACTCAGCCCAAATATTTTCTTCCTCAATAGCCTAGCTTCAAGCTATTGATAACATCAGTATATTCACTCTTATGTCTCTGCTCTATGCTGTGAGATACTAGGTTTTACAGAAAACAAACATGACACTGTCCCTGCTCTTAGGAAAGTTACTCTCAAGCAGATGAGACAATCTTATGTGATACCTAAAACAACAGATTTGGCAGGATTTTCATAATGGAGAGAAAGGAAGGAAAGCCAGATACAGAAAAGTGTATAGAATATGGTTCTAGTTTTTTTAACTTTTTTTTTAATGTTTCTTTATTTTTGAGAGAGAGAGACAGAGTGCAAGCAGGGCTGGGGGATGGGGGGAAGGGCAGAGAAAGAGGGAAACCCAGAATCTGAAGCAGGCTCCAGACTCTGAACTGTCAGCACAGAGCCCATTGCAGGGCTGGAACCCACAAACTGCGAGATCATGACCTGAGCTGAAGTCAGACACTTAACTGACTGAGCCACCCAGGCGCCCCTGACCCTAGTTTTTAAAAACGAATTTAAAACAACTACCAAATTCTTCATAGCTTTGTATATATTCATTATGCATATACATATAAAATATATGTATCTATATTTACATAATATATAATTTACTAAACATACATAGACATATATATCATTAATACAAGCAAGATGTTTTGGAGAGAATAAAGAAAATAAAGGAATAAAGAAAAGGAAGGAAACATAAGTAATAAACAGTTTTAAAAATACATAGATATCCATGATAAAAGGGGCATATGTGATATGACCCCATCTAAGTAAATTTGCATCTGTATGTGTATATATACCAGACTCATGAAAACATAGACAGCACACTAACAGTGGCTGTTTCAAGGTAGTGAGATTTAAGTGATCTTAACTCTTTTTCTGTATTATTAGACTATTTTTTATAATGACATGTTGTTTATAATAACTGGAAACATTTTAGAGATGAGAGACTGTCAAAATATTTATTATTGCACATGATAAATTGTTTTATTTTGTCTTTTTAAATGGCCTCTAAAATGTATGAATTACTTTGAAATGAGAAAAATGATATTCTTTAAAGAGGTATTCTCAGTAGTAATAAAATGCTGTGGAACAAAGATACTCTCAAGAGAAGGCAGCCAAGACTGCTTTAGGTATCCAAATAAACCAAAGTGCACAACGAGCTAAAATGCCAGAAGAAACTCAGTCACTGAACTTTTCTTTTTCTTCTTTCTTTTCCTTCGTAGATGTTTAGACTTAAGTAAACTTAGATTTGTTGAAAGAATCTATTTATTTTTAAAAATTTTACAGTATGGTTTTACTTATGTTTTTCCAACTCATTTTCTACAAGTCAACATGTCCCAATCTGAACTCATTACTTCCTTTCTGCCTCAAGTTCCTTCTGTTCCTGTCTCTTTTTTTAGGAGATATGTCACCACCTTTATCTAAGTCACCTAAGCGGATATCAGGGAGCCACCTTGGATTCCCCCCTCTGCATCCAATGAGTTCATCATTTCTACAGATGCGACATCCATCAGATCTCCCTTATCACATCTCTTCTCCATAGCTGCTGTCTTCATTGGTCCTACCCAGACTACAGCAATTATCTCTAAATTAGTCCCCTTATCTCCACCTTGAAAATTTGATCCAGCAAGAGAATGTAAAAAACTTCATTACATGCTATGCAAACAGATGTGAATTGTTTGCCTATTTTCATCTCCTTCAATGAAACGCTCTCTCCCCAAAACATACTGTCCTGGGGACTGTCAGCCACGATATTCTCACTGCCCATGATATTACAAGCCAGGCAGTGGGAGCTTCATCCCCTTGGCTCGATGACTAGTTCAAGGATGAGCTTATGATAAGTAGAGTCAGACATTCTGTCCCAAGACTTTTCTACTACAGATAGAAGAAAAACTCTCTCGTGCTTTTGGCAAACCACAGATTAATGAAGCAAATTGCTGTAGACTTATTTCCTTGAGACGTTTTAGGAGGACACGTTCAAATAGTCTAAAGACACGGAGCAGGCCAATTCTTTTAGTTATCCTATAAGTAGGCAAAGATTTTCATCTGATTTTGGAACCAATTCCAGTTTTAATAAGGTAACCAGATTAGTGGTGGTTTATGATTTCTACTTTATTACAAATGTGATCATTCCAAAAATTATTAATTCTCATTTCTTTCCTTTTTTTTAAATTTATTGTCAAATTGGTTTCCATACAACACCCAGTGCTCATCCCAACAAGTGCCCTCCTCTGTGCCCATCACCCACTCTCCCCCTTCCCACACCACCCTCTCCCCTCAGTTTGTTCTTAGTCTTTGAGTCTCTTATGTTTTATCTTCCTCCCTCTCTGTGTCTTTTTTCCTTTCCCTTCTTCCCCTCTCCCATGGTTTTCTGCTAAGTCTCTCAAAATCCACCTATGCGTGGAAACATATGGTATCTTAATTGTGATTTCTAATTCTAATTCTAGTGACTATAAATGTCATTATTTTTTAATCATCCCACATTATAAGATGGCCATAGCAATTGTCTATTTTTTTCTAACTTTTATTAATTAAAAATATGCATAAAAATTACACAAAGTGTATAGCCTAAATTTTCACAATTGAATACAACTTTGCTACTGCATATATATTTTACGCACATAAAAAAATTTAAGATGTCTAAAGACCTTTTCATTTTTCTCAACACCTGGTTCAATTCGAGGCCTAATGATAATGCCCATTATCAATGTCACTGTAGTTTACCTACCAGACATTTTACACCCAGAAGTTATCAGGTAAAAGGGTAGAAAGGCTACTCCACCACATTCATTTGGAAATAATACCGTCAGCGGTTAACAATTGTCAGGTGCTTATAGGTACTATTATACCACAGTTTTACAGATTAGCAAACTGTAGTAGGTGAAGATTTGACTGAGATCAAATAGCCAGTAAGTTGAAGATCAAGACTCCAAGAAAAAAATCAATTCCCGTAATATAAAGTAAACCCCTGGGGCACCTATGTGGCTCAGTAGGTTAAGTGTCCAACTTCAGCTCAGGTCATGATCTCACAATTCATGGGTCTGGGACCTGCATTGGGCTCTGTGCTGACAGCTCAGTTTCAGATTCTGTGTCTCCCTCTCTCTCTCTGCCCCTCCTCGGCTCATGCTCTGTCTCTCTCTTTCTCTCTCACTCAAAAATAAATAAACATTTAATTTTTTTTTTTAATTTAAGACACTGAGCTATACAGAGTAGTTGAAGTGATTTAAAAAACAAGCAAACAAGCAAGACTCATTATGTGGCCAAACAGAATCACATCACATCTAAAAACATACATACACTGAAAGTGAGGAGATGGAAGATTTTTCACGCCAAAGGAAATTTTTAAAAAGTTGAGAGTTATACTTATCAGACAAAATATTTTAAAACAATGACTAATAAAAGACAAATAGAGCATTACTTAATGATAAAGGGGTAAATTCAATAAAAGAATACAACATTTGTAAATATTTTCATTCCCAACCTAGGAATACCTAAATATATAAAGCAAATATTAACAGATGTAAAGGTGAAAATTGGCAGCAATACAATAATAGTAGGGGGCTTTAACATCCCCACTAACATGGATGGATAAATCATCCAGATAGTAATTAATAAGGAAATATCAACCTTAAAACACATTAGCTCATATGGACTTAATATATATATACAGATCATTCCATCCAAAAGCAGCAGAATACACATTGTTTTCAAGTGCATGGACTATTCTCCAGGATAGGTCACATGTTAGACCACAAAATAAATCTCAATAAATTTAAGGGGATTGAAATGATATAAAGCATCTTTTTTGATCAGAGTATAAAACTAGAAATCAATTACAATAAGAAAACTGAAAAAATCACAAATATGTGAAGATTACACAACATAGTACTGAACAATGAATGGCTCAAAGGGAAAATTTAAAAACACCTCAAGACAAAAGAAATGAAATACAATAACACAAAATCTATGGGGCGCCTGGGTGGCTCAGCCAGTTAAAGTCCGACTTCGGCTCAGGTCATGATCTCATGGTTCACAAATTTGAGCCCTGCATCCTGCTCTGTGTTGACAGCTCAGAACCTGTAGCCTGCTTCGGATTCTATGTTTCCCTCGCTCTCTACCCTTCCCCCACTCTTGCTTTGTTTCTCTCTGTCACTCAAAAATAAACATTACAAAAATTTTTAAACATCTATAGATGCAGCAAAAACAGGTGTGTGTGTGTGTGTGTGTTTTACTCTTTTAATGTTATTTATTTTTGAGAAAAAGAGAATATGAGTAGGGGAGGGCAGAGAGAGAGACACACAGAATCCAAAGCAGGCTTTAGGCTCTGAGCTGTTAGCACAGAGCCAGACGTGGGGCTCAAACTCACATGCCATGAGATCATGATGTAAGCCCAAGTGGGATGCTTAACTGACTGAGTCAGCCAGGCGCCCCACAGCAAAAACAGTTCTAAGAGGGAAGTTCAGAGCAAGAAATAAGAAAAGCTCAAGAAATAAGCTTAAGAACTAAGAAAAAGCTCAAATGAACAATCTAACTGTATACCTAAAGGAATTAGAAAAGGAAGAACAAATAAATCCCAAAGATAGTAGAAGGAAGGAAATAATAAAGATTAGAGTGGAAATAAATGAAATAGAGACTAAAAAAAACAATAGAAAAGATCAACAAAACTAAGAGCTGCTTCTTCGAAAGGATGAAAAAAATTGACAAAACTTTAGCTAGACTCACCAAGAGGAAGAGATGTGTCAAATAAGTAAGCTTAGAAATGAAAGAGAAGTTACAAAGACACCACAGAAATATAGAAAATCATAAGATACTCACTGTGAATAATTATATCCCAACTATTGTACAATACAGAAAAATGAATAAATTCATAGAAATACAGGATTTTTCAAACAATTAATAAACTCCTAGAAATATACAATCTTTATGATTCTTTATGAATCATGAAGAAATAGAAAGTCTGAATAGGCTGATTACTAGTAACGCAATTGAATCAATAATTAAAAACCTTCCAAAAACAAAAGTCCAGGACCACACAGCTTCATTGGTGAATTCCAGAAAACTTCTAAAGAAGATTTAATACCCATCCTTCTCAAACTCTTCCAAAAAACTGAAAAGGAGGAAATGCTTCCAAATTCATTTTACAAAGCCAGCATTACCCTGACACCAAAACCAGGCAATGAAACTACCAAAAAAAAAAAAAAAAAAAAAAAAAAGAAAGAAAGAAAGAAAAAGGAAAAGAATACTACAGGCCAATATCACTGGCGAACATAGATGCAAAAATCCTCAACAAAATATTAGCAAATTGAATTCAACAATGCATTAAAGGGATCATACATCATAAGCAAGGAGGATTTATTCCACAATGCAAGGATGATTTAACATCTACAAACCAATCATGATACATCATATTAACAAAATGAAGGATAAAAATCGTATCATCATCTCAATAGATACAGAAAAAGCATATGGCAAAATTCAACACCATTTATGATAAAAACTTCCAACGAAATGACGATAGAGGGAATATACCTCAACATAATAAAGGTGATATATGACAACTCACAGCAAACATACTCAACGGTGGAAAACTGAAAGCTTTTTCTCTAAAATCAGAAACAAGACAAGGATGCCCACTCTCTTTCAACATTTCATTCAATATTGTATTGGAAGCCCTAGCCATGACAATTAAGAAAAAGAAATAAAAAGCATCCAAATAGAAGGCACCTGGGTGACTCAGTCAGTGAAGCATCAGACTTCGGCTCAGGTCATAATCTCGTGGTTCATGAGTTTGAACTCCTTGTCAGGCTGTGCGCTGACATTTCAGAGCCTAGAGCCTCTTTTAGATTCTGTGTCTCCCTCTCTCTCTGCAAACCTCCCCTGCTCACACTCTGTCTCTCTTTCTCTCAAAAACAAATAAATATGTATAAAAAAAAGCATCCAAATAGGAAAGAAAGAAGTAAAACTGTCACTATTTGGAGATGACATCATTCTCTATGTAGAAAGGCCTAAAGACCCCACCAAATAACTCTTAGAACTAATAAATGAATTCAGTAAAGTTGTAGGATGCAAAATCGATATATGAAAATTGGTTGTGTTTCTATACACAAATAACAGAAATTTATCAGAAAGAGAAATTTAAAAAACCATTCCATTTACAATGGCATCAAAAGGAATAAAGTACCTAAGTATAGATTTAACCAAGGAGGTGGAATGCCTGAACACTGAAAACTATAAGACATTAATAAAAGAAATTGAAGATATAAATAAATGGAAAGATATTCCAAGCTCATAAATTGGAAGTATTAATATTTTTAACATGTCTGTATTACCAAAGCAATCTACAAATTTAATGTGATTCTATCAAAATTACAATGGCATTTTTTACAGAACTAGAACAAATAATTCTAAAATATGTATGGAACCAAAAAACACTCCAAAGAGCCAAAGCAATCTTGAGAAAGAAGAACAAAGCTGGAAGTATCGTGCTCCTTGATTTCAAATATACTACAAAGCTATAGTAATCAAAATAGTATGGTATTGGCATAAAGACAGACGCATAGATCAATGGAACAGAATACAGAGTTCAAAAATAAACCCACACATATATGGTCAATTAATCTATGACAAAGGAGGCAAAAATATACAGTGGGAAAGGACAGTCTCTTCAACAAATGGTGCTGGTAAAACTGGACATGCAAAATAATGAAACTGGACTGCTATCTTTCACCATACACAAAATAAATGCAAAATGGATTAAAGATTTAAAACCTGAATCATAAAAAAAGAAAATGCATGCAGTAAACTATTTGACATTACTCTTTGATCTGGCTTCTCAGACAAGAACAAAAGCGAAAAACCCAACTGGGACTACATCAAATTAAAAAGCTTCAGCACAGTGAAGGAAACCATCACTAAAATAAAAAGGCAACATTCTGAATGGGAGAAGATAATTGCAAATCATATATCAGATAAAGGGCTAATATCCAAAATATAAAAAGAGCTCAATAACAAAAAATAAAAGTCTGATTTAAAAATGGGCAAATAATTTGAATAGACATTTTTCCAAAGAAATATACACAGATGGCCAATAGGCACATGAAAAGATGTTCAATATCACTAATCATCAGGGCAATGAAAATCAAAATCACAATGAGATAGCACTTCAAACCTCGTAGAATGGCTATTATCAAAAACATAAGAAATAACAAGTATTGGAGAAGATGTGGAGAAAAGAGATCCCTTGTCCACTGCTGGTGGGAATGCAAACTGGTGCAGCCACTCTGGAAAACAGTACGTAGGTTCCTCAAAAAATTAAAAACAGAACTACCCTACAACCCAGCAATTGCACTACTAGGTATTTATCCAAAGAAAATAAAAATGTTAACTTGAGAAGATATATGTACCCTTACGTCTACTACAGCATTATTTACAATAGCCAAGATATGGGAACAGTCTAAGTGGCATTGATGGGCGAATGAATTAAAAAGTTAAGATATATAAACAATAGAATACTACTCATCCATAAAAAAAAGAAGGAAATCTCACCATTTGCAACAACATGGATGCACCTTGAGAGTATTATGCAAAGTGAAGTAAGTCAGACGGAGATAGACAAATAGCATATGATTTCATTTATACGCAGAATCTAAAAAACAAAACTCATAGATGTGGAGAATAGATTGGTAGTTATCAGAGGGAAAGGGTTTGCAGAGTGAGGGAAAAGGTTGAAAGGTCAATTGCATGGTGATAGACAGCAATTAGACTTACAGGGGTGATCACTTTGTAGTATATGCAACATCAAATAATTATTTGGTACACCTGAAACTAATATGAAGTTATATACCAATTTATCTCAATTTGAAAAAGATATGTAAAAAATATTATAAGACTATTTACTTTGACGCGTAGCTTGAAAAGCCACAGATACTGCTGAAACATTTCTAAGTGATACACCTGTGTGCTGGTTCTGATTTTATTGTAAATATTTCTGCTAAAAAATTAAAAAGCAAACAGTAGGCATTAGTGATTTGGTACCTGCCTTTCTTTGGTTATGTTTTTAAATATATCTAAGATGCAAAGAGAAAATTTGGCGAGACAAATATATATACTAATTTGATGTCCTTGCCATGAAATGCTGAAAAGAATACACCGGAATCAACACATCTTGATTCTGGACTAGAACAGACTACAACAGGAAGATTGTGTACATTACGGATTTGTAGTTAGAGGAGATAAGACAGATTAGAAGATAAGTTTTAAGTTCCCTTATAATTAAGGTTAATGCATCATTGTAACTTTAAAACAAAAGTAAATCTAAGAAATTTACTAAATCATTTTTTTAAAGTGGGAGTTTCATTTTTTCATGACTAAAAACCGATTATAGTTGTAAAATACTATGATACACAATCCCTATTAGGGAGAAACATGGTCCTACCCTTTAAAATATCTGTGGCTCTTTCCCAAAACAACTATCTGAATGATGTCTTTCAAACCGAGTAGTAGCAACCACAGAAGTCATGCCAGTCTGCATTTGCTTTGCTAAATTGATGATCTGAAGAATCGTGAAGGGATGATGATTCCATTAAGCTGTCAGCCCAAACTACAGTGCACACAGTGCTGTAAATTACCCATTTCTTCATTGTGCTCCTCTTATTTTCAAATATTGGAATGGAATCCAGTTAGGCTCAGGAGGGTCCCAGAAGAATATTCTCTGCCCTTGTTTCTCCAGCCTCCCTGCATCCTGAAACCTCACAATGACATAATACTTCAAATCTCACCTTGCAGGAGTCACAAGATCATATTGGTTGGTTCTATGCAGTTCAAACAACAGCTGCCTTTTAATATGTTGTTTTTCCTGATTCATGGTAACTTTAATATTATCACAAATATGCACCAACATTATTTCTTTCTAAACCAGAAAACCAGGTAAATACCCTGTCATGGCTAGAAAAAAAGGTAACATTTGGTTAGGAAGAGTGAGCTTTCCCATCAGTACAATACTCAGCCATTAAACAAAGCAGCAGGTGGATAATGACTGAGTTAACGGCTATAAAATGGTTTATATTAGAGAAATAATATCAACTGTTGAGCATTCACTATGTTCCATTCACATTGCTCATCTCATATCTTATAACCTCTGAGCTAGGTGAATGGTTTTCCCAGTTTTACAGGTGAGGAAACAAAAGCTTACAGAAGCCATGATATTGCCAGGAGTGGAACCAGGATTCCAATCCTGCTTCAAATTTTGACTCTAGAGTTAATTTTAGACTTTACACAGGAAGCTGTGTGTGACAATGGTCCAAACACACAGAGAAACCAAGCGTGGTCCACTATGAAGCTATGACATAGAGAAGAAGAAAATACTGTTTTTTCCGAAAGTTTGATATGTCTGTAAGGGTGTTAACACAGGCAATTTACCTAGCTTCCATTATGAAACGAAAGGAAAACTAAAGAGCATGGAAAGTTGGTACTCATTCAGGAATAACGATAATGAAGAACACCCTTAGAGCTCCCCACTAAAGGCCTTGCCTTTTTTTTTTTTTTTAAGTTTCCCTTCTGTGGTCCTACAGGCATGAAATTGAAAGGAGCAGACACCCCCATGGCAAAGAAACCCAAATTTCCTATCTGAATTCTCTAGAATGTCTCCTTTTTCATCCGTCTTATTTTTATTTTATTCTTTATTTCGTTCCAGTGCATTCTACATCAAGGAAATAGTTCCCAGCCTTCCTTTCAAGTCTCTTAAGTCTCACTGCCTTTATTCAACTTCTTCTCACTCTGTTCTACTATTTCTATGTTTACGATTCATCTTACTCTTTCTACTTTCTTCTGTAGCCGTAAACATTATGAATACCCCTGCTGCTGTTTCTGTGAATGTTATAAACCCTCTACCTACATCATCTTTATTTTTCTCGTTTTCTGTATGGCATAGCTAAAATAACCTCCATATTTACATAATAGATAACATCTATATAATCTCTTGTGTATATATTTGCCAAAAACATGCAAACATATATTTGTTAATTCATGAATTTATTTGTAATTGAGATTATAATGTTTATTCCAGAGTCCATATTAATTATATAAATTCTTTAACATTTAATTACACATATAGCAATGATTTTTTAAAGTATCATTAGAAAATGAACTTTTTTAATAGCAAATACACAAAAACCTCACATAATGGTGATAATTATGACTGATAACTTATAACTTTGATGATGATAATAAAGATGGCAATGATGATGATGACAAATCTATTAACTAAATATTACTACACTTATATACACCCAAAAAACCTATCCTCCTTACGTGATGGTAAAGAAACCTATACCCAAATGAGCCTGTGATGATGGCTGACTGTAGTCATGCCACTAATATTGCTTTTTGCACAATTCCTACTTAGTGATTTTGAATTCAACATATTTCCGAAGGCCTTGCCAGATGCCAATGAATACATAAAGAATACAAAAGAGGAAAAATAGAACAAGCACCTTAAAACATTATCAAGTATCAAAAGCTTTCTATTAACAACTTCTGGAAAGCTGAGAAGTAATTCACATTGCACTCTGCATCATAGATAATCTAGATTCATATTTACTTATATAACTGTTGTTGCCAGGCAGAGCTGGCTGTTATTACCATTTATTATTTATGGAGTACCAACAGGATTTTAAGACATTGTCCATACATACTGAGTCACACTCCGTCTAGATAGGACAAATGACATGAAGCATAAAAACCCACGAGTAGGTGGGAGCATTAAGTTCTTGCTCTTTCTTTGTTTGTTTCTAAGCTACTTTCCTGGATGACGGAGAACAAAAGCATCACTGTCCTTGATCAAAAAAGGAGAGTAGGAAAAAGAAGAAAACATAGCCTAAGTCAGGACATGTCAAAGAAATGGAAAAAAAATTGCTTTAATTCATCTATTATAATTCTAACTTTAGGAAGAATAAGAAAAGAATATTGTTCTCCTGAGTCTTAGGGAGAAAAAAGAAGTCTCAGAAATAAGTGTGACTGCACTAAGAAAAGAAATTGAGTAAGAGAAACTAAGATTTGCTTTGATGCTTAATCCACTGAATTTTATCAATGCTCTTTTTACTGTGAATTATGTAAGTGACATGTTAAAATACTTAATTCATATTCACTTGCCATTAACTTCATTAAATAGCTCTATTGGCCATTCTTAAGAATAAAGACAACTGATAATAATGACAGAATTGAGAAAGACATTTCATAGCCCATGCATCATTTTTTCAATATGAGAGGCAAAATAGGATCCAGGACTCTGGAGCTAAACTGTGTGGGTTTACATCCCGCTTTGTCACCTACTAGCTGTCTAACCTTAGGCAACTCAACTTATCTACCCTCCCTGTGTCTCAATTTCCTCATCTTTAAATGTGGATAATAATAGTATCTACCCCATAGTGTTGGTATAAAAAATAAATTAGCTAATAAACATAAACATTTAGAACAAGTCTTCCACGTATTAGGCGCTACCTAAGTATTTGCTGCTATTTGAAAATTATTTTGAAAAAACATGTGACCAATTATAACATTCATTTCTGGTTTTATGAATATTAAATAATATTTTATCTAATTAATAATATTAAACAATACTTTATAATTCATGATTTTAATTCATAAAATCATTAAAATAATATTTTAATATTCATAAAACCAGAAATGGAAAAAAAGTTCTTAATGTGAGGTATCAGTTAACAATGCTTCTGGTGGAAAGTAACAGAAAAATCCAGGAATGGTGCTTTAAGCTACAAAAACACTTTGTGTTTATTCTAAAAGAATTTCAGAAGCAGACGGTCTCAGATTTTGGTCAATGAGCCAAAAATATAACCCAGGACTCAGGCTCATTCCAGCTTTGCGTTCTGACCATGCTTAGCTGTCAGCTCTTCGTTGTCATGTTGGTTGCTCATGATTAGAATGGCTGCCACAGCTCCACACATCCAGACTAGATGTAGGGAATGGAGAACTGTCAACAAGTTCTGCACTCACATATGAACAGACACCCATCCCTTAAGAGGATTCAAGTTATTTGTCTTTTAAGCCACTAGCAGACTTCCCCTAACAGAAGTAACAGGCTCTCCAGCATCAATAATGAGAGGCCACAGAATGGCTTTTGTGTCAGTCCACTAACAAGGTCTGTTACTTGATAATCTATCAGAGGGCTACCTGGGCGGCTCAGTCGGTTAAGCATCTGACTCTTGGTTTCCATTCAGGTCATGGTCTCACGGGTGTGGGACTGATCTCCACCATAGCATTGAGCTCCTCACTGAGCGTGGAGTATGCTTAAGATTCTCATCTCTCTCTCTCATCTCCCCCTCTCTCTCTACCCCTCTCCTGCTCATTCTCTCTCTCTCTCTTCTCTCTCTCTCTCTCTCAAAAATAAATAAATAAGCTTTGAAAAAAATATATAATCTAGGGGTGCCTGGGTGACATAGCATCTGACTTCGGCTCAGGTCATGATCTGGCAGTTTGAATTAGAGCCCCGTGTGGGGCTCTTTGCTGACATCTCAGAACCTGAAGCCTGCTTGGGACTTTGTGTCTCCCCTTCTCTCTCACCCCCCTCGTGTTCTCTCTCTCTCTCTCAAAAATAAATAAACATTAAAAAAAAAAGATAATCTATCAAAACCAACAACAAATGTCAAACATATGGTGAGACACAAAGTATTCTGATTGAAGCTCAGAACAAGAAATCTGCTTATTTATATGTATTATTTAATATTTTTATAGAGGCCTTAGCTAATGGCCATAAGCAAAGGAAATCAAAGATAATCAACTGAAAAATTAGATTTGAAATGAAATAAAATTAAAATTCAATTCCTCTGTTCACTAGCAACATTCCAAGTATTCAATGGTCTCATACGTTAGTGGCTACCATGCTGGATGACACAGATAGAGAACACTTTCATCATCTCAGAAAGCTTGATTTGACATTGCTGTAGTAAAGTTGTCAGTATCTATCAGCCTTTAAAACCTGAATATTTGTTGAATGTACAATTACACTATTGAAAATGATCTATCCTACTAAAACATACAAGTGCATAAAAATGTCAGTATAAAACTGCAGTATTATTAGCAGTACTCAAAAACTGGAAATGATGTAAGTGCCCATCAACCGAGGGGGATTTAATAAACATAATATAACATCATGCATATGCTTGAAAGGATGACATAGATCTATGTATAATAATAAGGAAAAATGCTTATATATTGTTGAGTGACTCAAGCAAGTTACACATGTACAGTATGATCCCATTTTGGATTTTATTTATTTTTTTTTTGCTTTTATTTATTTTTGAGAACAGGAGAGACAAAGCATGAGTGGGGGAGGGTCAGAAAGAGAGAGGGAGACACAGAATCTGAAGCAGGCTCCAGGCTCTGAGCTGACAGCACAGAGCCCGACGCGGGGCTCGAACTCACAGACTGTGAGATCATGACCTGGGCTGAAGTCGGCCGCTTAACCAACTGAGCCACCCAGGTGCCCCTGGATTTTAAATTCTAGGTAAATTTGTACAAATTATATACATACATTTGCATATATATCAGGACCAGGATAGGGGGGAGTAAGTGAGGTGCCTAGAGCACAAAATGTAGGTGCTCACTCTCAATGCCTTTTTAACTGTATACACTAGATGCCTGTATCAGAGCCTTGGCTTTGATGTGAGCCTTGAAAAATCTTTGAGAAGAACCATACATGAGTAAAGGAGTATTTTCATTAGAATCTTTTTTACTTATATTTGAAAAAAATTTTTAAGGAAAATGTGACCTGAAACAAGTTGCTTAACAAGGCCTGTATCCAAGGGACCACTGGCTACCACACAGCAGTGTGCCCCTTACAGTACAGCAACACATTAGTATTTAAGCTGGCTTTCATGTTCACTTCCACATAATTTCTGAGAATTTTCATTTATTTTGTTAATTCTCTGACTCTTCGAACTGAGGAAATACTGTCAACATTAAGTATGAATAATCATACCGTTCTTCCATCTGTATTTTTAAATGTTCTCAGTGCTTATTAGTAATAGCTCTTCTCGGGTCAGTTTCTGCATAATTACCATGTAATCAACTGAGCAAAATTTTAATGACTCTTTAACAACACAGAAAGTGGTCAGTCATTTGCCAAACAATTACATTAGCTGAAGTCACTGGTCTATGTGCTAACGATACTCTGCTAACCATGGAATCTCTAACAAGAATATGAGTGACTCCAGTCTTTTTCATTTAGTCTATTTATCTTTACTTCTGGTCAATATTCATTCCCTTGTTGTTTCGTTTTTTCCAAGTTTTGAACTTTACATGATTATTTAAATGAGATTTGATAACCTTATTTTTTCAGGACAGCATATTTACTGTAGCCTATTACCTTTAGGAATTAAAGCTAACAATTGGCTTAGCTTTTTTTTTTTATTATGCATACTTTTCACAAAAGATAAAAGAGTAGGAAGTGTGCCCTATGTTTTATCCTGAAAATAAACTGACACAATCTTCTTGCTATTTATATATTATCTCCATATGGTGTGAAATATTTCCATTGTGTTTTGTTGCTCTTCAGAGACAGGACTAATAGTTTCCTTTTCTGTTTTAAAACATTCCAAACCCTCCCATAAAAAATCCAACCCATAATTCCACTATCCAGATGCACAATTATAAATTAGTAAATGACCGAAATAAATAACAAAACATTTCAAAATACAGATTACCTGGTTTTTATTTTTCCCAACTATAATTCTAAAGACAAATGCAGTGTCCCCAAATCCTCTGCTGTGATGCCAGCATGTCACTAGTCTGTTTATGGAAGAGTGAAACCTTTATCTAAGTCAGCCAGCTGTTTGGGCTCCATGATGCCAAACAATGGATTTGATCATTTTTTCCTAATTACTTGATTAACTTTGGTAACATGAAAATACTGATAGTTGCTTAGAAATTAAAGTTAAGATGATGTCAATTTATAATTTTAACCAAAGTCTCATTTCAATAGGATAGGTGCTTATTTGTTCCTTTAGAGAGTAAAAAAAAAAAAAAAAACTAAATTAATATTTTAATATGAAACAAACTGGTTCACATTTTTGGATTCACATCTGTTTGTAAATTTTATCTACATTCGCTCATTGAACAAAGAGTGAAATCACTTTTAAGGAAAAGAAATTAACTATTTTTAAATTAGTAGACCCATCCTATTTCAGTTATGTGGTAATAGCTCTTCTATTGGATACATTAAGTTGCATGAAAAAGAACATTAATTTGATTCCTAATATTGTTAATTAGCTTTGAAAAATATAAATCTTGTAAAGTCTTTTAGCAATGCATGTTTATGTCCATTATCGTAATTACATGGAAGCATCTGTCAATAATATCCATTGAGTATTTAAGATATTTCTCTCTGGACTCAGTTTACCTACTTATAAATTTTAAATATTAATGTCAAAAAAATCTCCGAGGTTCTAAAATTCCATAATTCCAAATTTTGAAATGGTCTAATAAAAATATCTTCTTGCTTCATGTAATTTGAGGTGCATAATTTTTATTCTTCAAAAATTTCTGCCTAATTACTGTATTTCTCTGTCACTCTTTCAAATTAACTACTTGTTACTACTATTATTTGAATTAGATGGGTTAATAAAATACCTTATTTGCAAAGGACAGAAACCTAGTAACACGTTAGTTTAAGCAAAAACAAAAATGATGGTTCATATATGGGGAGGATTCAAGGGCTTACTAGCTTTGCATAGAGCAAGCAGAATCCAAGTAGTCTAATGTCCTCAGGCATTTGTCTCTCTCCATGTCAAAGCTCTTTGGTTTGAGTTTATTTCCAGGCATATTTTTTATGTGTAGCATTAAAAATAACTACCATTAGCTTCATTTGTCGTTACATGCAATGAACTAGGGCAACCTCATTGTTGCAAAAGAGCACATTTTTCCTAATAGCTCTAAAGCCACGGGATGAACTCTGTTTGGCCTGGCTTGGGTCACGCAGCCACGTCTGAACTAATTCCGGTGGCCAACAGGATACGTATTCTCACTGGCCTGACCTAGAGCACACACCCCGCTCTGACATCAACTATTCTAATCACAATAGTCACTCTGATTGGTTCTGTGTGGACTCAGAGGGGAGGAATGATTCCCCCCAAAATGAGGTGCGGCGCATTTAAAGAGAAGGAACTTAGGGCAGGTAAGACCACAAGATGTCCGCTGTGCCAACTCCCAATAGCATTTCATCAACTCAAGTCCCTGAACAGCATACTCTACCGTCCAACCCGTTTGTGCAGCTGCCGTTAGTGCGGTTGAGTCCAAAATGTTTATTTTACGGCATTGACTTGATATTTTCCATAATCTAGTATCTTACATGCAGTGATGAAACATTTTTAAAAACAAGTATAAGATACATTCTATTATATAAATTCCTTTTATTAGTATTTTACATATTTTTCAACTTTTCTAGGTCTGTATTATCTAATTTATAATGTAATATGATAATGAATAGATCAGTAAACATTATTTACTTGTTCACTTTCCAAACTTGTAAGATTTGAGGCTCGGTAAATTTTCTACTCATCCTCAAATTCTTTTATTACTAATCTATTCATGGGGAAAAAATACAGTTCAGTATACTTGCTTTATAAAATCCACTTACAGCATCTACCTACTTACAATAAAATCCTTGTATTATCAATTAAGACCCTGATTTAAGATCCAAGATAGATGTATGATAGTCAACAGCCACTTTCTAACATGAAATTAGAAAGCTTATCACTTACAAAAAAATTAATTTTAGGCAACTGAACCTTTCAAGTTTCTTAAAATAAATACTTAAAATTGCCAATAATAAAAATAAATTTAGCACTTTAAGTTTTACTTGCATTTCCCTCAGTATTTTAATTGTGTATAATTGATCATCTTCATGATTTATCCAAAATATTTTTACTATCAGGTAATAAGTTCTTTAGAGAAATCTTCACATAAATGAACCTCCAGACAAGGTCTACAGTGATTGAAGTGAATAGTATCATTTCAGATGTGAACTGAGGATAGATTGGAGTCTAATATGACTCACAGAGCCAGATATTCTGCACCTCCAAATAGTTTTTTGTGTAATTAAGCACCACTGTATACCTTTAGGCTATTAGGGAACAAATTTATGAGGTGGGTCAGCATAAAAAACAAGTAACAATTTTTCTTCTTTCTTTCTTTTCTTAAGGAGCATGACATTTGTTTCTCCCAGCAATTTAACCAGGTAGGTGACTCTGGTTCTTAAGATAAATTATGTAAAGACATTCAATAAATCAATGGCTCTAATTTGAAACATTTGAAGTGCTGGATAAAAGCCAGCCACCTCCTTTTCATGGAACTGTAACACTTTTATAGAAGCAATGGTAATAGCCATCACTTGCCTTTAAATACATATATATTTACTATTTGGTTATAAAAATTGTAGGAAGACCTGGTCTGATGGTGGAGAAGGTTCTTAGGGCATTCTTATAAGAAAAAAGTCTTAACAAAAGTGTTCAGCTCCATTGCATTACGGAAAGCCTAATGAGAATAGAAGGTGGCCCTATCCCCTTCCCAAGAAACAAGAGGAGATTATTGCTGAAAGGGACCAAACTACCATTGGAATGGCCCTTAGAGCAAAGCCAAAGAACGGCCATGCTATGATTTACCCACCTTTCCCATTTTCGCCTTTGGTGAAATTTCCCTGGATGCCATATAGCCTGGCTGTAGTAGTATCCATGGCCGTAAGAACTGATCCGTGTAGCGAGGAGTAAGAAAGCACAGAAATGTTCCATTTTACAGACTGCGTAAACAGTATCTGACTCCAGTGGGCAGCAGCTCAGAGTATTACCTGGGAACCCATCCATGGTAAAAGGATGAAGGAGCAAATATGAGCTTAAGAGCTTAAACTTCTGATTTAAGCTGACCTAAGAGCTCTTTAAAAGGGTGCCTCTACCACTTGAAGGCTGAATGGCTGGGAAAAACTGTCTTATATTTTCATCACCCTCTTTCCTTATCCAGAAAGTGGACATAATAGTAGTATCTATAGTGTAGGGGTATTGTGAGTTCCTAGCACAAAACTAAGTGTGCACTCTAAAGAAGGAGTAAAATAGTGGCCCGGAGGACTAATGATGGTGTTGTGAAAGCTGACTGACAGAGAAGAAAAGCTGAATAAGGAAACAGAATGTCTCTTTACTTGAAGTCAGCCATACTGTCACAGCAGGCAAGGGATGGGCATCTGTCCACACCCACGCTGGGTGGCCTGTTGGCCAGTTGGCCATCTTTCTAAAAATGGAATGTGTAGTTGCAGCACAAGACACCATCAAACTGACTTCAAGAGTCCTCAAGTGAATCATAGATCAAAAAGTAAAATTAACTCTCTGATTTGAAAATAATTTCTCTAAATCACCTGGTCTGTTTTCCTTTCACTAGACAGAACTCAATTTAAACATCTCAAAAAATTGTAACATGACTTTAATTTCAAGTATCTGTAGAGAAATAATTTTCACAATCTCACCTGACAAACTATTTCAGCATCTCACAATCTTTATTTCAGAAAGATAAAACAAAGTTGACTGGATATATAATTTCTAATGCATAATGATATTCTGTCTCTAATGGATAATTCTTATTCTTTCTGAAGGGTTTATTTCCTTACCAATTTCTAGATCAGTACGTTTAATCCTTAATGAAAAAAATGTATAATATTATAAGTTAGAATTCCACATAAAAAGTCATATTTAGAGGATTCAGATGTGAAACCATGGGCATGAATTTCAGTTCCAACTTCTCATTACAGCTCATTTTGACTCATAAAAAGTAAACAGTCTCCTGTTCTTATTCCCCTCCAAAACATCCCATGTCTGCATTGCCCTTAGCTGTTCAGCACATTAGACTCACCCGTAGAACATTTAACAACTTCTGATGCTAGAGCCCCACCCCCAGACATTGAGTTAATTGGCCTGGGGTGTGACTTGTCATTAGTTTGGTCTTTAAAATTCTCAGGTGATTCTAGCAAAGTTGAGGGCCATTGCTCTCTGCGGAATTATGTATGCAAAGGCATGCAATGATCTTTTCTCTTTCTTTTGTCCTTTAGTTTCACAATTTAGTCATTTTAAGAAAGATTATAATATGAACATGACCTCCTTAATTAAGAATACTTCGATGATTGCGTAATGATTCTGTCTTTTCATCTGAGTGATTTAGAGAGGAATGATATAGTACACCTAGAGTTACCAGAAAATAGTCTCATAAATTCTATTTTTAAATTATTGAAGCTGTGTTCACCAGCTAATGAACTTTTTTTTTTTTACTATAAACCAAAGCAGACCCAAATTTCATAAAATTAAATAATGAGCATTTTTCACCTTCTATAGATAGAGATGGTCTCTCTTTCTACTAACATCACCACTAGTCTCCCAGGCACCCAAGCCTGACTCTTGCAGCTCTACCACAGTACCTTGTAGTGGGCTAAATAGAGCTCATTTTATTTTTAATTTACAAATAAAAACACCCTATTTGATGGTGGTTTGGATAATTTATGCCTCCTCCTGTTTTACAGTGACTTTTATCTGCAGTTCTGTTTGTGAACTCTGCCCCTGCTGAATCTGGAACTGTCGGGTTCCTGCTTCTCCATATTGTTCACCAAACTTTCATTCAATAAATATTTCTGAGGCACCTATATGTGATGTACACTATCGAAAACTGTGGACTTGTAGCATTGAGCAAGACAGGCCCGAATAGCCAGTTCTTTCATTGAGATTACTCTTCAGAAAGGGAGACAGAATAAAGGACAAATAAATTAACATGAAAATATATTCTGTGTAGTACAGAGCATATAATATATCACAATCTTATATTCCATATAACACACTTTGGGAAATTCTCATCTCTGTGTGTATCTAAATAAAGTTTCCCCTCCCTGGTTATCACAAACTCTAAAATGGCTTAGTTATTTTGTCCCAAGAAATCTTTCACTCCTCCTTGCCAACAAACTCCTATAGAATTAGGTCTAGCTTAAGTTTCCAGAATTTTTTATGTTGAAAGCTCATTCTGACTATGTTATCTTGAAGTTCAGGAGAGAAATGTTGAAAGGGGCCTGGCCATAACATTTCAAATGAACTCTTGCTTGGAATGCCTGATATGCTGATTATTTCCCTCTTGCTTCATTTACTATTAGCCTCGACTCTAAATTTTCTTCATATCCTAGTTCTTACACTGACAAAAAATGAGATTTTCTGCTCCTTCTATTAACCTGGATATTTTTTCTCTTCATTCAGCTCCTGAATTCAATTCGGTCAGTACCATTTTTATTCTATCCTTCTCGAGTTTTGTTGACAAGCCTGGTGGCTCCTCATTCTCAGGACTCAGCAAAATACATATGCTACTTCCAACTGTATTGCTATATTAATTACTCAACAAATGTTCAATGACCATCTACTGTGTTCTAGGGTCCATTTGATGCACAGAGGTTACAAAGATGAACAAGATATGGTTCATCTTCTATAGTTTACAGATGCTTAAAGCAATACAGGATAAGGTCTGTGGTCAGTTGGTTAAACACACACAAAAAAAACAATTAAAGTGGAGAATAATAACAAATAACTGAAGTGTATGGTTTTCACTTTAAACCCCTAAATATATACTCACTCACCAGACCTCAGATATAGGGTCAAGCTCTTTTCTTCCATTGCTTACTGAAATTTGGCATGGTCTTTCTTCCATAGCCATAACACATCATCTATTATTTCTAGTTTCAATTTGCTTAAATAGAGCAAGAATGTTACAACACTATAGAAGTATCTGAGTACCAAAACCATTTAGATTTTTGTGATTTTTTCCCTAGTATTTTACAGTTCTCTTGTTCATACCTATTCTGATAGCACTTGTTTTAGCTTTTCATTTTTATAGTCTTTCCAAAGTATTCAGATACATTTTCAAGAAACAACTCCTTCATTCCACACTGAATATTTCATCAGTTTTATGTTTAATTAAATTACACATTTTAAAATATCAAGTGTGATTAACATAATCAAGTTTGAGTGCAAACACAACTGACTCTTGGTAAGTGCACACCCCAGGGGAGGAAGGCAGAAACATGCAAACAAGAGAGGGAGACTGCCCAGCTGGGAGCATTTGGCCCACCTCTATCTATCTATCACTGTATTTCCTAGACAGAAAGGAATGCTCTGGTTAATCTGGCAAGTTGCTTAAGAGATCTACTCATATTATATTATTGCAATACAATATGAATGGCTTAATAAAGGCTTATGCAATATGTTATGTTATGTTAAAATGATCCTTCCCTGTGTGTTACCCAGCAAGAGTGTTGTTTTGGAATTAATTTCTTCTTGTCCCCACTGTCCTCCTCCTTATTCTTCTCCTCCTTCATCTTTTACCTTGATTATTTTAATTTAACGTAAAACAGTGAAAATACCTCTGCTACCCCTGCTCCCTAGGCACCAGCCTCCCTTCCCAGAGGCAATCAATATTATCTACCAGTTCCTTCCGTGATCTTGCCGAGTTTTTTAAATGAATATAAAAACACATCAAACACATAATCATATACATTCTTTCTTTATCCTTTTATAAAAATAAAAAATATTAGCATACTAGTTCTGCCATTTCTAGGATAAATTTTGAACTTTTCCTTCACCCTCTTGAGAGACTGAATTTTGGTCAAGCAGGTCAAGAACTTGTCAGATGCTCTGTATTTAGCTGACTAGGGCTCCCAGCAGAAGGCCAGATTATGTCCTTATTACTACTATATCTTGATTCTGTGCCAGTTTTGTAAAATATATCAAGACCACATCATCTATTTCTTTGCTAAGTTCAGCATCATTTTTTTCTTGTTTATTCATTTTTAAGGTATATATTTGGTGGATTTCCTTAGAGATATATCTTCCCGACATATAGTACTGGTATACCTTCCTTCCTATTTGATGTTTCTTTACTATTTATTTATTTGGTGCATGAGATCAACTATTTCATGAAAATATTTCCAACAAGTCTTGGTATTTCCCTTTAGCTTACATATGTGTATGCATGTTGCAATGTGTATTCATTTCATTTACAACCCCTGTGCTTTACGTTTGTTGTGGTATTCTAATTTTTAAGTAATACTTTCAGTCTCTTCTAATTATTTTCTCATGGGAGTCACTGAGAAGTTCCTTCAGTCTTATTTTTCTTTCCATGTCTTATCTGTTCTTCTCCAATGAAATCAGCATCATGGCCTTATCCTAACAGTTTGTTTTCCTCTCTCTACATTTTCAATGTAGAGCCCTCTTGAACAGGTCAGCTAACCTCTGGGAAAACACTTTTGTTGATCCCCATTTTGCAATATGCAAGTCACTCGAGCCAAGAGCCTGTCATTTCAGGATATTAAGTCATGGTCCAGGTATCTAAGTCCATTTCATGAACACTAACTGCATTATCAGTAATTCCCTTTCCACAGATTCCTCTATCTTTCCAATGTCCTACTCCAAAGAAAAAGAAACAATGGATACATGACTTATAGTTCACTGGTTTCCTGTCTAAAAGTTCATAGTCTCTAAAGATGTTTCCCTAATCTTTTGTTAGTGTCTTCTGTCTTTTCAAGAATGAACAAGATGCTAATTTGCCAGCTTTGTTAATTAACTCATTTCTTTATCCAACAGATATTTATTCAATGCCCAGGGACTGAGTTACCAAAAATTATTAAATTTTATAGAAATTTATTACTGTATGGCTGTAGTGTTTATAACTTAAGTTGGTAAATATTACATGAAAGTATATTACAAAAGATATAGGATCAGTGAGGAAGATATGACTAAATCTGGTGAGTAGAAAGTAGTGGAAGCAAGTAGGAAGGCTTTACAGAAGAGAAAATCTTGGATTTTAGAAATAAGTAGGAGTTTGTCAGGCATACAAGCGAGAAAAGTGCATATAGGCAGGTAGAAGATTGTGTGAAAAAGCATCGAGGTATGAATACACATGCAAAGCCCAAACTAAGGAAATATCAGTAGTAATGAATACGTGAATACAGAGTTGGGAGACACTTTAGTGTTAGAATTTATAGGATTGGCTGACCATTAGGATAGGAGAAATGAGAGAAAGGCAGGATTCCAGAATGGCCTAAGTCTGGTAATGGGTAGGACTGACAGATGGTGAAGTCTGAGATGAGGAAGTTGGGAGATGGGGAACAAGTTTGAGTATTAGACTTATGATAATGAACTCAATTCTTCACATACAGATTTTGAGGTAGCTCTAAGCTATTCAAGCAGAGGAGTCCTATAAGCTATGAGAACTATTAGTTTGAGTCCATAAGTGAAGACTGAATAAAACATAAGCATGGGAAATTGTTAAGGTCATAGGAGCAAAGTTTGATATGGACTGAAAAGTTAATTAGAGCTAAACAACTGGGGGGCGCCTGGGTGGCTCAGTCGGTTAAGCATCGGCTTCGGCTCAGGTCATGATCTCGTAGCCCATGAGTTCGAGCCCCATGTCGGGCTCTGTGCTGACAGTCCAGAGGCTGCAGCCTGTTTATGATTCTGTGTCTCCCTCTCTCTGCCTTTCCCCTGTTCATGCTCTGTCTCTCTCTCTGTCTCTCTCTCTCTCAAAAAAATAAACATTAAAAAAAGAAGTAAACAAATGGAGCATCTTGTCTTAAATACTCTTTCAAGTAAGAGGTAAAACTGTGAACAACTTTTTAATCCATTTGTCTGTCTTAACAGGCTAATAATAGAAAAATACATAGAAATAGAAAACATTAGTAATAGAAATAGAATAGTAATATAGTAATAGAAAAACAATAGAACTCCAGAGGAAGATGGCAGAGTAAAAGAACCCTAAACTCACCTCGCCCCAAAAACACAACTAGATAACACTTGCACCAGAGCAATTAACCCAGAATAGGACCCAATGATTGATCAAGCAAGCTCCACAGCTAAATGTAGAGAAGAGGCCACATTGAAGATGGTAGGAAGGATGAAGCCTTGGTGGGAACCTAAACCCTGTGGGTTTGACCACTGGAAGAAGGGAGCTGTGGGCACAGAGCTGGGTGAGAAACAAACTATCACACCGGGGAGACCGCAAAGTGGGGCAAAATACATTTGGTTTTGAAAATCAGAGAGGTTGTTCACCAGTGCTTAAAACTTAATGGGACTTTCAAAATCTGCATACTCTGCTCTGAGAGGGCCCAGGGGGCAACAGGAAGCTGAGTCCCTGTCCTTAAAGAGACAGACAGAAAACAGCCCACAGAGACCAGTTTAAAAGCAGCAGTTTGAAAGACGCCAGTGGGTTACAGGAGAAAGAGTTAGTTACTAATCTCAGAGTTCGAGGGATTTCTCCAGAAACAAAGGAACTGGCAGGCACAATTTTCCTCCCCAAGCCCTCATTATAAACACACAGCACTTGCAGGAAATGGTGCAGCGCTTGCACTCACTCACTCACAATCTAACTTCCTTTCCCTGCCAACCTCCTACCCCACCCACACCCCCATGAGCCAGATTTGCCTCAATCTCAGTGCTATGGAACCCCTTACCAAAACATTGTGCAAACCTTGCCACCACTATGACTCTTACCTCCTGCAGAGAACACATACACCTTATCACAACTGCACATCCTGCCAGCATGAGCTCTGCAGAGCAGACCCTGCCAGCCTGGTCTCTACAGCAGCTGTGTGTCCCAGTGGAGGAACACCACAGCCATCCAGTTAAAAGTGCACCTCTTGCTCACTACTTTCCTGAGCAAGAGACATGGCTGACTTTCCTGGCACAGAGATACAGAGAGTTAGGCAAAATGAGGAGACAAAAGAATATGTCACAAACGAAAGAAAGAACAGGACAAAACCACAGCAAGAGACCTAAGTGAAACTGATATAACTAATATGCCTAGTAGAGTATTTAAAATGATGATCATGAAGATACGTGCTGGACTTGAGAAAAGCATGGAGGACATCAGTGAGACGCTCAAAATGGAGATGAAAAAGAACCATTCAGAGACGAAGAACACAATAAATGCAATTAATAATATACTTAGTGGAATAAATAGTAGGCTGGAAAAAGCAGAGGAATGAAATAATGAACTAGAAGTCATAGTATGGAAAGTGATCAAACTGAACAAGTGAAAAAAAAAAGAATTATGCAAGAGAAAAATACACTTGGGAAACTCAACGACACCATAAAATGTAATCACATTCTCTTTATGAGGATCCCAGAAGAAGAAGAGACAGAAAGGGAGTAAAAAAATTATTGGAAGGAATAAGAACTGACAACTTCTATACCTTGGGAAGGAAATAGATAACCAGATTGAGGAGGCATAGAGATGCCCCAACAAAATCAACAAAAGGAAGTCCATACCAAGACACAGAGTAATCAAAATGACAAGTAGTGTTAAAAAAAATTTTAAAGCATCAAGAGAAAAGAAGACAGTTTACCAAGGGAAACCCCATAAGACTATTGGTAGGTTTTCAGCAGAAACTTTGCAGGCCAGAAGGGAGTGGCATGATATATTCAAAGTGCTGAAAGGAAAAATTCTGCAGCTAAGAATACACCACAGGACTGTCATTCAGGAGAGAAGGAGACAAAAACTAAAGGAGTTCTTGACTAGTAAACCAATCCTTCAAGACATATTAAAGGGGACTGTTTGAGTGGAAAGGAAAGACCAAAAGTGAGAGTGACACAAAAGCAGTAAACACAAGTACTTATGTAAAAAAAATCAGTCAAGGAATTCACAAAATAAAAATATGTAAAACATGACTCCAAATACATAAAATGTGTTAGGGGGGGAGAGAAGTAGAGAATCTGTTCGAACTTAAGCAACTATCAACTTAATATAGACTACTATATGCAGAAGTATGTTATATATAAACCTAATGGTAACCACAAATCGAAAGTTGCTAATAGATATGTAAAAATAAAGAGAAAGGAATCCAAGTATATCACTAAAGAAAAACAGTAAACCATGAAAGAGAGATAAGAAACGATCAGAGAAAAACTACAGAAACAACCACAAAGCAAGTAACAAACTGGCAATAAATAGCTATCAATAAGTAGCTATCAATAATTACCATGGGGGCACCTGGGTGACTATGTCAGTTAAGCATCCGACTTTGGCTCAGGTCATGATCTCGCAGTTTGTGGGTTTGAGCCCGATGTCAGGCTCTGTGCTGACAGCTCAGAACCTGGAGCCTGCTTCAGATTTTGTTTCCCTCTCTCTCTGTCCTTCCCCTACTCGTGCTCTGTCTCTCTCTCTCAAAAATAAATAAATACTAAAAAAACCTTTTTTACATAATTACTTTGAATGTAAATGGACTAAATGCTCCTCCAATCAAAAGACATACAGTGACAGAATGGATCAAAAAACAAAACACATACATATACTGCCTATAAGAGACTCATTGCAGACCAAAAGTCTCCTGCAGATTGGAGATCTGGGGATGGACAAACTCTTATCATATAAATGGACGTCAAAAGAAAGTCAGAGTAGCAATACTTATCTCGGGCAAAATGGACTTTAAAACATGGACTGTAACAAGAGACAAAGGACACTATATAATTATAAAGAGGACACTCTAACAAGAAGATGTAACAATTGTAAATTTTTATGCATCCAACATGGGAGCACCCAAATACATAAAACACTTAGTAACAAACATAAAGGAACCAATCGATAATAATACAGTAATAGTAGGGGACTTTAATACCCCACGTACATCGATGAACATATCATCCAAACAGAAAACCAACAAGGAAACGATGCCTTTGAATGACACACTGGACCGAATGGATTTAACAAATATATTTGGAACATTCCATCCTAAAAAACAGCAGAATATACATTCTTTTCAAGTCCACATGGAACATTCTCCAGAATAGGTCACGTACTAGGTCACAAAAGAAGCCTCAACAAATTCAAGAAGATCCAAGTCATATCATGTATCTTTTCTGACCAAAACGCTCTGAAACCAGAAGTCAATCACAAGGAAGAATCTGGAAAGACCACAAATACAAGAGGTTTAATAACATGCCAATAAACAATGAATGAATCAACCAGGAAATAAAAGAAGAGATAAAAAAGTACATGGAAACAAATGAAAATGAAAGCACAATGGTCCAGACCCTTTGGGATGCAGCAACAGCAGTTCTGCAAGAGAAGTTTGTAGCAATACAGACCTACCTCAGGAAGCAAGAAAAATCTCAAATAAACAGCCTAACCTTACATCTGAAAGAACTAGAAAAAGAACAACAAATGAAGCCTAAAGTCAGTAGAAGGAAGGCAATAATAAAGATTAGAGCATAAATAAGATATAGAAACTAAAACACACACACACACACACACACACACACACACACACCAAAACAGAACAATAGAACATATCAATGAAATCAGGAGCTGATTCTTTGAAAAGTTCAACAAAATTGATAAACTTCTAGCAAGATTTATTTCAAAAAAAAATAGGAGAGAGAGAGAAAGAGCTGAAACAATATCACAAATGAAAGAGGAGAAATACCAACATCACAGAAATACAAACAATTATAATATAATGAAAAACTATATGCCAACAAACTGGAATAACTTAGAAGAAATGGATAAATTCTTAGGAACATAACCTACCAATACCGAAGTAGGAAGAAATAGAAAATTTGAACAGACTGATTACCAGCAAGGAGAATGAATGAGTAATCAAAAAGTCCTAACCAACAAAAGTCCAGGGCTAAATGACTTCACAGGTAAAATCTACCAAATATTTAAAGAAGAGTTAATACCTATTCTTCTCAAACTATTCCAAAAATAGAAGGAAAAACTTCTTTGGCCAGTATATGGCCAAAACTGGAGACAGCACAAAAAAGAGAACTACGGGTCAATATTTCTAATGAACATAGATGCAATACTCCTCGACAAAATACTAGCAAACTGAAGTCAACAATATATTAAAAAAAATCATTCACCACAATTAACTGGATTTACTCCCAGGATGCACAGGTGGTTCAATATTTGCAAATCAATCAATGTGATACATCACATCGATAACAGAAAGGATAAAAACCATACGCTCATTTCAATAGATGCAGAAAAAGCATTTGATAAAGTACAACATCCATTCATTACAAAAGCCCTCAACAAGGTAGGCTTAGTAGGAATATACTTCAACATAATAAAGGCCATATATATAAACACACAGCAAATTTCATACTCAATGGGAAAAAACTAAGAGCTTTCCCCCTAAAGTTAAGAATAAGATGAGGATGTCCAGTCTCACCACTTTTATTCAACATAGTACTGGAAGTCCAAACCACAGTCATCAGACAACAAAAAGAAATAAAAGGCATCTAAATCATCAAGGAAGAGGTCAAATTTTCACTATTTGCAGATGACACGACCCTACATATAGAAAACATAAAAGACTCCCCTAAAACTATTACAACTGAGAAATGAATTCAGTGAAGTTACTGAAGATAAAATCAATGTGCCAGAAATCTGTTGCATTTGTATATATTAATAATGAAGCAGCAGAAAGAGAAATTAAGAAAACAATCCCATTTACAATTGCACCAAAAAGAATAAAATATCTAGGAATAAATTAAATCAACAGGTGAAAGACCTGTACGCTGAAAACTGTGAATCATTAATGAATATAAAAAAAATTGATGAAAGAAATTGAAGATGACACACACACACAACTGGAAAGAAATCCCATGCTCATGGGTTGGAAGAACAAATATTGTTAAAATGTCTATACTATCCAAAGCAATCTACACATTTAACGCAATCCCTATCTAAGTGCAAACTGTATTTTTTCACAGAACTAGAACAAACAATCCTAAAATTTATATGAAAGACCCCAAATAGCCACAGCAATCTTGAAAAAGAAAAGCAAAGCTGGAGGTATCACAATACCAGATTTCAACTTCTATTACAAAGCTGTAGTAATTGAAACAGTATGCTACTGGCACAAAAACAGACACATAGATCAATAGAACAGAATAGAAAACCCAGAAATAAAACCACAATTACAAGGTCAATTAATTTTCGATAAAGCAGGAAAGAAAAGACAGTCTTCAACAAATGGTGTTGGTAAAACTGGAGAGCAACATGCAAAACGATGAAACTGGACAACTTTCTTTTTTCTTTTTTTCTTTTTTTTTTTTTTTTTTTGAGAGAAAGAACATGAGTGGGGAGAGGGGCAGAGGAGAGAGAAAGAGAATCTTAAGCAGGCTCCATACTCAACACAAAGCCTGATACGGGGCTCAATCCCACAAGTCTGAGATCATGACCTGAACTGAAACCAAGAGTCAGACATTCAACTGACTGAGCCATCCAAGCACCCTGGACCACTTTATTACACATATCCAAAAATAAACTCAAAATTGATTAAAAACCTAACTGTAAGACCAAAACTATACAAATTCTAGAAGAGAACACAGGGAGTAATGTCTCTGACATTGGCCATAGCAACATTTTCTCTAGATATATCTCCTGAGGCAAGGGAAATAAAAGCAAAAACAAACTATTAAGTCTACTTCAAAACAAAACAAAACAAAACAAAAAACAACTTCTATACATCAAAGGAAACAGTCAACAAAACTAAAAGACAACCTATGGAATGGGAGAAGATATTTCCATATGACATATCCAATAAAGGGTTAGTATTCAAAATCTATAAAGAACTTCTAAAACTTAACACCCAAAAAACAAATAATCCAATTAAAAATGGGCAGAAGACATGAACGGACATTTCTCCATAGAAGACATACAGATGGCCAACAAACATAAGAAAAGATGTCGACATCATTCATTATCAGGGAAATGCAAATTAGAACTACAATGAGATATCACCTCATACCTGTCAGTATGGCAAAAATCAAAAACACAAGAAACAAGTGTTGGTGAGGATGTGGAGAAAAGGAACCCTCATGCAGTTAGTGGGAATGCAAACTGGTGCAGCCACATGGAAAATGGTATGAAGATTCCTCAAAACATTAAAAATAGAACTATCCCACAACCCATCAACTGCACTACTGAGCATTTACCCAAAGAATACAAAAACACTATTCAAAGGGATACATGCACCCCTATGTTTATAGCAGCATTATTTACAATAGCTAAAATATGGAAGCACCCCAAGTGTCCATTGATAGATGGATGCATAAAGAAAAGGTGAAATATATATTATTTATATAAATATAAATATATAATAATATAATAAATAATATAATAAAATAATATTCAGCCATAAAAACGAATGAAATCTTGCCATCTGCAAGATTTGCAATCTTGCCATTTGACATGGGTTAAGCTAGAGAGTATAATGCTAAGCGAGATAAGTCACAGAAAGACAAATACCATATGATTTCACTCATATATGGAATTTAAGAAATAAAAATGAGCAAAGGAAAAAAAAGAGAGAGAAACAAACCAAGAAACATACCCTTAACTATAGAGGACAAATTGATGGTTACCAGGAGGGTAGGCAGGTGGGGAAATAGGAGACACAGGTGATGAGGATTAATAAGTGCACTTGTGATGAGCACTGGGTTATGTACGGAATAGTCGAGTCACTGCATTGTACACCTAAAACTAATAGGACACTGTATGTCCGCTATATTGGAATTAAAACTTTAAAAATGTAAAAAACAATATAAAGAGTAAGATAAAATAGTAGTAGAAAAAATACGATATATAATATAAAAATAAAATATAATACAATATAATGTTGTCCTTAGGGCCAACGACACCAGCCCCAGCACAGTTTGCTATTTATGATCTTAGTTCCGAATCATTCTTTTCAACCTTTTTTTGGCAATATCATACCAGATCCTCCCTGAAAATTAGACAAAGACTAAAATCAGCAAGCCATTCAGGGTGCCTGGGTGGCTCAGCCAGTTAAGCGTCCAACTCTTGATTTCGGCTCAGGCCATGATCTCATGGTTTGTGAGTTTGAGCCTTGCCTGGGTCTCTGTGCCGACAGGATGGAGACTGCTTGGGATTCTGTCTCCCTCTCTCTCTGCCCCTCCCCCACTCACTCTTTCTCTCTCAAAATAAATAAAAATAAACTTTTTTTAAAAATCCGTAAGTCACTTCAGATACCCAGTTGAATTGACCAAATCTTTGTACCCATTTACAATTTAACTTCCAATTACTGCTATGGTGATGACCTAGCAATTTGGTACTTTGGGATATTTATGAATGACAAAGAAATAATGGACCAAATGATTCATTATTGCTACTATCAGATAATTCAATTAGCCCTGTAATTTGGTTGCAAAAGTTACTGAGTTTTTAGCATTTTAAGTTTCTCAATGAATTCAATATAAATGGAGACTTACTGTGTCCGCAATGTCACTCTGTTGGTTGGGAGTAGTATCATTGTCCTTTCAAACATCTTATCACAGCTATAAAGTGGCTTAATTCATAAAGATGAAAAAAAAAGCAAGATATTCTGAAAATTCCAACAAAGAAAAATCACCTGTGAGAGAAGGAATTCAGGCAAAGTAGAATTACAAAATACTGTGTTGAAAGTAAATAGGTCTGTTTCACAAGGGAAGCATACCCACAGAGGAGAAACTGGGCTGAATGAATTTTCATTTCGTTCAGTTCATGCTCTATAGGAAAATTGCCAGGGATGTGACAGAAAGCTAAACTTTCAGATTTCTTTCACTTCCCTGCCGTTTGCAAGGACAAACCAGATCCGCTGAATTTTTTGGCCTAACGTCATTTCTACCCCCATGTTCCCATGGCCACTTATAGAATGGAAACTGAATGCATTCTTTTTTTTAATGTAAGCTTTTAAAATTTTTTAAGTGTACTTATTTATTTTGAGAGAGAGAACAGCGGAGGGGCAGAGAGAGGGGAGGGAGAGAATTCAAAGCAAGCTCTGCACTGTCAGCACAGAGCACAATGCAGGGCTCAAACTCACAAAGTGTGAGATAATGACCTCACACCAAAATCAAGAGTTGGATGCTCAACCAACTGAGCCATCCAGGCACCCTGGAAACTGAAGACATTCTAATTCAAATTACATGAGGGCTGCAAGTTTGTTTAATTTAAAATTGTATCCAGTACCTAGGTCAACTCCTGGTGCATGTAGGTGGTCAAATATTTGTTAAATTAAACAAATGCATTAAAAAATATCTATGCCCATCTTGATAACTGTCACAGACTTTATTACAAAAAGTACTTTCCCATGTCTCCTTTGCAAGTGTACAATGGAATCCCAGGGGAACTAAAAGATCTTGAATCGTTGTAGCAATAGCTATTAGTTAGATGATCACTTATTCCTCTAGTCTAACCTACGAAGAGGCCCCCATGATGCCTTCATATTCTTAGGAATTTTAAGGAGAAAAAAACATATAAATATGTAGATCTAACAGATTTGTGTTTGTGTTGTAAAAATCTTTATTTAACACACTAGTAACAATAATAGTAAAACCAACCATAACTTTCAAGTTCTGCTTCAATATACTCATTTTTTAAGTGGCTAATAAACTCTGGGTAAGGGAGAATGCAGACCTAGTCTCTATTGCCTCACATAATATCAGTCAATTATTGGCATCTCTATTCCATTTATCTTTATGATCCAGGACAGAGATCATGTTTCTATTACATACCAATCTTTTCTCCTACTTTGTTCTTCATTGTACTCTCTCCATCTTAGAGATCAATTATTTATTACCTGCTCTATGTTAAGTATTGGAAACACAAAGGTATATAATATTTAGACTCCACTCTCAAATAGTTTATTAACCTGTAGAGTAAATCAACGGTTATTGAAAATTGTACTGTATTGCATGTAGAAAAGGCAGATAACTCTTCCCAAAAGAGGTAGCAACATGGATTGAATCTTGAATGACAACTAGAAGTGAACCAAGGAGGTAATATGTGCAAAGTAGCATGAAATTGAGGAAAACCATAATACACCCAAGAAGTAAGTAGGCTTAAATTTAAAGATGAACATAGACACTGTGAGATGAGGTCATCAGACAAGACAGAGGTAGGCAGGACTAGATAAGATCACTAAGGTTCTATGCCATCCTAAGGAGTTTGACTTTAACCTGCACCCTCTACATAGCCACTGAAACATTTAGTTAGAATAGCATTCCCAAATAGAAAAAGGTTCTCTGATAACCCAATTAAAAATATACTGAAGGCAGAACAAGAATTTAGGCAGAAACATAGTTTATGGGAAACTGCTATAGAGCTTTAGAAAAGAAATGACATCTGAACTATGGTATTGACAGAAGGGAAGCTTAGTTCAAAGCACTCTAACCAGTTGGGAGGAGATTACCACAATCATCTGGGGAAGAAATGATGTTGTCTTAAAACAGGGATGGGACAGTAGAGATGGAAAAAAAAAGGAGATGAAGAAATTTTCTCTCTCTCAATTTCTACACAACATGTGTAGAATATATGAGTGAAACCTGTGACTTTCTTGTTCCATAGACTGGATAAAAATCGCCTAATGCTGTTTTCATTTTTAGTCATTTGAGGTTAAGATATAAACATAAGTACATTTTAAACACACCTTTAACCAACTCCAACCTGGAAGTAAATTCTAAAAGCATTTAATAATCAGTCAGAACCCTAGTGACGTGGCTTCTTAAATGGATGAAAGCAGTTGGTAGAAGAAAGAGCCGAAAGAGTGATCCTGTTAGAATGTAAATTAGTCATCTCACTCCTAGTCAAAATCCTTCAATGTCTTTCCATCTTGCTCTGAGTAAAAGTCAGTCCTTTACTGACTTTTTACTAACAAACAGGGCCCTTACAAGGGAAGGCATGTGACTCCCTGACTTCAGTTCTTCAAGTCCTACTACCCTTTCCCCTCCCTCATTTTGGGGTACCTATGTAGGACTTCTTGCTGTTCCTCAAAGTCTGCAAGCATCCTTGTTACTCTCGTTTCCCAGTTATCCTCCTGACCTTCTCCCTCACCTCCTTCATGTCTTTTCCTTACCTTATCACTTTTTTAAGATTTATTATTTTTACTTTTTATTTTAATTTTATTTTTTAAATTTAAATCCAAGTCAGTTAACATACAGTGTCGTCTTGGTTTCAGGAGTAGAACCCAGTGATTCATCACTTACATATGACACTCAGTGCTCATCCCAACAAGTGCCCTCCTTAATGCCCATCACTCACTTAGCCTATCCCCCACCCACCTCCCTTCCAGCAACCCTCAGTTTGTTCTCTGTATTTAAGAGTCTCTTAGGGTTTGCCTCCCTCTCTGTTTTTATCTTATTTTCCCTTCCCTTCACCAAGTTCATCTGTTATGTTTCAACAATAGCCAATTATGGAAAGAATCCAAATGTCCACCAACTGATGAATGGATAAAGAAGATGTAGTATACACACACACACACACACACACACACACACACACACAATGGAATACTGCTGGGCAATCAAAAAGAATGAAAACTTGCCATTTCAACAACGTGGATGGAACTAGAGTGTATTATGCTAAGCGAAATAAGTCAGTCAGAGAAAGACAAATATCATGACTTCACTCATATGTGAAATTTAAGAAACCTTATCACATTTTTTTAAAAATAAAATATCTCTCTCACTCAGCATTCTTTGGCCAATTTATATTTTCCCATAACACTTATTACAATCCAATAACCTTTATATTTTATTTATCACGTTTAATATCTATCTCCTACTTTCCCACAACTAGAAAGTAAGTTCCAAGAGCGCAGGGACGTTTAATGTTCTTCTGTATCTTTGGGGCCTAGAACACTGGTAGAAAGCAAATGAATAAACTGCTGGTTCAGTATGACTGTCAATCATGGCGTTTCTTTCAAAGACCTAATGCATTGAACAGCAAAATCATGACCATGGAAAGAACTCTGCAGTTAGTTATTGTCTTTTCCATCAGGAGGCTACTATCAAAGTCAGTTATAGTCTGAACTGTTTTCATGAACATGGAACTTTATATAAGGCATGATAAAAAGAACTTGGTTCATAATAAATTTATAACCAGTCTTTACCTGACAGTGACTATAAAGCTGTATTTTTTTTATTTTTTTAACGTTTATTTATTTTTGAGAGACATAGAGTGCGCAAGGGAAGGACAGAGAGAGAGGGAGACACAGAATCCGAAACAGGCTCCAGGCTCTGAGCTGTCAGCACAGAGCCCGACGCGGGGCTCAAACTCACAGACCGTGAGATCATGACCTGAGCCGAAGTCGGCCGCTTAACCAACTGAGCCACCCAGGCGCCCCTATAAAGCTGTATTAAAATCTTTAGCATAGTATAGAAGCTGTGCTTTATTATTCACAACTGCAGCTTCTATTCCACTTAGTAACAACAAAATGCTCATTGTTCATTACCATTGAGAAAGCTTTTTGTTGAGAGTAATTCCACTTCCTTCAGCTTTGTGGTTAGACATCTTAAGGACCTCACTTGAAAGTGACCATATCAGCAGAAGCAATCATCACAATTAACAAAACTAAATTAGTGGGTGATGCATCCAAAGACCCTTTTTA
This sequence comes from Paguma larvata, assembly GCA_030068075.1. Classification (NCBI taxonomy): domain Eukaryota; kingdom Metazoa; phylum Chordata; class Mammalia; order Carnivora; family Viverridae; genus Paguma; species Paguma larvata. The sequence continues at coordinate 80,511,616 of CM057828.1, read as the reverse complement.
AATGGTCTTAATTTTTGGAAGTTTTTTTGCTATTTAATTTTATAAAACATAAATCATTTGTAGGAAAAATCAATTAATATAGACAAAGAATTAAAAGAATAAGTTTGCCTTCATTCTTCTCCCCAATTCTATCCTCCTCCCCAGAAGTACAAATATTAGTGGGTGGTACATATTTTTCTATGCTGTTCCTATGTATTTACACAAATATACACACCCAGACCTTTAGTTTTGAAAGATACACACACACACACACACACACATATACATATACACACATAATTTTTTTGGAAAGTGCTTTCTTTATACAGCAGTATGTTTTGAACTTTTTTCCACATCAGTACATACTGAGTTCAGCAATTGTATGTCTAGATTTATCCTATTTTCTTAGATTAATTGTTGATAGTGTCCTCTTTCACCATCAAAAGTAGCCAAGTTTGAACAATGAATTATGTTGTACCCTAATATAAAGCTACCTGATTAATGTATTCGTGGTAGTGTATAAAACTGTAATTTTGTCATCATTACCCTATAAATTAACATTGAGAAATCACCCTATTCAGTTTTATGAATAGGCTGTAGCGAATATGCACATACATATTCTTTGTGCATGTGTATGTATATTTGGATAAATTCCTGAAGTCCAATTGTGATGTTAAAGGGTATATACATTTACAATTTTTATATACATACATATAAATTTTATCTTGACAATACTGTCAAATTGTTTTCTAAAAAGCTATACCATTTGCTACCTCCATCAACAACATCTATGTTCCCATACCCTTTACCAACCAACTCTGGATACTATACATGTCTTTTGCCAATTCAATGGGCAAAATATCATATCTCATTCTTATTTGAATTTATGTTTCACTGATTACAATTAAGTTAAATTGTTTTTCATATTATTTCATATCTTTTTCAATTTTTGAATGAGCTTTCTTTTCTCTTGTACTTTGTACATATTCTTTTATATTAAATGTAATATGTAAATTATAAATATTTTCTCACAGTATTTCACCTAGTACCCAATAGGAAAAAAACAAATGTGCCAATTTCAAAGCTATACCCACCAAAATTTTTATTCTACAAAAGTGATTAAAATACATGTAACTCAAAGCCTACTTTCAAACTTTCTTATCTTCCAACATTAAAATTATGTATATAATATGTAATATATATAATATATAAGTATATAATATGTAATATACATAATATATATGTAATATATAAAGGTATATTACATATTATATAATATATGTGTATTATATATTTTTCTATTATTATATGTTATTATTATATATATCCCAATGACACATAAGTATTATAAACTAAAGACAAGTATGGTCTGCTTACTAAATATGTTGTGAATTCTTTTAATTGTATATATCATTTCTCCAAATTTTACATTGTTTATTTTTTCAATAACAAGTATTTTATTTGCAATTTTGAGTTCAACAAATAAATATGTATTGAATATAAATTACTTTAGTTCTTACACATAAAATCTCATCTCTTTAGAGGAAGCAAAACTTAACCATATTCTTTTGCATTTTTCATACTTTGACTACATCTCCTAATTTTATCTTCAACAAGTTTCATCAAGGTTGAGTTAACTTTCATCTCAAGGTCAAAATGGATTGCAGTGTCTGTCATCCTAGCATGGAAATGACACCTGAAAAGTTATTCATATAATTTTTTTCAATAATTTATGAAGAAATGAAGATAACAGGATTCCTCACCTGGAGAAAATGTTTAATGGTTTCCAGAGGTACAGAGAACAACAATTTATATATATGTCTATCATAGTATATTAATACATATATTATATTTACATATATAGATATGTTATATGCATATATATATATGTAAACACTCTATTCAATATTCTGGAGGCAAAAGATTTCCCTGAAACACTTTCTCAAATGAATACATGCTATTTGCCACAGTTAGTTATCAAATAATCTTTCTCTTTTGTTTGTATGAAAAAGCCATTTAGTGGGGAAGTGTTATCTTTTTACTGAATAAATGCAGAGTTCATTAATTAACAAAAATTAAATATAAAAATAGAAATTAACACCAGGAATTCTGATAAATAATATGACATTCATCCTTTAGATATAATAGGTCTTTGTGTTTTATCAAAACCTCATTACAACTAACAACAGGCATTAAAGTTGGATCTCAGCATTTTCATTACAACTTGACTTATGTCTAACAAGGCCTCATCATTTCCCCACCTTTTAACAGGTGACAAAAAGGGCAAATCTGGGCTGTTCAAAAAATACCATAGAACAGTAACTGGAAATAACTGATCTCTCCCTATTTAGTATCAACTTAATAAACTATGGTAAATTAGCTGAACTGAAACTTTCAGGCTTGGCCAATTTACCTATCTATCCATCTATCTATCTATCTATATACATAAACGTACATACACATGTACCAACATATTCTTAAACAAGACATCTAAATTATTAGATAAATATTCCTTTTATAATAACTCCACATCTCTGTCCATTTTGCATACAGATCACCTCCATTAATTTATAACTTCTTCATAGTCTTGAGACTCTCCCCAGGGGTTCACTAATGACAGTCCAGGTGTGAGGAATAAAACTTGGTTTCCCTGCTATCGGACTCTATGGAGTTGTTATAATTCCCTCAGCTTGGATTCAAGTTGTCATTGTTATATGAGATGAGACTGGAAAGGCAATATATTGCTGTCTCTTTCCTCTGAGGATTTCAAAGCATTGTGATTGCAGAAGGAGCTCTAATGGTAACCATGGTCCATCTCTAAAAGACTTCAGTGAAAATTTTTAAAAAGTAAAAGATCTTTTTCTTAATCCCTTAGGGTAATAAAGTTTTAGTCACAGTCAATCCCACCAAACCCCAGTTTGCCAGAACTCTACTTGTTTTCTGCCAGATTTGATCATTATTTCCAGAATGCAGTTCGTATGAAAGAAATCATATATTTTAAAACTAGATAATGATTTGAAGGTTTTTAATAGTATGCCATTAAGGGGAAAATTTGACATCTTTGAATGGTTTCCTCCAATACCAATTATTCATAGCTGTGTAGTGAAGTTGGAACCACTAGATTGAATGGTTTTTCCTATATGTCATCTGTTGATATTGAGAAAGGAAATGTTTTAATTCTGTCCTTCACTTATGACAATTAAGGAGTCTGTTAATCATTTAGGCAAATCAGCTCACTATTGCTGCCCACAGTGAATCCATGCAAGGGATTTGGGGCTGGAGGGAACTGGAAAACGGGATTACATTTCAATTCTGCCACTTAATAATTATGTGACCAAAGCAAATTACCTCTATTCTCCAAATCTCATAAAAGTGGAGATTGTAATACTCACCTCATAAGTTATTATGAGAATAAAATATTAAATGTTCAGTAGGTGCCTGGCACTTTTAAGGATTCAAAAGGCGATGTTATTATTCTTATATCTTTTCTTTGGTGAATTATTTTACAATAAACGATGGCAATCTTTCATATCTTTCAAAACCATCATAAAAATTTAGCTCTCATACCAACATGCACTTATGAAATTGGGGGAAAATATAAAGCCCAATTGGCTACGGTAATCTTTTGAAATGAGTAATTTTACACACTGCTAGTGAAAGTACATGTGGGTACGTTCTTTCTAAAAAGCTATTTGGCAAAATGCATCAAAAATCTTAAATACATTCACATTGTTCAGGTCAGTGTTTTCTTCCCAATTACCCTAAGGTATTAGTCATAAAGATGTTCAATGAAGAGTAAATATAATACCAAAAGTTAGGATCAACTTAAACACTCACTAGTTACGAATTATGGCTCAATGATAGGTATATAAGAAGTATAACTAAAATTCTAGACATTATATCTAAAAAACTAAGAAGATTTTGAATGACTAGAGAAAAAGTAAACTGGCTCAGGACCTGAAAAAAGACATGGCAGTGAGTTCCCTGGGGAACTGGAGAAACAGTAACCCGGTTGTGCCAATAAGCACAAACAAACAAACAAAAATATCCAAAGAAGAGCCACTTTCCTCTAACCAAAGGACTAGGAAAGGAATAGACTAGTAAGATAGAAAACTTTTAGATAACAACCACTCCTGCCGGAGCCATCCTGTCCTGAGGGAGAGGGGTGGTTCATTACTACTTCCTGCCTGCCTCCACCAATACCACTAAGTGGGGGTGGCAGTCCACGTAGCCTCCACAGACACCACCCCAATAGCGATAGAAAAATGTACATCCTCACTCCCAAAGCCATCAGCAAAGGCTGAGTGTGGATTATGGATCTTGCTGGGCTATAACAAAGTACATCCTCTTCCCTAGTGGAGCCAGTACTTTCATCCTTGCCCAACAGTTCCAAGCCCCCTCCCTTACAGTGTCTATAAAGATCAAAGGGGGAGCTTGGACTTTAATCCCTACCTGGTGGTAACAAGCTACTCCTTCATCTCCCCATTAGAATGGTGTCAGTGGAGGCCATGTAGACTGATACTCCTACTTAGTAGTAATAACACACCCCTCTACCACAGCAGTGTCAGTGGAAACACCAAGTAGGGCACACTAATGAAGCACCCCTTTCCCTCAGGCCAGGATGATCACTGGTAGCGTAGTGGGGAGGCTGACTCCTTTGCCCACCTATCAGACCTCCTGGGTATCAACAGAGACCAGGTGGAGAATCTAGACTTCCACTACTACCTGGAAGTAAGGAAGTGGCTTCTCACCCTTTTCTCCTCTGGAATGGTGTCAGATAAAGTCTTCAGAGGCAGCAGAATCAAATAAGACCCAGAGTCTCAAAATATAATACTCTAGGGGAGCCTGGGTGGTTCAGTCAGTTAAGTCTCTGACTCTTGGTTTCGGCTCAGGTCACGATCTCATGGTTCATGGGTTCAAGCCCCACGTCGGACTCTGCACTGGCAATGAGGAGCCCACTTGAGATTCTCTCTATCCCCTTCTCTCTGCCACTCCCCTGCTCTCTCTCTCTCTCAAAATAAATAAATAAACTTAAAAAAAGTACTCTAAATGTCTAGGATATAATTGAAAGTCACTTGTCATACCAAGAAGAAGGAAAATCTCAATTTGAATGAGAAAAAAAAACAACAGATGCCAACATTGAGGAAACAGAGATGTTGGAATTACCTGACAAGGATTTTATGGAAGCCATCATAAACATACTTCAACAAGATGAACATGCTTGAAACAAATGAAAACAATAGAAAAAATTGGTGTCAATTAGAACTAAATGGAAATTTTAGAACTGAAAAATTCAATAACTAAGAAAAGAAAAACTCATTAGATAAGTTCAACAGAAGAATGGAGAAGACAAAGAAAATAAACAGTAAACTTGAAGACAGCACAATGGAAAGAAACCAATTTGAACAAGAGAGAGAAAAATAGACTGAAAAGAAAAATGAACAGAGCCTCAGGGAGCTGTTGGACTATAACTAAGGATCTAACATTTATGTCATTGAAGTCCCAGAAGGAGAAGAAAAGAGAGAGGGCTGAAAAAGTAGTTTTTAGACAACTGCCGAAAATTCCCCAAATTTGGTAAAATACAGACATTTTCAAGAAACTGAGCAAAATCCAAATAGAAACTCAAAGAATTCCATAATGAGACACATCACAGTCAAACTTCTGAAAACCAAACATAAAAAAATTCTTAACAGCAGCAAGAGACAATGACACCTTACCTATAGGGGAAAAACAATTAAAATGACAAGGAATTTCTCAACCAAAACTATGAAGGCCTGTAGAAAATGGCATAACATTTTTCAAGTGCTGAAAGTAAAGATCTGCAGACCTCAAATTTTATATCCTGCAAAAAGATCCTCCAGTAATGAAGAGGAAATCAAGATCTTAGAAGAGGAAGGAAAACAAAAAGAATTTATTACCAACAAACTTACTTCAAAAAAATGACTAAAGAAAGTTCCTGTAACAGAAAGTAAATAATAAAGAAGGAATCCTGAAACATCAAGAAGGAAGAGCAACTAAATAGTAAAACTATGAGTAAATAACAGACTTTTTTTCTTGGTTTTTCTAAATTGTGGTTGACCGTTGAAACTAAAGTGATAACCTTGATTTGTTATATAAAAAAAAAAAAAGTAAAATGCATGTATGTAAAAGAATAGGCAGAACTCATTCTATGAGACCAATATTACCTTGTTACCGGAGGTAGACCAAAATATTACAAGAAAACTAGAAACCAGTATCTCTTATGAATATAGACAAAAAATCCTCAACAAAACAAGCCAAATCTAACAACATATAAGCATATTAGCAGAAGAAAGGACAAAAACCATTTTAACATCTCAATAGATGCATAAAAAGCATCAGACAAAACTTTATCACTTTTTTTTTTATTGAAAGCAGCAAACTAGGAATAGAAGGCAACTTCCTCAAACTAATCTAAGAAAAACCCACAACCAACATCTTACTTAAAAGTGCAAGACAATGCTTTCCCCCTAAAATCAGGAACAAGAGAAGAATATTCACTCTCATCACTTCTATTTAGTATTTTACTGGAAATTCTAGACAGGGCACTTAGTTAAGAAGAAAAAAAATAAAGGAATCTAAACTGAAAAGGAAGAAAAGAAGTAAAAGTATTTACAGATATATAAATTCAATGCAGGTTTCCATTAAAATCCTAGGTTAATTTTTTTCTTTGCAGAAATTAACAAACTGATCTTAAAGTTCATATGGAAATGCAAGGGACCCAGAACTGCCAAACAATCTTGAAAAAGAACAAAGTCCTTGGAGGATTCATACTTCCTCATTTCAAAACATACTACAAAGCTACATTAATCAAGACAGTTTGGTACTGACAAAGGAAGGCAAATAGATGAATGAAATAGAAATAACACTCAGTTGTTTTTTGACAAGCTAGTCAAGACGATTAAATGGGAGAAAGAGTAGTGTTTTCAACAAATGGTACTAAACAACCAGATAGCCACAAGCAAAAAAAAAAAAAAAGAAGAAGTTGCACCTCTTTCCTATTCTATACACAGAAATTAACCTACAGTGGATCATAGACCATAATGTAAGAACGACAACTATATAACTCTTAGAAGAAAATATAGGAGTAAATATTTGTGACCTTTGGTTAGGCAAAGGTTTTTAAGATATGACGCCAAAAGCATAACTGATAAAATAAAATAAATAAATAAATAGGAAGTAATCAGAATTTAAAACATTTGTGCTGTGAATAATACCATCAAGAAAGTGGTATTATCAAGATAATCTACAGAATTGGGGAAGCTATTAGCAAATCATATATCTGATAAAGAACTTGTATCCAGAATACACATATGTATGTATGCATAAATGTATGTATATATATACATGCGTATACATGATAACTGTATAAGATAAATGACACAATTAATAAATAAGTGAAGAATTCAAATAAACATTTCTCCGAAGAAGATATACAAAGAGCCAATAAGCACATTAAAAAAATGTTAAACATCACTGGTATCTAGGGAAATGCAAATCAAAGCCAGTTCACCAGAATGACTTTGTTAATTTTTTAAAGAATAGAAAATAACACATACTGGCAAGGATGTAGAGAAACTGGAACCCTCATATATTTTTGGGGAGTATGTGAAATGGTATGCAGTCAATTAGGAAAAGAGTTTGGCAGTTCCTCACGATGTTAAATATATAGTTACCATATGACCCAGCAATTTCACTTAAAGGTATATACCCAAGAGAAATGAAAACATACATCTCCACAAACACTTACACGCAAATATTCATAGCAGCAATAGTCATGACAGCCAAAAAGTGCAAAGAGTCCAAATACTGATGAACCGATGTATGGATAAAGTACAGGATTTCCATACAATGGAACATTATTTGACAATTAAAGGAAATGAAGTACAGATACATGCCACACATAAATGAGCTTTTAAAACATGCAAGTAAAAGAAATCAGTCATAAAGTGCCCTTTATTTTATACTAAATATAAATCCATTTATATTAAATATCAGAGGAGGCAAATCCAAAGAGACAGAAAGTAGATTAACGGTTTCCCAGGGCTGGAGAGCTGAAGAAGGGTTGGGGAGAAATAGGAAGAATGGACTGGTTGTTTATGGGTATGAAGTTTCTTTTTGGGGTGATGAAAATGTTCTAAAATTGATTGTGGTGGTGGTTTTCCAACTGTGGATATACTAAATACCACTGAATTATCTACTTTAAATGGGAAAATTGTGTAGTATGCCAACTACATCTCAACAAAGTTGTTCAAACTGTCAATAACAATAAAGAAAAAATATTTTAATGATGTAGGTAAATTATCGTGTACTAACGTTAAGAAAAAAGCTGAAAGTAAAATTATTTATCCATATATGTTCAACTATATGTAAAGGATATAGTGTTTATTTTCTAATTTTCTTTTCACTTATTTGTCTATTAAAGTGTTCATTTGCACATTTTCTTCTATTTTTCTGTGTATTTACCTTTTGTCTCCTTAAGTTGGCAACAGGAGCCCCATGACCAAAACTCAATTTTATATTTCTTTCTCATTTCTCACATAGTACCTGCTAAGGTCATTTGTATCTAGGGAATAATAAAAAATGTTGCTAACTTATTAGACAGCTGACTCTAGTATGTTGAAATTTTAGACATAGGACTCAATACATATGTTTAAGAATAGCATTTCCATCTCCATGACAAGAAGTCTGGAAATAGTCAGATCCAACAATAGTCCACTTAGAAAATATTTGCTCTATTGTATTTAATTCCAACTGTTTTCATTTGTACCCAGTGTTAGATTGAAAGAAAAAAAATTATTTGGGAATATAGATGATCTTTCAACTAACTTCATTCTTTATACTAAAGATATAGTTGAGGTAATTAGATATCAAAGTAATATGAGAAAAGGAAATTTTAGATTGAAAGTAATCATAATAGTAACAATAATCAACATTATTGAGCATCTACTCTACGTCTCACATGATTCCAGACACTTTATAATTTCATAAAATTATCCCCCAAATCCTAAGAGATCAGTATTATTACTATTACCTTCTTTTTACTGATAATGAAATAGAGATCTGCAAAGTTTAAGAAATTTGTCCAAGTTCGCAAAGCTTATAAATAACAAAGATTCAAACCGAGGTTTGGTTGATTCCAGAGACTGAAATTTACACCACAAAGCAATATATCTTCAATTTACCAAGAACATATCTTTGAAAATCATACAGTTCAATAAATTCTCTCCTTTCTGGAATTAAGTTGATTAAAGATTTAAATAAGTTGGTGAGTTACGATGAGTATAAAACAAGGAGTACTGTCTGTCCCTTTTTTCTAAATAAAAAAATGAGGTATTTTGGAGGGATGCCTTTTCTAAGTTTCATAACTTTGGTGATTTTGGACCAGAAAAGGTAATTCCACCACATTTCAATCCCTTAAGTAAACTTAGCCACCTTGCTGAGTGATTCTAGTCCCTCCTAAAGAGTGACTTCGGTATCTGCATTACAGTTCTGGAACTTCTCAAGCTCTGCTCTCTTGATCTCACCTCCCCCCACTTGTTTTTTTTTTTAAGTTTTTAAATTAATTTTGAGAGAGAAAGCGTGAGTGGGGGAGGAGCAGAGAGAGAGAGAGGGAGAGAGAGAATTCTAAGCAGGCTCTCCACTGCCAGCACAGAGCCCAATATGGGGCTCACTGGAACTTACGAACCATGAGATCATGACCTGAGCTGAAACCAAGAGTTGGATGCTCAACGGATTGAGCAACCCAGGTGCCCCTGTTTTTTTGTTTTGTTTTGTTTTTGGTTCTTATCAAACTCTTTCTTTTTAAGAAGACTTTGGCCTCGTGACTCAATTTAGACTCTAGCACCAACAGAATCTGTCCTTTTGCCCAATGTGCTAATACTTTGATAAATGACACCTCACTTGCCTCCTACCTCTGAGATCCCTGGACCCCACTTTCATCAAACCATACACACACATACACACACAGAGAGCAGGAAAGAAGGGTCTGACAAGAGTAAGCAGGCCATGCTAATGAAAGCAGGCAACACATAATTGTCTCCAGCAATACCTTTCCAGGTCACATTAATAGAGGCTTATGCATTATTTAGGAGGCATAATCTTAGAGAACCTGAGAGTGTTTCCTGACCTCTGGGGAGGAAGTGTAGGGAAATCATGGAACAAAAAGGATTCTTCAATAATCCAGTAAAATTCTGTGTATTTATCTGAGAAAAAAAAAAAAAAACCTCTAGGGAAGAAATTCTTAAACAATTATGTGTCACTCATTTCAAGGTTCGATAATGTATTTTGCAGAAGGAATAGTCCCAAAGAAGACTATTCCAAATCAATAAGTTCAAACTAGACACTGGGGGGGGAGTGGGAAATAAATGAAACTAGAGGGAATAAACTTTAGGATTTGTTGACAGTGTTTGTTGAAGAAGGAAGAGGAGAAAGAGGAGAGGGAAAGAGGGAAAGAGGGCAGGCAGGCAGGCAAGAAAGAAGGGGGAAGGAAGGAAAGAACGGGGAGGGAACGAAGGAAGGAGGGGAGGGAAGCAAGGGAGGGAAAAATGAACTTATTCAGTCTGCTGAGGAAGACATGAGCTTTTTGACAAAAAATATTTCAGTAACCAAAATTCCATTAATGTTTCTAGCAAACTAGAATGTTCTCTTTCTCTTTTTGCTCAATTATTTCCTCCCCACTCCGAATCTAACCTCTTCCTTCAGACTGCATTGATTAGTGTTTTCCTTCACTGTGATATTTGTCATCTGTACTTATGGCTTTTGATTCTTGCCTAAACTTCAACAGTAGTGTACTGCCTGGTCCATCTCCCTTTCCTCCAGTACCCACTCTCTGCCTCCCAAGTGCTTGGGCTACCTCTAGTACAGCTACTATCACCTCACTCTCTTGTCCCCCCAAAATCATAAAGTCCAAATCTACCTGGCAGATAAGGCCTTCCGACTTCGGTTCAGGTCATGATCTCGCAGTTTGTGGATTGGGCTCTCTGTTGACAGCTTGGAGCCTGGAGCCTGCTTCTGATTCTGTCTCGCTCGCTCTCTGCCCCTCCCCCACTCATACTCTGTCTCTCTCAAAAACTAAATAAACATTTAAAAAATCAAAATAAGTAAGTAAGTAAATAAAAATATGTTTAAAAATTTTAAATTGTTGTCATATAGATTAAAATAGTTGTTTGAACTAAAGTCAAACTCACTGTGTGTGTGTAAATACAATCATTATCTCACCACATGATTTTTAATTTTTTAAAATCAGGTATTTTCTACCCTTGTAACGTGAGTATATTTAACAAGCTACCAAAGAAAACTATTCTTACAGCTCAAATAGATTGCAATAGTATTGAATGAATTTCATCCCTTTAAACTCTTCTGACAAAGAATGTGCAAGCATGTGGTTTTATTTACAGTTTTCCCTTCCTGCACCCATAGATCACTATGACTTAAAAGTATGGGTTCATGTTTTCTCCAGAAGTTTCTAAGCATTACAAAGAGTAGCAGAGAAAGCACTCCAATAACACTGCTATGGTTTTAGTGACCATTTCTTGAGCCACTGATCACATTCTGCTTGATATTTCTATTGTGTTTAAACCCAGGCAGGTTGTGTCTTGTTCATCTTTCTATCCTCCTCAGCGCCTAGCTATGCACATTGTAGATGCTGATTAAATATTTAAGTGACTGACCAAATAAATGAATAACTAATAACTGCAGTTGTACTTCTATTCAGAAGAGAAGACTGGAACAAACCTATCCATGTCTCTTTCCTGGATGAAATGAAAAACTGGAGTCTAATGGAAGTAATTTGGATTTCAGTACGACTTATCAAGGTCCTTCTCATTTAACTTTACTCTCAAAATCACAAATTGAAAAGAGAAAAGTATGAGTGTGCCTCTTAAACTTCTTAGAAGCTTTTTATTATTCTGATGAAGAATAAACGACTAACAGAGTTTGGGGGTGTTTACAGAATTGAAGGTCTTGGGGAGAATTGTTTTATCATTGAAGTGCATTCTCTAATTCTTTCTTTACACACACATACACACGCACACAAACACACACACAAGTACACACAAGTAAGATGCTACATCTTAAGAAGATGTAAATTCAGAGTACCTCCTAATTTAAGCCTGACCCTTAAGGATTGGTGCTCCCTAGGGTTTTGTCTTTGGTCCACCCCTCTGCTTACTCTCCATGTTCTCAATGGATGATGACCTTCACTTCCATGGTTTTAACTTCCATTTACATGCTTAGAACTTCTAAATCATTATAGTCTTGAACTTCAAGACTGCCTAATAACATCTATACCTGGATACTTCTTTCCTGAATTCAAAACTTCAAAAACTCATTTCCTCACTCTCTAACACATACCAACAAAATTGGCTAAATCTTTTCTCTCAATTATTAGCATTTCTATCTATTTAGTCATAAGAAAACAAAAACCTAGAGTTTTATCTTAGACCCGGTGTTGGAAAACTACATTCCATGGACCTGTTTTCATAACTAAAGTTTTATTGGAACACAGCAACGCCCTTTCATGTATATATGGTGATGGCTGCCCTTTTATTACAATGGCACAGTGGAGTGCAATAGAGGTCATATGGCCCACAAAGCCTAAAACATTTGCTCTTTGGCCCTTTATTTATAGAAGTTTGGTGGCTCCTATCTTAGATCATTCCCTCTCTCTTAGAAGGCAAAAACTACCTATTTTTTCCTCCTATATATTTCTCAAATCCATTCCTACCACCTCTCAAATTTAGGCTCTCACATGGACTGCTTGCAACAACCTCCCAACCCCCATCCCTCACCTACTACCGGAGTGATACATCTAAAACACACATTTCGTTATTATACTGTTGTGGACAATTCTTCACAGATCTCTTACATTCCTGCACGTCTTGTGAGCAGAGACATTGATGGCTTTTATTCTAGATTGTCTTTTCAAGAATATTTGTATGGCAAACATCCTTGGAAAATATAGCGTCTCCCTCCAGGAGAGAGCAGATTTGTTTGCTGTACACAGTATAATAAAGATAATCTCTTCCCCCAGGGAAAAGATTGGGCAGGTTTGCCTGCATCTCCCTCATAAAATATTGGGGAATTCTGAGCTTTGGGTTTCTTGGCTATGATGCAAAACCACTGTGTGTACAATTTCCACCTGGGCTCATCTTCCTGTTGCCCCCATGGAAGGAAACCCAATATGAATTTGAAACTTATCCTGCCATGAGTAACAAAATCCTTTGTCTCTGACCCAGGAGTCTTGTGTCCAAGCATTTATGAAACTCTAGCAACCTAACTGGTTAGCTTGCAAAGTGATTAACATCTCAGACCCTTCACAGTCTGTAACATTCAGCCCCTCTCTATTTCTCTCCAACACCTACAGACTGAAGTCCGAGTGCCTTAGCCCTCAGTACTCTGAGTGGATCTGTCCCTCTACCATCTCCCTCCTCATAATAGTTACTCATGGTTCACTGCTGATCATAGTTCTCCAATTAGCACAACCTATTCTGTATCTTCCTCTTTCTCACCTTGTTCCTTCTGCTTGACTTGCCTTCTAATCTCCGCAACCAAAGTTCTTTTCCCCTTTCTCACCTCAGATTTTCTTAGCCTGCAACCTCCTTTTCATACCATTAACACAGTCCAGGCATTATCTCCCTTTGAGAGCATCCATCCCTAGGTTATATTCAGATTCCTTCTTGTGGGTTTCCAGAGCACCCTGAGAACTACTCAATCATAGCCCTTACCATATTTTTTAAAGTGTCTATGTATGTGTCTGTCTCACCCATCAGACCCAGAGTTACTTCAATAAAGAGACAGTATCTTCTTCATCTTGGTATCCCCAGCACCTCATTTGATGGTAGCACCTGTGAATGCTCAGTAAATACTTGTTGAACTGATAAGAATTGAAATAAACTAAACTGATCTTATTAACTCTAATGCCCTTAATTCTCATTCGAAGAAAAAAAGTAATTCTTTTCATTTGTATTCTTAAACTGAGAAAATTGGTTTCCTGCTTCCTTTTTAAATGCTATTTTCCTTTTTAGAATATGAATCATTAAGACTTAAGTCCTTCCAGAGGAGGTAAGAATTTAATAAAACATTCTATACAGGCTTGGTATTTCTCTACATCTAGTTTTATTCCCTGAACATATTGTATTAGTCAAATGATTCCTGATATAAGTAACTGAAAAGAAAAGCAGGCCCAATTCTTTAACACTAAGCAATTGAGGATTGTACCGAATAATGCGAGAGAATACGGGCCATGTGAGTAGACTCAGCATGGCCTGAGTACTCTGTCTCCTGGGGAAACCCCCTGATTAGGGCACTGAATTATCAACTCTAAAGGAAATATTTTCTAGTCTTTATTTAACAGGGTGGGACGATGTGTCACACTGGTGCAGGAGATGGGTAGAATGTCACCATTTGATTTTTCAGGACCATCTCCCATAAAGCATGCAGTGAGAAATCCATCTTTCAGAAAGCACATAGAGCACTCTGCCACTGGGCCACTTAGAACAGCCCAAGCACCTGAAGAAGTTAATAAATGGTGGAGACTGCTTACCATTCCCTTCCCTGAGGAAGAATGGAAAAGAAGAAAGAAGAGTGGGGAGGAGAAGAAACCATTGTTAGCATCCTAGGTTTTTAAAAGCTTCCTAATATGGTCTCACTGATGCATATAAAATAATTCCAGGCAATGCAGTTTCTTACCTAGAGGCTAGCATTGGTATGTTGAGGCTTCCAATAATCCTTACAAACTCAAACGAACCCATCCACAATTCAGTAGGTAGACTGAGCACTCACGATGCATTCCAACCAAAGAATGCTATGTCTAATGAAACTTGGCTAAAATATCTTTGAGTATTTTATTGGGTATAATATTTACACACTCTAGGGAAAAAAACCTTTTCTCACAGCTTCCCACTGACTTTTCTGGATAATATAATCGCTGTCCCTCTGAACCCAGATTAAGAAATTGAACCTGACAATTCAATAAATCCTAGAACTGCTGTCATTAAAATACTAATTCGTTAAAAATTTGGTGGTAGAGGGGCGCCTGGTGGTTCACTTGGTTAAACGTCCGACTTTGGCTCAGGTCATGATCTCACGGTTCGTGACGTGGAACCCTGTATCAGGCTGTCTGCTATCTACACAGAGCCTGCTTCGGATCCTCTGTTTCCCTCTCTCTCTACCCTCTCCTGCTCGCTCTCTCTCTCCCAAAACTTAAAAAATAAAAAATAAATAAATAAAAATGTGATGGTAGAAAAGGGACATGGTCTGCCTTCACCCTAAGCTATGTTACAAAACCAAAACTATGCCCCCTCCCTAGTTAAAAGGCAGGGCTCTAGACTAAGTATAAATCCATATTTCATCTGGGCAATTCTTCACAAAAACTAGCTTGTCCTTTTCTGAATCCTTTAGTGATAAGTGTAATGCATCGAATTACCTAAATATAATTCACCAAAGTACTAATGAATTAATGACTTGAGACATATATATTTAGACTTCATATAAGTGGGGATGATTTCAAGATTTGAAATATCTTGTTGAAACATTTGACTATAAAAAAAACAGATATATTTACTATGAGAACCTATTTCTTACCATCTTACTAATACTTTGGTATTGGATAAAAAGTCTAAAAATTCCTAGTCTCTTTTGCTTTCTTATAAAATCTATGGTTAGCGTGTCTTTTTTAAGACAGCAAAAAAAAAAAAAACTTATGGCAAAAATAAGTTTACTGTTTACTTCAAAAGACATTGGTAGTGACATATACATACATGCAGAAATGTTTTTGTCTATTTCCTAAAATAAAAATTTTATGAAACGAAAAGTTCAGGATTTTGAAAACTAATCAATGCACTTAAAATTCTAAGCATACAGATGCTTAGTAGGGAAATATGTTCAAAATAGCTAGAAAGTAGCTCTCCAATAATGTTGACAATGCAAGATTATTGCAATATTTGCAAAAGAGAATTGCAACAAAAGGAGACTTGCATATTTAATTCATTAGCTTTAATTTCTCCCTGAATATCAAGGGGATTAAATTCATTTGCATCAGACTTTGGTGTTAATCCGAAGAATTTATTAGCTTCTCTCCAGCATTGTTTTAACAGTACTTACTTTTTTCTTTCTAGATGTTCTGAGATTTTAACCTCATAGGTCCCAGGAAGTTTCAGCCGAATATCAAGGTAAAATCACCATTCTTTAAGGCTTGGATTCTATAGCCAGGTTTGTTGTGGGTTGTCCCAGGCAGCAGCTATGCTGATAGTTACAATAGGAAATGTTCTCCATTGAACTGGGCACGGTCTACTGCATTAGTTGTATGAGTAAATAACAGGCAAGGTAGAATAGCCACTCATTCGAAATGTGTACTGTAAGAAATTTGTGCTTGACTGGCTCAAGTATGCTTATTATAATAGATTTTAAAATATTCAGATGACATCTGGTTACAAAAGCATGGTGGTAATTATAAAATGTATGGTCTATTGTGCAGATCACTACCTATCTTCCTGACTACCAGCTCTGTTCTAATTAGGATGACCATTTTAAGATAAAAGTTCCAGGTCTGTAGGATGCATGATAAGAAAATTTGTCTTCATGATTGTTTATCGATTCTACTACCTTAGACACACTAATTTTCTGACTCATCGCAGCTTTTTATTTTTCCCTCTAAAAGAGTTCTACCATGTTGTACATTAAGTTTTCAGTATGTTGAAGTTTTTCAGTGTTTTACAGATTAATTTTACGTCTAAATTCCTATCATAGTTGCATCCTTGAGTTGTTGGTTTGCATGGCAGCATTGACCCCAGTGCAGATAAGAAGCACAGGCATTTCAGCACTCTTGAGAAGTGAGGGCCCACTCATTCGAAAGGAGGGATTTTAATGACAAGGCTAACTCCAAAGCAAGGATTTCAAAACTTGCAAATGACCCGCAGAGACTAGAAAAATATTCTATTTATACCCTATGCTGCAGATATAACAAATTGGTATTTATTTCTATTTCTTATGACAAGGAAATTAGCTGCTTGTTAATTATAAGAAAAACGGTAGCTGTCTGTAATTAAAGACCATATTTCTTGATTCAACCCTGAAACTGCCCAACGCTTTTAAAAAAAATTCCTTCACATAACTGTCATGATTTAAGATTGACTCATTTCTATCCAATTTTCTGGAAATGCTCAAAAGCAACAATAATATTTGTTTTCTTAATGCAAAAGTCTCCATCCAGGCCTTGTCCTCAAAATCATCAAATCTGTTTATCCAGATTTATCTGTCTAGGTTCTGCCTCTAAATGTATTTGAATCAGAGACACTCATATTACTGACATATTTTGTGTTTGCATATTAGGTGACTCTACTGTACTGTTAAAAATTCATCTTCAGTAAAATGAGATTGGATGATTTCTAATCCTTTATGTTCAAATCCTCTATGTTGTTGAATTCTCCAAGGAAATGGGAATCATTTTCCATGGTAGTATATTTTATGGTTTACAAGCCTCAAAATCTGGAGTTCTTTCTTAATCATTTCTGCAGTAATG
Organism: Paguma larvata; assembly: GCA_030068075.1. Lineage (NCBI taxonomy): Eukaryota > Metazoa > Chordata > Mammalia > Carnivora > Viverridae > Paguma > Paguma larvata. The sequence goes on along the minus strand of CM057828.1, from coordinate 80,494,098 downwards.
ACTGAGGCCTTTGGCTGCCATTTACATAGGAAATGTAGTTGGTATTGGGACCCAAGAGAGTGCAAGTTGAGACAAGTACAAACAAATTGAAAGAGAAATACTAGGAACATCCTAAGAAGCAGAAACTTTCTAATTCTCTGTTGTTATTAAATTGAAAGTGATATGAACTAATGAAAGCAGCAAATCTAGGTGCGACATGAGTATGGGGATTTGAAATATACGAAGGAAAAAATAAGAAGTCCTTCTGTCAAGATTGCAGTATGATGAGATGCCACCATTTTCAAAAGAAGCTCAACTTCCAAAGAAACACACGGTCCCACTGGTGTTTTCACAGGAAGTTGTTTTGGGAAAGAAGGAAAAAGAAAACTGTCAATATTCTAGTAATAACTGGGGTTCCTGTGTTATGTACACAGGAGATCTAGCTAAACAGAAGGGTGGATGAGAGAATAGAGGTTTTCATATCTGTATATATTAGCTTTAAAAAATTTAACAGATTCACCATCTAGTTTTTTGTATTATTTTCATAGTTTTATTATAAATATAAATATATGTAAGATATATTCTCCCAGATGTACACCAAATTCTTCACGGTGACTATTTTTGAGAAATGACATTGTGAGGAGTGAAATGGTGAAGGACCTCCACTTTTTAATTTATAGTATTCAGTATTATTTATTTTTTCTGTGCATGTATTTTATGCAGTAAAATGTACGTCTCTTTCCTTTGAAATTCATAAATACAAGCTATGATATATCCTGGAGTTAAAAAAACAAAAACAAACCTATCCTGGCCATCCATACTAAGAATTATTTTATGCTGAGCTAAACCCTTGTGACAAGTTTAATTACGAAGACTTCTCAGCTTTAGTTATTTAGTGGCTATTTTCTCTAGAACAAATTATTTTAAAGTGAAATTCTAATGTAATATGGGCAGGCAATATATTGTTTCTAATGTTACTGCCCTTTTTTATTAATAAAAATGCAGCCCAGTAATAAACTTAATCACTGCCTGCCAGGGAATACATAATCACAATACAGGGTTTATCAATTTCCCCAAGAGCTTGCTATATGCAGGAGTCTCAGGGATTTCTTTCACTTCCCACGTTTGCATTTCCTGGTAGGATACAAGTGATCGAAAATACACATATGTGGACACAGAGTCTAAAGGACCCACAGTTCATAATATTCAGGTTACAGGGTAAGCCAGAGATAAAAGTTGCTGTAAGCAGTGGCTTCTATCTTGACATTCCCTTCTAAATCCTGTCACCCCCTCAAAAATAATCATCATGTCTTCTATTATGGTGCCAGCCATAGCCCTGGTCATTTCATATATATCTCATATAAACTGTATCTAAAATGTAATTCACTGGATTCTCATCCTTTATGAAATGTTGCAGGTAGGATTTTCCAGGAAACAGATTCTAAAACAGAAGTTTGCACACAGGATGTTACAGGATATGTTCATGGGGGTCAACATCTATACAAATGCAAAGAAGTCAAATTGCCCAGAGAAAGAAATTAGGCTGCACGGGAGTTCCAACAGAGGCTCACCCAGTCCTACGAAGACCTCTGCAGCTAGAATAGCCATGCAAAATTGTCCCAAGTTGGAGCGAGGTTAGACATTAGTCTCCTGAGTACATCAGTCTTTAGATGCAGGTAGGGGAAGCACATTGGGGAAAATGGCTCTTTTCATCCCAGCATTGTCACCAGAGAAGGGATACTCAGCTGTAAGAAGTCTGCTGTCATACTCCCAACAGCTGGAGGAGTTAGTGCTTCCATCCAGAAGGGTGGTGCTGAGCAACACTCCACGGAGGCCAGCACACTAGATATACTAATCTCTTTTTACAATAGCAGTTGGCACTTACCAGAATAAATCATTTAACTGAGATGCTTCTGTTTGGTTCATTTGTACACTCTTTTTTTTTTTTTTTTGATGTTTATTTATTTTTGAGAGAGAGACACAGAGTGTGAGCAGGGAAGGGCAGAGAGAGAGAGGGAGTCACAGAATCCAAAGCAGGCTCCAGGCTCAGAGCTGTCAGTATGGAGCAAGATGAGAGGGGCTCAAACTCATGAACTGCAAGATCATGACCTGAGCCAAAGTTGGATTCTAACCGACTGAGCCACTCAGGTGCTCCCTTTTGTACACTCTTAATATGCCACTGTACACAAATATTCTCTAGTTTATTCATTAATTCATTCAATTTGGTTCAATCCAATAACTATGTGTGGAGTACCTACAATATGCCAAGTACTGCTTAGTTCTGGTGACACATAAATGGATAAAGCATAGTGCTGAAAAACCATTGTCATATTATAAAATATTTGTTGAGCTTTTATCATGTGACAGGTTCTGTGAATCTCATTTAATTCTGTAAAAACCTTATAAATTACATTCTATTTTGATCCCCATTTTCAGTTGGGAGGACTCATGATTGGAAGGGCTTAGTAACTGTTCCAAGGTCATTCTGCTAATATGGATTGGAAGAAGGTTTGAACTCCAATAGGATGACTTCAGAAGTGGAGCCCCTAACCTCCACGCCTGGAGAGCTGGAGAAAACACGCTGAAGGATGTGATACTGAGAGTAGTTTGGGTGACGATTAGGATTATCAAGGTTAAACCGCATTCTAGCAGAGAGCTACCACTAACAACACAAAGAAGTGAGGTGGAACCAGAAGCACTGCAAGATTACTAGGGCACGACAGTGCAAGGCAGGGAATGGCAGGAGGGGAAATGGAGGTGGAGATAGGGGCCAGGTCACAGTGAGCCTACTATGCCACGCTAAAGAATGTTCACTTAATCCTGGATGATGGGAAACCATCCCAGGGTTTAAAATAAGGAAAAAGAAAGGATAGAATTTGTGCCTCAAAGATTTCTCTCTTTAGCGGAGGATCTAGGGTGCAGTGCCATGCTGAAGACATGTGAATTAGTTGTGGAGGAAATGGGTAGGCATTTGGATATTTGAACCTGAAGTGCAGACGAAGTGAGGGGTGGATATAGTTTAGAGACCTATCAGAATGTGAGTAGTCATTAAAACCGTAGGGTTAATATGATATTATGGAAGTTTTCTACATTGAGTGTTGGAAATAAGAACAGGAGAGAGAGTACCAAACATTAGGAAAGGGTAAGCAGAGAAGAGTTTACAAAGGAGGATAAAGGGCTAGAGACAGGAGAAGTGCCTAATATCACTGAGAGACAGCACCTTACAATATCTTTACAATGAAGAGAATAGTCCCCAGTGCCAAAGGCATGGGATAAATCAGGTAATTTCAGTGCTGGAAAGTGTTATTGGGGTTTGGCAAAATGTGAGCCATTGCTGACCTAGACAACAGCACCTCTTGGAAGTGAAGAGGGTAGGAGCCCTATTACCTGAGTTGGCAATGTGAATGGGAAATAGGAGGGTGGAACTTAACATGGTGTTGACAATTCATTCAATAAGGTGGAAAGGAAATGAACACAAAATGGGGACCCAGTGTCAAAGAGACATAGCTTAAAAAAGATCCCTAGAGACCAAGGGAAATACAAATCAAAACCACAATGAGATACTGCTTCACACCTGCCAAAATAGCTAAAACTAACAACACAAGAAACAACAAGCGTTAGCAAGGATGCAGAGAAAGGGGAACCCTCTTGCATTACTGGTGGGAATGTAAACTTGTCCAGCCATTCTGGAAAGCAAAATGGAGTTTCCTCAAAAAGTTAAAAATAGAACTACCCTTGATCCAGCAATTGCACTACTAGGTATTTACCTAAAGGATACAAAAATACAGATTTGAATGGTTACTTGTATCCTAATGTTTATAGCAGCATTAACAATAGCCAAGTATAGAAAGAGCCCAAATGTCTACTGACAGATTAATAGATAAAGAAGATATAGCATATATATACAATGGAATATTATACTCTCATCAAAAGAAATAAAATCTTGCCATTTGCAATGAGTTGGATGGAGCTAGGGTGTATTCTGCTAGGCAAAATAAGTCAGGCAGGGAAGACAAATACCATATAATTTCAGTCATATGTGGAATTTAAGAAACAAAACAGATGAACATATGGGAAGTGGGAATAAAGATAGAGAGAAACAAACCATAAGAGACTCTTTATGATAGGAACAAATTGAGAGTTGCTGGAGGGGAGTTGGGTGGAGGAATACAAGGATATTTGTATTGAGCACTGGGTGTTATATGTAAGTGATGAATCCCTAAATTCTACTCCTGAAAACAATATTACACTATATGTTAAGTAGCCAGAATTTTACGTAAAATTTTTAAAAAAGTAAAAACAATGAATCAATCAATCAATCAATCCCTAGACAACTAATATATGTCAGATGCTAGAGAGACAGAAACGACTGAGATCTGGTCCCTCCCTTCAAGGATTCATAATTTAGTGCAGGAGATAGAAACACAGACAGCTACAGTGAAATGTGATGAAAGCAGGAACAGCAGTATGATTAGAGAACAGCAGGAAGAGGAGAAAGATCCTGAATCTGCTTAGAGTTCAAGGAGTAGGTGAATAAGCAGAAGATTAATAGATGATCAGCAGAAAACTGACCACCTGTGGAACAGCGTGGAGGATGGGCATCGTTTGTTGAAATGAATGTTCAGTGTAGATGAGTGCAAGAGACGGTGGAAGCTACAGATGATGCTAGGAAGGTAAAACTGAGTTCAAATCATGACGGGCTTTGTTTACCACGTTAAAGAGTTGGGCTTTTTTCTGCTAAGTGATGGAGGAGCTTACTGAAGAACTTTAAGCAGAACAAGTAATACGAAAGATTGTTTTATAAGCTGGAAAGAGAGAAGAGGGTGGCTTGGAGGAAGCAACTCGGGAGTTAGGAAGACCAGGTATGAGACCTCCATCATTTTTGATGAGGGAGAGACTAATGCAACAAGCATGGGAATGAAGAGGAGGGACAGAATTGAAAAAAAAAAATAGATCGAATTCATAGAATATGATTATACTGATGAGGGACAGGGGAAGGAAAGGAACAACAAAAAGATCATTCCAGATTTCTGAATCGGTGGATGGATAGATGTAATTATGTTTCAGCCATTGGCTGGCTCAGTCAATTGAGCATGTGACTCTTGGTTTCAGCTCAGTCATGGTCTTACAGTCATGGGGCTCTGTGCTGACACCTCAGAGCCTGCTTGGGATTCTCTCTCTCCCTCTCACTCTGCCCCTCCTCCCCTCACACATGCATTCTCTCTTTCTCTCTTTCAAAAAAAAATAAACATTTTTTTTTAAAAAAAAGAATTGACTAAAGCATAGAACCTATAACAATGTTCTAAAGTTAGTAAAATATAATGAGTTTGATCCTGAAATGCCCATGTGACATCCAAGAGCACAAACATCCAAATCCCCAGTACAATGCAGGTGAAGAGTGAGGGGATGGGTGGGATTTGGAGGTACAAATTCAATGGATGGTAGTTAAAGTAGGAGAATGAACACAGAGAGAAGAGGAGGGCCTGAGGACAGCACTCTGGAAAATACACATGTAAGGGGCTTTAGAAGTGGAAAGTATTTGGACCAGCCATTTTTGGAAATAAGTGGGAGAAAAGGCCAGGGAAAAGTATGGAGATTATTGAGTGGCATTGAGCTTGGCCTAAAATGAAAAACTTACTTTTGTAGGGGTTCTAGCCACAGGGCTGTAGGAGTTTATATAGCGATGTTAGGTGACCCAAACGAATTGAACATGGTATGACGTTATCTGGGCATATAAGTCAGAAGGAAGCAATGTCAAAAGATTTGAAAGCACACATCTTTTTGTCGTAAAAACAACAAAAGTACATTCTGGAAAACAGGAAAAATCTTCACCATCTACACAGCTCATGTCTTGATTAGTTTATTGCCTTCTACATGATGAACATAATTGCAACCATGGTTTATATCTGATAATCTATCCTTTTCTTTTCTTTCTTTCTTTTTTAATGATTATTTATTTTTGAGAGAGAGAGAGAGAGAGCACAAGCAAGGAAGGGGCAAAAAGAGGGGGAAAGAGGATCGAAAGTGGGCTCCATGCTGACAGCAGTTAGCCTGACCCGAGGCTCTATTTAACTAACCTGAACCGCAAGATTGTGACCTGAGCTGAAGTTGGAAAACCAATCAACTGAGCCACACAGGTCCTCCTATCCTTTCATTTTAATTAAACATTATAATATAAGCATTTTCTGTGTCACAGAATGGCTGTCATAATTAATCAATGGGTTCATCATAAGTGTTTTAAACTACAATTTTGGAAACTCTGCATCACAGATCAAGATCTTCATTTTTGTGAACCTGAAGGAGAGGATTGCAAAACATCATCCAAACTACCAGCAATAAAGAGGGAGATGACTCACTTTCGTCTTACTGGTAGAGACCCATGGTATCCTGATTTCCCTTATTTTGATGTTGCAAACATCACTCTTCCTTTTTGCCAAGTGCATTCCTCAACCATTTGAAATTGGGAATATTAGCATAAGTTTATTCAGAGTAAGGTCTGTGAGTACAAGAGTTGCGTTAGATGTCTCTTCCTCCACCCTCAGAACCAGGCCTTCCCTTTACAAGTGTATTGAAAAGATACTCAATATATTCTTATCCTAAATATAAGATAAGAAAGCTATAAAATTTCATTTGTTCTCATTTCTCTACCCTCTTGTTTTCTCCTTGTTGGAAAATATTGATTTTAAGTCTGTTGCAGGACTGGATGATTTAGTGCAGTAAGAATTTCTTTTCCCTTTTTGCTGAACCCCCAAAGTCTTCTCTGGCAAGCATGGATCCAAAGACACATGAAGAAAAATTCTCATTGTTCAAGTTGGAATTAAAGACGCGCTAATTTGCAAAAATCAAAATGCATACTCAGAATCCTGAGCCTGTGTTTATGATGGTGAGCACTGTGTTAATGAGTCTTTAGAAACATGGGTCTTGATCTGTGATCTGGAGTATCCCAAAATTGAAATTAATTATACCTGTAATTACGTAAAAGGTGTATTATATAAAAGCTATATTACAACATCCAAAATGCTTCCATTATAATGTTAAATTATAATGTTAAATTAAAATAATCAATGATCATATGCAAGTTATGGTTGCAATTACATACATCATGTGAAAGGCAATATACCAATCCAGACATGAGTTGTAAAGATGGTGGAGATATGAGGATTCTCCACCTCTCTTTTCCAAAATGTAGTTATACTATTTTTACAATGGAAAGAAAATCCGTCTAATGCTTGGCACAGCTAGGAAGTATGTAAAGAACATTCAACAGCTATGATCCTCTACCACGAGAGCTTATAAGTCTTTTCTACTCTAATGACCTTCAGATCCACTCTATTTTGAAAACCAAGTCCTGAACTTGTCACTCACTGTCTGGAACAGCTAAGATTCTGAAATCGTAAATCCCGTCTTCCGTCCTCAGACCACAGCAGCCCATCTTTCCAGCGTTTTCACGTCTTTACCACGATACCTGCTTTTCAACATCACCAAGACCTCCAGCTCCCTCAGTCTCACTTTATTACTAGACAACCCGATTTCTCCTGCTTTCACCTTGTCAGGTCCTTGGCTCATCAGTTCCATCCTGGATGACTGATACTCTTCATATTCCTTTGTCTAAATCCAAGGTGTATATTTTCCCCCACAGATGCTTTAGACTGGAAAAGCAACTAATCGTACAGGTCTGAACCCCAATCAGGAGGCAACTGTGACCACTACCTAGGCAGACGTTGGTAACTGCCTCCTCCGTATCCTTCTTCCTTACTAGAATCTGATTTTCTTTAGCATACTCTGTGCATAGCCAAAGATTACTCTCTTAAAAATAGAGGCAACTCTTTTTAGACGTAAATGAGATATACTCAGTAGTCATTTGCATAGGTGTTCCAGAAAGCTCTTTAAAGGAAGCTGACTCTTTTGGCAGATGTGTTCCTTTGGGCCTTTCTCATCTCTTCCCTCTTCACACCTTTACCTGAGATATAATGACTGGAGCTTCAGCAGAAGTTTACAACCATGAGGAAACCTGCATGCTACGGATAGTGGAACAGAAACCTAGAAGGAGCTTGGGGGCATTGATGTTACTGTATCATTATGACACAGACATTTTTATGTGAAAGGAAAACAACCTCTGTGTTTTGAAGTCATTGTTATCACGTGATTGTTACTAATTTGGCAATTCTCAGAAAATACACTTTCATTCATTCACTCAATACCATGTATTTGCTGCCTGCTTATTTTAACATCAATATTATGTTAGAGTTTAGGTAAAAACAGAAAAAATATAAGAATAGTTTTATAGTAAAAATATATGCCTATTTCATCTATTTAAGGAAAGACAGATATATTTTAAAAATTAAGATTAACTTCATGGCAACATAGGATGTTTTTCAAGTACATTAAAAAGTGTAGGCAATAAGCACTGAGGATTTTCAAAGATGGCAGAGGTGATCTGTGAGTTGCAGTGATTGAAAAAGAAAGTGATGAGGCTTGAGTTGTACCTCCCCCCAAAAAGAGGATAGGGGTTGGGTTAAAGCATTTCTCCTCATGCTATAAGAAAAATTATGAGCAATGGATCAGAAAGGAAGGTAAAAACCATAAATTCAGGAGGTACTAAGGACCAGAGGCTGGCTGGACCGATTCTGCTGTGAGCCCTTAGGTCAGACAGTCAGCCTCTCTCTCCGTTCTGGAACTTTCCCGCCTTCAAAAACACCACATTATTTATAGCATGCTTGGAGACTGTTGGTTGAACTCTGTACAACATGGTCAGTGGCACAGGAGTTTTATGACAGCAGAATATTGACCTTTCCTCATAAGGTTATAAGAGTAGAAGAATAACAAATTACGTGGGATTAATATTTTATAGCCTTTTGTCTTTGTGTCTTAAATGGTCAGTCAATGCCTATGGTGCTTGTGTTGAATGAAGTAAGTCTTCACGGTATACTTTATCAGGTCCTTCCTGACGTGGTAGGAACTGCCTGTGGCTTCCTTTTTCTTCCTGAGTGTGCCTTACTGTTTTTGTCCTGGTGTGCTGTGTTGGCTAATGTATCATGTTGTCACTAAAGGTTTCATTGTAATATTTTACCAACGTCATAACCAGAATACATTCCTCTTCCTATAATCACAGTTCAGAAAGCTACCCTGGCAATTCAGTCATTTAAGTTACCTGTAGGCAATATTTAACCATCTGTGTACCGCTGATATAAGAAAGAAAATCACTCACTGCAGTAAAAACCAATACATTTCTATTTCCCCATTTTCTCCCCAGTACAGATCCTAACATGCATCTAAGCCTCCAGTTAACTGACCCTTCTCCTCTGTACTTTCTTTTCTCATGACTCAGTTCCTGTTTCTTCGAGTCTTTAACAATAATAAATGGTGTTTCTCAGATTTCTGCTACAGCCATTTAGTATTTCAGTATAAAGCTAATCTTTCAGTAATTCAATGCCTTTACTAAAGGCCTTAACCTGCACAAACACTCTTAACCTGTTTTTATTTTGACAACCTGACTTCATTTTCTAAAGCCTGGTGCTGTTTAAGAAAAAAAATATCACAGGCTGTCTTCTGTGCATGTCAGAGACCAGACTTAAATAACTCGTGGGAGAAAGGCCGTAGGGAGGCTTTTGGGAGATGGGGGAGAACAGAGCTTTCCCCATTCCTGCTCCAAGATCAGGACTGATGCTCTCGCACTTATTTTGTCTCTGCTCCAGACCTGGGAGTGCGTGGCAGAGATTAGGGCTCTTCTCTAACTGGAAGGCAGCAAAGGCAAACGTTTTCACCATGAGAACAATCATTTAGGCAATGGCATTCTCTTCAGATGGCCCCTATCAAAAATGGCTTGCAGATAAGTCCATAGCTAAGTTTACTAGCTTCAATGTTAACTATAAAGGAAAAATCCTATAAATGATATTTAAAGGCAAACCTTTTCGACTTTGGACTACGACAATATGCAATTGTACACTGCACATTCCTACTCAAGATTTTAAAACAAATGAAAAGTTAACTATTCTATTGTAATCAAAGCCCATAACAGCTGTGGGAGCAAATTCTCCACTTTCTACCGGGAAGATTAGAGGCTGTTTCTAACAAGGCAAAAACCAGTTATTAATGTGTTCTGGTTAAATAAAGACTTTGTATTATTGGGGATGTGGAAGCAATTAGCTCCTGCCATCACACACAGGATACATCAAGTGGATTGTAGGAGAAGTGTGGGTAGGGGCCTAAGTAGAGCTCTATGTATCCGCACCTAAACTCATTTCTTGCCCTGCAGGGAAACATCTATCCCAAGATACCCTAAATGATATCCCTTCATTTACTTCAAACCCTTTTTCACAGAAAGTCAGTGTTGACTGGGGATCTAGACAGATGGCTTCAAAAACTTGCTCTATCATCTACTGGCTGCGGATCGTGAGCAATTCACATAAACTCATTGAGCAACAATTTCCCATTCTGTAAAACAGTGTGAATCATTTATACTGTGTGTGATTATTGGGATATTTAGTAGTAACATATATGAAATATCTAGAAAATGAAGGTTTTTAACACTGGGTAAATATTGCTATACATATAACAGAGCTCCATGTTTTTCCTAAAACACACACAAGTGCATTTGCATACACAGTGGAGTGAGGGGGAGTAGAGAAGAGAGAGGAGAAAATGGGGCAATAACTCTATGTCATTGAGAAAGAGGAGGCCTATAGAAATAGGCTTAATTACTTTATCATTTCACCATTCTAGGAATAATATAAAGCTCACCTGAGCTATGGATTTTACTTCAAGAGTTAGCTTCCATTCAGAGAAATATATTACTTTAATTTCCCAAAGAATGGGCAAGAAATTTTCTTGAAGGGAGAGGAAAAGGGAAAGATTGCCCATTAGACATATCTTCCCAGAGTGGCTGAATCGTCTAATCAACCTGGATGAGCCGCCCCTGCAAATTGCGCAAGTGCTTTGATAACCCAGCCATGGAAAGGAGTAGGATATGTGAAGGGGAGGGAGGGAACATTCTCTCCCTCATTCCTGCTTGCCACTCCCAACCTTGTGTGCATGTGTGAGTGTGTGTGTGTGTGTGTGTGTGTGTGTGTGTGTGTGATTTTCCGTAACAGTATCTGCCTTCCCAAGGCAGAGGAACAAAGCAGGGACCTCCTTTCTTAAAATACTATCTTCGGTGCCTGCCATTTCACCAAGACCTTGAGAGTCTATAGTGGATACATGACGAGCTGCCCAGATTCCCCTGTAGGCTGAGCCTCTCATCTCCTCTGCCACTGGGAGAATTGCCTGCTGACAACTCACAGTTGACTCTTTCCCCAGGAATTGCCCTCAAAGGGAGCTGTTCTCCTATGGGAGCCCATACCCAGGGACTACTTGACATGGGGGTACAAACACCCTGCACCTTCTCCTCAACTGGGGAAAGGCCATTCCAGTTCTACAAGTCTGCAAGGGATCCACTGAGACCTCTGTTGAAGCTGCATCATAATTGAAGTCTTCTCTTGTCTACTCTGAATGGATGCTGACTCTTCCCTTTCCCCTCACTCCCTAATAGGTGTTCCTGAGAGCTCTCCCCAATTAACTTCCTGCATGCAAATCTCTATCTCGGAGCCTGTGTCAGCGGAACTCAGCCTACAACAGTGGCTTTCAACAATATTGGGCAGAGTCTGGTAGGACCATGCAGCTGGCAAGATTCACTGATCATGTGCACAGCTGTCAGAGAGGTGGCATGCTGTGAGCATCTGCTCACTAAAGGCTGAATGGAGACTTGCATTTATCATAGAGGCGGCCTAGTGGAGGAATTAAGCACGTGGACTCTCAAGCCAACTGCTCAGCTGGAATCTCACCTCTTTGGCACTTGATGGTTCTAGGTCCTTGGACAAAGTCCTTAATCTCTGTGTAGCTTAGCATCTGTCCTTGATAAACTGAATATATAATGGTACCCACCTCATATACATATGTGTGTATATATGTGTGTATATACATATATATACATACATTACATATATACATACATATATATACACATACATATATACATATAGTATCCTCTTAATAAATTTGTTGGGAGGATTAACAGAGCAACACGTGTAAAGAGTTTAAATTAGTCCTGGCCCATGGTATATACTCAGTAAAACATAAAACATAATCCACGTGTGTATCTGTATTTAAGAACATCCAGGTTAGGGGTGCCTGGGTGGCTCAGTTGGTTGTCTGACTCTTGGTTTTTGGTTCAGGTCGTGATTTCACAGTTTTGTGAGTTTGAGCCCCGTGTCAGCCTCTGCACGGACAGCCTGGAGCCTGCTTGGGTTTCTTTCTCCCTCTCTGCCCTTCTTGCCAACTCTATACCCAACTCACGCTGTTACTGTCTCTCTCAAAATAAATTAAAAATAAATAAATAAACTTAACAATCAAAAAGAACATCCCTGTTATCAGAGCACTTGAATCCATTGCATATTTTTACCTCCATTATTTAAGATACTAAATTTATTGAGAGCAAAGATAATATACTTAATGATTAAATAAATACTAATCCACAATTCATACATTTATACATATCTTTGTATATGTAAATGCATATGTGTGGACAGAGTATGACACTGTGTCAAGCTGCCTCTCTAAAACTCTCTTGTGCAAGGATACCATAGAAAGAGAATCAGAGATGTAATGACCCTAGGCAGAGGAGCTAGAAAGGACAGAGGCACTGCGCTCTCCATTGTGCTCTGCGCTGGTCTGCACTCTCCCCTTATGCTCTGGTCCCTTACTTTGAGAAGGCTTCTTTAGCAAACAAAGGGACACAATAGAGAACAGGACCTGAGTAGCTCTGGCTCCTATCTATGGAGACAAAGGGTTATTCCGCATATTTGTTGCTTGCAATTGTGATGATCTGTAAGATAGTAACTGATACATTATAATCACGTAAGGGTTGAAACAGATTGAAGGCAGGACTGTAGGGTATCTAAGGGGAATCCGAGCTTACTATAGGATACTGTAGGATGCAAAAGAGAAACCTGGCCCCAGCTCTTGAAAAAATGATTGCAGGCTTGCCAAGTGTTTCTGTATTGTGTACATCTGGACTACAAGTGCATAGAAAGCAGAATGGGATGATAAAATGCCAGTCATTTGTCCACTTCAAAAAATTCAGAATCCATCCCAAGGCAAGCTGAAAACTGGCCTGGGAAATAGCAATGGCACGAGCATTGTTAACACAAACAAGCAACAATAACAATAACGAGAATTAGGAGGGTGCTTTACAGGTTACGAAGTATTTTCAAACACAACATTTTCAGTCTTCGTGATGGAAAACCACCAAAGGATTAGGTGTGTTTGATATTACCGCTACCTGTAAATGAGGGAACTTAGATTGGTTCAGGGAACTTCTCCAGGTCATACACCTGAGCCAGGACTGACATGCATTTGTCACTCCGAACTCCCTATCCAAAGATGCTTATCTCCAACAGTACCTCAGTTTGATGCTCTCTGCTGAGCTATTTCATCATAGATCATTGAGTATGTAAGGTAAGGAGTGAAGTCAGAAATGTGAACCACTTACTTTTTACAGATATTCTACTTCTCCCACTCAGAACAAGGTCACTCACTCAGTACCAGAGATTTTTTATGTGCACTGAAGACCAGATCTAAGATTTTTTTTAGAGACTACCTGATTTAACCCACAGAACTAGAAAGCATTTTAGCATATACTGATAGAACATCTGTGTTCTCATACTTAATAAATTCAGCCTTTGTTTCCTATGAGACCAAAACCACTCTGAGACCAAGTTCCTCCCTCAAGAACTTTGTCAGAAGTACACAGACCTCTTCATATATGAAGGCGAAGGAATTTGGAGTAAGGAGTGGAGTAACTGAATAGTGATCCCCTTAGAATTCTGGGCAGGAAAACAAGAACTTTTTATCACTTGTAATTGTCATGATGAATTCCATCTCCTTGTGTCCCACCCTATCCCATGAACATTCACTGTTTTTAACTGCCTGACCTAAGCATGGATCTATCTGAAAAAAGAGCCATGACAGCAATTTTCAAGTATGATCTTTTAAATGTAAAATCATAAACATACAAGCTGCTGGAAAAAATCTGAAAGAAAATCTAGAAAGGATTGTTAGGCTTACTTAAATGCTGCATTCAGGTGTATGAGGCCTAAACCAAAGAAAAATTATGACTTTCATAATCCATGAGGGAAACGTGTGTTAAACACTGCTTGTTTAATATTCTACTTAGTTTTCTTGAGCCTGTAAAGTCATTTTCATTTCTTAGACTTATTACCAAAGCCCAGAGAGAGTATCAAGCCTGAATCTGTTAATAGGTTACACTCAAAGCTTAAATGTGAGATGTATGATTGGGGAAGGTATACATTTGGTTGCTGCTATGCGGATCTCACATTTGTTCCAGTTTGATTTGTGAGAAGCTATTCTTAAGTTGTTCTACTTATTAGCTATTCCGATCTCTAGGGTGTCCATTTATGGCATGCCAGAGGGGAACATTACATTAAGAGCAGATTTTTCTTAGAGCAAAGTGGGAAATCTGCATGAACTTTTTATACAGAACCTTGAATGCACTCCAGTCTGGAACACATAATTATTTCATGCTGACTAAAATCAAGAAGAAGTAAATATGGGACTATACTCACAGATGTAATTACAAATTACAACCTGTGCTTCATCACTGCCATCTCCCCGAAGATATTCTCTGCTATATTTCATAAAAGGATGACTCCTTATTTCTGTAATTTAATGGAATCTTGAGTATAACGTAACACTATGTCATTTCTAGGCAATTTATGGTGCTTCGTGACACTTGTTGGAACTTGAGGAACATTTCTAATGACAAAATATATTCATAAGCACACACAAAAAATTTTTATCTTCCTTTTACTCCTTTTCTATTTATTTAATAATTCCTTTTAAAAACAGGAGAATAGGAATAGTCTACATTAACTCCTGAATCCCTTTTCATAAGTGTTACTGACACTCATCATTTTATAAATACGGTTTGAATTATTTTCACATAAATGTGTGATAACCCATGTTTGTCAGAAAACAACTCATTTGCCACTTTCCTGTCCATTAACCTAGCCACTGAGATATTGCCTCAGATTTCCTCTGTGTACCTGGCATCTTTCCACCTAGAAAAATGTCATATCATTTATAAATTTGAAGTTTTCAATCATCTAATAACATTTTAAATAAACCCAATTCTAGTACTCACTCCAGGTACTCATTGTTTATACTTTTATATTATTTAAAAAATATTTTTTTATTCTTCTTTTGTTTTAGATCTCCAAGCTAGTCATTTATCCATGTCAGAATTTGTTCTTCAATCCCCTCATAACTTCCTCAAAATTTTGCTTTCACCAAATGTTTACTTTTATCTTTAGAGGGGAATAAACCTTTTCTCCAATAGGTTATGTTTCTTGGGCATTTAATGAGTCTCTACTCAATCTTGGTTTCCAACAGCTTTTCAGGTATAGAAATGAAGCACTCTAGGCTGTAATGTCCATTTCGGTGGCCCTTCCACTGGATGGAGACCATTATGGAAGTCTATTGAGAGTGTTCTACAAATGGAGGGGTGAGGGAGGTGTGGGAGGGGGGAGAGTGGGTGACGGGCACAGAGGAGGGCACTTATTGAGGTGAGGACTGGGTGTTATATGGAAGCCAATTTGACAATAAATTATTTTTTTAAAGAAGTGTTCTAGCATAGTACTGCAACTGCTATACAACCTTTTCTCCTTATCCTCTAATATCTTAAATCAAATTTTATCTCCTCTGTGAAGACTCACCCTATTCCTATCATCCTGCTCGCATGAACAAAACCAAGTATATTTGGGAATCAGTGACTAGAAACACTTTTTCATCAAAGTCCAGAGGGATAGAAAACTGGCTGGATGAGTTCACAGAGACATTTTAAAGGCAAACAGGTAGAACAGTAGAAGAATTCTTGTTAAACAATGTTGACCACCTCATTGCACAAATGGTTTTAGATTGAATATGGACACAGCTAAATGAATCCAAATTCAATTTGCTTTTAATATATAGGGCTATTCATGTACTCTATTTCTTCTTCAGTGAGCTTTGATGGTTTGGATCTCTTTAGGAGTTTGTCGATCTCATATAAGTTGTTTATAATATACTTTTCTTATCCTTTATTTTTTTAATTTATTTTAATGCTTATTTATTTTCGAGAGACAGAGTGCAAGCTGGGGAGGGGTAGAGAGAGAGAGAGACACAGAATCCAAAGCAGGTTCCAGGCTTCGAGCTGTCAGCACAGAGCCAAACATAGGGCTCAAACTTACTGATCACAAGATCCTGACCTGAGCCGAAGTCGGACACTTAACCAACTGAGCCACCCAGGTACCCCTCTTCTTATCGTTTAAATGCTGGTACTGATGGAAACCACATAAGGATAGACTCATTGAATGTGTAAGAAACAATTTAATTTGTTAGATCTGTAGTGAGGTTCCCTTTTGCTTTATAATATTGGTTATCCATCTTTACTCCCCCATTTTTTTTTTCTGCTCAGTCTGGATAAAGTTTTACCAATTTCACTAAGCTTTCAAAAGAATCAGCTTTTAATTTCATTGATTTTTCTCCATTGTTTTTCTGTTTACTCTTTCTGTCATTTCTACTCTTATCTTCATCATTTCCTTCCTTCTGCTTATTTTGAGTTAAATTTACTCTTCCTTTTCAAGTTTTTTAAGATCACTGATTTGAGATCTTTCTTTTTCTCTAATATAAGCATTTACTGTTATAAATTTCTCTCTAAACACTGCTTTGGCTTCATCCTACAAGTTTTTATGTTGTATATTAATTTTCACTCGGTTCAAAATATTTTCTAAATTTTCTTGTGATTTCTTCTGTTACCCATAGATTATTTAGAATGTATTGTTCAAATTGCAAATATTGGGGGATTTTCAAGATAATTTTGTTATTGATTTGTTGCTTAACTCCTACTCTCCATCTGGTCCTGAGTTTGAAATTGTCACTTTGATCTCATTGTCTGGGCTCTGATGATAGGTCCCTACTAGGATTTAATCCCTGAAATATGCCCTCCAACATCATATCCTATCCTCTTGCCCTTTGGCAGTCTTTGTGGGACTCATCTGGATGTGTCTATCTTCTACCTGATGTGCTAAAGCGATAACAATGGTAGATTTGACAGGAAATCAAATACAGTTCAGCTAAAAAACCACCAAAGTGCATTAGGGATTTTGCAGAATTTAGATTAATAATACATACAGAGTTAACTTCTCCAAAAATAGTCACTGAGGAATAGGGCACTGAAAATGTATAATAAGGTTTTACTCAAATTTCAGAATTAACAGGGTCGATAAGATCATGGTATAGAGGACTTTCAATTATTAGTAAGACCCTTCTTTGAAATAACCCTACAATTCTTTCCAAATTATCTTCCCATTTTTTCCATTGGCTTCTCAGTGCAGATATATAATGATTATGTGAATTAAATATTCTATTTGATACCAGAGTCCAAAAGAGAATATTATCAGGTTCAGCAAAAGTGTAATCCCTATTCTTCATCAATGACTATAATCATAATTATATATAGAGGCAATTCCTTTAATGTTAGTGATAATATAGTCCAATCTATTGTCTAACTTTTCGAAACTTAAATTCATGTCATTAATGCTTCAGGTGTGAGAATTATAATGAGGAGAATTTTTTATTAAAACTGACCTTATTTTTTAAAGATATATACTGAATTGTATGTAGATAAAATGAGATTTTTATAAAAATCTAAATGTGATTATTTCTTTATTGGAAAAGAATGTACTAGAAAAAATTTGCAATTAATCTCAAATGTAAAGTACAGGAAGAAAAACAGCTGAATTATATAGGATCTCATATCTACATCCCCTCTATATAAAGTGGTCAGACAGACATCTCACACAATGATACACAAACAAATCAATTCACAAACACATCTCTTAATCTGAAGAGTATCATGATTGATATTCATGGAAGCCAGGCCCTATAAAATATATCCTCTAAATGGCATGGAGCAAATTACCAACAACCAAAGGAGATGCTTAAACAGGCGATTAAAACGTGAGGATGTTACTTAATCTGATTATAGACAAAGCTGGGGCCTACCTTAGGTTGATCCCCTTTGTGCTTCCTAACTCATAATCTCCTTCTAAGGTAGCCTGCAAGAAGAGAAAATAAAGCAGTTTTGACTAATAAATTGAGTTATGTCTATATGTACAAACAAAAAGGGTAGCTTCTCAGCTGAATTTTATCTCTTTATACTCAGGAAGCATAGGATACTTATTTGTAAAAGTAATATTTATTTTTAACACTGTGTATTTATTAATATAGATATAGCACTAAGTATATTTATAGGGTTTAAATTAGCAAAGTTCATATCTGCAGAATTTGATGAAAAAAACTACAAAGACGTCAAGTATTTCCATCAATACTTTTATGGTAATTGATTTTTTAAATTAGCAAATTAACTTGCAATGCTGCTGAAGGCAACCAATAAATTTTCTTACTGTTTTCAGTTATTTGTCATTTTGGGAAATGAAAAATAATTTTCTTGTAAAAACTTAAAACATATAATTTGCTTTTCAAGATTAATGTTGTGACACTGTGTGGTATCACTAATTGAAAGGGAAGTGATTAAGTTTTGCTAAAAGTCTTTGGATATCAGATTTAAAAAATGTTTTGTAATCATAAAATATATCTTAGACATAAAATCAGATTCCAATCTATAATCAGTATGGCTTAGGAAATTTGGCTGAAGAAGAAGAAGGAAAAGGCAGGCAGAAGGGGGAAAGAAAACAAATGGAAGGTTAGAGGCTGAGGTTTTAACTCTTATAAAGGATAAAACCTAGTCTAATAACCAAAATTTGTGGTTATTTATTATAAACATAGTAGAGAGATTGAATTAAAAAAATCTTGCCTCGCTGGCCATCTGTCCACACTCTGTGCACTGCTGCTGCTCTGAGGAAAAGCAACTACATCCTGGGTCGAACCCAGGGATACTGGGTTCATTATTATTAACATTCTCACTATTATTAACATTCTCACTAATGTGCCTTAGTCAACCTTTCTGCAGTCTAGAAAAATACAATAAATAAAAGTCAGATGTCAGAGTGTGAATTGATCAGAAGTTTGATGTCGGATTTACCATTTTTTAAGTTCATTTATTTTTGAGAGAGACAGAGAAAGAGCAGGGGAGGAGCAGAGAGTGTGGGGAAGAATCTCAAGGCTCGAACTCACAAAACTATGAGATCATAACCTGAGCTGAATTCAAGAGTCGCACACTTACACTGACTGAGCCACCCAGGTGGCCCCCATTCTGCAATTCCTAACACTTAGAATTCCATTTCAGTCTCAACAGGATTTAAAGAACTATACTGAACACTATACTCTCCCAGTTTTTAAAATGAAGCCTGAAATATCACTTAGAACAATGGCTGGGGAAGAAAACAACAATAAAATTTGTTTTGTTTGACAGTGACTGACAATGTTATTATTGACCACATGTCTCTCTATAAATACTGTTGTACATTTTGCAAAGCTCTTTCCCCTCAGGTGTAATCTAGGCATGGAATTAGTTGATCAACTTGTTACCATGGATACTAAAAAATCTGACAAAATGACCTAAGTGTAGATTGTGGGTAAAACTGTATTGGTATTTGCTGCTGTAATTGATGCCAGTGCTCTGTCCTTCCTCATGAGGAAGAACAGCTCTGGGGAAGGGGCCCAATGTCTCCAGAGATTCTTCTCCCCATGAGTCCTCCTCTCACCTTTTACCTTGCTTAGCTCCACAGCTCTCTTGAGGTTCTGAACTCACAGATTCTCCTGTTTACTTGCTCAGGAATTTAATGATACCACCTCTGGTCCCAACTGCTTGTCTCTGGGATACTTACATCTGACCTCTAGGGATTTACTAGTTTCTCTCTTTATCTAAAATAAGTTTGGAAAATATTTTATTTTGTTTTAGCTTGAAAAATGCTTAACCCAGAAAATTAGGAGGAAAACAATGAACTTAAAAACAAAACTTCAAATTCTTGCTCTACCTTTAACTCCCTATGAATCTTGAGTAAGTTATCTCACTTTTAATTATTCATTCAACCGACAGTCACTGAGGGACTGCTATGTCAAATAGGCTTAGGCAACAGGTATGCAAAGAAAAATAGTGAATAGTTCTGTTCTCAAGGAGCTCACAATGGAGAAAGAATATGGACATATACACCAATGTCTGCAAAGTTGGGTGACACAAATCATGATAGGGGGAAATTATGGAGTTCTTAGTGGTTCACCTAGTCCAAACTGGGAAGCTCGGGGCAGGCTTCTAGGAGGAGAAGGGTCTGAGGTGAGGCCTGAAGGATCAGTAGGAGACCACCAGTCCAAGTGGAAAGGAGGTGAGAGAGGGAGTGCAAAAGAAGGAAAGAGTTCAATGTTAATGGTCTTAAAACGAAGAAAATATTATTCTGCCATTCTACTTGACCCACCATGGAAAATTGTCAGAATAATATAAGTGTCATTAATTAGATTTTCAAGCCAAACTGTAGATATAAGTATTATTGATGGTTTCAGCATGGAATAATTAATAACATTAAATGTCAACATTATTTAAGCATATAAAAGAAAATTATTACATCTAGCCTATGATATACTAATTCCACTCCTGGGTACTTACAAAAGAAAAATGAAAACATATTTCCAACAGAAACCAGAATTTTTTCAACAAAATTAGCAACTTTATTCATATTAGCTCAAACTGGAAACAATTCAAATGGCTATTAATGGTGAAAAAGATAAACAAATTACGTATATTTATACCATGTAATAATACTCAGCAAACAACATTCAATAACATGGATGAATCTCAGATATTATACTGAGAGAAAAACAACATTCAACAATATGGATGAATCTCAGACATTATACTGAGAGAAAAAGCCAGACATACACATAAATGACAATACTGAGATTATATTTATGTGAAATTCTAGAAAGAAAGCTACTCTGTGATAAAAAAAAAAAAAAATCAGATAAGTTTTTGCCTCTCGAAGGACCAAGCGACTGTCTAGGAAGGAGCACGGAGGAGATTTCTCGAGTGTTGAAGTAATAGAGATGTGGGTCACACAGATGTATGTGTTGATTACAGCTCACTGAGTTGTGGTTTTCCTTTCTTGAGGGGTTGGCAGCAGGGTGGGAGGACCCTGTGCTTGCCTCATCCCACAAATGTGACTAGATGGCTATCAACTCATCCTAAGTGCCCTAGAGGTCAACCTGGAGACTGGCAGAACAGGCTCCACCACCGAAGGTTGAGAGGAAGCCACATTGAGGAAGGTGGGAATTGTGGAGACATGGTTTGGAAGAGACACAGATAGTGGCCCCTGTGGTGGGGAAGGAATAGAGGTCACAGAGGGGAGCGAGGGATGGGCTGGCACATGATAGAGTGAATGGAGAAGACAGGTCCCCAATTGGCTTGGAAAGCAAGAGGGGCCAACTTTTATGAGTTCTTGCAACTAGCAGGGCTTAAAGCCTGGAGTTTTCTAGGTCAGCAGGCTTGGCTGCGATAGAGCCTGGAGGGCATTGTGCCATTCTTGGAGAGAAGGCAGGGCAAACAGTCCACGGACAATAGCGTGAACACAGCAATCAGAAGAGCACCTGGAGCACACATTGGGAGGTTATTTGCTTATCTCAGAGCGTGTCCCGGAGAGGCAACATTCACGGAAGTTCGTAGCAATATAGGCCTACCTCAAGACCCCCCAAAAATATCAAATAAACAGCCTACCTTACATCTGAAGGAACTAGAAAAAGAACAACAAATGAAGCCTAAAGTCAGCAGAAAGAAGGAAATAATAAAGATTAGAGCAGAAAAAAAAGATAAAAGAAACTAAAAACCCAATAGAACAGATTAATGAAGCAAGGAGTTGGTTCTTTGAAAAGATCAATAAAATTGATAAATCTGTCGCCAGATTTATCAAGAAAAAAAGAGAAAAGACTCAAATAAACAAAATCAGAAAGGAGAATTAACCAACACCAAAGAAATATAAACAATATAAGAGAATATTATGAAAAACTATATTGAAACATTTTGCACAACCTAAAGAAATCAATAAATTCCTAGAAACAGATAACTTACCAAGACTGAAACAGGAAGAAATAGAAAATATGAACAGATTGATTATTAGCAAAGAAATCGAATCAGAAATAAAAAAAGTTCAGGACCAGGTGGCTTCACAGGGGAATTCTACCAAACATTTAAAGAAGAGTTAATGATTATTCTTCTCAAAATATTCCAAAAAAAAAAAAAAAAGAAGAAGAAGAAAAAAAAGAAAAGAAAGGAAAATATCCAAATTGATTCTATGAGGCCAGCATTACCCTGATACCAAAATCAGATAAAGATACCACACACACACACAGACACACACACACCACACACAAAAGAACTACAGGACAATATCTGTGGTGAATACAGATACAAACATCCTCAACAAAATACTAGCAAACCAAATCTGACAATACATTTAAAAAAAATCATTTACCACAATCAAGTGGGATGTATTCCTGGGTTGAAAGGGTGGTTCAATATTCACAAATCAATCAATGTGATACATTATATCAATAAAAGAAAAGGATGGGGCACCTAGGTGGCTCAGTTGGTTAAGTGTCTGACTCTTGATTTCAGCTCAGGTTATGACCCCAGAGTTGTGGGATGGAGCCCTGTGTTGGGCTCTGTGCTGAGCATGGAGCCTGCTTAAGATTCTCTCTCCTTCCATCCCTCTCTCTCATTCATTCATTCATGTGCACTCTCTCTTTCTCTCAAAAAAAAAAAAAAAAAAAAAAAAAGACAAAGGATAAGAACCATACAATCATTTCAATAGACACAGAAAAGGATTTGACAAACTACAATATCCATTCATGATCAAAACCCTCAACAAAGTAAATTTAGAATATACCACAACATAGTAAAGGCCATATATGAAAAACTCACAATTAATATCATCCTTAAAGGGGTAAAACTGAGAACTTTCCCCCTAAGGTCAGGAATAAGACCAGGGTGTCCACTCTCATTGCTGTAATTCAACATAGTACTGGAAGTCCTAGCCACAGCCACGAGACAATAAAAAGAAATAAAAGCTTTCCAAATGGGCAAGGAAGAAGTAAAACCTCCACCATTTGTAGATGACATGATACTCTATTAGAAGACTTGAAAGATTCCACTAAAAAACTGCTAGAACTGATAAATAAATTCAGTAAAGTCACAGGATACAAAATCAGTGTGCAGAAATCTGTTGCGTTTCTCTACACCAATGATGAAGCACCAGAAAGAAAAATTAAGAAAACAATCTAATTTACAACTGCACCAAAAACAATAAGATACCTAGGAATAAACTTAACCAAAGAAGTAAAGACCTATACTCTGAAAACTATAAAACACTTATGGAAGAAATTGAAGCAAATGTAAAGAAATCAAAAGACACCCAGGCTCAGGGATTGGAAGAACAAATATTGTTAAAATCTTTATAAACCCAACCAAATCTACACATTGAATGCAACCTCTATCAAAAGACCAATAGCATTTTTTCACAGAACTAGAATAAACAATCCTAAAATTTTTATGGAACCATAAAAGACCCTGAATAGTCAAAGCAACCTTGAAAAAGAAAACCAAAGTTGGAGGCATCACAATTCTGGATGTCAAGTTATATTACAAAGCTGTAGTGATCAAAATAGTATGGTACCAATACCAAAAAAGACACGTAGATGAATAGAATAGAACAGAAAACAGAAATAAACCCACAACTATATGGTCAATTTATCTTTGGCAAAGCAGGAAAGAATATCATATCCAATAGGAAAAAAAGTCTCTTCAACAAATGATGTTTAGAAAACTGGACAGCAATATGCAAAAGAAAGTAACTGAACTATTTTTTTTACAGTATACCTAAAAATAAACTCAAAATGGATTAAAGACCTAAATGCGAGACCTGAAACCATAAAAATTCTAGAGGAGAACACAGGCGGTAACTTCTCCGACATAGGCCTTAGCAACTTTTTTCTAGGTAGGTCCTGAGGAAAGGAAAGCAAAAGCAAAAACAAACTATTGGCACTACGTCAAAATTAGAAGTTCTTGCATAGCAAACAATCAACAGAACTAAAAGACAGCTTATGGAATGGGAGAAGATATTTGCAAATGACATATCCAATGAAGGGTTAGTATCCAAAATATATAAAGAATTTCTAAAACTCGACACCCAAAAACTGAATAATCCAATTAAAAAATGGACAGAAGACATGAACAAACAGTTCTCCAAAAAGACATCAAGACGGTCATGGTCACAGACTCACAAAAAGATGCTCATCATCACTACCATCAGGGAAATGCAAATCAAAACCACAGTGATACCTCACCCCTGTCAGAATGGCTAAAATCAATAATAGAAGAAATAACAGGTATTAGCAAAGATGTGGAGAAAAAGGAATCTTTGTACACTGTTGATGGGAATGCAAACCACTGCAGCCACTGTGGAAAACAGCACAGAGGTTCTTCAAAAAGTTAAAAATAGAACTACCTACGATCCAGCAATCACACTACTAGGTATTTACTCAAAGAATACAAAAAACACTAATCCATAGGGAAACAGGCCCCCGATGCTTATTTCAGTATTATCTACAATAGCCAAGATATGGAGGCAGACCAAGTATCCGTCAACTGATGAATGGATAAAGAAGAGGTGGTGTATATATATATACAATGGAATATTATTCAGCCATAACAATGAATGAAATCTTTCCATTTGCAACAACGTGGAAAGAGAGAGTATAATGTTAAGTAAAATAAGTCAGTCAGAAAAAGACAAATACCATATGATTTCACTCATGTGGAATTTAAGAAACAAAGCAAACGAGTAAACAGGGAAAAAGAGAATGCGAGAGAGAAACCAAGAAATAGACTCGTTCACTACAGAGAATAAATTGATGGTTACCAGAGGAGAGGTGGGTGGGGGAAAGGGTGAAATAGGTGATGTAGATGAAGGAGTGCACTTGTGATAAGCACCAGGTGATGTACAGAATTGTTAAATTACTATTTTGTATACCTGAAACCATATAAGACTGTATGTTAACTAACTGGAATTAAAAACTTTTTTAAAAAGAATGAAAAACAAACAAGAAACTCATTGAATTGCACATGCAAGTTTTGGGGCTTTCACTGTATATTTTTCATCTAAAAAATGAAAACAACCATAAGCTTTTATCAACAGGTTTGCTTTTTTTGGCGGTATAAGTTAGCCATTCTGAGGCTACCTCCTATGTTCTAGGCTTGAGCAAGATTCTAGCATTTTGAAAATAATGAGAGCCAGGTTTCTCACTGTAGAGGAACTGGGTAACATATACAGAAAGAAAGAAAACTAAAACTGTGCTATCCAATATGATAGGTATTAGCCACATGTGACTTTTGAACCTTAAATATGTCTAGCCCAAACCAAAGATGTGCTATCAATGTCAAGTATGCAGTACATTAGGAAGTCCTAGTACAAAAAAAATGTAAAAAATCGAATTGAATAATTTTTATGTTGATTATATGTCAAAGTGGTAAAATTTTTAGATATATTAAGTTAAATAGTATACTATTAAAATCAATTTCTATTGTTTCTTTTTACTTTTATAACATGGCAACCAGAAAATTTATAGTTACCTATCTGGCTCATATTGTTATCAACTGGACAGTGCTGAAATATAATGTAGCTTATGGTGCTGGGCTGGAATTGGAGCTATCATTCCAATATGTGAAATCAGAGTTCTATCTATCTATCTATCTATCTATCTATCTATCTATCTATCTATCTACCTACCTATTTTTTTTTTCTCTGAAAGGGCCTGGAAACAATGACATACCAGGAGCAATGAGCATACCTCGACACCCAAATCTTGGTACCATTCTCCGTTAAAAGGAAATATAGTTGCTTGCAGAAATGGCTGATTTCAGGGCTGGGGCAGAGAAAGTACAGGATGAGTGTGGAATATCTTAATTCAAAGGAAAGTAAAGGATTGCTATAAAAATGATGAAGTATATATCAAAATGACACAAAAGAATCATTGGGGCTCCCACTAGCCCAATCTATGATAATTTGAGCATCAATATAAATGATGATAGTAACGGATTATAACCAATTGAATAAGAATCCATGAGTCTGTAATCATTATAAATATATACATACATACATATTTCCTTATACTGGAATGCCAACTAATAAATATAGAAAAAAGTGATGGAGGTAGAAAATTATCAATGAAATTACCATTGGATAAAACCAATGGGTAAAAGTTTGATGACAAACAGCATTATTTACCTAGTTTCAATGTATTTCCCTCCATGTCAATTACAAAGGGAAAGATTTCTTGGAAGACTAGTTTTAAAATTTTGCAGTTGAAAAAAATTATCATGCCAATTATGTAATCTTGCTGCCTTAGTGTTTTTAAGTATCCCTGAGAGGATTCAACCTCCCCTTCCTACTCCCAATTTGATGAAGGAAAATTAACCTCATCTAAATTTGGTTTTTGAATCACCCTTAGAGTCATCTGAATTTTTTTTATGAAATCTTTGTAAGACATAGAGGCAAAAAGTCTTTACATCAGAGGTGCATGGCAGTAGTGGCTATAATTAAAAATGTCATTGGGGCCCCTGGTTGGCTCAGTCAGTTAAGTGTCTGACTTCGGCTCAGGTCATGATCTCACAATCTGTGAGTTATACTTACCATTGTCATACTTTATAATGATGTAATTTTAAGTAGCTTCAAAAATCTTTTGTAAACCTTTCACTGACACTTCCAAAAAACACTTCATGTAATTTTAAAAACCATAATACATCATGAAGGTAAAAAACTTTTATGAGAATAGGACAAATGTAAGAAATTACCTATAAAATTAGATATTCTATTCTTAAATAAACTCAACATTATCAAAGTATAGTTTATGGTCCAACTTGTTTTAAACAACTTCCATATTAAAGTAGCAACAATGCACACACATTGGAGCCAGAACAATTTAAATTAACTGACAAGGAGTCAGTAACTGTATGGTATCAGGCCAAAAATTAAAATTTAATTATATACCAATTGCTGTACAATTTAAATCAAGAGGATCAAATGAATTTATTCATTGATTTTTGTTTGTTTTAAGATAACCTCTTTTCAAAAGATTTGAGTTGCTTACAAACAGAGCATATAGAATATGTTATTCAAAATGGAGTATAAAAACTTTCCACGATACATCCATGGCAGGTTTGGATGTGAAGAGGAAGTTGCCTGCTTTTCAGAGTTTTCTGAAAAAGCAAAGGAATTTTCATGGAATTGCAATCCAAAAGTCTAGCAGTGGACTCCAAGGGAGCTAAGAAAGACAAAAGGAAGCTTCTTAATGAAAGGGTTAAGTGCTATCATAAGGCTTGCAGGTAGGAGTACAGGAATAAAATTTGAATAAATAAGATGGAAAAAAAAACTGGCAGAGATTAGGAATCTTTGAACTTCAAATTAATATTTGTCATCAGGATCAAAAGAATCCCAGATCCTTCGCTGTCCAAAACCTCTTGGCCTTCACTAAAACACTTCCTGAGGATTGCGATGTAATATACTTCACAGATTCCCTAATCCTTAGAAGACCGGGAAATAAGTCATCCTGATCTTTTGGTAAACATGGCATCATCTGCCACAAAAACATAATCATCGGTTCTATTTGATTATGAAAGCTTTCAGAGCTGCAAATAATTTACTGTGTTCTTTACAGTGTATTTGCTGCATGTATTGAAAAGGCGATACTACATTGTGTGTGTGTATGGCAGAGGGAGGTGAATGTTTGCATAGACTGGTCCTACTCTTTAGTTTTTTTTTCCTTTCTGAAGGTGTCCAAATGTCTATCTGAGCCATTTACCAGTGGAACAAGTGAATGGACGAGGTATATAGAAAATATGTGTGGAAGGAGCAAGATTGGCTATAGAAATTACAGCATAAGAGCCTTTTCAGAAAAATCAGCTAAAGGTATATACAGTGACTACTTAAAAAATATGACTATCTTTTTAAAAATTTTAACACAGTTTAAAACATTATAAGAGAAAAAGAAAATACAGACCAAGGGAAAAAGGGATAACATGAACATGCAAACTCTGAGCATTGTCAGAGTTGCCATGATAGTTTCAAATCTGTGTTGAACTTCCCGGCAGCCAGGACGCTGAGCACACCACAGATGTAAAGCATTGTCACTGGAATAAGGAAATATCCTAGTTTCTCAGAAAAGAAAAGACTTTCCTTGATTTAAAATTAGAAAAATATTGGGGTGTCTGGGTAGCTCAGTCAGTTAGGCACCTGACTTTTGATTTCGACTCAGGTCATGATCTCAAGGTTCATGAGATCCAGCCCTGAGCCCCATGTCGGGCTCTGTGCTGACAGTGCAGAGCATGCTTGGGATTCTCTCTCTCCCTCTCTGTCCCTTCCCTGCTCATGCTCTCTCTCTCTCTCCCCACCTCCAAAATAAATAAATGAACATTTTTTAAAAATTCAAAAACTATTTCTCATGTGAAGAAACGAATGACAAATACTATGATATAGTATATAGTATCTTCAGTTGGATTTCTACTGCTAACATCACATGACTGTGGCATAGGATAGTAAAGCACTGCTCAGTGAAGGCAGTCCGAGGAGGGTTAAGGAAAGTCAACTAAGCATACAGCCTTGTGGAACACCACTGTTCTCTGGAGAACACATTATGTTCTTTAGGGTACATCTAAGCGAATATGTTTTTCCACTTAATTATAGCACTCCCTATAAACATTGTCACAAAATTCATTAATTAGTTTGTAGCATGGACACAGATACAAAGTCTCTGAAAGTTGGACACATTTTAGAGACCTTTTGGTCCAATAATAAATTAGAGCAGCTAATGTATTCATAAAAGGCATCTCCAATAATCAGTGTAGGAACTTGGCTGCCACACCATGACGGACAGTTGGATCACTCACAAGTCCATCTGTTCCACTGTTCGAGATGACTCTTTTTTACGTTACGTTGAAAACTCCTGGACTGTAATTTCTACCATCTTTTAAAGGCTGTCCTCCAGATTAACAGAACAACCCTTCAAATATAAGGAGACACTTTTGATACACCACTTCTGCCTCACCTTCTCCAATCTTCAGTTTATGCTATTTGCCCATTCAAAATGATGATGATAATATTACTTAAAAGTCCTATAACATTTTATTTTTTATTTTTTTCAAGTTTGTTCATTTATTTTTGAGAGAGAGAGAAAGCACAAATGGGGGAGGGACAGAGAGAGAGGGAGAGAGAGGGAATCCCAAGCAGGCTCTGCACTAGCAAGCTCCACACCTTCAGTGTGGAGCCTGATGTGGGGCTCGAACCTATGAACTATGAGATCATGACCTGAGCTGAAGTCGGGCACTTAATAGTAGGTGCCCCCAAAATCCTGTAACACTTTAACCTTTTTTCACTGCTTTGTATACATAATCTAATTTTACCTTTATAATATATCTCTAATGCTGTACAACGGGTATCTGACACATGAGAAAACCAGCCCAAGATCATACCACTGGTTGATGGCAGAAGATAGACTAGAAGCTTCATCTCTTCACTTTCTTCCTATCTCTCTATTCCAATGAGCATTTATATATTAGACTGAACACTCACTAACCACAGTAAATATTTAGGACAAAAAATTTTTGAAGTTCTTTTACTAATAGTAAGAAAATAATTAGGGAGATAACATTTATGGTAATTAATCCTTGTAAAGATACAAATTTTCCAAGTGGCAAGAGTTTTAGATGCGTGTTTGAAACTTCAGGAAGATCTATTAAGAGGTTCTCTTCTGTTTCCAGCTAGAATTTTTGACCAACTATAGGTCTGAGTTCAGGTTCAGGTTTGAATTCAAGTTACATTTTCTGATTATTTCAACTATACGATGATATACAAACCCTCGGGTTTGCTTAAAAAAAAAAAAGAACTTTTAGAGTAATTTTTAAAATGTGTGACAATTCTAGAATTTTTATACTTCAGTCAGCTCAGCTACTGTTTTCCTGCTGGTTTTCCTATATTCATCTTCATCCACTCTTATTTGTTGAGTTCCTGGGCATCTTCTGGTTCCTCCTCTGTGTTCTTAGCAAGGAATGCCAGCATTCAAACATTTTTTCCTTAAACAGCAAAAATAAAAAAACATGGCATACATAAAACTTCACCTCTTGGGATAAAATCCTTACGGCCTTAAAGCTGAATAGAAGGCACTCAATTTAAATACAGGGAAGAAGCAGTCATTAATGGTAAATAATTAAAAAGTCAGCTTTAAAATGTACCTCTAAGGGCATTTCGACAATGTCCAATTTAAAGAACTCTCATCGTGCTAAGAAGGTGCTCTATTGAGCCCAAGTACATTGAAAAATCAAGTGGTGAGAGCTCCCCATGAAGGACAGCCTGCCCTTCATCCGTTGTATATGGAAGTGTGTACCGCCGACAGAACTCTGAGTGCAATCTAACATTGTTGGGACAGGGCAGAAGCAGAACTGGAGAGGAGAGGTTCTCAACCTCTGCAGAACTGGAGCACAAGACTTCGACGATGTGATGAGCTGAGACTCATGGCAGGTTAGACTCCTGGAAACATTAGCCTGACCGCACAGTCATTTGAGCAAAACGATCTTGCCCTTTAGTTTCTCTTCTCCTTCCTGAATGTCAATTTGGGCCATTTACCCAAGGGACAAACTAATGGATTTAGTTATACAGAAAATGAAAACTAATTATTCTGCCTTCTGGCTACAAAATGGTCACAATCAGAGAGGAACAGGCTGGGAAGTCATGTACGAAATTTAGACCAGCCAGGCTTTCCTTGAGATATCGACCCAGCCACCTGCCAGGCTCAGTTCCAACTGTTTAGTCTTGCAGGCAATGACCAGTTGTTAAGTGCCAGCAATTCCAGTTACCATGCTACCGAAGTACAGTATGTGGCTCCTTCATCTTGCACCTTGCTGGATTCTTTATAAAAAATACCATTCTTTCCTCCCCAATCTTCAGTGTGTTTTCTTTCTAGAAGCAACAGAATCATTGGCAGGAAGCAGGCTCTCAAGTGAAACAGTCTACTTTTAACCTAGGTTCTCTGACCCATAAGGAGGAGGCTATGCCTGGCTTGTGATGTTTTCTTATATTTCGAGAGACCTCAGCTGGTATAAATAATGCTCCTGGCCTCTTCATTCTTTTATCACTGTGGCTCAGGGAATGAGGAACAAATTATTTGATTGGTGGATTTGAGAAGAGTAAGCAGGGCTTGCAGAGCTCAACTGTTGCCATGGTCTCCTTCCTTGAGAAATGGCAACAGGAATGCACGTATTCATGTCTCCTCTTCCACAATGGAAGTTTTACAAGGGGAGGCCCCCACAGGAGGAAACGTCCATCTGCCTGGGCTGATAGATAAGGCTGCCTATTTCTGAGCTGCAGTATTAGGAAACACACAGCTGCAGCACTCCTAAGCCATGTTATCCCTTCCAGCCTTAACCAGTAATAAGCGCGGCATTCTGATCTCCATCCTTCCTATTCCTTGTCTATCTTTTAAGTGGCCTACAACTCAGAACCACTCTTTAACTGCGTTGACCTTGTGAAGTTGTTTTACTATAGTTGTCATTATCTACTCATTTGTCAAGTTTTTGAGCATCTTCCCGTTCCTCTTTTGGATGTTATCGTTATTTTATTTAACCTGGCAGGACTGTGAATGTAAAGTGTCTAGCACAGGGTTTTGCATTCAACTAAAGTTTACCTTCCTTTGCTATTATTTTAATCTAGTCATCACCACATTTTCTTAATTCCTTCTTCCAACGTCCTCCAAAAATTATCTTCTATCTCTCCTCAGTCTTCAAAACCTTCTTATTAAGCCTGTCTCTAGACATTGACCCAAATCCGCCTAAATTTCGTACTTAAAATGTGGTCCCAGGAACAACAGCATCAGCATCTTCTGGAAATTTGTTGGAAATGGAAATGCCCAGGCCCCATCTCAGATTCACTGAATTGGAAACTCTGGGGCTGCAGCCCAACATTTGCACAGGTCGTCCGGGTGCTTCTGATGCTTGTTCAAGTTTAAGAACCAGAAGCCTAGAGGCACCCGGGTGGCTCAGTCGGTTAAGTGTCTGACTTCAGCTCAGGTCATGATCTCACAGTTCAGGGGTTCGAGCTCTACATCAGGCTCTGTGCTGACAGCCCAGAGCCTGGAGTCTGTTTTGGATTCTGTGTCTCCCTCTCTCTGTCCTTCCCCCATACACACTCTGTATCTCAAAAATAAATAAAAATTAAAAAAAAAAAGCCAGAAGCCTAAATTATACTGTTGCTGTTCAGTTCCATGGCTAATCTCTACCCAGTTACTTTTATTTTTGTGCTTTTAGTCTCTTTCTTGATTACTGGTAATCCTCATCAAATTTTTCACACCTGAAAACCCCCATCAGCATCCAAAAAGGAAAAAAAAAAGTTTAACTCTTTTCCCCTGAAATGATTTAAAATTAGGATCTATAAGTCTCTTTTATAAATATTTTTTATTTGCTTCTAATTATTATATCTTTATTGAAAATTTAGTCAACTCAGTATGTTTTAATTTAGTTTACCAGGTGTTCATTTTCACAGCCACTGTATAACATAAACCCACTCACAAATCTGTAAATCTTTGCTTTGTGTATTGTTTTTAATGGGTAAACACAAAATCTATATCACAGGAAACTACAGGTAGCACTGAAAAAAAAATGGTTTTCACAGTGCTGGTTTCCCAACAACTTGAAAAGCATCAAGCAATTCAATTATCCTAAAATTGCCATCCAATTTGTTTCTCTGTGGGAGAGCTAGTATTCTTATGTCATGAAGACCGGGAAATTATCCACTTTTTGAAATATGTGAATCTTTTTCTTCCTATTTTTGCTAAATCTCTAAAAAATATTTAGAGGCAGCAAGGATGGGGGGGCATTGGTTGGCACTAGGGAGAAAAGGAGAAGGTGAAATGGGAGCTCACAAAAAGGTGTTTATTTCAAATGACCCCAAAATATCATTATTTAATTTGTTAAATATACTTTGAAATTACCCTTTGGTAAACCTACTCTAATGCTTAGGTCCTTCAAATAATTGATTGGTTCAGGTATTTATTAATTTCCCTCCCACCAGTCCTCAAATGTTTATGCAAATTAATTTTCAATCAACAAAATTTGTACACATGCATGATTTCATAGTAAATTAATATTAATGTGTAACATTTTGAGGAAACGTCATTCTCATATCATTCAGTATGAGGCATTTTTCAGGGAAGCAAGTCATTCACTTAAATTGTAATGAAAAGCATTTAGTATTTATTAGTGTGTGGGAGTCTTGTTCTCAAAGGACTATTTTACAGCTATTATTCATTCAATCTCAGTTTCCCTGGGAGGGAGGAAAAGGGAGCCCGGTGAGCCAAAGTCAATGAGTTGAGTCATTGTTCAGCTCCATTCCAAAGGACTACTCTGCTTCAACCTCAGGTTCAAATTAAGATTCTCTTAAGTATTTTTTTGTGATCTAAGTCCTATTGACAATGGATCAGACGTCACTTGTCTGGTCTCTGATCACCTTCCTGGGAGGGCCCTGAGATGAACCAAGATAGAATAAGAAATCTTCATGGGTAGAGTAGACATTCCTAGAATTCCATCTTCAGATTTCTTCTGAGATCCCCACAGTACCCACATGGGCAGGTGTTCTACCTTATTTTTAATACTCCAAGATCTTAAATTTGGTGGTAGTGATGACAGGGGTCCTCCTTTTTGATTTTATCTTCATGGATTGCTATCTTTTATACTACCTTCTTCTTATGGAAAAGACGCTTTGGTCTTATTTGCCTCAAGTCTTTTTTCTAATCCTAGCTGATCGAGTTCCTTCTGGTTCCCCATGATCTACCAACCAGCGTGGACTGCAGGATAAGCTATTTCAACACTGCTTCTTGGACATTCATTCCACCCCTTGACTTTTCTTGAGTCTTCTGCATTAATACCAGTTCCCGATCACCTCAACTTTCTTTCCCATCTCCAAGCCTAAGCTGCCAAACTTTGGGGAAAGATTATGAAGCCATATCAAATAGTTTTTCTCAGCAGTCCTTTCAGACCCTCCAGTGGACTTTGTATACCTTCATGCAAGACAGTTATTGGTTTGTCCTCCTGAAAAGTCCCATCATAGTCCCGGCTCCCTGATTCTATGTAGGTGACCTTTCCACTTGTCATTACATCCTTTTCTGCATCCTCCTTCAAATTTTCTTTGTACTTCCACTCTTTTCTTTCTTCCTTATTGCTTCTGAGGGAGTTTGGTTCTTTCTATGTTCCACTCAGTCATCAGTTCAATCTTTCCGCAATTCCTTCTGCTGGCATTTGCTCAGTTCCTTCTTTGTCTGTCTCCTCTTTTCATCTCTCTCCTAGATGCTTTTGTTAGGCCTACAAACACTCACAAGCGCTTTCCTATGAATAACAATGAACAAGCAAGCAAACAAAGTCAACTTCCCTTGGTTTTACAGCCCTTTCAGATTGTTATCTTCTTGGTTTCCTTTCCAGGGTAAATCTATTTGCTCCTGGACCTCCTGGAGACTGGCTAATGCCACACTGTTTCATAAAAATTGCTTTCTTAGAGGCCACCATGATCCCTAACCATGGAATCCAATGGATTGCTCTATTATTCAGTTTACCTTATCCTCAGACATGTTTGTTCTCACCAACTCATCTTGAACTCACTCCGTAACTTGGTTTCCAGAAGACATACCTTGCACTAATTGTGCCTTCCTTGCCTCCTTCAAGGATTTCAATTCCTTCCTCTCCCAACTTGTCAAAAGTAATCTTCCACCAGGTGCTTTCTCTAGACCTCTTTAATGTCCTCCTTGACGTCATCAACTCTCACATTTTAAACTACCGCTTCTTGTGGATCATTGCAAAATCTAAATCCAATGACTACTGGGCATTTCTACTTTGGATATTCTGGAGAAACGGTTGGTAAAACAATTTCTATAAAGGATAGATCATATATATGTCAGCCTCCACAGGCTGTATGGTCTTGGTTATGACAA
Organism: Paguma larvata; assembly: GCA_030068075.1. Lineage (NCBI taxonomy): Eukaryota > Metazoa > Chordata > Mammalia > Carnivora > Viverridae > Paguma > Paguma larvata. The sequence continues at coordinate 80,459,061 of CM057828.1, read as the reverse complement.
CTAAACTCTGTTGTTGGGTCGTGTGACAGCAGCCACAAGGCATAAATGAATATGACTATGTTTCAATAAAACTTTATTTATGGACACTGATACTTGAATTTTATATAATTTTAATGTATTACAAAATACTATTCTTCTTTGGATTAAAAAAATTAAACATGGAAGTCATTCTTAGCTCTTAAGAAGACAGACAGCGTGCTGGATTTGGCCTTCTGGCTGTACTTTGCTGACCCCTGTTTTAGAGGCATTCCCATAGTCATAGGCTTGTCAGCCATTTACTACTCTTTCCCATTATTGATAGTGTTTCCTCTTTTAAAAATGTCTTTATTTTTATTTTAAACTAAAGAGCTTTATGTTGTGTAGTATCTGTAAGTACAGACTTCCTTTAGAGTGGGGTTGGGGAAAACAAGTACGGATACAGTATTCTCATTTCAGAAATGAAGCTGAGACCCAGATTGGATTGTCAGAGTTAAGTACTAGTAAAGCCACCATTAGAACTCAGCTCTCCAGACTTTTTGGACCAAGCCTCTACATACATTGTCACACAGCAGTCAGTTGCCTAGAATGTGTGGTTTATATCTTCCAATACAGAAATAGAAAACTTCTATGGTGTTCCTATATCTCATGTCTATTTTATCCTCTTAAATATATTTTCTCAGAACTCAGGGTTCTGAGTTCTACTAAGAGTATTGTAACACTCACTTAGTTTTTATGAGTTTTATGAGATCTTAGATTCTTCCATAATCTCTTTTCCTACCTCCTCAATTTTAGGATTGAGAGAAATGAATTCACCCTTCCATTGTTCAGAGCTCACATTTGTTTTTTAGCCATGGGCCAATTTGGCATCATTTATTTTAACTTTCATATTTTCTATTATTTTGTTAACAACTATTCTGATGGAAGAACTTTACAAAAAACCCTAAATTATAAATATTATTTTGTTTTGTGAGGAAAACAGAGAAAACCACCAACTACACAAACACAAATATTCAGCAAAGAAGCACCATTAGTATAATACCAATTGTGGGTATAAGAAACAAACCATAAACAGGTATGTGGAATTCTACCCTCTGTTCAAAAAAAATTTTTTTTTCCTGGAAACTTGATGTTAACCTTGCTTTATGCTGCTTTTCATTTTAATATTACAGAGTGAACCTTGAAGAATCTTTTTTTTTTAGGAGTACATTTGATCAGAATTTGGTCCTAATTAAAATGGGATTATCATAGGATACTACATCAAAGAAATGTGCTTCCGAAATGGGTATTCTTTTACTTATTTTCCTTTAATAGATATAATGAAGGGTAGAATGTATCACTCCTTTCAAATAACAATTTTTGGAAAATATATCTAACTTTGGTAAACAGATTTTTATGTCTGAATGAAAGATTAAATTAGCCTTGTTATTAATGTATAGAGAAATTCACTATCAGAATCAAAGAAAGACAGCTGAAAGTATCTAGAGTTTTGTTTTCTGAAGAAAATGAATTTTTGCTTATATAGTTTGACTATTCTCTATATTGAGGTAAAAGACGTTACAATGGACATCTTGTAAAATAATTTCTGTAGCAGTATTATAATGTAGGCTAAGCCACTGTAAGAAAGAAAGCCCCAAAATTCAGTGGTTCAAAAAACAATGAAGTTTATTTGTCTCCCAGTTAACAGTGCAAGATAAGCATTCCAGCTTGGTGGGCAGCTCTGCTCCAGTCGGTCGCTGGAGACCAAGGCTGGCAGCAGCTCTGCCATCAACAACAGTTGGCTTGCGGGGCTGCTCTGGTTGTCGCCATTCCAGCTGCCTAAGCAGGGGAAAGCCAGGGTGTCTCCGGCCAGGGATATCCTCTTAAGCAGATAAAGTAGAAGTTCCTTAAATCACTTGTACTCATATTCCATTGGCAAGTATCCAGTCACACAGCCACACAGAGCTACAAAGGAGACTGGGAAATACAGTCTCTCCCTGTACCAGGAAAAGAGGAAGAACAGAAGCAGCGGGCAACTGCAGTCTCCATATACTCTCTGATGGTTAAAAATTATTAAAAAAACAACAATGTACATTCCAAGGTCTCCAGAATGTTACACAAACACAAAAGAATATAACGAAAACATTATATTTTTTTCTATTATGAGACTATTCAACAAGGTAAAAACCAAGGCAGGTCCCTCGGATTTTATGTTACCACATCAAAAAGATTTTTGTTATCAAACACACAGAGGAAATACCCAACTTAAAATAAATCATGTTCTAAAAGCTGGGAATTCATTTTCTCAAAGAAACAATGTTCTAAAAATGGCCAGGTTCCAAAATTATTTCAAAAGGGCTCATTTACCTCCTGTGGTATTATCTGTAGTGAAAAGTAGCGGAAGACAATTCTGTCCTGTAGCACTCAAATTGGAACTGTCAGCTAGAAATATTTTTTTTTAAATATTTTTAATAAAGAAATTAAGTTTAAGTAGAGAAGGATATGGTGGGAAATGGGAAATGAGCGTTTCCATGTAAAGTCAACGTGAACTTTCAAAAGTATTCTGGTAGTGGCTCTGTAGTTTGATTTTTCCTCCAAAGTTTACCTCAAGCAAAATGAACGTATTTGTCAGCCATGCATACAGGTAGATTTTTTTTAAAGAAAATGGGAGAGAGAAAATACTAAACAGATATAGGAGACTGTTCTGTAAAGTAATTAGGTGAGAGTTGGGAAGGAGGTAAAGTCTCACATCTACAAATAGCTACATCTTCAAGTATACATTAAGAAAGAGAGAAGCAGAGAAAGACAGAGTTGAGGGTAGGAAGAGGAATGAAGACAGACATATGCAGGATCTCTCAGGGGGAAGGATGAGAACAACCTGGGATAGAGTTTTCTCTGGTCCAACCTCCAGGAACTTACTTAGGTAAAGAAAGTCTTGGGTTTGGAGAGAGAGTGTACGAGCGACAGCGTGTGGAAAAAGAATGTCCACAGGCTGAGAGGAATTTAGGAAGTAACTGACTTCTATTTCATTTTTCTTTAATTGACACAAGAAAGGTTCATGATTTAAAATCAAGAAAAAGAAAACCTATCAAAACGTGTATCAGAAGAATCTTCACGGCAGAAAAGACACATCTGAACAGGGCCCTTACAAATGTAACTAGTATAAGGCTCTTTGCGTCTTTCAAGTACACATTTGTTTTGTTTTGGAATAGGTGTTCTATTCTAGTACAACTTAATAGTTACCCTACTACTTATGACTTCTGAAGATCCTTAATCATAAGTAAAAAGGCAATTTCATACAGCTTGATCTGGGGTAAGTCCTGTGTCTTAAATACAGTGGAGGGCTGTCCTCTGGGAGCCTGACTGCCTGCTCACAGCCCACAGATTGCAGAACTCACCAAGAGACACTGGTTTCTCTCACTTGACAACTGCACGTACTATAATCAGAAAGACATGGAGCGCCTGGGTGGTTCAGTTGGTTAAGTGGCCGACTTCGGCTCCAGGTCATGATCTAGTGGTCTGTGAGTTCGAGCCCCACATCGGGCTCTGTGCTGACAGCTCAGAGCCTGGAGCCTGCTTTGAATTCTGTGTCTCCCTCTCTCTCTGCCCCTGCCCTGCTCACGCTCTGTCTCTCTGTCTCAAAAATAAATAAATGTTAAAAAAATTAAAAAAAAAAAAAAAAAAGGAAGACATGACACTGGGCTCCTCCAAAAAGCCCAAGCCTCGAATTGCTTTTGAACAGTACTTGGTCTAACAGCGGCATCAGCAACAATGAACCATCTCCATGGGCGTCAGGAGCCCAGCCATTAAAGCCTGAACACGGAACAAAGATTTCTTTAACTTCTGAAAATGAAAGCACACTTTGAAAATAAATGTAAATTCTCAAATTGGCTGCAAACTATTTAACCAAATGTTTTCTTGTGGTTTCAGAGAATACTAATACAATCCTAAACATGCTGGCACAATTTTGCTCACAAATTTCTCTTATTCCAGCCTGCTGCTGCATTAACTATTTTGCAGAGGGAGAGAGGTTGACAAAACAAGAGACAGAAATGATGGGGGGTTTAAATACAAATGTTTGTTTGCATTCTGTCTGGAGGCTTAACTTTGAGCCTAATTAGCTGCATTATCTTGAGCAGGTCTCCAGACATCTCTGGATTGGACTCCTCACCTGGAAATTGAAGGGATTGGATGAGATGAGCTCTAAAATCCCTTCCAGCTCGACAGGCTGTAATTCAAATTTTTTCAGCTTCAGTTGTGCCATGACGGGGAACTTTATTGGCAGTTACGAATTACTTAAAGATGGAGCACACTGCTTCCTGCCTGTGCGATACTGCCCTGAACAGATCTCACACAGCTGCTCTGCTTCCTTCCGCTGGAGGCTGCTTGGATGGGGGCGAGTCTATGAAATTCTGTGCCCAGCTCTAAAAAGTTTTTAAAAAGCTGCCATGTGACGCTTAAGAAGATTTTCCTATTCAACCTGATTTCCCCCAAGTCGACTTTACAAAGCGACAAACAGGCATTCAAAATGAACACCGAGAAGAGCCTTCAAATGTTACTCTCCTGCTCAGCCCCTGCCTTGCCACACAGAACTCTCATTCACAACAATAATGTCAGGTCTAGGTGCAGATTTTAAATAAAAGACTGATTTAAAAAAAAGAAAAGTAATGACATTTCAGAGGCCTGGTTTTCCAGTGTTTTCACTCGCCATAATAAGTTCTCAGTGAGGATGTTTTTCAGCAGGATGGGCTAAAAACAAAACAAACAAGTGTAGGAAGAAACTTTTCTTCTAATACTCACCCACCTGGGGACTAAAATCTGCAGCTGGTACTACTGGTCCTCATTTCTGATTTATCACCAGGGCATCAAGTCCTCTCTTCCCCACTCTTGAGAGGCTAGGTTTCTGGTCTCACACCTGAGTCCTTGTCCCATCTCACTGAACGATCGGGCTTCCACCCCAAAACTTCTGGTTTCAGTAGAAAGATTAAGCATAATAGCGAACTTAAACTGCAGCCTATTCTAGATCAGACACTGTTAACCATTCAACCACTCTATTTAATAAATATTCATTACTGTCATCTCTTTTGACACATGGCAGAAACTGAGACCCAAACAGATTAAATAAATTGCCCCAAAACAGCACCACCATCTTGACTCTAATGCTGGTCCACACACTTCTCAGTTTGCCTGGAGCATCTATAGTACTCTGTTCTCTTGCCTTCAAGAGGGGGGTTAGGATAGCCAGGAAGAAAAAGAGTTAAAACTGACAAACAGCATTAGAAGACTTCAATATGTTTCATTTTCAAATATTCTATCCTTTTTAAATTTTTTTTTCTTTTTAATGTTTATTTTTGAAAGACATAGAGACAGAGTGTGAGCAGGGGAGGGGCAGAGAGAGAGGGAGACACAGAATCCGAAGCAGGCTCCAGGCTCTGAAACACTAGCACAGAGCCCGACGTGGGGCTCGAACTCACAGACCGCGAGATCATGACCTGAGCTGAAGTCGGAGGCTTAACTGACTGAGCCACCCAGGCGCCCCTCTATCCTTTTCATAACTGTCGTCCTCACTCAGGCTCAAGTATCTGAAGAGAGCTCTAAAACGTGCATTAATTTACCACAAAAAGACTCACTCAGGTACCTCTTAACTTGCATAGTAACTACTAAACTGGCTGGTGGAGAGTAGGTTTGAAAGCAGAGAAAAGAGCTCCAAGATGTTGTCCATGCCTTACGAGGATTATAACCCAGTACCTGAAGCCTTTCAAAGGTCTTCCAAACCTGTTACTTCCCAATGCATCTTCTTTCCTTCCTATATTAAATTAGAAAACCATCTATCTAGAGTCTATACTCCCTCAATCTTAGAAATTTGAGTTTTAATCATTCATGTGAAATTCTGCACTATCTCTAAAATATATCCTAAGGATGTCCTTGAACTCTCACAGTAAAACAGTTATGTGCAAAACAGTTTCTCTTCCAAATCACCACTTTTTTTCCGACTTCAGCCTACCAGAGACAGTGATTAATTAAAATCACCTGCCTTGAATGACGATGCCACAGGGTCTCCACTGGTTTCCTTTGCTGCACAGCACCCAGGAATGGGTGTTAACTGCCCAGGTCTGGAATTTTAACTCCCATATTTCATTTCGTCTTGCTTGTTTTGCTTATTTTAACTTGATTTTTTTTTCTAATAACGCTTTCATTTGCTCCTGCATAAAATGACCAGACAGACCTATAGTAGCCGGTATATTGCTACTCCTGCCCCAAACTGGCCTATTCTCAGTTGTCAATGTATCTTTCAATAAATAGTCTAAAATGATGTCTTCAGTGGAAGGTAGGGCCAGGAGAGGGAAGAGTGGAGATTGAGGGCCGGAGCGGGAAGAGAAGGAAAGTCCCTGAGTTTGCTAGAGGATCAGTATGCACTGCCTTGTCCCTGCTCCTGTGCCACCTGCTCACTCCTGTATCTTCTCTGGTGTTGTCTACTTCCACTCACACACTGCATCCCAGGGCCTTCACAAAGCACCTCCCAAAACAGCTTCTGGGTGCTCCCCTGAAATGCAAGTGAATCAACTACATGGACTTGTTTTTCCCAAAGACCCGCCTACAGCACCCATGCTGGGTTGGTCTCATTGGGCTAAATCTAGGAAAGGAAAGAACACGGAGAGGATTTTTGTTCCCCTTCCCTATACCTACCATCATATTTAGCTTTCAAATCATTAAAAAATGTCAGAGAAGCTGAAGTTGGATGTTTATTATAAGGAATGATGGAACAGCTGTCTGAAGAACGTTGAGTAGGGCTCTGGAGGAGGTCAAGGGACATAGAAATACCGACGGGCAGCAGAGGATTGATAGAGGAAAGGCAGGAAGGCACATACGTTTTCGGGATCACTGGAAGAAAAGAAAGGGAGAGACTGGCAAGTTGACCTCAGATATCAGCCTCAATCCATGAGTCCCTACTACCATCCCAGCCTCTCTGGACTGATCTAAATTTTCCTAACATCCTCAGTTCCTTCCCTGCTGGGCACCTTGCCTCAGTCCCTGAAGCTGCCTCACTAGCACTGCTTGACACAAAGGGTATGTGAGAGGAGAGCCCATGCTAGGAAAGAAGGTATGTTCCTTGCATCCCTAGTTGCTCTGTGAATGTTTTCCCTTTAGAAACAAGGTCATACATGTTGTTTCGCCTCTGTAGTGCTTTTAGTAGTATGCTTCAGTTGTTACGGGATCATTAAGGCTTGTTCTGGGCCTCTAACCTACATACGGCGTGTAGTGGATATTCTTGGTGCCCTGCCCAGATCCCCTTCTTGGACTGGCCCTTGTATCCCTAGCTACTCTGAGTGTTGGTTGCTAAATGTAGTTGCCCTCCTCTCAGAGAGTACCTTTGCCTTTGAGAGAACGGAAAGTACCTTGCCTTGAGAGCTACCACCAACCTTCAGCTAATGAGTGACTGATAATGGGTGCAAAAGGCCAGCTTCCTTGCCCTGAGTGGCCGACTCTGTGGCACAATTCCTTCTCTAGAATTCCCCATAGAATCAGGCTTAAGCTGGTCTCCAGCTGAGACCATATCCTTACTTAGCTTTATTCCCCCCACACCATGCGACCTCCCTCACATCCCCTCCCCTGAGGCATGCTCCCAGTAAGTCACTTGCACCAGAATCCCTGTCCCTGGCTCCACTTCTAGGAAACCTACCTCAGATACATACTTATTCCATGTGTTTATTAGAGGTCCTTTATAGGCACCAGAATAATATATCTCTGGAGTGACTTAACAAGACCCTAAACGAAATTTGGACATAGAACCCAACTCAATTTGTATTATTTCTAGGTCTATACCTAATATCTGCTCTCTCGTAGACACTAACAGACCACATTCTATCAAATCCAAATTGAAGACTTATTTATTCTTACTCTACTTTTTCTCTTACTATTAAATAAGAATTATTACATGTATTTTAAAAATTAGCTATGTGGCATTTATTATTAACCAATACACTTGTTACAATTCTTAAAAATGTGGCTGGATGATTTTAAGTTAGTTTGTAATGATTATTCTTGCTATGAGCATATAAATCTTACACTTTTAGTCACTTGTTGGGTTTTTTCCTCCCATGAACTGGAAGTTCTGCTATTGTGGATGGTAGAGTCCCAGATTAGCAGGTCCTGGTTAGTCTAGCAGTATTACAAAACAGATCAAATTTCCAACTTGCAATTAATAAAAATATAATTAAATATATGAAGGCAAAGCAGAAGATAATTTAATCTTTCTGCTATGATTCAGAAGTCATTTTAGGGTCATCATTATATACCTCAATTACGGTATTGCACAAGTATAGGGAGAGTGGTGAGTAGTATTCAGGTTGAAAGAATGCCAGACAGACCAGATTTTACTTCATGTATTCACAAAGGTGCAACTTCATAACACCAGGTACTGCATTCACTGTTTTCCCCCAATATACTAATCCTAATACAGGTTCTTGTAGAGAGTCCCCTATAATTAATCTCAGCCGATTAAATCCATTCTCCTAGCCTATAATATCAAGACTTTTTCGTTTTCCTTTCACTATCCTCTCATAAAACTTCTACATAAATAGGACCCAATCATATTTTAAATACTATTTCTGAATATATTTACATGTATTTCTTTTGGTATAGCCAATTGCAGTTTCCATTTATAGCTTATGCTGTATTTTCATTCCATGCTGTACTTCATTGTTAAACAAAAATACACTGATCATCACTCTCCTACCCCATCAAATTATTGGAGGGTCATTTAAAGGGATGTTTATGGCTTGGTAACTAATCTTTTTTTTTAAAGAAGAAACTATCATGAAATTAAAAATTCCTACAGATCTGAAAACTGTGCTTCATTTCTAAAAAGCCCCTTTATGTTGGTCAAACAAATCACAATATTTATACATCTTTACCTTATTTCAGTATGTGTACAGGATTTTCATTAAGAATGGGAAGGAATACCATATTTACTTGCTTTCCACACACACATGCTGAAGAGAAGAGACGACTTTTTTCCTCTTCCTTCCTAATTTATCAGTAACAGTGATAGACTGAATAACTCTAAATGACCCCATTTGTACAAATTTAAGCATATAACTTTGGGCTTCCAGGTAGTCCTGATGTCACAAGATTGCTGCTGTAACTCCAGCTATCACAATCATATTGCAAGCAATAATAGGGCTTGAGTCAGCCCTGTTAGTAACTTACCATCGGGTACATGAATAAGGAGTCCCATACAATACCTGCCATCCACATACCATGGCCTACACTGAGTAACCCCTATCTGCAAGGAAGGTTATGAAATGAAATTTTTCGCTGGGCACAAAATCAGATTTCTGTTACTAAGAGCAAAGGGAAGAAAGGAAATGAGATAGGTAACTAGCATCACCTGCCTTATTTTCTTTTTTAGCATGTGTCTCCTTAGATGAACTGTGAGGTCATAGAAGGCTGAGATGAACTCATATTAATTTTTGTTATCTCAGAACCTAGCACAATACCATAGTTTATTACATTTCTCAAAAATGTTTACTAATTAAAGACAAGATCAAAGACAAGTACAACAGCTGAGTAAGTGGCATTAGTGTGTTCCATTTATATTGTCACTCATTCGTTTAATTGTTCTTTCAACTAATATTAATTGAGCTCCTAGCCTGAGTGAGGCCCTCTCTCAGGCACGGGGAATACAATAATAAATACAACAGAGTCCCTAGCTTTACAAAGCAGGTAGAGGTGAGGTTAGAGGAGGATAGGGATGGCTCTAAAAGTAAACAGGCAATTTCAAGGTGACGTGGTAAAGAAGAAGAAGTGGTCCTGAGCCACCATCTGAGAGATTATGAAGCTGTAAGTAGTCTGGCCGAAACGCAGAGTCGGGAAAGAAGTAGAGAAAAAGAAGGAAAGGTGAGGCCAGATAATAAAAAAAAAAATAAGTTATAATCATAAGCCCATAATTTATTCCTGCCGGCACACATACCTATTTGTTTTCACAAAGTATTTGTTTCTCCCATAGCTTTCCTCAGGAAAGAATTTCCCAACACTTTGTCCTCGAGGGATCTGACCCACTGACAAGGTTCTTGGTTGGCCTAAACTACAGTCACCACCGTGTTCCATGGACCTTATCTGAGCATGGAGCAACTGTCTTCCTAGCATCCCCATGACGGGATGATGTTCTCTGGTTGACCGGTTTGGGAAATGTTGGTCTCGATACATACTTCTCAAACTTGGCAACAGGACTCCACTGGACACCATAAAAAAGAGTTGCCAGAATTTCCAGAGAAAGGGAGTTATCCCCAGAAACTGCAGATGTGAACTTGGTTTTCTTAGTGTGTTAACACCTTGAGTTTCAGTTACATGAGTCACCAGACAGATATAGGTTTAGCAGGACTAATGGGTCACCACTTCAGAAATTTTACGGTCAAATAAATTACCCCTATGATGATGTCACTAATAATTAAACCACTGTCATCCCTTCCTACGAATAGTCCAATTCAATTTAGTTTGTAACATATATGGCTAGAAGTGTATCCACATCAATTCCTATTTTCTTCGCCCCTAACAATGAAGCAGAGGTCACAAGAAGACAGATTTGAAGACGGTATGTATGCTATTGGCCTTAAAGATGGAGGAAGAGGTCAGGAGCCAAGGAAATCAGATAGCAGCTACAAACTAGATAAAAAACAAAGCAATGGATTCTCCCCTGGAGACTCCGATGGAACCCAGCCCACACCTTGACTTTAGAATTTCTGACCTCCAAAACTGCAAGATAACACATTCTTGATTTTAGCCACTAAGTTTGTGGTAACTGTTTCACGGTTTAGCAACAGGAAACAAAATAACACCTAGTAATAGATCTCTAGATGGTATCCCCCTCTCCCTTCATCTCTCTCTCTTGGGATTCGCCTCTTTTCTGAATCTACCCTCTCAGATTCTTTTCCTGAAAATCAAATCTGATTGCGTCACAGGGCTTAAGGTGCAAGAATACACACTGATTCTAGGTAGATGACTTTTGGGGAATATAATTAGAAACCAGAAATAAGGGTTGTTTACAAAATCCTGTCAAGGACATTCGGTGTGATCTCAGGAAAGCTGAACAGGGATGTGATTATAGCTAAGAAAGCTTAAAACAAATTGCACTCTACACTGAAGAAAGAATGCATTAACCACATGGGGTTGAGGCAGAGACTTTTCGGGGTTGATTCAGGACTGGACAGAGGTAAATTCACTTGACTTTGACAGTCATCAGTAAGGCACACTCTGGTTTGGAGGTGGGGCTACCTCACCATGTACCTGGATCCTAGTTAGCGCTTATCCTAAATAGTAGTCATGGTTATACCATCATAGTGAATTTCATCCTGATTTAAACGCTAGTCATGTGAACGCCAGTTGTCATAAGCCAGTCCACTATTCACCTCTGGATATATGATAAAATTGAGGTCAGGACCCTACTGGGGACCAACAGAAACTAGATTAAGGTTCTTCTACTTCCATTCCCCTCACAGAAAGATAAAGGGTATGTCCTTCAGTAAGATCCTGAATCCTAGTTTAACAATAGCCACACTCCTGCCAGCTATCACTCGCCCCTGTTTCAAGAGGACTATCAACAACAACCAAAAAAAAGTGGGGGAAGGGAGGAAAGTTCTAAGAAGGAAGGGGAGGTCAAAATCGGCAAATGCCACAAAGCGCATAACAAAATAGGGATTAAATTTTTCCATTAGATTTGGCAATTAGGCGGGTGACTGATGTTGTTCAGTGGACTGAAAGGTTGACAAGGGAATGAGAGCTTAGGAAATGTTAGAGTTAAGTCTGGAAAAGTCCTCTTGAGAAGAGGATCCATGCCCTAAGGAATCACCTTAAATAAAATTCCCTCAAATTTGAATCCTAGAGAACTCTCCATGTCCTCAAAACCTCCAAATGTTTTATCAGCCAAATTTGAGTCTCACCATCTCTCTTTCTCCTCAGTTCACCTCAAAGGCAAAGGAACTAATGAGCTGTGCAATAACTAAAGGTCAAAAAACAAGAAGAAACAAAAGACCTACAAACACAAACTCAAAACAAAACAAATCAGGCCTTCGGTAAGATGAGCTGTAACAAGTTGTGCTCCAAATTTAATATCCTTGTTTTGATTAAAAAAAAAAAAAAAAGGAAAACAGCAGCTGGAGAATTAAAAGGGGCATTTTATAATTGGAATGCTTTCTTGTATCTCAAACATTATCTTCACTCCATCTCCCTCCAAATTAATAGCTGTTGCTGAGTTGTGGGCATGTGTGAGCACAAGCCTGGACCAAAGACTGAATTTCGTCCAGTGGCTAGAGTAACTGCGTGTCATTAAAAAAAAAAAAAAAAAGTGGGCTAGGGAGAACCACATACATATCTGTATTTCCAGATGAATGCACGGGTTTTCTTCCTCGACTATTTGCTGTATCTCAGGGTGGGGGAGGAGGGAGCAGTTTTCTGAATCTGAGCCCAGCTCTTTCTAAACTTGGTTACTCACGTCTGATTCATTCGCTGTGTTTTTCATCTCCTGTCTCTGTCACTGCCTGCCGCTGAGAAGGGGGTCGCTGAATCACTGCCACTCCAGATGAAAAGCAATTCAAACCGAGTCCTTGGGGGATGCAAGGGTTTTGTTTTTTTTTTTTTTTCCTTTTCTAAGCGTCTGCAGAATAAGCCTCCTACTTTCCGAAATGACCGTAGAGGGCAGTTTTACAAGTCTCATCCCGGGCTCTGGAAGATTTTGCTTCTGTAAGAGTCAGTAGGCACTGGTCACCTCGCCATTTCTGGCTTTTCTGGTCCACTGGCCTCGGCGGTCGGGGGTGCGTGGTGGGGCGAGCGGCGGCGGGGCCGAGCTAGGGGCTCCGGGGTGAGTTTGGCCCGGTGGGCCCGAGTGGCCGCGCCGCGCTCCCCGCCGCTTTAAAAGCTCCCACAATGCAGCGCTGGCGTCCCAGTTCCGTTACAATGTCTCTCACGGCGCTGGCGAACCGGCGTGGCGCGGGCGGGGAAGCCGGGGAGCCGGGGCTGTAACCCGAGCGCCCGGCCGAGGGGGGCGCCCCCGCGCCGCTCCTCTCGCGCGGTCTACCCGCGGCCCGGCGAAGGGGCGGAGCCGCCCGGGTGCCCGAGCCCGGCCCGGCCCCCAGCCCGGCCCCCAGCCCAGAGGCACCGGCCGCGGGAGCGAGCCGGCCGCCAACTCCACCGTCCGGCGCAGCGCCCGCTGCCCCGCTCCTCGCCGAGCCTCGCTCGACCGTCCGCGGGAGCGGCGGCGGCGCTGGGGGCGGCTCCTGCGGTCGGCGCAGCAGCTGCCCGCGCGCTCCCACACCGCGGCAGCCCAGCCAGGGGCGTCCACACTCACCTAGCGCCGGCCGGGAGGTGCGCCGAGAGGGCGCGCCGGGAGCCAGGGCCTCCGGCCGGTGCGGAGCGTGCGGCCCGCCGAGTGCGGCGGAGGGAGGTGCGTCGGTCGGTGCGGCCGGGACAGGCTCTGGGCGGCCGCCGAGCTTCGGACGCCGCCGCGTCCTCGGCGCCCTGGCCGGCCTGGGCTGGCGGCCTGCGGGGGCGGCGCAGTTGCGAAACTGAGTAAGTATTAACTTTACTCGGCTGCCGCGATTTCTGGGCAACGTCTGGGACCCCTCCCTCCTCCTCCTGGAGCCTCGGGCTCTCCCTTCCCCGCCCCCTCACCCCTCCGTCTGCACCTTGGGTTTCTTCGCCGGTTCTGCCCTCCGGCCACGGGCTCCCAGTTCCTCCGGTTCACCTTTTCCCTGTTGTGTTCGCCTTTGCGCGTTCTGCCCGCCGCACACACGCGCTTCTGAGAAGTACAGGCTTGTGTCCTGCTTCTCTGTTTCCTCCCAGTGTCCTTGGCAGGGGAGTTTAGAGGCCACTTTTGTTGGGCAGGGAAATGTACGTATGACTTCTTTAACATTTTTCTCTCCAAATGGAAATCGGATGCTCGCTTGCTGGGTGGCGGTTTGGTGAACGCTTACTTTCTCCTTCGAAAACAAGATTGGTTTTTAAAGGGCTTTAAAATTTTCTTTGAACGCTTAACCATCCTCGGTCCCTATTTCCCCTTGCCGCCAACCCGTCTGGGGAGGCGAGTCCAGACGAGGGGACTTTCAAAGTAATTCCGTTTTGCAGACTAGAAACTTTGCGAGGGTTCATAGCAGAAAGCTTAATAAGCTTCAACCTGAAGGGACGTGAGCTTTGAATGTGGCTCCTTGTGCCGCACTAGAGCTTACAAGCGAGTGCCTGGGTTCGTAATCGAGTGTTGCGTTGTTATTTTAGCATCCTAGAGCCGCCTGGTGTTGCTAAACCACTACTTTTGCAGCATCGAATGGCATCTTGAGCAGAGCAAGCGATGAATGTAATTACGGGTCAGTATTGCCCCTGGTCTTTAGGGACTTAGAAGGGAAATAGATGCAGGGCACATTTCATAGCTGTGAAACCCATCAGGTTAGCTGTGTCAGTACATCGCAGCATTGCATTAAAAAGAATTTTTCCAACCCGGTACCAGAGAGGAGGAACATTTACAGATTTTCCAGTATGATGTGGCTCAGCAATTCTTCGTTAGATCTGTTGTGTCACTAGAAAGGACCTTTAGATACTATAGATCTCGGTTTTTCTGCCGATTGGATTAACCGTTCATTCTGAAGGCCTCAGGTAGTTTTTTTGTCTGTTTCTTTCTGGTTTTGTTTTGTTTTCTTTTCCGGTTTTTTTTTTTTTTTTACTTTTTTTTTTAAGTCTTTCATCTTTGGATTGCCAGCAGTTGGCGATCCTGTTATGAAGGACTAGAGAATGGGAAGCTTTCTTAATGGATTATCAGCATCCCGTCCTTTGCCTGGGTGAGGCAGTAGTGAATGCCAGCCATCTCTGCAGGGAGAAGTGCAGGTGGACACAAAAATCTGCACGAAGGACACAGTAGTAGTATCATTTTGGAGGGTGGTTTGTGTGTTTATCTTTTAGTGGATATGTTAATGCTACTTTTTATTTATCTCCATGGGGGAACTCTCCCAAAACCATGAAAATTCCATGTGACCATACCCGACTTTAAGAAGACTGAATGTAATTTGATTATTCTGTTGAAGGATCAGAGCCAACAAAATAGAATTTGTAATGTAGGTAATAAAATCTTTCAAAAATCTCTCCCTTCCTCGTTTTCTCTCCTTTTAAGAGCCTCAAGCTGGTACTTTGAGTAATAGACACAATTGTTAGTAATGCATTGAGTTCTTTCTAGGTTCATTAATCAAGCCTAATTTCTGGCTTCAATAGCTCAGGGGGACATCAGCCCAGAGAGGGAGAGAATCATGAGACTGTGCAGATAGGAAGGCATTTCAGTTTGCTGAAGTGTCAGTGTGCTGCAGAGAAAAGCAGTTGAAAAGAAGAATGTTTAGGTTTTTAGCATGCATGTTTACTGAATTTGGCATTTGGTTAAGATATTCGGGAATTGCAGATTTTAAATTCTACAGTTACAGTATCATTTCTTTTTGCCTAACATTCTGTCCTTTTAAGTTTTTATTTTTTAATGGGAATCTCAATGCTTCGCGTTTGTAGCCTTCTGTACAGGGGTGTTTTGCATTAATTTTTTACTTGAATGGTTTAGCCATTTTGAGAAATAGTTTTTCAGAATTTCTTACTCAATTGATCTATCTTATACTGGTATACATATGGCTTGAGAGTAAAAATATTGTTTGCTGCTGGGTGTTGTCACTCTTTTCATTATGGCTGATTCCTGGCATAGTGACTTTGCTCCTTTATTGTAAAATATTAAAGTCCTTTGTATCTTGCTGCTGTTCAAAACATTGCAGAACTCTGCAGGGAGAAGTGGAGAGGGGATAGGGAAGTATTATGTATCATAAATCTGAGAACTTGGATTTAAAAAATAACATATCACCTGTTTACTCTCCTTGGGTGCTTGCTTGCTCCAACCCTAAGTAGATTTCAAAATGCAAAGTGTAGACATAGTTTCCAAGAACTGTGTATGGTAAAAAGAACGCTTATGCCACAGACTTGAGTAGCAAGTGACTTTTTCACTTTGAACCGATCAAGCTTGGCCTTGCTACTTCAACCTCATGATCTACAGTTTGCTTTCTGTAAAATTGGGATACTGCTAAAAGGGATGCTGTGACAAGTAGACTAGCTAACGTAGTGTCTGTTACATGACAGTACGTGACAGCATCTCACACTTCTCGAGAACTGAGCCCTTGATTACCCAACCTTTCAACCTGTTCCGCCTCTGTTTTTCATCTCCTCCATCCAACAAGTGGCTCAGGCCAGTAGGCTAGAGTTTAACCTTCATTCTAACTAATGTTCTGTCGCACCTCCTCCCCCATCCTCAAGCAGTTTGTCACAAAGTCCTTATCTACTTTTCTGGAAAAATCTCAAATCTGTCTGATTTTCAGTCTCCACTATGCTTCCATTCCGCTCGAGGCCACCATTATCTTTCCCCCTTGCCTTCTGTACCCTTTCCAGTCTCTTTGCCTACCAGCAGCCTAAAAAGAAAAAAATAAATAAAAAATGTCACTTGCTATTTAAAGTCTTCAAAGCTCTAAGGAAACACATTTATTTCTCCAGATAAAATATGAGGTCTTCAACATACCTATAAAGTGCTTCATGATTTGGCCACTGTCCCCGCCATCTTCATCTCTTGCTCGCCGCGTTGTCCCGTTCTCCAGCAGGCTCACATCAGGGCTCTTGCTCATGCTATTGGTCTTTCTATTTTAGGACCATCTCCTTGAGTAATTTGTCATTCTCAGATATGGATTCAAATATCCTCTCTATAAATGTCTTCTCTGAAAAGACCCTATCCTTATCATCATGTCATTTAGAAATTCTTCATTTTCTCCCTCAGCACAATCATCTTTCTTTCCCTTTTTGTGTTTATCATAACTTATAATTGTATATTATTTAACTACTTAATGTTTCTTTCTTACCCTTACCCGGGCAGAAGTAATACCCAGTTTATTCACCAGTGATTACTCAGTGCCTGGTACAGTTAGTAGGTGCTCAATAAAGGGTTCTTGTTATAATTAATAAGATAGTAATATCAGTTTTATATTGGTGTCTTGGTTGCCTTCTTTATCACTGTTCATTCTGCTTTTCATAACAGAAAAGCCAGACTGGCATTCTCCTGTGTTTCTTCCTTGCTGGTGTTAATGTATAATATGAAACAGCCTTTGCAGATACAAGGTAAAATTAATGCATTTGGGCTATGTGAAAATTCATAGTAATAAATCGAGACACCTTTAATTAGTGTTTCCCTTGTGATTTTCTGTTGTAGATAATCCTTTTTCTAAGTACATCATTAAAGTAATTATCTTTCTTTTTTCATCAGCACGGGATTACTGAAGGAAAAAAATCCTGCTATGTCATATTATTTTACACACGTCATAGGGTAATTTGTGAGCAGCTGTTGATCGCTCAGTGTCAGACTTCAAAGGAGTGGATGAGAATTCTAGTTCTAAGGATGCTTAGTACTTTCCAGCTGTTGATGTGACTTGCATAGATAACTGCACACCATTTGAACATTCAGTTAAGGTAGCAGAGTACTCGCTTAAAAATTGGAGCCACCTAGAGGTCTGTAAATTCCTTTTCCTTCTCTCACTAAAGCATTCCTTCTTTTAGCCAAAAGAGTCTCATGACTTTCCAGGGCCAAGGAAGGCTTAAAGCTTTGAGTGTTTTTGTCATGTGATTGCTCTTTACAAATTATTATTTTGATGCATTATAGCTCTAACGTGCTTATGTCCTTAGTATTAACGTTTCAACTAATTCTTAAGTAATCATCCACATTTTCTTTCGACTTGTTTCTTAGGACTTGAGTTTCCTTTTAGAATTTTCTCTTGACTCTTAGAGTATAAATCCATTTCCTTTTCAGTTTTGTATCGTGTTGGTCATAAAGTGTACAGAGAATTTAGGAGTCCATTCTAGTTCTTTCAGGATTTATTTGTTTGCACTTCACCTCTGGGTTTCGCCTAAATATTCTACCTCATAAGTGGTCTGGACTCTGAGTTTTTGTCAGCAAGAAGCTGGATGCCCTTGGGTTGGGAAAGTAAGGGAGATCAAAGCAGCATTTTTAAGTCCCTATTATATGCCAAGCTCTAGGCTAAGTGCTCTCACAAAAGAACAGTGAGTGGTTCACCCAGTCAAAATCATAAAAAGGAACCGTAACCTTTTCATACATTTGCTTCACTCAAGGAGATTGTTTTTGTTGTTCCTCCATTTCTCTACCCTTTATTTTCTAGTTAGGAAGGTGTGGCAAGATAACGAAGCCCATTACCTTACCTTTTAATTTATTTAGACGTGAATTTACTTGTATAAAAATACTGGACGTGGGGCCAGAAAGGGGCATGCACTTTGATTTATCTTTGAGGTAGGTCTCTGTGCTCCAGGACATTTGCACCATGAGTAGCTACTACTTTGGAGGAGAAAAAAGTCATGGTTGAGAGCCCTAGTTATTTTTTCCCTTTCCTGTATACATGCTTACTTTGGGTGACCTTGAATGAGCTGCCTGAAGCTTTATAGCACCAATAATATCTATTACCTATTTATTTCACAGCTTTGCCATAGATTTAGAAGACTTATTTTTGGCATTTTTTTTTTTTGTCACATTCAAATATATCACAAAGCTCATTACAATGAACTCCAATGCTTTCAAGTTCTATGCATTAAGAAAAATGTTTTCTTACTCAGTAGCATATGTTTTAACTCTTTGTTTTGATAAGCAATCAGATATGAGTACAGGTTGTAACAAGAAGAGAATCGTAATATTTTTCTACCAGCTTTTATTCATGTGCGTGATATATCTTGTCACTTGTTAATGGTCATTAGCTTCTGGCTAAATCATGTTTATCCCTAATTATAGTAATTTCATTATTGAAAAATCACCTAAAATTAAATTATTCTTCAGAAAGAAGCACAAACATTGGAAAAATTAGAGTTTTCTTCATGGATAGGTATTGGACAGAAAAGCTTTCTCTCTAATTTTTGCTTAAAATATTTGAATAGATTTATGATTTCTGAAACCCTACTGTAGAAATACTATTTATTGAAAGATAGGTTGGGAATAGTTTGTAGTGTTTTAGGTAAACTTTGGCTATTTCTGAAGCAAATTCTAATACTCGATGCCATTAAATGTCAGGAAATCTAAAGTAGTTTATTTGTGCTACATTTTCCTCATTTTCTTTTTGTCTATAATGACTTCCTTCTTTTATATCTCTTTCTTTTAAAACCTCTTTACTGAGCTAAACTGAGGTAAACAGCTTAGTAACATGCAATGAACTTCACACCTTTAAGCGTACAATTTGATAAGCTTTGACCTACATATATAAATATGAAATCATCACCACAATCAAGACAGTGAATGTATACATCATCCTCCCCAAATTTCTCATTTCCATTTGCAGTCCCTTCCCTGTCCATCGTCCCCTCCCCACCAAACCACAGCTTTGCTTCTGTCTCCGCAGAGTAGTTTGCAGTTTGCAGAATTTAGATTAATGAATCATGTAATATACTCTGTCTTGGTCTGGCTTCTTTCTCTCAGAATAATTATTCGGAGATGCATTCATGTTGATGTATGTAGCAATAGTTTACTCTCATTGCTGAATACTGTTCCATTGTATCGATACATGACAATTTATATATGTACCTAGTGATGGACATTTGGGCTATTTCTAATATTTGTCTGTTACAAAGGAAGCTGCTGTGAATATTTGCCCATAATCTTTGTATCAACATATGTGTTCATTAATCTTGGATAAGTACCTAGGAGTAGAATGGCAGGGTCATGGTAGACATATATGTTTAGCTTTTTCAGAAACTGTTGAACTGTTTTCCAGAGTGATTATACCATCTAATTTTCCTGCCAGCAGTGTATAAGCATGCTAGTTCCTTCACTTCCTTGCCAACACTTAGTATGATTAGTCTTTTTAATTTTAGTCATCAGCGGCATTTCATTTTTAATTTAATTTGCATTTCCCTACCCACCAGTGGTGTTGAGCATATTTTAATGTATTTTTTGCTTTTTTTATATCTTCTTTGGTGAAGCGTTTGTTCAAGTATTTTGCCTTTGTTTTTGTTGGGTTGATTTTTTTTTAATTATTGAATTTTGAGAGTTCTTTATATATTTTGAAAAGTCCTTCATCTGATACATGTCTTGTAAAGATTTTCTCCCAGTTTCTGGTTGTACTTTCATTTTCACAGTGACTTATGAAGAGAAGAAGTTTTTAATTTTGATGAAGTCCAGCTTATGGTTTTATTCTCTTATACATTCTGCTTTGGGTGTCCTTTTTAAGAACCTTTGCCTAAGCTAAGGTCACATAGATATTCTTCTAAAAGTTTTCTGGTTTTCTTCTAGAAGGTTTATAGTTTTAGGTTTTACATTGAAGTATATGATCTATTTTAGGTTATCTTTTTAAAATAGACTTTATTTTTTAGAGCAATTTTAGGTTCACAACAAAACTGAGCAGAAGGTACAGAGATTTCCCATATACTCCCTGTCCCCACAAATACATAGCCTCCTCCATTATAGTTTTCCCCACCAGAGTGGTACATTTGTTGCAGTTGAACCTACATTGACACATCATTATAACCCAAAGTCCATGGGTTACACTAGGGTTCACTCACTCTCAGTGTTCTAAGTGCTGTGTGTTTAGGCAAATGTGTAATGACACGTATCCATCGTTACAGCATCACACAGAGTAGTTGCACTGCTAAAAATTCTCTGTGCTCTGCCTATTTACTTCTCCCTCTCCTAATCCCTGGAAACCACTGTAATCTTTTTACTGTCTCCATAATTTTGCCTTTTCCTGGAAGTCATGTAACCTTTTCAGATAGGCCCTTTGATCTACTAATATGCATTTGTTTTCTCAATGTCTTTTCATAGTTTGATAGCTCGTTTTAGCCCCGAATAATATTCCATTCATTATATAGATGTACCACAGTCTGTTTATCCATTCACCTACTGACAGACATGTCTGTGTCCAACTTTTGGCAATTATAAATAAAGCTGCAAGAAGCATCCATGCTCAGGTTTCTGTGTGGGCATAGTTTTCAACTCCTTTGGATAAATACAAAGGAATACAATTGCAGGGTCATGTGGTAAGAGTATGTTCGGTTTTATAAGAAATCGCCACACTTCCAAAGTGGTGTTCCATTTTGCATTCCACCCTCAGTGTATAAGGATATATATATATATATATATATATATATGTGGATGCTCTTCCACATCCACGGTTTGGATTGGAGTTGATTTTCTGCATATGGCAGTCTAATATTTCCACCACTATTTGTTAAAAAGACTGTTCTTTCTTCACCGAATTATTTGCATCTTTGTAGGAAATTAGTTGTCCATTATATCTATTTTTATTATATCAGTTGACATTCATATCTGGATAACACAAATTAAAGGAAAAGCAACTAAATCCTATACTGGACAATGAATGTGTTTTCTTCATGTTTAATAAAATTTCTAGTTTCCTTACTGTAGCCTTTATGTAACCTTTCCTACTCAAACATTTCTTCTCCTCCCTTTCTTTCTCTTTTTGTTATTGGCTATGTTTTATAAAATAAAGTCTGGCAGTGGGACATGCACAATTTACCCCTGTAAATTTTTATTATCTTTACTGTTAATGAAAATTGTTTGTTTTCTGTCTTTGAAGATTTCTTAACCTAGATCACACCTTCCATTTTAATTTTTCTAGGTTTGATGATCTCTCTCTTCTCCTATTGTTGAGTCATGACATATGATATATATTGGAAAGACTGCCCACTTCAGTTAAAAGTCTGGCTGGACCTGGGTGAACTTGGAGAAGTTATAAAGCTCACCCCTTCTCAAGTTTCCTTTAACTGGGGCTCCTATTTCATCACTCAGGGCTGTTTTGGAGTAAAAGCAATGTTTGTATGGGTCCATATATGGAAATGAATGTAAATGAAATGTCTCAGTGAAGAGTTAGTGCCTTTCTCCCTTACCCAATTCCAGTAAGCCCGGATACTCATTCTCTCTCAAAGGGGAGTCTGAACAGGCCCAGTGTTCTTTGGAGAGACAGATGCTCCACAGTCCATCCAGGCCAGTGGTCTGAGGAGACAACACTGTTTGCTAGTTAACATGGGTGAGATCCTCCTCATCCTTCACAGTCTGGAGTTGGCTGTCTTCTTTGCTATTCTCCATTAGTAATCCTTTCTCTCTATTGGATTTCAGTCTCCTCTTTCCTTCTGTCCTCACCCTTAGTCCGGAAAGAATATGCTCAAGTCTCTGTTGACATTGCTACTCCTCCTGTCTACTCCTTCTGTCTCCTTTCTCAGTCAGCTTCTTTCAGGCATTGTCTGTGCTTAATGCTTCTACTACTCACTTCCCAGCCAGGTACCATTTCTTAGAAACATTTCTTGTGACAGGCACCAATTTCCTAATTGCCAAAATCAATGGAAACTTCTTACTCTAATATAACAAAAGCTTTTTGTAGCACGTTTGCACTGTCGAGCAATCTTCCTCTGTCTCCAGACTTCTCCTTCTTGGCTTCCTTGTCAACACTCCTTCTTTGTTCATTTATTTATTCAAAAATGAACTCCATGACCTTCCATGTAGGGAGCTGTAACAGAGAACAAAACACACAAAACTGCTCTCATAGAAAGTGCACTCTACTGGAGGAAGTTAGATAATGAGTAATTTTACATTCTTTATGTGATGATAAATGCATCAGAGGAAAAAAATATAACAAGTTGGAGAAATTAAAAACGCTGGGGTGGGAGTGAGGTGTTATATGATATTGGATGGGCAGGAAGTCCTCACTTATGAGAACACATTTGAGTAGAAAACTTAATGAAGTGAAGGAGGTAACTCTGCAGCTGGCTGGAGGAAGAGCACTTCACATAGAGGAGACAGTGGGTGCCTTGGCCCTGAAGCAGGTGCGTACAGTTCTGTCCATATCAGAGCTGCCAGGTCAGTGAGGCTGGGAGTGGGGCGAGGGCATGGGACAGTAGCAGAAGATGAGGTAGAGGAGGTAGTGGGGCCCACAACCTAGGCCCTTTTTGGCTGTGACAAGGATCTTGGTTTTTACTCTTGAGTGAGAAGACAGTGAGGATCTTGAAGAGAGGAATGAATGAATTGGAGAGTAGCATGGAGTAGTAGGTGAGAACATGAACTGTGGGGCGGTTGCTTAAGTTAAAATTCCAGCCCTAAACTTAACTGGCTCTGTGACTTTGTAGTAGTTCTGTAGCTTCTCTGTGCTCCATTGGTTAAATGGGAATATGAATGATCTCTATCTCACAGTGTTGTTATGAGGATGAAATGAGTTAATATTTGTAAAGAACAAAGCATGGCAGATGGTATTATAAAAATGCTTGTTAAATTAGTAAAATAGAAAAGGCTCACTGTACTTCCATGTGGAAAGGACTTACCAAGAGGAATTAAGAATAGAAGCAGAAAGCCAAAACATGGAAACAACCTAAGTGTTTATCAGTTGATGGATGAAGAAAATGTAGCATATAGAATATGATTCAGCCAGAAAAAAGAAAGTTTTGCCATTTGTGACAACATGGACAGACCTGGATGATCTCACTTATATGCATAATCTAAAGAAAAATAAAATCCACCTGACTCATAGATACAGAGAACAGATTGGTGGTTGCCAAAGGCAGGGAGTGGGGGTGATTGAAATGGTTGAAGGGGGGTCAAAAGTGTAAACTTAACACTTGTAAGATACATAAGTCCTGAAGATGTTATATACAGCATAGCGACTCAGTAGGAAGGAAGGAGGGGAGGAAGGGAGAAAAAGAAAAGAAAGAAAACAATTAGGAGATGATTGCAGTAATTTATGCAAGGAATGGCTTAGTTGAGTGCTAGTGGTGAAGGAGGCGAAAAGGGTCACATTGTGGGTGTATTTTGGAAATAAGGATGACTTATTGGCTTAGGAATAGATCTGCTTTTCCTCCCATCTCTGATCTTTCTGTCTAAGTCTTTGCTCCTTCCTCTTCTGCCTTTTGACCAGGGGTTCTCAAAAAGAGTAATAGTGTTTGGAAATATTGAGGGGCCTGTTTTGGCTGTCACAGAGATTAGGTTGTGGGTATTTCTTGTGTTCAGTGGATGCTCAGATCATGCATGGTGAAGACATGTCCTCTGCAACTTGCCAGTAGCATCCTTGTAGAGAAATGCTGTGTCAGACCTTCTTCCCACCTCTCCTCCCTGTCCCCTGGTCTAGGATTTCCTAAGCTGCGGTCCCGTGTGGGGTAGCAGGGGGCCTATAAGCTGTCAAGTATTTTTTCCAAAATGTTTGTTTATATACATTTTGGTGAGAAGGGGGTAGTGGTAAGAATTTTCATCAAGTTCTCGGGGCGCCTGGGTGGCTCAGTCGGTTGGGCAGCCAACTTCAGCTCAGGTCATCATCTCGCGGTCTGTGGGTTCGAGCCCCGCGTCGGCTCAGAGCCTGGAGCCTGCTTCGGATTCTGTGTCTCCCTCTCTCTCTGCCCCTCCCCTGCTCACGCTCTGTCTCTATGTCTCTCAAAAGTAAATAAATGTTAAAAAAAATTAAAAAAAAAAAGAATTTTCATCAAGTTCTCAAAAGGGTCCATATCCTCAGAATGCAAGGATTCCTGTTTTGGGTGGTCTTACCCACTTTTTTGTACGATAATGGACTTTCAAATCTGTTCCTGTAATGTCCTGTGCTCTGACTTCTAGACCTTTCTCTACTGAACTATGCAGCAGTTCCTCAGGATCAACATGCCTTCTAACTTCTTCCTGTATTGTGGCACAATCATCCACCTTATTCTTAATCTTGCCTTTTTCATGCTACTTCACCTTGACTAATTCATCTAGCTCTGCTTTTACCTTGTGGACAGCTGAGGAATTTTTTTTCCATTTCCCCTCATTCACTACTCTAATTTAGCACCTCTGGTTTAGATTGTTGCCACTTCACTGGTCTTCCCACCTGAGACCCATCTTCTACATGTCAGCAGATGACCGCTTGGATACAGAAATCTGTGTCACTGACTTGCTAAAAACTCAGCTCTGTCAGTGCCTGCAGGGTTGCATTTAGGATCTCTGAAATCTGGCACTAGTTCCCTGTCCTGGGCTGTCCAGGGGCCATCCTACCTCCCTGCCTAACGGCCCACCAGCTCTCCTCCCTCACATGTCCTTCTGTGCTAGCCTCTAGCAGGACTAAATTAATAAGCTGTTTTATGCATTGATGCTGCAACATCTAAATATGCTATTTGACCACATAAAAAAATGGTCCAGTCTCTTTCTTACCCATACCCTATAGTTTTAAAACCAAGCCTGCTTATCCTCTCTTCATGAAGGAAGTTCTCACTCACTTAGAAGTCCATCTTGCCTTCTTTATATGCCATATGCATACATATTTCTCTTCTTTCTTTGTGCTATAATTTCAGAAGCTCTCTATTTCAAACAGATGAGCTTCTTAGTGGCTCTTCTTAAGCTCATTTGTTCACAGGTTCAAAGTGACTAAGAAGACTTTAAGCTTGCAGTCCCCCAGTGCAGTTCAAGGAGTGTAAGTTGGTTCTTTGAAGCTTTATAACCAGTTATGCCCTTGCTGCTGGATGTTCAGTGGGGCATCTTTTTCTAAAGTGGAGCAGCTTTGTCTACATTAAAAATCTCTTGAGGCAGATGGGTCCTTTATGGTCTCTTTGGAGCCCTGGGGAGTCCCTTAGGAGCCCTTGGAGTCCAACTTCACTCCTTACCTCTTGAATTATAGGAGCCTCGGTAGGTTCAATTTTGGCTGTACTCAGCCTTTCTGTTCTAGAACAATTTCCTGACCTTCTAAACTAGCATTGGGTCAAGTTTCCATCTTTAATACTGATCATCCTGTTGTATATTCAAAATGGAAAACCTTCTGAAGATCTGTCTTCTGTGTTCTGGCTGATAATTACCGTACCGTTAGCCCCATTCTTCCTTTACCCTTCAGGGTTCAATATGTGAAAGGAAAAAAGAAGAAAAATATTTTTCACCACTCTCAGCTATTTTTAATAGCTGTCCTTTTATTTCTGCCATAATTTTGTGTCTTTTTTATTAGTACATTAGACATGTACCATAGCTTTTCATCATGAGATAATGGTAGGGTTAATAATGTTTGTAAAATACTTTAAAACATATCTTAAATATAGCAAACACATTTATCCACAGACTAAAGAGCAGGAAGGTCCCCACCCAAGACAGGGTTTTCAGAGTTTGGCTCTGGGGCTAGTATATGTCCCCATCTTGGCAGTTGTGATATGAAAGCTCAGGAGTAGGGAAGTCAGGATGTGTTTCATGTCATCTTTCCTGTTAGATTGTGGGTCTCCTTGAAAGTGGGATCCATATTTAATTATTCACCAACTATAAGCTCATTAATGTTAGGAACTTGTCTGATTCTCCTTGGGCTCTTAGAGCAGGGCACTGTTAGTTGTTGAATGAATTCATTTGCTAGCTAGTATTTATACCCTCAAGGGGAACCATGCTAAACTTCCTCCAAGTATTTGGTTGTGTAGACTAAACAAAGAGTTTAAAATATAGATGACTAAAACATTCATGTTACATGGGTGACTGAGGTGATACTGAAATTTGGGTTGGTAGAAATGGATATTTTACTTGGCTTTTGAAAACACTTCAACAAATAGCAACTACCATGGTCCAGAGTAAGATTTTGTAGATGATATGAGGAGGGGTGATGTAGTCTGTGGAAGCTTATTGAGCAGTGAGGATGCAGTAAATATATAATTAATTACATATGGCAGCATATGTTATATGTATTTTAAATATATTAAGCAGAGTATGAGGAGAGAGTGGCTAAATGACTTAAGGGGTAAAAGTATTTACTATGGCAATTTTATAATAATAATTGGAAACATCTAAATGTTTGATTACAGGGCCCTAGTTAAGTAAATGATGGCACAGGTTCCAGCTAGACTGTTAGATAGCCATTACAAATATTTAATAAAGAATTTCTGGTAATTTGGGTAAATGCATATGCTTTTTTGTTAGGTGAAATATCAGAATATAAACATACATACACAGCTTTTTTTTTTTTTTTTTTAATAAAAATAGGCATCCAGAAGGAAGAAAAGCACCAGGAAAAAAATACACCAAAATATATACACTGCCTCTGACTTAAAGTATATTATGTATGTGTGTGTATCTATGTGTGTGTGTTATATATACACAATACATATCATAAATATACACTTCGTTGAGTTTTCACACACTAAACATGGCCATGCAATAAGTGCCCAGAGGAAGAAATAGAACATTATCAGCCTTCCCAGAGGCCCCCCTGTGCTCTTAACTTTCAGTGACTTTCCAGAGTTTTGACTGTTTTTGTTCCTTACAGAAATGGAATCATACAACATGTACTCTTTTGTGTCTTAATTTCTCACACTCAACATGTGTGATTCACCCATATTGTATACAGTTTTGTAGGTTGTTTATGCTTATTATTTATTATGGATGACTTTTAGTCTTGCTCTTTTGTGTTTTCCAAAACTTGCTATAATGAGCATGTATTTATAATCAGAAAAAGATTGCGTTTTTTCAGAGATGCAAAGTCAAGTTTATTCGTGCCTGGGTAGATTCAGTTACCCAATTCAGCTAGACCATGGAATGTGTGAAGGAGAATTGAGAAAATAAGTCGTGGCTGTTTAGAAACAGATGTGGTGCACTGCAGTATGAACTCAGCATCAAGAGAACCCGATTCTGTTTTGTCATTTATTAGTCGTCTGACTGTGGACACACTCTTTAATTCTTTGTTCCTCAATTTGCTCATCCATTGGTCAACTAGGTATGATGATACCTTCTTTATAAACTAGGCATAAGGATTAACTTGAGATGATGTCCATGAGTCTGCTAGGTGGTGAGGTCCTTCATTGAAAAATTGGAGTTAGAGAGGGTGTATGTGCAGGGAGGGAACTTATGTCCAGTTCCCACTTTCTTTATGGAGGGCTGAGGGTTATTTGTAAGTGAAAGCACATGGCTTTGAGGTATTAGTTTGCACAAAGCAGAGAAGCTTTGGGGCCGGCAGCCCTTGAGTACTCAGGGAGCTAGGGAGTGCAAGGGGGAATGCAGGCAGAATGCAGCAGTGTTGAGGGCCCAGCTGAGGTTGGAGCATAAATGTGAATGTAATGTGTAAGGTCTTCCTCCAGATTGTTTTATTTGGGCTACTTTTAAGGTGATTCTTCTTTATTATACAAGTGGAGGAGGTAAAAATAGAAAGAAGAAGGAAAGAGAAAGAAAGCAAGCCTCTGACACATGGGAAGCGCCATGTCTAATCTACAATGAGAACACTGTTTAAAGGAACCTCTGATTTAAAATGTGTATTATAGGGGTGCCTGGGTGGCTCAGTCGGTTAAGCAGCCGGCTTCAGCTCAGGTCATGATCTCACGGTCTATGAGTGTGAGCCCCGCGTCAGGCTTTGTGCTGACAGCTCAGAGCCTGGAGCCTCCTTCAGATTCTGTACCTCCCTCTCTCTCTGCCCTTCCCCGCTCACGCTCTGTCTCTCTGTCTCTGTCTCTCAAAAATAAATAAACGTTAAAAAAAATAAAAAATAAATAAAAATAAATAAAATGTGATTTCTAGAAGTCCACAGTGATTTGGAACTTAAATTATCTTTTTCCAAGGGTATTTGCACTAAAAGGGAAGGCTAAGATTTTGGTCTAGCCCACAAAGGTCTACAGAACAGACAGGTATCTTTTACTAACGTGTTTTCTAGTTTTGAGAGCCCTAAAATCACTAGTTTTAATTATTTTAGATCCTTCAAATAAAATAGGGCTCGATGGGTCAGCCTGGAATTGTATTCATGGATGGCATTGTTTCTATGAGAGTAATACTAGGGTGTAGTGAAAACTTCTGGGAATGCACTGTTTGTCTGCTTTCTCCAAATGTAGGGATAGGTGAGCACTAGGTTCTGAGTCCAATATCTGGAAAGTTAGCTATTTGTAGATAAATGATGTCGATAGGTGCCTTTACTCAGTTTTTTTTTTTTTTTAATGTTTTAATTTATTATTGAGAGACAAAGAGAGAAACAGAGTATGAGCATGGAAGGGGCAGAGAGAGGGGGAGACACAGAATCTGAAGGAGGCTCCAGGCTCTGGGCTGTCAGCATAGAGCCCGACATGGAGCTTGAACTCACGAACTGCGAGATCATGACCGGAGCCGAGGTCAGACACTTAACTGACTGAGCCACCCAGGCGCCCCAACCGAGTGTCGATCCATTCACACAGTTATCTATTGAGTGCCTGCTAGCTGCATATGCAAAAACAAAGAGAACAGGTCTTATCTTCCAGATAGTTTGTATCTGGGCCAGGTATTTAAAGAAATTAATTTTGGAATGTGGTAACAGATAAAATAGAGATTGGAAGTGAGTGTTCTTAAGGTGGGATTGAAAGTGAGTCTTCCTAGAAAGATGTTCCTAAGTCTGCCTGAAGAAATCCGTGAAGGTTTAAGAGGAAAATTCACTCTTGAGCAAAGACTTGAGGATGAAAGGCATTTTCTAGGAGGATACTCCATACAGATGGAATGATAGACACCCTCCAGGAACAGTACATGTGGGAGAACATGGTCTGTTGGAGAAGTACAAATAGTTTTGATATTTCTTAAAGTTAGATGTGTGCAATGGAGTGGGGGAATGGCAGGAGCTGAGGTAGGGACCCCTCCACCCCACCTGCAACCCAGGGTTTGGAGAAGGATAGCATGTTGTCCTAAAGTGTGTTTAGGTTTCTGTTGATAGCACGATTGGTCATGAGAAACTGTTTTTCTATTTCTGTCCTGAATTAAGATTTCTACTTATTTAGATTTTATATTAGGAAGAAATTTTGAGATTGCTTTAGATTAACTAGGGCTTAGTAAAGTACCACTCAGTGTCTTTTAGTACAGTGTATTCAGATCACCTTGTGAATACATCACAAACATTTATGAAGCACATGTATGTTGAAGGAATTATACTTGTGGATGGTATTACAAGGATCAGAAATGGCCCCTGCCTTTCAAGAAGCTTACAGTGTAGGTAGCAAAGCAAAACTTGAATTATCAGAAGTCCTATTATGCAAATAAAGATAATAGCAAAAGAAAAGAGGATGGACTTGTTACTTAGAACTATGGGAAACAGAGAAGTCTGTTTAAAAGGCCATGTAATCAGGGTGCTTGAGTAGCTCAGTTGTTTAAGTGTCCGACTCTTGATTTCCTCTTGGGTCATGATCTCAGGGTCCTGGGATTGGCCCCATGTTGGGCTTCAGGCTGGGTGTGGAGCCTGCTTGGGATTCCCTTCCTCTCTTCCTTTCCTCCTTTCTTTCTTTCTCCCTTCCTTTCCTCCCTCCTTCCTTCCCCCCTTCCTTCCTTCCCCCCTTCCTTCCTTCCCCCCTTCCTTCCTTCCCCCCTTCCTTCCCCCCTTCCTTCCCCCCTTCCTTCCCCCCTTCCTTCCCCCTTCCTTCCCCCTTCCTTCCCTCCATCCTTCCTTCCCTCCTTCCTTCCCTCCTTCCCTCCCTCCCTCCCTTCCCTCCCTTCCTTCCTTCCTTCCTTCCTTCCTTCCTTCCTTCCTTCCTTCCTTCCTTCCTTCTTCCTTCCTTCCTCTCTCCCTCTCTCCCTCTTCCCCTCTCTCCCTCTCTCTCTCTCAAAAGAAGAAGATGATGATGACAGTGTAGTCAAGGACTGAAAAGACCAAAAGAAATATGACTGGTGAATGTAAATCACCAGTGTAAATGTAGGGCTAGGTGATTGGGGAACTAGAAAGAGACCGCTGCAGCCTGAGGATTGTGGTGGAGGCTAGCCCAGAAGACAGCTGTGCAGAGTATGGTTGGAAGGTAGCACAGTGTCTAGAGTCACTCAATCTGGAGTGTATTGCTGGGAGTAGAGAGAAATGGGGCTTTGTGGCTGGGGCCAGGTGTTGGGCGTCTTGTGTACTGCACTGAGGAATTTGAACTTTATTCCAAGGCAATAAGCTTTTAAGAACAAGTCTTCTACTAATCTTCCTCTCCAACTCAGGCTGCCGCCGTCTCTAGTTCTCCCTTCCATTTGCTATGTTCAGAACAAGCCCAAGGTATTTGCCTAGTCCTGACACCATGTGACAGGGACTCTCCTGGTTTTGTGCAGATTACCAAGGAAATTGCGATTTTGGCCTAGAATCTTTGGATGTTTTCATAGTCAGCAGCCTAATCCCTTGGTGTTGGTTCTCCTTACCTTAGATTTTTACAGCACACTGTTCAGTTTTTCAACTATTTTTGTGTCTATTGTATAATCCGATATTTAACAGTTTTTGGAAATAATCAGATCAGACAGCTTATAGTTAGAGAAATCAGCTCAGAAAGCCTAAACAACCCAAGATCATTCAGTGGTGAGAATTCAAGACGAAATTAGAAACAGTGACTTTATGACCCGCTTTGGTCCAGGGTTTCTTCCATTAAGTCATTATACCACGGCCTTCCACTTGAGGGATTCTGACTACCAATGAATGCATGTCAGCCATGTTGTTATGGGATCAGGGAGGTGCTTGCATGGGTATCCCTGTTGGGTGTGATATTTTGGAATGACCGAGATTATGGGTTACATCTGTAATCATTACACAGAGAGAAACTAACTGGCTTATATGGGAGTTTGCCTATAATCATCTTATTCTTTCTTACAGGAACAGCCTAACTTCTTAGTAAGCCTCTTGCATTCAACTAATCATTTTAATTATTTTTTCTGGAAATAATCCACCTAAATCATTGGAGTTTTTATTCTTAATTTCATATATTTACCAGGAAGATTGTTTTCCATCCTTCAGATATTCAGCAAGCTAACAAAATATATTAATTTTGTGAATCATTTTAAAGCAATGTGACTTACCAAGTTAAGTGCACAACTTAAAATATTTGTAAAAAAAAAAATTGAGAATCTTCCTTTACAATTCTCTTTGCGCCAGAAGCAACAAAGTTGGCCTTTTAAAGTCATAATTGAGATTATCTAGATTGTTAAGGCAGCTATAGTATTGGCAAAAATACTAGTTTTATAGTTAAGGACCACTGACATCAAATACTAGACCTACAGAATTCCTATAGACACGTGGTAGTGTTGACCACTGGGAGAGACTGGGAGGTCATAGCGTATTCAGAAGGGCAGCCACTGAAGAATAGCAGTGGAAGGTCACATAGGTAGTGGTAGGATGTGGGACTAGGTCTTGAGACTTCCTCGGCTCCCTATTGTTAGTAGGATCGGGCGTAAACTTCTTGGCTTGTCCTAGGCCTTCAGCCTCTGAGGCAGTGTGGGAGAAGGAGGCTTTTCCCAAGTCTGACAGCAAAGGCACAGAACACAGACAAAAGTGAGGACTTGCTTATCAGCACTGAGTGAATGTAATTTGGCGGCATTATAGTAATGACAGTAAGTTTCAGACCTATCTTGGAAATAAAGATGGAACTCTTCTAACATTCTATATAAAAAAACACACAGTAGATTTTCATTGAATATGCAGAGGCTTCTGAGCTTTGATAGAGCTGATCTGGAACATTTTGTTCAATTCTAAGGTCAAATCAAGTTATTTTTAAGCTCCTAAATGACTGGGACTGGCCTAAATATAATATCCTTATATATCTGGAAGTCAGACTGGCTAACCTCACCTGTCTAATGAAAGCATTTACAGAGGCAGTCACAAACCTCTATGTTCCCTCATTTCTAAATTTATCATTTCTTATTTAATACTATATGAACTATGTATGTACTACATATGATTATATTAATGATATTGTTAATAAACAATAAGTGTTGCTTATTTCCAGTCCAAAGTGTTTTAGACCTTAGACTGAAACCTGTGTATGTTTATGTGTTTGGTAGGGAGGGGTTCAGGAGCAATAGAATGAGGGCCTTAAAAATAGGCACGTAGATTAAACAGACATTCAGGAGGCAGGACAACAAGACCAGCATTCTTTAACCTCTCAATATTGGACATGATTATGGTCCCTTGTAGTTTTCTGATCATTTTCACATTTTTAAAAAAAAATTTTTTAATGTTTGTTTATTTTTGAGAGAGAGAAGACAGACAGAGCATGAGCAGGAGAGGGGCACAGACAGAGAGGGAGACACAGAATCCGAAACAGCTCCAGGCTCTGAGCTGTCAGCACAGAGCCCCACACAGGGCTAGAACTCAGGAACGGTGAGATGACGACCTGAGCTGAAGTTGGACGCTTAGCTGACTGAGCCACCCAGGCACCTCTGAAAAAAATCAGAAATCTTTTTTTTTAATGTTTATTTACTTTTGACAGAGAGAC
The DNA here is from genome assembly GCA_030068075.1 of Paguma larvata. Lineage (NCBI taxonomy): Eukaryota > Metazoa > Chordata > Mammalia > Carnivora > Viverridae > Paguma > Paguma larvata. Next base: position 80,425,920 of record CM057828.1, on the reverse strand, counting down.
AGAGTGTGAGCAGAGGAGGGGCAGAGAAAGAGGGAGACACAGAATCAGAAGCAGGCTCCAGGCTCTGAGCTGTCAACACAGAGCCCGACATGGGGCTCAAACTCACAAGCTCACAAACTGACTGAGCCACCCAGGCGCCCCCATTTTCACATCTTTTAAGTCATTTGATTGTGACAGAAAACCTGTAAGAATGTACGCTAAGCATCATTCACATTGTCCATGCAAAGCGAATCATAGACTGTGTTGTCTAATGGAACAGATATTTACACCATTCCTCCACAGTCAGTTTGGTCCTGCCCACCTTCCTAGGTGTCTTATTTGAGGGATTAGGTAGATAATGGTATCTGGCAAAGAAGCTTGAAGCAAGTGAGGAGTTCTTGGTCTCTTACAACCTTACTACCAGGTTATAATGAAAGCAAATTTTGATTAAACTACACATACAGGTAATTTTTAGATAAATATTCTCTGGCAAGTAGCAAAAAATTGTTAATACAGCCTGGTTTATAAGCTTGATGAAGGATCCAATCTTTGTGTTTTTAGGTATTCTGATACACCTTGCAAGGAACATTTATGCGAAGCAGACCTCAGTATGGCAGAGGAAAGATGCTGGTCTTTTACTTGTCATGAGGGGTTCCAGCCTTCACCAGGTTCTTATAGTTTGTATACTGAAGGGTGGAAGTAGCTCTAAAACATTTTAACAAGCCATACATATGTGAATCCTTTAATTTCACCAATATGATTCTATTTCTAATACTCATCAGGCTAATTATAATTAGCAAGCTGCTGATTACACTGAAGAAAATCCATCCGGTAGGTAATGAGCAGTGTCCCAAAAGCATTTGTCTCTTATAACCACTGCTGAAGTGTACGGGCTTTCTGATTCCATGCTGGATAGGGCATTCCTAAAAGTGTCACAGGGGCACCTGGGTGGCTCAGTCGGTTGAGCCTTCAACTTCGGCTCAGGTCATGATCTTGTGGTTCGTGGATTCGAGTCCCATGTCAGGCTCTGCTGGAGCAGCTCAGGGCCTGGAGCCTGCTTCAGATCCTATGTCTCTCCTTCTCTCTCTCTCTCTCTGCCCCTCCCCAACTTGAGATCTGTCTCTCTCTCCCTCAGAAATAAACATTAAAATTAAAAAAAAAAAAAAAAGCGTCACAGATTACAGACTTTATACTGAAATGGCTCAAAAAGTAAATTGCAGATACTGAAACACAGCTAGACTTTTGAGATATCTAGGCAAGTTACACTATTATTTGTGTATTCTGTTTAATAAAATAAAGAAGTTAGCAAGCACATTAATTTGCTTATAGAAGTCTTAACAAAATGTGGAGAGTGAGTTTGTGGTGATGTTATTTTTGCCCATGTTAATGCAGCATGAACAGGCATGCATGGGTAGTAGTAGTAGTATCTGTTTAGTGACGTTTTGTGTGTATATATATCATCTTTATACAGCCCAAAGACTAAGTGAATCTAAGGTGTAGTTTTCTGGGAAGAAATGAGGACTAAAAGTTTAACGATTTCTCTTACTGAGGTAAGGCTAAGGTTTTGACACCCACCCGTACATACTACACTTAAAACAAGCTATAGGCTGGTGAATGCTGTGTGCAGATACTTGCACACTCAAGCATGCGGTAGACGCAGTTTGGTAGCTTAATAATATAGATGATTTTTTGGATAGGTTGGAAGATATTATGTATGGAATAAATGTGAGGATGTGACATGCATATATTTTTTCTAAATTTAAATTTAATCTCTATATGGCCTATAACTCTCCCCCAAAGATAAAAGCTTATTGAATTTTACACTCAGCTTTCCCACCTGTGGTAGTAGTTGAAGACCAATTAATAGATAAGCTTGTCCTAGAAGCAGGTGTAGAATAAGAGTTAAATAGTGAGAAGCTACAGCAGCTGGCCCAGGCAGGAAGAGAAGCCAGAGAGAAAAGGTGAGAGCAGTGCCTTCCTTGAAAGCAAAGGGGAAAAGTCTAAAAAACAGAAGTAACCAGCAGTATTGAGTCTCATAAAGTCTATGCACATTTTTATCCCCGATTTTACTTACATAAAAACTCAGGCACAGAATAATTTACCCAAACTTACATGGGTGGGAAGAGTGGGGCAGAGCTAGGGTTCTAACCCAAAGGTGGCTACACCACTATTTGAACTAACATTTCATGCTGAAGCTTTGCCATAGAGGAGAGTTTGAGTGCTTTTATTTTCTTTGTACTGTGTTGGGTGATGGGGACTCGGAGACAGTTCCTACCCTTGGGGAATTTTTACGAAAATAGTAGGGTAGATGGTTCAACAACACATGTAGTGTTTTCATTTCTATGGTGGTGTGTCGCAGGTAGAGTCAGGACACAGAAAGACTGTGGCCAGCTTTTAATTGTTAGAGGAAGGAGGGAGGAATCAGGAAAGGTCTGTTGGAGAAGGTAACTCTTAAACTGAGGTTCGCAGTAGCAAAATTAAGAGTGGTGGTTTAAAAAATTTAGGTAGAGGAAGCTGAATTTCATCCTTAGGTCTACTTCGTTTTCATCAGATTTTCTTTTTTTAATAGTTTATTTTCAAATTGGTTTACATATAACACCCAGTGTTCATCCCAACATGTGCCCTCTTTAATGCCCATCACCCCCTCTCCCCTCTCCCTCACCGCCCTCACCCTCAGTTTGTTCTTAGTCTTTGAGAGTCTCTTATGTTTTATCTCCCTCCCTCTCTGTATCTTTTTTTCCTTTCCTTTCTTCCCCTCCCCCATGGTTTTTGCTAAGTCTCTCAAAATCCACCTATGCATGGAAACATATGGTATCTTTTTCTGACTGACTTATTTCACTTAACATAATACCCTCCAGTTCCATCCATGTTGCTACACATGGCCAGATTTCATTTTTTCTCATTGCCATGTATAGTAGTGGCAATTGTAGTCCATTGTATATATGTACCACATCTTCTTTATCCATTCGTCAGTTGATGGGCACTTGGTCTCTTTCCATGACTTGGCTATTGTCGAAAGTGCTGCTATAAACATTGGGGTACACGTGCCCCTATGCATCAGCATTCCTGTGTCTCTTGGGTAGATTCCTAGCAGTGCTATTGCTGGGTCATAGGGTAGCTCTATTTTCATTTTTTAGAAGAACCTCCACACAGTTCTCCAGAGTGGTTGCACCAGTTTGCATTCCCACCAACAGTGCAAGAGGGTGCCTGCTTCTCCACATCCCCGCCAGCATCTATAGATTTATTCATTTTAGCCACTCGAACCGGTGTAAGGTGGTATCTCAGTGTGGTTTTGATTTGTGTTTCCCTGATGATGAGTGACTTTGAGCATCGTTTCATGTGTCTGTTGGCCATCTGAATGTCCTCTTTGGAGAAGTGTCTATTCATATCTTTCGCCCATTTCTTCACTGGATTATTTGTTTTTCGGGTGTTTTCATCAGATTTTCTAAGTACTCTTCTTGCACGGTTAAAAACTGATTTAAATGAATATGCTATGTCTTTAGAAGTCTGCAGTGGGTTTGTCCTAACAAGGTATTTGACCTGCAAATGTGAACATTTTGTTACTTGTTTTGGTTAGATGGGTCATTATGCTGTAACTTTTATAATACAATTATATGCAATGTTCTCTTTAGAAAAAGAGAAGGCTTCCCTCATGTATTCATTTAAAAAATTTTTTAGAAGCACACACATATGTACAACAAAATGGTCAGCATTTTTGGTTTAAAAAGTATTTAATTTAAAAAAATACAGTAACTCTACTATGCTTTGTGTATGCGGAGGAAAAGACCTTTCTAACATAATCATTCCTGTTCCTTCATTAAAAGCACCTTAGAAGAAATGAAGTTGCTGCCTAAATGAGAACAGGAAACTAGGAAAGGAGTTCTGGGAATCTTGCTGGATTCTTCTGAGTAACGTCCTTCTATTACGCAGGTGCCCTCTCTCCATCAAGTGATTATATGATGTAGCTGAGTTTATTATGTCTTATATATCCTTTTGTTACCTGTTCTTTAAAAGCAAGAAGATTATAACTTCTTAAAAACTCAATTTCATAAAGTTTTATTGCATTGACTTACTATTGGTTTTGGGGGTGTTGTTGCCCTAAAAGTAGTAAGAGCCATGAAGTAAGTGAACATTGTCAGTGCAGAAGCTGTACTAGGTCCTTTACCCACATTGTTGTTTAATCTTACAACTCCACAAGGTACATTTGCTCATTTTACAAATGAAAACCTAGGGGCACCTGGGTGGCTTAGGTCATGATCTCACAGTTTCTTGAGTTCGAGCCCCTTGTCACGCTCTGTGCTGACAGAGCCTGGAACCTGCTGCGGATTCTGTGTCCCCCTCTCTCTGCCCCTCCCCTGCTCGTGCTCTCTCTCTCTCAAAAATAAATAAGCATTAAAAGAATTTAAAAGAAAACAGATGAGAAGACAGATTTGGAGAGATTTTTTTAAACTACAGAAAATTAACTAAGCAGCCAGTAGGAAGAGCTGGTTTGAGAAGAATGAGGCCAACATAAGGAAAAACAGCAGAGATGAGGGAGGGCATAGAAGTTAGCAAAACGAATGAGAGAGGAGACAGATGAATCATTCAGCAGACTCACCTGGTGTGGTGTTGGAGGTTCTTGTTTTTGAACCCCAAAGACTGTCGATATGCAGTGCCCTTGTCTTGGATATGTTAGCTTTCTGTGTATATGGGGTGTCTCTTTTTTTCAAATGCTTTATGGCAAGGTTTGCAAGCTTATTACTGCAGTCAGGCAGATGGCATTAAGAAGTGAGGTGGGGTTAGTATAAAGGATGAGTGGTGAGGACCATGGCAAGTTAGAGTATATGCCTTACCTAAACGGGGTGATCCCCTGCTCTGCTCAAGTTGATTACTGCCCTTAGGAAATGCTTGGTTTATCTTCAGGTTGTTTCAGAGAAGCCATATATCTGGATATTTTGGGTCATTTCCAGCTTTTTAAAAACATCTAAACACCCTGTTAGCCAAATAAAATGGAAGGTGAATTTGTTCTTTAAATTGTATCAGTATCTTTATGTTAGCTGATGAGAGTAGGGTAAGGGTAGTACTAAGTTCTTACGCCTGTGAGAAAGGATGTCTTGGTTACCTGGTTAGCCCCAGCCAGCTACTGAGCAGGCCTAGCCTGGGCGAGGAGTCGTTATGAATGCTCTAATTTTAATTTTTGCATCACATGGGACATAGATGTCAGATTGTCGAGATAGTCTTATTTCAAGAATAATTTAAATTTAAGCTAATTTTTAAAAATTCTTGGAGCAAGATATTTCAATTCAGTGAATTTTTTAGATAGCTTAAATCCCTTTAAAACTTTCATTTTAAGAATTAATGATATCAAACTGCCTGTTTTAACAAACAATATATTAAACAGAATATAGGGGAGGGAGGTATTGAAAGATATTATAAGCATATTATCCCATAAATTTAGATTTTGTCCAGTAGAAAATTGACAATGGATGTGTACTTTTATGAGCAGTTTAAGGAGATACTGAGGCAGTCGCTTTAGTAGAAGAGGAGGTTTATTGCTAGGGTGACAACATATCCTGGTTTACCAGATCAGTCCTGGTTCACTCCTGTCGTTTGGAATAATAAAAAGACCTTTTGTCCAGGGTGATAAATTAAATGGTTCCTTATATAATGTTAATATGTTCTTTAGTTGCTGGTCCCTTTCTCATAGACCTGGAATGAGCCAGGTTGCTGAATGACCTTGTTGCTTCTTACAAAATTAATCACTAAAGCAAAGGCTAAACCAGTCTTCACCTCACTGTGACTCTCTCAGCCCTGCCTGAGCAAAGGGTCTTTGCTGTTGCTGTCATGGTTTTCCTTGTCAGCAGCATTAAACCATGATTGATTATTTCTGTATCATAGTTTTCAAAGCCATCCTTCTTGGCTACTCTTATATCTGTATCAGATTTAATTTGTAGTGTGTGAGGGAGGCATAGCAATCCCCATTTCAAGGAACTATACTAAAAAGTATCCACAATCATCCTTAAATGACACTTACGCAAACGTAATAAAACCTTGATTTTATATAAGCACATTTCCAAGCAAATATCTTTTATTGCATGAAATTGAATACTTTCCTGATGTATCAATTTTTTTCAGAAATTATGTTTTATAATTATATATGAATGATACCATGTTCCATATCTTTTTCAACTTGGAATAAATATATAGGAGGCATGTTAATCAGGCTTGTAAATGAAAATAATTTGAAGATGTAGATAAAATCTAAAAATGACAGGTTGCGAATTCAGAATGATTTTAATGGCTTAAAACAATGGCTGAACTATAAAAGGATTAAATTTAATGGATTGGAATATGAATTTCTGCATTTAGATTAAAAAAATAACAGTTACATAAATTCAGGAATGAGGAAACTTATCTCAACATACCTCCTGTGAAAAAAGAACAAGAAGTAATGGCCTTTAAAAAAATTAATGCTACCTTTCATTTCTTGGTATGTGAAACTAAATACATTAAACCTCTTCTGCCAGAAACTAAAATAAAAATGCTAGATAAGTTATATAAATGTTTCTTTAAACGAAGAGAGGGAAACATTGGGCTGAAAGTGCAAGCAAGAACTCCGTGAGGCACGTAAAACAGCCAATATGAGAACACTTGTTGAATCCGGGAGATGGGAGCTTTGATTTACTTGAAGACAGGAGACAAGGCCTAGAGCCTGTGTTTGGGTGAAAAACTTTAATAGAAGATGTCTCCACATCAGTCTGGGACCCTTAAAGACTACTTTCATAGTGTAGTGTTGAACCAGAGCTAACTTTCCCCCCGAGCTCTTCCCAGTCCCTAACAACTCTAAGGAAAACTGCCTATCTAATATTTCGTAACCAATAAATAGTGCTTACGTAGATATTTAGTCCTAATTTAGACCTGGTTAGGTGGTTCAGAAGAGACAGATTGTTGTTAAGTGGTTTTAGTATAGTAGCCCAAAGCAGAAGCAAGTGCAGATTCCTTCTGGAAGAATCTTTCTTCAACCTAGGCCTCAAAGAATTGAAAAAATATAATTTCAAGAAATTTTAACTCATAGTCAAAATTATAAAACAGACAAGTAAACAAAGCATCATGAATAGAACCAGCCAGAGTAGATGACAGAATTAGACATGTAGTGATCTAAGGTAATAGATACCAGACAGAGAACATAAAGTAGCTTTGTTTTAAAGAATTGGTAATGTTAAAAATGTGAGTAAATAGCAAGTGAATATAAAAATGACAAAGGAGGTCTGAAAAACCTAGATAGAGCTTTGAAAAATTAAATATATACTTGGAATTTTAAACTCAGCAAACAGGCTTAATGGTAAATTAGACATAGCCAAAGAAAGAATTAATCAACTGGAGAATAGTTTTGAGCTTTCTGACCATGACCCGCAGTAAGAAATTCATTTATTATGTGTTTGTGTACATTTAACACATGTGTAATTTAAGTTAGAGTTTCAAGAAACTGATTGTATCCTCCTAAGGGTAATATTCTCTATTATTTTTCCTTTCTAATTTTGCTCTTTTTCACTTAAAAACAAAAGTTGGATCCAGCCCAGGAAATTTTATGAACCACAGTAGGTCATGACCACAGTTCTGAAGAAAACTAATTTTAATGAAGTCGAAAATACACATACCCACAGCCCAGCATATATCAGCCAGTGTTTGTAGTACTTCATGTGGCCCACTCCAAAAAACCTGGAAAAAAAAACATCAATTATAGAAAACATGTCTGTGGTGTGTTTTATACCCACAGTGTATTACTGTAGGACTAAGGTGATCGCATGAGGAATGACCAGTAAGTGCAGCATGGGCACCACTCCCTCAAAGTGGATGCTGCCAGGAAAGAGCCAGCCTTAGTCCACACTTCTGCACTTGAACCCTTTCTGCAGCTTTGGAAATGTATAGAGCACCAATACAAGCAGCAACATCTTATTGAGTAAAAAAAGCAAGGTGCAAAAGATTATATGTGGTCTGATACCATTTATATGAAGTTCAGAAATTTGGGCAAACTGGTGTATCATTTGGGGATACAAATGTGTGATTGAATTATTTTTCTAAAGACAAGAGTACCCAGAGAATTTAAGAGACTTTTTACCTCTAAGTGGAGGATTAGAGAGTGGATTAAGAAGAGTCAAAAGGAGCTTCAGAGGTGTTAATAATTTACTTTTTTTTTTTTTCTTAAAACTGGTTGTGGGCACACACATGTTTATTCCCTTAGAATTCTTTAATCTATTGAGCATTAAATGAAAATGATTTAATAAAAAAAAAAAACAAGACAGGATCGACACAGGTAATATGTCTTTTATGCTGATCAGACCATCTTTAGAATGACATTTTTAGTTTGGGGTGCCAGGTTTTATGGGCATTAACAAACTGGGATGCGTCCAGAGGAAAACATCTAGGGTGATGATATAAACCTGATCTTGAGCCTTTCCTTTTTCAGATGCACAGCATGTGAATTTTGAGCATGGGGCAGTTTCGATTTCCCTGATCCATTGGCTAGTGGATGTGGGGAAGTGAACTCTGCTCTGTTAAGTCTCAGGGTAATATACTTTGGCTGCACCATGCAGAAATGAGTTCTAAAAAATTTTTATAATTGTTCTATTGTTTTTTTTTCCTATCAAATGCTATCATAGGCCTTATGTGGCATGTTGTAATATACCAAATAACAGCTCAGAAATGGGATCTTTCATTGCTGGGTTCAGACAAGTCCTATGCTATCCATAGCTCCTGGATGCATCTTTAGATTCAGGTAGTATCCATAAAGGGAGATCATCTGGATAATTTTGTTTGGTGCCTTTTGGAGGAAAGGCAGACTCAGTCCTAGCATTGCTCTGTCTTTGTGCAGGGAACCAGTTTGTCTGACCAGGGCCTTAGTTGGACATAAACATGGAACGTTGGGCAGATGGTAACCTTTGTCTAGGTAATGATCACTGGAGGTAAAGGTATAAGTTAGCAATTATTAAGGATCTACAGTGTGCCAGCTGTTGTTAGACATATTTTTAAGACTTAATTTTTTTAGAGCAGTCTTAGGTTTGCAGCAAAATTAAGAGGAAGTTAGCAAGATTTCCCATATACCCCACACATCCATAGCCTTCCCATTATCAACATTCCCCACCAGGGTGATCTATTTGTTACAGTTAATGAACCTACATTGACATATCACTGTCACTCAAAGTTCATAGTTCACACTACAGTTCACTTTGGGTGTTGTACCCTCTGTGTATTGGGACAAATGCACAGGATATGTATCCACCGTTAAATTATAGAGTAATTGCACTGCCCTAAAAACTCTCTATGCTCTGCCTGTTCATTCCTCCCTCTCTCCCAACCCATGGCAACCACTAAACTCCTTACTGTTCCCATATTTTTGCCTTTTTTTGAGTGAATGTCATATAGTTGGAATCATATAGTTGTAGCCCCTTCAGATTGGCTTCTCTTCCACTTGCTAATATGCATTTACCTTTCCTCCATGTCTTTTCATGGTCGATAGCTCAGTTTTAGCTCTGAGTAATATTCCATTGCATGGATATACCACAACTTACTTATTCATTCACCTAGTGAAGGACATCTATTTGCTTTCAAGTTTTGGGAGTTATAAATTAAGTTGCTGTGCAGGTTTTGGTGTGGACATAAATTTTCAGCTCCTTTGGGTAAATACCAAAGTGTGCGATGGCTGGATCCTGCCAGCAAGGAGAGTGTTTAGTTTTCTTAGAAACCACCGAACTGTCTTCCAAGTGACTATCATTTTGCATTTCCACCTGCAGTGAATGAGAGTTCCTGTTGAATTTGATGTTATCAGTGTTCCGGATTTTCACCATTCTAACAGGTGTGTAATAGTATCTCATTGTTTTAATTTGCATTTCCCTGATGATGTATGATGTAGAGCATCTTTTCATATGTTTCTTAGGCATTGTCACATAAAAATATTCTGTTCCATTGGGAAGGAAGTGGTCTTGTTCCCCATCTTACAGATGTGAAATTCAAAGAGGGATTGCTAAGATCAGTATTTGAAGGAGAGAAGGCCTACCTGTCAGGAGAGCAAGCTGCAGGGTCCTGGCTAGAGGCAGTGTTGTGGAGTGATTGGAAACAAAGACCGTATGTGATTGTGTGTGTGTGTGTATATATATATATATATATATATATATATATATACACACATGTGTGTATATGTGTATATGTATGTATATATATGGTATAAGTTATTTGCCTTATAAGTTATATATGTTATAAGTTAGTTGCCTTATCAGGAAATGAGGAAAATCCTTATTTTATGGGATTGTTATAAGAAGTAAATGAATTAATGCATGAAGTACTTAAAACAGTGACTTGGCACACAGAAGGTGATAATAACATGGAGTGTTTACAGAAATATTTTTCCTGACTCTGGCTTGTAGCAAGCAATTCTCTTGGTCTCAGTGACCTTGTAGCAGAGCCTGCCTTGAGTTTTAAAGAGGTGAAAAGGTTATGTCCAATCTGGTTTCCCCAACATCCCAAGTTGGGTTCTGCCTCACCCAGAAGGCGATAGTAGCCTTGATGATTTGATCTGTTCATCTTCTTCCAAGATCCTTCTTTTTCCAGGGGCATAGAGATGTTGATTATGATGCATTTACTAAAAGACGTAACAGGTACACTGATTTTCAAGAGCTTTGCTCTGCAGATAAGAAATCGAGGCTCAGTCCCAAATGCACTTTATAGCAGAGGTGGGGTTAGAGTGTTTGCTGTTGTATGTACCACCTCTAGAACTGTGGAGGAGAAGGCCAATTTTCTCTTTGGAGCCTCAATTTCATACAATATGTATGACCTCAGATTTCTTGGGCTGACTGGATCATCAAGGCTGTGGGTTCCATGTGCCTTTGGGGACTGACATGTAGGTTGTACCGGCTTCCATATCATGTTAGGGCTGTTTGCCTTTCCTGTTAGCACATCTGCTGACTGCTCCTCCTTGCCCCGTTTCTCTCTGAATTGTGTAGAGGTTATACTTCCGTTGGCTTCCTCTGTATGTTTTCCTTGTATCTGACCCATCATTTCCCATAGTCATTGGCTTTTCACAACCCTGACCAAGTTCCTATTCACCTACTTTCCCCTGCCCTTTTGCCACTTCTGTTTGCTTTAATCATTTTCCCTTCCTAATCCTGTTTTCTCACTTATTTATTCTTACAGAGAGGCCCTTGTATATTTTTGCCATTTTTTCCTGTACCTGGGGTCAGAAGTGGACTCTCGATTTTTAGAGTCATTACTAGACAGTGAATGGTATGAACTGGAACATGGTATACTGACCAGAATCCACAATACATCATGTGAACTATGCAGTCTTGCCTCTTAACTTCCTTTCAATTCTCTGGAGCCAAGTTGAACAGTATTAAAGTCAATATCACATGGTTTCCGCAAGGGGAAAGAAGACACCAAAACTGTGGAGACTATAATTCCAGAAATGATCTAAGGACTTCCCTTCCCTAAGTCACTAATGCAGGAAATGATAAGGTCTCAGAAATAGGTAAAGTGTAATAATCACACTGCCTGGCTTAAATAGTATTTAAACATAAAGATACTCTTTTCTTCAACTTAAGGTAGCTTTACTGCTTAATGCTCTTCTTTGAACTGAAATGAGGACATTTGTTCAAGATTAACATATATTATGAAACCATTCAATTTAGGAAATTAGATAATTGTTTAAAACATCCGAACATGCCAAAATGCTATCATGATTGTCAGGTTTAATAGGAGGATATTCTTTGATCTCTGTGTTTTTTGCCTTTTTAAAAAACATGCTAAAAACTTTCTACCAACTCCTATTTTAAAAGGAGAATAAACATCATTGTCACTTAAAATCAATTAGTGTTATTTTAAAAATGAATCAATCCATCACATTTGAACATGCCCTTCTTAATGGTAGGGCTTTAAAAATTAGTTCTAAGACTGTTAGAAGAAAAACGGGAGAAAGTTTAAAACATCCATGGGAATAGGCTTTCAGTCGGAATTGTCAGGTCTTTAAAAGTAATGTAGAGACTTTTCTTGTTGTCTGGTAGCAGTATTGAACAGATGCTAAATTTATAGAAATAAAGCTGGATAACCAAATCTGATAAGCTAAGAAGAGAGTAACTAGAGCAGTATGTGGTGTTTTTAAAAATTACCAGGGCGATTGGGGAGTGGTGGCTGAAATCATTATTTGGGATTTCATTTGCATTAATACAAAAACGAAACCACAAGTTTGCTTTTTAATTAAATTACTTTTCTTTCATTTAAAAAATAGCCCTCCTACCTTCCAACCAATCCATCCTTGTTGGGGGAGAAGGAAAAGAAAAATTTCTATCAGCTAGCCGCCTGCATGCCACCGCAGGAAATAGCATTTCAAATTCCTGCTTTATCAAGATCCTCCTTCTGGCCTTCCTCTCATCCTCATTGATTCAGTGTGCCAGATTCTGTGCTAGGCACTGGGACTATAAAGAAGAAATGAGACAGGATTCCGTTGTACAATAGGGGAGTAGGTCTAACAAATAACACAACACAGGCTGGAAACCTCTGAAGAATCCTTTTGGTGTGTTTAAAGAAGCTATCTGCTGACGGACTTGTCAACTTCACCAGTGTCATTACCTTTTGTAGTTCATTTAAATAAAAAAAACGGTTAAGTTCTTTGAATTTTTCCTGCTCTTTGCAAAGCAGCTCTTTCACGGGTATATCTGTCCCACCTAAATTCTTCTGCAAACTCACTGTGCCTTCAAAAGAGCCTTGTACTTTCTGAGCGACAGTAAAGACAGCTTTGCAGAAAGAGCCCACTTCCTTTTCTGTTCTTCAGGTCTTTTTCCCTCCTAACATTTCCATCAATTTGATGTTTTCTCAAACACTGGGCCGTATGTGCTGTCCTGATCACTGGACCACACCGAGACCGTGCTGTTCCTTTCCCAGTGCTGGCTTAGTGTAACTCTTCAAGATGCCCCAGTGTCACATTTGTCTGATGTGTGTTCTACAGGTAGACATGGCTTCCGTTAGTATGGTGACATTTGTTCTTTATATGCATTTAACAGTGGCTTTTTTGGCCAACTCAAATTGGAGTAATAGAGCTTCAGTTAGATAATTTGATGAATGCTTATTAAACTCTGCAGATGATCTCAAAACAGCTCTGGTGTGTGGGTTAAGTGTTGGATAGGATAGGAGGGAGACCCTATCCAAGAAATCATTGGCTAGCTTGTCTAGCAAAGTTTATGAAATGCATTTTTCAAACTTGTCTAAGCAGAAGTGATTGCTTGGCTGTTTAAAAAACTAATTGATCATGTCTTTTGTCTTACCCTTCTCCTTTGTAACTATTCTGATTTCCTGTGTGGCATTTAATAACAAATCATAAGACTAACAAGGATGCATTTCAATTCCTGTGGTTTATGGATCAGTTTATTAGGCCAGAAACGAAAGGTGCAGTAAAGAATGTGAACACTTACTGGGAGCAGCACTGGGTTAGTTATGGGAACTAACCTGGGATGGAAGTCTGAGAGAAAAAAGGAGGCTCTTTCAAATCAGGTACACCTGAGTTCAAACCAGGGCTCTACCATTTACTAGCCATGTGAACCTGGAAAGGTACCAAATCTTCTAAGGTCTTAGTGTTCTCATCTGTAAAATGGGGACTGTGGGATTTACCTTCCCAGAGTAGTGAACAGCTTCTGAATTATGCATAGAGTGTTGCCTGGCACTTATCTTCTGTATGTCTACTATAATGTCTTTAAAAGACAGAAACTTGGTTCAGATCAAGTCACTTAATCTTTCGGAGCATCGGCTTTGCCATCTTTATAATGGGAATTTATAACAACATGAAAAAGCTCAAAAAAATTATGGTCATATGCAAGCACAATGACATTTCACAAAGGCTCCCTAAATATCCACGGTGTAAACTCTACTGTAGCTTTTCTTCAGGTTTTTTTGGGTGCTTCCAAAACATTTATTTGGTATTATTATTGTATATTAGTTACGTCTCACAAATATTGCACAATTAGTGGAAAGAAACCCATCTTATTCACATTTATAATCCCTATTATATTTTAAATATATTAAGGGCTTGGTAGTTGTTTATTATATAAATAATTCTCTGCTTTGCAAACTAATATAGCTAATAGCATCATAATGGATTTATTTCTACCTTTATTACTTCTGTAATAACTTTATTTTAACATTTTATATTGAATGTTAAAAACCTAAGATACTTTTCTTAATAACTGTTTTTCTACTAAATTTCTTTTAGTAGAACTGAATTATTTCACATATGTAGGATGTCTATGAGGTTTGGTGTCAAAGAAAAAAAATATGTATGTTCCTACCTTTTCTTTTATTAGAAAAACTAAAAATTCAGGAGAATTTCAAATTTCCATAATATTTATACTTTTAATTTATTTTGTGTATACAAAGAGATATCACTTAGAAAATGTGCTATTGCATTCTATTTATAGTTGAATATTTATAGTTGAATATAGTTGAATATTTAGATGGATTTTCCCTTTTCGATAAAAATAAATGTATTTTTTTTAACTTTTTAGGTTATCTTGAAGTCACAAAATAGAGAGTAGCTTCCTCTAAAACCTTTAGACTTTTTCCTTTATGACCTATAAGACTTGAACAACCAAAGCAGTAAACTCTTTTCTGATTTCTGCAGTAAGAAAAATGTCACTGTCATCCACTGATTATTCATTTGGTTAGCCTTGTTAGAGGAAGGGGATATACCCAGCAATTACCCAGAAGTCGTTAAGAGATAACCTACAAGCCAATGAAAGGCCTGCATGCTTCATTTCACTTAAAAAAAAGAAGAAGGAAGGAAGGAAAGGAAAATAATATCTCTTGGAAAACTGGAATTTATTTTGCTCTTCAGTTCTTAATCATTCTGTTTTGGTTTTGTTCAGTGTATAGGAATTGCATTCTTATAAACTATAAATAAAGGCTGTGTAAGTGACAGTAGAGATATTATTAGTTATCTATTGCTGTGTAATAAGTTGCCTTGAACGTAGGGACTTAAAACAATAAATGTTTGTTTTTTATCTCAAGAATCTCTAGATTCTTTGGATCAGGAATCCTAGGCGGGTGGTTCTGGCTCCGAATCTTACATGAGATTGCAGTCTAGATGTCATCCCATGTTATAAGTAGTCTATGTGAAGGCCTAACCGGGGCTATAAGATCTACTTCCAAGGTGGCTTGCTCACATGCCTGGTAAATCTGAACTAGTTGTTTGCAGGAGGCCTGTTTCTTGCCATGTGGACCTCTCCATAGGGCTGCTTGACCATCTGCAAAACATGAACAAGTGATCAGAGGGCAGGATGGAAGCTGCATCGTCTTTTATGACCTAGCCTGGAGGTCACACATCATTTCCACGATATCCTCCTGGCTATACAAGTTAACTCTGCTCATAGTGGGAGGAGAATACATAGGGGCTATCTTGGGCGCTGGCTACCAGACTAGGACAATGTCTAATCTAATGTGTGCAAGTGTCCAGTGAATGTTCAAATAACCTTAATTTTAATTTTATCAGAAATAATATATATTGGCATGTTGAGGTTTTCAGTTTTTATGTCTTTTACCCCAAATTGCATGTGTTGGTATGCTTCAATTATTGGTCCATTTCAATTACTTATATAATAGATACCTGTTTTTCAGGCATGTAGTCATAGGAGAATTCGAAGTAAAAGAAATCATTTAGCTAGGCAGGGCTTTCATTGGTGATAAGCTCAGCGCCACTGAATAACTTATTGCCCTTCTGTAAAATTCTGAATTCATCCAGCCCTCAACAGACACTCACTGAGCACCTCTTATGTGCTAGGCAACATATGTATAGATAGCAATGCAAAATGTCTCTGTCCTCCAGGAGAGGCAAACACTTCATTATAATTATGCTAAGTACTACAACAGAGGTCCTACTGCAGATGACGAGGTCAGTTGAAGAACATGGGATCTGAAGTCGATTTGCCTGAGTTCAATTTCTGGCTCTCTTATTTATTAGCTTTCTGACCTGGACCACTTACTCAGCCTTTCTATTTTTTAGTTTTCTTTTCTGATTATTCCCTTTTTACTGCTTACCTTCCTCATAGAGTGTGGGGATTTAGGAAACAGTACCAGTGAGTACTGTTAGTCAGCCATAATTCCTGGAATGATCAGTTTGGATGAGGGAAGATTTTCAGGGAATGTGAGACAATTAAATTGACTCTTGAAGGATAAGTTGGTCAGCACAGAAAGCTGGTGGAGCCCAGGGATGAGATGCCAGAGTGAAGTGGAGCTAGAGCCTGAGGAGCTGAGCAGGGGTGAACTTGGGGCATGTCAAATGGTAGCTTCAAGGAAACTACTAGAAATGAGTTCAGACAGTGGCATGCAAGGATGTAAAGTCTCAGGTGGAGCCCCAATACATTGTAAATTTTCTGAGATTCTCTGTTTAAATCTCAAATTCCTTGCTGTCTTCATATTGTTAGATTTTAGGTCTATATTTGTGGTTAGGAAGAAATTGTCACCATGACAGGCTACACAGAAAATTTTGAACTTTTTCATGGGGGGTTTTAAAAACAGAATAGGGGCACCTGGGTGGCTCAGCCAGGTTGAGCGTCCAACTTTGGCTCAGGTCATGATCTCACGGTTTGTGAGTTCGAGCCCCACATCAGGCTCTGTGCTGACAGCTCAGAGCCTGGAGCCTGCTTCGGATTCTGTGTCTCTCTCTCTGCCCCTCCCCCACTCATGCTCTGTCTTTCTCTCTCAAAAATGAATAAACACTAAAAAAAAAAATATTAAAAATAGATTGATAGGATTTGCTTTTTTGTTTGTTTGTAAAATGGTTTGGCAGTGGTCGAATAGTTAGGATGGGTATAGTAATCAATGGGGAAGATTGAGGCCATGCAGGAGACCAGAGAGGTGACTACAAGTGTACCAGAGCCTGGTACTTGTCAGGTTTGGCATTTCCCACAGGCATCACAAGCACATTCCCAGACCCAGGCAGGACCAGGACACTTCCCATCCTATTCTAAAGAACCTTGACTCATGCAGAATTTTGCAATTACCAAAATCAAAAAAGGAGAGATTTTAATGTTAGCACATATCTAAGTATCATTTTGAATTACATATGAGGAAATAGACACCATAATATTCTTGGACTTTAAATGTCTGGCTCTAGTCTTGATAATCTTATTTTATTGATAAAAGAAGATAATGATTATGTCAGTTTTAGAAACTCCTTCTTAACTGCCAACTTCCCACTTTCAAAAGATTTAAAAAAATTTTTTTTAATGTTTATTTATTTTTGAGACAGAGAGAGACAGAGCATGAGCAGGGAAGGGGCAGAGAGAGAAGGAGACACAGAATCCGAAGCAGGCTTCAGGCTCTGAGCTGTCAGCACAGAGCCCGACGCGGGGCTCAAACTCACAGACCGCGAGATCATGACCTGAGCCGAAGTCGGACGCTCAACCAACTGAGCCACCCAGGCGCCCCTCAAAAGATTTTTTTGAAAACAAAACTAAAAAGGAGATGAGGCTTTAAAAAAGAAAAGCTGAGTAAGAAATGAGATTTTTGACTTAGATAAATAAAAATCCCTTTGCCAACTAGGCTGACTTCCACATAGCTTCTGGGCCCAAGGGTGGGAACTAGGGTCCTTAGTCTCTTTAACCTTTCTCATGTGGCTTTTAATCCATCTTCCAGTAATCTCTCCCAGCAGGGCTGACCCTTCATTCCTTCCTGGATGACATGCCCCATGGACAGACTCTTTTACCAAGACACGTGCGCCTCAAATTTGTGTCTTTCTCTTAGCTTCTTTAGGAGGTTAGTTAGGTCTAGTTGAAGCCAGAAGGCTCTAACCCATCTAACATAAAATGATGAAGCAGGAATTCCTTGATATCTAGTTTGCTTAAAGCTTATTTATTTTCATTAGAAAGAATTTTAATGTGAGTGCTGCCCTCTTTTTCCTTTAAAACTTAGAAGCATGCACTGATGCACCTTTGCACTGCAGCTATAACACTATTTAAAAAATAATCCAGAAATGGGTGATATTTTTATGACAACTATTAAGTTATGTGAAATGTTAGCCTAGCAAACAGACTGAGAGACAATGTTTCCATTCAGGGTATAGTAGCCTTTCAGGGAGAACCCAGCTATGGAAGGGGAAATTTTGGAGTAACTTATCCCTTCCTCAATTATGTTTGAAATTTATATATTTTCTGATAGCTTGTATCGTATTTGGGTTCTTTTTCCTTACACTGTTTCTAATTTGACATTTCATACTATTTTGCAACTAAGAATTTAAGGATCTTAACTTTTTTGGTGGTATTTTTTATTCATAATAAAAGTAGTTTAGTATGAAAAGAAAATGGGTGCTGGAAGATGGTCTTGTTATGAAAGTAAACCTTTCCATAAATAAATGCAGAAACGTCTGTTAAGGGCATAGTCTGAATGTGGCAGACATCTGAATTGCGTCAATTCCCGCCTTGTGGCCAAATTTCTTCCTTAGGCTTTCTTTATAACTAATGGCAGATTTCACATTCTCACAGCATTAGGCAATAGAATGGGCAAAAAGAGCTGGTGCCAAGTTACTCCCTTTCTTGGGTTAGTTAGTGGTAATTATACTCCCTAAGGAAAAGTGTGGAGTGTTTTTGTTTTTCTTTTTGAAGACTGAAAACCTGAGATCTCTCTCTCAACATCACTTTTAGGTGCTGGCTTTCGGCAGTTGTCCAAACATCTAACTGCTAAACCGCTCTCAAGAAATTATTGTGGTGTTGCAGGAAGCTTTGGTCAGGAGGAAGAGAAGGCACAAAGTCTTCCCTAGAACACCATGGGCCCATCAAATGACTTTTTTTTTTTTTTGAGAAACAACTGAGATTTCTTTTTCAATGGCTCAAAAATGCTAATTGAGATCAAACAGAAAACTAATCCACCCCACAAGTACTGCAGTTCAAATGAGGAAGGGGGAAGGTTGGAGAGGGGAGGAAAGAATCTTTAGAAAACTGTTTGAAGCTAAAAGCTTATGTATTTTGTTCTTTGATAATTATAAGTTAAAATGGGGTGATTTGGCATTTTTAAGATAAAAATTAGCCAGGACTATAAGAACACTGTGTACCTTTTCAGGTGCCTGTGTAGTTCCTCCTAGAAAGCCTGACCGGTGCTCCACTCTTCCTCAAGACTACCTCAACACTCCTCCCTCTTGGGGACTCCAGCGCCCTAAGGTGAGTCTGAAAATTTGCACTCCTTCCATCTATCCTAGAAGAATATAATTTAAAGTGACGTTGTAAAAACAACTTTTCAAAATTTGGAGAGACTTTCAGAGGTTCTGTTCACTGGTAAACTCCTAAGAATCATTATTTATAAGTCCTATATTTAGAGAAGTATAAAGTATAATTAGCAATCATATTTTTTTGCCAGTGTACTATAAATCCTAGGTCCAAATTTGGGTTGACACTAATAGCATTATAAAACATGCTTTAGATTCCAAATGTGGACGCTGAGGCAAAGTTTCGCAAGTTGGTGTGTCACCACTCTTAGGCTTCCTGAGCGTTATTCTACTCATGCTTTAAATTGGCGGTCTCTTTTATTTATTTATTTTTATTTTACGTTTTTATTTTAGTTCCAGTTAGTTAGCATACGGTGTTACATTAGTGGGGGGGGGCACAATATAGTAATTCAACACTTCCGTACATCACCCTGTGCTCTTCAAGACCAGTGCACTCTGTAATCTCCATCACCTAGTTCACCTATCCCCCAACCCTCCTCCCCTCTGGTGACCATCAGTTTGTTCCCTATAGTCTGTTTCTTACTTTGTCTCTCTCTCACTCCCTCTCTATATTTTTTTCCCTTTGCTTGTTTGTTTTGTTTCTTAAATACCACATATGAGTAAAATCATAGGGTATTTGTCTTTCTCTGATTTATTTCACTTAGCATAATACTCCGTAGCTCTGTCCATGTGGTCACAAATGGCAAGGTTTCATTCTTTTTTTATGGCTGAATAATATTCTGGGGTGTGTGTGTGTGTGTGTGTGTGTGTGTGTACACACATGTTTTATATATACACACACATACCCACCACACCTTCTTTATCCATTCATTAATCGATGACCTGTTTTAAAGCAGAGAAGGTTTCTAACAGTGAAGATTAGAAGGTCTTGAGAAGTTCGAAATAGCTTATAGTTTGAGCTTCCGTCTCTTAAGTAGTGTAATTGTCTTCATTAAGTAAAGGGGTTCACAAAGTCTCTTGAAGTGAGAATACACCACTAAATTAATTTTCGCTCGCTTTTTCTGCGCTTGATGTGTGTCGTCGCTTGAAACATTAAAGTGATTCACTGGTCTCAGAAGAGAAAATAAGCCGCCCTTGTTTGTAGTATTTGGATCACTGTGAATAAACTGCTCACATTTTACAGGTGAATTAACTCTTTAAGGGCACCAACCAGCATGCTGTTCCATAATACATTAGTCCCTCATTTGCAAAAGTTATGTGCTTGCATTCTTGCCTTAAAGATGAATTTTCAAGGGTCTTAACATAAATTAATTCATCCCTGAAATAAAAAGTATAACCTTAGAGTGTTGTAGTCATTGCTAGAATATTTGGAGGGAAATGAATTCCTGAAACCACAAGTCCGTATCCTTACTGGTTCAGTTTTTCTGCTGCAGACTCTGTTGCATTGCTTGTGGCATTAGCAAAATCTATGACAAGCAGGCCACATGTGTTGAAAGTAAAAGACAGTCTGATTCTAATTCGGCAATTTTGTTATGTCCATGTAAGAAGCTGAAAAATTCTAGTTAAGCCCTGCTGTTTGTAATGCAGTCTAAAGAAGAAAAGTATGAGGAACAAAATGTGTTACGTAGTCTAACACTACAGTTCTCTCCTTAATTGTATTGTCACTTAAATTTTAGGTTTAGCTTTCATTACTGATGAAGCTATTCTGTAAATCTTTCTTTTCTTTCATTAATTATGTTTTATTTAGGAAGATTCATATATAGGTTATACCAGGAGAACTATGGTTCAGATTTAATGTTTAGATATTGTGTACACTTGGATTTGAATGTTTCAATTACTATATTTCTTTTAAAACACTGGCAGTTATCCCCTCATACATGTAGTAGAAGATGTAGGAGTTGATTCAAGTTTTCAGCTAAAGAGTTAATTTTTTGCTATTTCTTCTCAAAAGCTTAGTATACTAGGAATTAAGTCTTTGATTCTTGACTTCAAGTGTAAGAGGATTCCCTTAGCATTCTGCTTTGTTTTCCTTTTTTTAAAATTAAGTTTTGTCTGTTTTAAATAAATGAAGGATTTCTGGATGTGTTACATAGCAACTTTTTTGCCTTTGCTGCCTACTGAAGTAACCCAGTTTACTCAAAGAAAGAGGATATGTGAGTTCCCTAAACCTTTCTTAATGAAGCATCTTAATTTTAGTCATGTTAACTTTGAAAGCAACAAAACCAGCTTTGAATTTTCGGTATTGCTACACTGTAAAACTGCCTTAAATATTTTTTTATGGAGTAACTTTAAATTTTTAATGTCTTATAATCAGAATATTTCTACTAAATTACATTTTCTACACAATGATGCAGTTTCTTATGAGCCATTATTTTTTTAGGGAACGATAGAGAATAATTCACATTTTATTTATCACAAGGCATCTTTCCTACGTTTTAAATTTGAGGCAGTGTAAGAAGAAACTTTAGAGCTCATATTTTATAAAAAAAGACAGATTATGTAAAACAGAATAAGACATTACAGATAATTTATTGGCTTCTCTTTCTCTTCTGTTCGGGATCAGATTATATTCTTTTCCCATCTTCCTTTTCGGGTACCTTCCTGTAAAAAGCACTAATGGAGGGAAAAGAATGACAAACAGGACTTAGCTCTATAATCTTGTTTCAGAATTGCCTTGTAAGTAATTTCCTATAGTTTCTGTATGAAGCTCATGGTGGTAATATTTTGTGCCTCTGGTAGTGGGGAATAGTTTCAAAATACTCTCAACATTTTATATTTTAAGGGGTGTGTGTGTGTGTGTGTGTGTGTGTGTGTGTGTGTGTACATGTTTTCAGGTTAGGTTTTCTATCCCATGTAGATTTAGTGGAATTTATTTTTTATATGCTTATACTTGGTTTTAACAATTTAGATGGGGCCATTTCATAATAAAACTTGTAAAGAGATGTTTATTGTCATTACAGGTAATTTATGCACACAGGTTTTAGGAGGCTTGAAATGATCTTTTGTCAAAAAAGCAAAAAACAAAAAAAGAAAAACCAACTTGGTAGAAGAAGGGGGGACGTTTTCTGTAATTTAAGTGTTCATAGTATCTTGGATCAAGACTCATACTTGGAATCCAGCCCTGAAGAATTTCAGTGACAATAAACATTCCAGTTGCATTCAGCATTTTTTTTCCCCTCTGAGCAAGGAGCCATCAATTGTGATCTAATTATTCCCTTTCTGTTTTTAGAAGATGAGTAGCAGCTTGCATTTTTTAAGACTTTGAAACTTCCCTAGTAGAGTAAAAATGAAAAGTTAGCTGTTTATATTTAAACTTGGCATTTTCTGGTATTGTATCTCAAACTAACCATTTCAGATGACAAGATAGGTTCAATATAATGATTACTTAATAAAATATGAAAAGAAAAAAAGAATTTGATGCAGATTTGAACGCATTGCCACACACATTTGTTAACATGCAAGTTTTAATATTAAGAATATTGGAATCTGGTTTTCATGGAGCTCTGATCTTGCAATGTTAGGATTTTCCTAATATCAGATTTTTAATATATTTATTACTTCTTGTACTGTAGTCTTAAGCACGAATGTATTTAAATAAAAAGGAGGAGGTATTATTTTTATTAGAAGAGTAAGTTTACTTTGAGAAATTTGTATCCAGGCATTATTGTTAGATACGCTTTCTTTCACAAAGGACAGTACAGTGTTGTTTTTAAAGAGAAAAGTTTTTAAGGGTTTGCTTCACTCTTGCCTTCTGCAAGATACTGATGACTACCTAATATAATCTGGAGTTAAAAACATTCTCCTTAAGCAGGGAATATTAGAAGAAATAAGGAGATAAAGGTGTATGTGTCCATTTATTTTAGGAAACTTGGAAAATGGAAGAGTTTGTGGCTAGTCTGATAATTAGTAAAAAATAATATACAAAATTAGCAGTTACTAAATATAACTGTAGTTTTCTGTAGATAGAAGTGGTAATACTTTTGCAGAAACTTTTCCACACATGTATGAGAATCTTAATCAAAGGGGTAACCTTTTAAAAGACATAAATCAACAAAATTTGAATTTTAAAAATATAAGGTTGATGCAGAAAACCTAAATAAACATAAAGAATTTACTGGAAATTGTGAAGGAAAATATAATCACCTATTTATCTTACTGTTTAGAGATATTTACTGTATGTATTTTATGGGAAGTATCTGAAGTTGAATGTTTTATAAACAAATTAAGGATAAAGTTGTCATTAGCTAAAATACTAATAATAGTGAAACACAGAATTTTATCTCTGTTAGAATTAGGAGCATATTTGCTGTCATCATTACTATCTAAAATAGCTCCGAAATATCTAGCCAGTGTATTAACAGAAAAAGAGAGAATTACTGAAAAAGACAAAATTATTTGTAGATAATAAAAATCCCCAAAATATTCAAACTAATTTAGTAAAATTCCATTATAAATAATGTAAATATCATGATTTGTATAGTAGTAATAACCACTTCAAAAATAGAAAAAAAAACCATTCTGTTCATAGTAGCAACAAAAATTTATGCTGAGGATTAAACTTTGTAAGAAATGCGAATGGCCATGGATGGGAAACTATTAAACTTTATTCTGAGGATACAAAGGCTCAGTGTTTCTGAAATTTGAGAAAAGAGGTTTTTAGCAAAGCATTAGTTCTCATATATTTAAAACAATTGCTTATTTAAAAAAAGTAAGATGTATAGAAAGGTATAACGTGAAAAACAAGATTGTTTTCTTCCTTATTGTGTTTCCTCTACCTAAAGGTAGCCATTGTTAACAGTTTCTTGGGTATCTTTGCAGAAAATGTGCATACAACATCTATTTATGCCTTTTTAAACTTAACAGTAGTGTGTGTGTGTGTGTGTGTGTGTGTGTGTGTATTACACGAGATTCTTTACAGGTTGACTTCTTTAATTACCAGAATAATCTTAAAGGCACATATGATTATCAGACTGCTCGTTGAATTGGTGGGAGTTCAGTGAATATATAGTTAGTGTGCATTCTTCCATTTGAGTTTTAAGAATAAGGTTAGTGTGTAATTACCTGCTATACTTGAGACTGTGATTGAGTCTACTTCTGATTGCACCAATGACTATCATTCTCTGTGATCTGGTTTCTATCCCTACAAATTGAAATGGTGTCTATATCTATCTGCCTGAATATGATAGAGAGAATATAAAAATTAAACAGGGGCAAAATACAAAATCATTTTTTGTGCTTAAGGTATTACTAAGATAGTACTAAAGAAGTAATGATACCATAACACTCCTTTTTTTTTAAGCCTATTTATTTATTTTGAGAGAGAGAATGCCCACGAGCATGAGCAGGGGGAGGGGAAGAGGCTCAGAATCACAGATCATGACCTGAGCTGAAATCAGGTGTCCGACGCTTAACTAGCTGCCACCCAGGCATTCTCCATAACACTCCTTCTGATTTTACGAAGGCAATTCCTTCTATCTAAAGTAGACCTCATGAAAGTTATAAAAGTAGAATAGGATGGAGTCCATATTTTCTGCTCTCAAGGAATATATAGTCTCACCAAGTTAAGCAGGTTCACAGCAGATAGAAAAAACATAGTTTTTAGTTTTTATTGCGAAGTGATACCATGTTATAGCAATTTTTGAACTCTTGAACTTGTACATTCTCAAGATCTCTTTCCCTCTTCCTTTCTCTCACATTTCAGCCAGGGTATATTTGGCTCCTTAGAAATTTAGGGAGACTTGTCTTAAATCTCCACTTTCAAAGCTTATGAAAGTGTCCCCATGATCTTGACAAGTGTAGAGTCTTTGTGTCTCCAATGAGCATCCCCTCATCTGTCTTTGACTTGACTCTATGGATAGTTGTCATTTTGCCCAGAGTTAAACCTTTCTCTTTTAATGGATTCTCTGAGAACACCCAACACAACACAACACAACACAACACAACATACCACACCACACCACACACCCACCACTTAGTAGAACCTACAAAAGATCTGGAACTTAGAGGAAAGAGACACTGCGAGAAGGGCAACCTTGATAATCTTCCTAAACCCTGGCTTCAACCTCATTCCTTCTTAGGATGTCTCAACAAGCTATCAAAAACTGCCACGTATCATCTGGACTCATCAGTCTGGGTACAAGTCAGCTCATCCATTAATTGTGTGACCTTGACTGATTAGTCTCTAAACTCCAGTTTTCTTACTCATATTAGGTAAAATTAAATTATGCAGTTGATTCTTAATGTGCTCTGTTTAGAGGTGCCAGCCCCCACGCAGTTGAAAATCTACATATAACTTCTGACTCCCCCAAGACTACTGGAAGCCTTATCGATAACATAAACAATCAACACACATTTTGTATGTTATATGTATCATATGCTGTATTCCTACAAAAAAGTAAGTTAGAGTAAAGAAAACGTTAAGAAAATCCTAAGGAAGAGAAAATGCATTTATAGTACTATGCCGTATTTATTGGAAAAAACACGTAAAAGTGGACCCACACAGTTCCAAACTTGTGTTGTTCAAAGGTTAACTGTGTATGTAAAGGTCTCAGCATGTACAAAATTCAGTGTATGATAATTATCACCATTTTTATTAAAAGAGTACCATTTTCCTCTTGTTGATCTTGTTTCAGACTTGGACTAGATATATTTTTATAGAAGCAGATTTTCACTCTTCTGTACTTATGGAGACTATGTAATTGTTCAAACCAGACATTTTAGAGAGTGAAACGTGGTGCTGTTGCTAATTATGCTGGGATAACCATGTAAACCATAAACCAGGATGAGTGGTCACTTGGCATGTGCCTCATTTGTGGTCAGTGCTGAGAGAGCACAGGTCATTGTCATTGAGTGAGACGGTGAGGATATAGGACAAGTGAGGTCACTTTCATCTTTCTGAGCTTTCATTCCTTAGTCATTAAACTGAGATTAACAATAACTAGCTCACAGGGTGACTAGAAAGATTAAATCAAGTTGTAGTCTCATAAAACATCGTATATGTGGAAATTGGACACCTGTTAATTCCTTTCTCTGTCTCTGCAAGTTACCTTAGTTGTGCTGACGGGCAAGTTTTGTGTATTGCCGTGTTATTAGGTACTTACCTTAATGTATCTTTTCAGTTCATTTGACTGGACATTGTAGGTGGTAGTCATAACCAAGTGCACATGTGCTTCCTCAGTTTGCAGTGGAGAGTTGGTCTATATTGCTTCAATTAAGCACTTTTTGACATTGAAAGCATAAATTGTAGTGTTGAGGAACCACACCCATTTTCCTTGTAAATTCTCCTGTGGTAATATGCTTTTTTTCGTTTGTGCTTTCCTATTTTTGGATGAATCATAATCTAAATAAGGGAGTTTTTTCTTAAGTATTTCAAGTATGAATGTTTATTTGCATTTAACAGACTGTGAGAATCAAAGGCACTTATTTTGCATATTAGTTACAGAGATGTATTTCTTCCTTGAGAAAAAATCTAGCTGAAGCCTTGAAAATTAATAGAATAATTGGTAATATACATGCCAGATTTGATTTTCTCATCATCTACAAATAAATTTTAATAACACAAAACTGGAGGAAGTAATAGACCTCAAGGTTTGGGCCTTTTGCAAAATGGTCACAGCATTTTCACTATTATTTTCCATAGTTGTTGTCTTCATTACCAAATCTGTATTCAGACCTGGTGGTATTGCCCAGTCTTTAGGCTTACAGAGAGTCTGTGGAGGACAGACAGGTGGGGAATGGCTTTAGTCCTGTCATAAATTATGCCTTCGTGGAATGAAGCAGGTGTGATAGCACATGGGGAAGTACTTTGTGCAAAGGTTTGGGAAGGCCGTTTGTGGATACCATTTAAGTTTTTAAAGATAAATAGGTCTTTAGGGAATGGGGAGAAAGCCTTTGAAAATGGCCTGGGAAATAGCATATGCGAAGCCTAGAAAGGCGTACAAGAAGCATGATGTGTTGGGGATTAACAAGTATAGCTAGGTGTGAATATGAATGTGGATGCAAAGGAGAGGACTAATTTTAAAAACTGGAATTCTTATTCTAAATGATACAGACTAACTTTTTTAGGGCTCTGGGCTTTATTGTAATTGAAAGGATCAATATTATAAGTAGATAAAGTTCTAGTTGGAAAAGAAGTGGACGTGTTAATGACTTAGAACAACCTAAACTTTAGCTATCAAGGAGAAAAATTACCGTCTTTATTCTTGATGTTTTTTCTACAATCTCAAGAATTTAAATATTTATTCTTCAAATATCCTCATTCTTCAAAAGGATATTGCTATGTTAAAATGTTCTCACTTTAAAAAATTAGATATAAATAGATAATATTAAAATCTATACTTTTTCCAGCCAGTTAGCTTAACATTCCATTCATTTTGTTAACATTTTATTCTGTGAGCTGCTCTGTAGCCACCAGACAATTTTAGTGTACAAATTCTTTGCAGATTTTGCCTCATCAAAATGTGAATTGTGTGAGGGATGAAATGATTAAAAATGCTATTTTTTTTGTACAACAAATAATGCTTTCAGAAAAAAATATGTTGATATTAACTGCCATTTCTATTCCATTTTGCTCCCGAGAATTGTTTGAATGTATACTCTCCATCTTTTTATTATGTCAAGAAATAGAAATATAATGACTTTTACTGTTAACAAAATAGGAATTTCATGTAGTAATATTTATATCCTCATGTGAAAAATAATGTCATATGGGTGACTATCTTAACTCTAGTGCCATCTTGCCTGCTTCGTTTTGTATTTTCCCTGTGCTACACTATAGCATAGACATAAAATCTTTATTTTTTTACTTGGAACATTCAGATTTGAGCTTGAAGAAACCAAGACCCAGTTGGAGACTGATTTGCTCCCTTTAGACATCTTCTCTAGGGCAGAAACTTTTCTAGTCATCTTTGTGGTTGCAGTGCCTAGCCAGTAGATAAAGATCTGTCAGATAGGTGGATATATCTCTTATAACCCACCTCTTTTGATTCCTTGGTCAATCCATGTTCTTTGTACACTGGTATTTCCCCCATCCGTTTTCCTACCACAAAGCAGGTTTACATAGCAGCAGCATTCCCTAGGTTTCAAATTATGTATTTATGCATGGTCGTTGGCTGTCCCAACCCCATCCCCATCCCATCTCACAAGAAAGCCAAGCTCACCAACATGTTAGAACAAGGGGGCTGTCTGGGCTGAGAACCAATGGATATACCAGAATATTCTGAATAAGTTTAGTTTCCACACTCAAGATGGATGGCATTTGGTGCTTTTCAATATGTTTGTTGTTCATGCCTTTTTTTTTTTAAGTTTATTTATTTATTTTGAGAGAGAGAGAGAGAGAATGCATTTGAGCTGGGGAGGGCAAAGAAAGAGAATCCCAAGCAGGCTCCACACTGTCAGTACAGAGCCCGACACAGAGCTCAGTCCCATGAACTCTGAGATCATGACCTGAGCAGAAATGAAGAGCTGGACGCTTAACCATCTGAGCCCCCCACCAGGTGCCCATGCTTCTTTTGATCAAATTACAGAGTCAAGAGATTTTATAGGATCGGAGACTGTATATTTAGAATGGTGTTTCTAAACAGGAGTAGTTCCACTCTTGGGGTGTTTAGGAAATTGGTCAAAGCATTGTTGGCTATCGCAGTGATTGAAAGAATACTACTGGCATTTAGTCAATGGGTAATAGAGATGCCAGGCATCCTGTAGTGCACAGGACAGTTCGACATACTGATACTAAAATGGTCCCCTCTGCTTTCCTATTGAAAAACCACAACCGAGCATAACTTTTTACATGTATACACAAAGCATTTTTGCATTGTCTTAATATATAATGAATTTTCTGGGAGTACAACTATTATGGTAATTAAGGAAAGTCATATTTAATTCAGAAGTTGAAAAAAGAGTCATTCTCCAGCTTAATAACCATGTCACAGACAACAGTGCCATTTGTAGTATTTGAGTTTCCTATCAACATACCTACACTTACATGCCTGCGCTTACAACTGCTGCGTTTATGGCATAGGCATACCTCAGAGATATCGTAGGTTCAGTTCCAGACCGCTGCAATAAAGCAAACATGACAATAAAGTGAGTCAAATAAAGTTTCTGGTTTCCCAGTACATATAAAAGTTGTATTTACAGTGTAGTCTATTAGTATGTAATAGTATCATGTCTAAAAAAAAAGCAACATACATACCTTAATTAAAAATACTTCCTTGTTAAAAAATACTAACCATCATCAGAGCTTTCAGTGATTGCAAATCGCCACAACAAATAAAGTAATAATGAAAGAGTGTGAAATATTGTGAGGATTACCAAAATATGAGAGAAACACAGAGTGAGCAAATGCCATTGAAAAAAATGGTGGGAAGAGACTTACTTGTAGAGTTGCCACAAGCCTTCAATTTGTAAAAAAAACACAGTATCTGCAGAGTACAGTAAAGCAAGACACAATCAAACAAGGTAGGCCTATAAAGGTGTAAAGATTTAGCTACTTCATTAAGTCTTGTCATTTACATTTTAAAGTTCATATCTCTCTGCTATAAATTATTTTTCTTTTATTTCTTTCTGACTTCTTTCTTGAGAATAGCCTTTTTGGGGGTAGAGGAAACACAAGTGTAGAAGCAGGGAGACTCATTAGGAGGCTTTTGCAGTTATTCAGGTGAGCAATTATGATAGCATAGACAAAGACGGAGCCAACAGGATTTCCTGACAGATTAGATATGGCTTGTGAAATAGAGAAATCAAGGGTAACTTGTAGGCATTTGGGCTTGAGCATCCAAACGGATGCCTTCTAGTTGAATTTGAACTGAGATGAATATGGATGCAACAGAGTGGGTGTGGGGGTAAGATTAAGAGTTCTTTTAACACATGTTGAGTTTGAGATGTCTACCACTCAGTGACAACACTGAGTAGGCATCTGAATGTGAGACTAAAGTTCAGAGAGGGGTCTGAGCGCAAAATTGTATGGGAATTGTCAAGTATGTGGTATTTCAAGTTATGATCACGTTGAGTGAAATTACCAAGGGGGTGAATATAAATGGAAAAGACCCATGATTGAGATTTGGGATTCTCAAACAAAAGCATAGAGAAGAGATTGAGAAGGAACACCAACAAGATTGGAGGAAAAGCAAGAGTACAGATGCTCTGGAAGCCAAATGAAGAAAGCGTATAAGGACGAGGGAGTGATAAATTGACTGTTAGATTTAGCGATGAGCTAAACATGATGGGTGACTGTGGTTTTGGTAGAGCGATGGGAGTAAAGAACCTGACAGGAATGAGCTCTATGGAGAATGGAAGGTGAGAATATGAAAAGGGAACGAGAAGTGGAGGATACCTGATAGGGGAAGTGGGGTCAGAAGAAAATTGTTTTTTGTTTTTGTTTTAAGATGGGTAATATAGCTACTTATGTATTACCTGATCAACAATAAAAATCGAAGAAGATAGTGATGATGCTGGAGCTGATATAAGGGGCCTGGCATCCTGCTTAGCCATGGGATGCCTGTGGCTGTACCACTAGTCGTCCAGACACCTGGTATGACATAGCTTTGGAATAGCTAATTAATACATAATAGATTTGAGGCCCTGGGATCACTTTCTCACTCTATGGTGTTTCTTCATTTTTTGTTTAGGAAAGTTGATCGGGCACCAGACAAAGGTTTAGGCTTTAACCAGACACTAAATTAGAAATTAGTGGGAAATTAGAAGGGAAGGCAGAACAAATTCCTTCTCCAAAAGCAGCTACTTGAGAGCAGCTAAAGTTTTTCCTTCTTGTCCACTGGGACCACCTTAACCATTTTGACTTGTAGGTAAAATGGCACAGGGCTTTTAGAAGAAGGAAAGTGAGTCAACTCTGAGGGCACAGAATATGAGGAAGCACTCGCTTGTTTTAGAGTCCTGCAAGGATAATGTTGGCACTTGAGAATGACGTCTACTTACGTTTTGCACCGTAGATACTTTACTTACTACACACCCCCTAAATTCCCTGGTCCTGAGAATGGGCGCTGTGGTTCATTTAAGGAATAATAGGAAAACTCTTTCCCTAATTATCTCTTCTTACATTAACAAATGGAGATTGATGTGCTTTAGTTAGTCTGATACTCCTCTCTGTCCTCCGTATCTGGTCGACTTTGCCAACTAACAAACATGAGAAACACTTGGTAAAGAAGAAAAGAAATGCTTCTTTTCTGCAAAAGAAAAGTTAGTGATGAGACAGAGTAGAGAATGATTGGCTGGGGCCTTTGGGCCAGCAACTTGAAGGACTTTGAGATACCAAAAAGGCTGGAGAAAAGGAACTAGGGGATAGAGGGAACACTGGTTAGAATCAATTCTGTTTGTGAAGACCAGAATAGAAACTGTTCCACTCTGGCTTAGTACATTCGTCATTTTTTAAAGAGTTTTAAGAGCCCTGGTACCATCTTGTCTTTCCATCTTTGGAATCCAAAGTGATAGGAGGTTATCACTTTCCTTGTTAGTCCTAAGAATTGACTTTCTTGTTCTGCCCAGTGCAGATCTGAGAAAGATCTTCTGAGGTCATCTGAGGAATTATCCATTTTTGTATCTCAGAAACCGAAAAAAGCCTTATAACAACATCCGCAGAACCCAGAGAATTCTCAAGGCTTTGTGTCACGTGATCTTGTGCTTGTCCCCTCTGAGGGACCCATAGTGGTAAAGGACTATTAGAGAATCACAGACCATCTCGACCATACTATATAAGTTAACAGAGTCTCATATGAGGAACATTGAGGACCAAATGTGTAGAGATGGTGTACATGTGCTCGTGTACAAGAGAGAGTCAACTGAAGGAATGGTGGGGAGAAATGTACACAGACAGCTCTGAGGAGCTTCCATCAAGAGGAAGTGTCCAGAGGGGCAGCCAGCAGACACACTTTGAAGAGAAAGGATGTAGATAGTTAGAGATATGGTCAGAGATTCTCTCATAATTGGGAAGTTGCTGATTATGAGACTCGGGAGAAGCCAGTTTAATTTACAGGTGAGAAAGTTTTCTTCATTTTAAAGTGGTCATGGTGAAAACTAGAATGGCAAGAAGTCCATGACTAATTACGAATGAAATAAAAGATAACTGATGAATGATCCAATTTTTTTTAGATCTTGAGATATTTCACTGCAGAAGTTATACCTTTATATGTTGCAGCCACATATGAAGGAATCTGGGAGCAATACTATCAGACGACAGAAGTTTTTATTGCAGTTTCTTTTGGGGTGAGGCCTGATGCTGCCTTAACTTGCGTTGTGTCCATATCCGAGAGCCGACAGTCATGTGCCCATGGCTCACTGAAAATAGTAGACGTTTGACTTTACTCAGTGTTACATAATCTGGAGGTCCTTTGAGAATTTCCCCAGAACTTATTTTCCAAAAAATTAGTCAAATATTTCCCAGAAAGGATTTGCTCTTTTTCATGAGCAATATTATTTTCGTTAGTAGTAGTTACTCTTCTAGGCCCTTGCCTCCTCTTCACATCCAGTCCCACAAACAGCTGAGTCAAGTAATTGTGAGGACATAACTAACTGATAAATGGAGACTAACTCATGAACTTCAGTTTAAATCTAGTGTCTTCAAAGCTTTTGTTATCATTTGTGTGGCAAATAGTAGACCTTAAGTAAATGCTTTTTTGAATCCATTAAGTATCATATATATTCTGCTTAATTATTTCTTTTATTAGATGGTAGGGTATATTAGTTCATGGTTTGAGTTCTGGTTGCATACTGCCTGGATTCAGATCCTGGCCTCACTCCTAATGAGGTGTGTGATCTTGGGCAAGTTTTGTAACTTCTCTGTGCCATGGTTTCCCCTTATAAAAAGTAGGGATAATAAAGTGCCTACCTTTTAAGATTATTATGAGAAGTAAATAAATCGATACATTCAAAGCACTTAGAATAGTTCCGGGCATATGTATGGTAAGTACTTAACAAATATTACAAATGATTTTAACAAAAGCTGTCAGACATTTAATATTTAAAAAGTGAGAAAACCAAATCTGTACTTCTTCCCCAAATAGCACTGTAGCTGGCGATGAATACTTGAATGTTGGTTGCATGAGTTGTAGATAAGCCTTTTTTCAGTGGCTGTAAACCACTTCCTGTGTTTCTGAAGTTGGAGGAATAGAAGTCTTATTCCCATCTGGCCTCATGTCCATATATCACTCTTGACACTGTGTTTATATAATATTTACATTTTTGCTAATCATATAAGTGCATTGAGTTTTTAAAAAATTTGTGGGTACTGTGACTAGCATCCAGGTTTGTTTTTTATTGGGTATTCTGTGTCTACGATATTTCCTTCCAGGTGAATTTTCAGAGTGGTACAGCTTGTTCCATCTTTGTGCTTTGTCCACCCAAATCTATAGAATCAAAATACAGGAAGCTGTGTCTCTCAAATTAAAAAAAAAAAAATGATGAGATTTCCATGTAGGTAGCAGCATATTATCCACAGGGTTCTTTGTTGACACAGGCTCATAGTCAGGGGGGTGGGTAGTTCTGCTCAATAAAGAGGGCAGAGTTCTCTTCATGTGGTGTGCCCACAGGACTTCCCTCCCAGTTCTCTCGTTTCCAGTAATCCAAGTCTGTTTTACAAACGCATGGAAAAATGTGGCTTCTCTACTGATAGCCACCTGCTGGGACAGCACTTTGGTGTTCATAAAACGCTTTTAAATAGGTGTATTTAGGGTGATGCTCACAGCAGACTAATGAGAAAAATATTCTTATCGGTATTCTACAGCTGAAAAAAAATGAGCCTGCATGAGTTTAAGGGAGTTCAGGTTATTAAACAGTTAAAATATACAGTGAACCCAGGTCTGCTGACTCCTTAAATCCTGTGTCTTCCCATTCTACTGCTTTCTGATCGGAATCACTCAGGGCTCAGTAGGATCATGTAATAGGACCAGAATAATAGCTGAGACTGTTCATTAGAAATCATAATCATAGAATTAGAATTTCAAATACCTTATGATTTGAAACTGTATTTAATTACTTTTTATAAAAAGTTACTTTTTATAAAATAAAATACCCCAGCTTCTTTTTAGATGTATTGTTCATTCTTCCTGGTTATGGATTTTCTAACCAGCTTTAAATTTTTCAAGGTATTTTTTTCGTTATATGTATAGTTTGTAATTAAAGTAGATTTCATGGTGATAGAAGTCTTTTTTCTTTCAATATGGCTAGTGTTGAGTAGACCTAGATTAAGAGTCTTTCTGAAATTCTTAGAAGAGTGTAATTACCAGTTCTTATGCTGCTGTACTTGGTAGGTAGGTGAGTGGTCCCAAGAAGAATAAAATGGTTCTATTTTTGTAACCATTATTTTTCTAAACCTCATTCTGAGTAAATGGCACTTTTCTGTATTGCGGGGACGGGCCTCAGACCTGTACTGTTGGTTTGAAGAATAGGAGAGTGTGGACCTTCACCGTTCCATGGGGTCATGTTCCTGTACCCTGCCTGAGCTGCCGGTGCTGCAGATGCAGCCACAGCTGGCTGGTGCCATGTGTCCAGTGGCCTGTTGAGTGAAAGCTGACTCACCGTAACAAGCAGGTTTGGTCAGAGAACTGCCTATTTCAAGATCATATTCAGTGATCAGTCACTAATGAGTTCTGAAAGACCCTAACTCGCATAGTAAAACCAATAGCTATTTTTATTAAGTAATTACTGCACGCCAGGTTGTATTTAAGTCTTCATGTTCATTGTTATTTAGCTCTGACAAATTTAAGGATTATTATTTCCACCTTAGAGCCAAGGAAACTAGTAATTTGTCTAAAGTCATATGGCTAATAAGTGGTAGGGTCAGGATTTGAATTCAGGGCTGCCTGACCACTAAAACGTGTTGTTAACCTGCAACTTCCGTACGAAGGGTGATGAAATATGTCATGTGCGTATACCTGTGCCCATGGCAGACATGGTTAATTGCACATGGTATGTGTTCTTGCAGTGATTCCATTCTCGGCTTCTCTAGTCAAATAATCAGACTTTTAATAGGCAAGATAAAAGATACATGCTATCTTTGACTCTAAATGTGTCTTTTATTAGCTTTCTCTGAAATTTCAGTTGTGTGTTGAATTGGGCCAATTTGCTTTTGGGAAATAATAAATAAGGTAAACTATTGCTTTGTTTTATAGGAAGAACAAACATGCAATATTTTTCTATGGAAGTCTTCATTGGTGTGGACAGTTGAATTGAATTCAGGATAAATTCCATTTTAAATAGCATATAAAAGTCATCTCCATGTCAAAAAATCTTAAGGCAAGTTGATTTTACTGATTTATAATATTTATTTATTTGAAAAACTTTTAGAGTGGATATTTGAGGTAAAAAACAATTTTTGACAGTGATCATAGATGGAGTTTTTTATAATGAAATTAGATTTTTTTATATAATCAGCAGAAAATGAATTCGAAACTGTGGTATGGCTACAGTTATGGAAATAAAAATTTGTTAGGATTACAGCTTTATTTATTTATTTATTTACTTACTTATTTATACTCCTTTTTCTGTCAGACCTTACTACTACTTCAACTCAGGATAGTATTTTTTAAAAATTTCACATATGATCAAATAGACATTCTAGTATGTCTTTTGACCCCTTGATATAGGGGACTCCCCTCCCTGCAGTATTATTGAAGAGCATCTTAGCACAGGCTTCAGGGTTGGTGTGTTTTTAAGCCAAAGACCAGTAATACCTGCTATAATAAATTATCATTCCTGTATGCTCCTTACTGTTCACATTTCTAGAAAACATGCTCTTCATTTTTCTCCTTTGAAATCTGACACAAAACTGAAAAATAGAAAATAATTGATATCCAAATATTTTTCCCTAGATAGGCTACCTCACCAGCAAAGAGACCGAGGTGTAATTTAATCCAAATTAATATGTGAGGCCATGGAAAATTCTTTATCTTTTGTGTGTATCTTTAAAGTTAAGTACCCTTACACTTTTAAGTTGCTTATCTCCATTTACGAAGAAATGAAAATTTTCCTTTCTTATTTTTATAGTGATGCTGTTAGGAGAAGAAAACATATAATACTGAAGAGACTGGATGGTCTATTACTGTGTTATAAGAAATGCTGACTTGAATGTGCTCTTTGGAAAAATAAATGAAATTAAGACAAATAACTCAATGGTGTTTAGTAAATCTCCTTGTTCTCAATAACATGTTCCTGTTTTTTCTTTATTGATAAGGTCCGAGTTATTCATACTTTAAAAACAGAAGACAGTACTTCTCTATAACACTGTGACCACAGACCCCACTAACTCTGACTAATGGTTACTTTGAAGTTCTGGTGGCTAGTCGGAGTTTATAATTTGTTACCAAATTACTGTTATCTTTATTTTCATCCTGTATTTTGCCTGTCAAGCAGTCATATTCTCCAAAATTGGAGAGTCAGAACCTTCAACTAAAGAGTTTGTTTAACGAGAGGCAGGAAGGGCCTGTTTTCCCTTGAAACACATGGGACAGTCATTCATTTTCATTTCTTTTAAACTTAGAAATCTGGAAGTTATTAAGGATTGTTTAGGGTTTTTTTTGTTTGTTTGTTTGCTTGATTGTTTCGTTGGTTAGAGATTTTGTTTTCCGGTTATCTAATGATTCTTCCTGGTTTTAAAGTCTAAGCTGGTGCTTTTTCTTTGCTTCATGTGTAGTGTTCCTTTAGATTATGAATTTGTTTCTCCCTAACGAGGAATTTAAGATCTCCCAGTGATCTTATGATCATCCCAGTGATGTTGGACTGTAGCTCACATGGCCAGGATTTTTCTTGTAATATCACCTTAATTAATCTGCATATTATTGCTGTTTATTCTAGAAAATAACAATTTTCTAGGGAAGAAGGACTTTTTTTATGTATTAATATTTTATTGAGGCATAATTGATACAGAACGTATTAGCTTTAGGTGTACAACATAGTGATTCTGTATGTGTATGTATTGTGAAACAATTACCACAATAAGTTTCTTTAACATCTGTTCCTGTAACACAGTTAAAAAATTTTTTCTTTCTTACGATGAGGAATTTTTAAGATCTATTGTGTTAACTGCTTTCAAATATTCAATAGAATATTATTAACTGTAGTCACTGTGGTGTACATTGCATCCCCATGACTTATTTTATAACCAAAAATGTGTACTTTTTGAGCCCTTTAGCACATTTTACCCGCTCCACAGCCTACCTCTTGCTCTGGCAGCTACCTGTCTTTTCTCAGTATCTTCGAGGTTGGTTTTTTCTTGTTGTTGTTGTTGTTTTAAATTCCACATATGAGACTGACGCGCTGCCTACTGCACTAAGGAGGCACCTTAAATTCCACATATGAATAGTCATACAGTATTTGTCTTTCTCTAACTTATTTCACTTAGCATAATGCCCTCCAGGTCCATCCATGTTGTTGCAAATAGCATTTCATTCTTTTATGTTTTATTTTATAGTTGAGAGAGAGAGAGAGAAAGAGAGAGAGAGAGCACGAGCAGGGGAGGGGCAGAGAGACAAAGACAGAATCTGAAGCAGGCCCCCAGCTGTCAGCACAGAGCCTGATGTGGGATTCAATCTCATGAGCAGTGAGATGACATGAGCCAAAGTTGGACGCTTAACCAACTGTCATTCCAGGTGCCCCACATATCATTCCATTTTTATGGCTGAACAGTATTCTATTATGTATATATCACATTATATATGTGTGTGTGCATTTGTCACATTTTCTTTATTCATTCTTCCATTGATGGAGAGCACTTCAGTTGTTTCCATATCTTGGTTATTGTAAATAATACTGCAGTGAACATGGGGGTGTATGTATCTTTGTTAGTTAGTATTTTTGTTTTCTTTGAATAAATACCCAGAAATTGTATTACTGAATCATGTGGTAATTCCATTTTTAATTTTTTGAGAAACACTTACAATGTTTCCCATAGTGGCTGCACCAATTTACATTCCTACCAGCAGTGCACAGGGCTAACCTTTCTCCATATCCTTGCTAACACTTGTTATTTCTTGACTTTTTGATAATAGCCATTCTAACATGAGTGAGGTGATAGCTTATTGTGTGTGTGTGTGTGTTTTAATTTTTTAATTTATATTGAAAAAGAGGAAGAGCAAGTGGAGAAGAGAAAGAGAGAGAATCTCAAATAGGCTCCACACCATCAGGACAGAGCCTGACCTGGGGCTCCATCCCATGAACCATGAGATCATGACCTGATCCGAAATCAAGAGTCAGATGTTTAACTAGCTAAAGCACCCAGGTGTCCCCATTGTGGTTTTCATTTTCATTTACCTGATGATTGATGATGTTGATAGTCTTTTCATGTACCTGTTGGCTATCTGTATGTCTTGTTTGGAAAAATGCCTGTTCACATCATCTGCTCATTTTTGGCAGACAAATTCAGTTGTAGTTTTGCTGTTGAGTTTTATGAGCTCTTTATATATTTTGGATATTAATCCCTTATCAGATTTATGATTTCCAGATATTTTCTCCTATGCAGTAGGTTGCCTTTTCATTTTGTTGATGGTTTCCTTTGCTTCACAGAAACTTTTTAGTTTGAACTAGTCCCACTTGTTAATTTTTGCTTTTGTTACCTTTGTTTTTGGAGTCAGATCCAAAAAAATCCTAAGAGCAATGTCAAGGAGCTTAACTGCCTGTATTTTCTTCTAGGAGTTTTGTGGATTCAAGTCTCCCATTCGGGTTTTTAACCTATTTTGAAGGGTTTTGCTTGCTTGTTTGTTTTTGTATAGTATAATATTTTTAGAGCTGAGAGGCAATAATTTAATAACAAACACAACCTGCAAGATCATGACAAAAAACATTTTCCCTTTCCCACGTCTGTGAAATAGCCTAATTTCATTTCTACTAAGAGGCATGTGAATTGTTAGGCATATCAGTATATTTAACTTCTAATGAAATGTACTAATACTTTGTAATTAGTGCATATCTGCTCTCTTGAGGATGAGTCCTTAAGAATTTGTCACTATAAAAGCTAATATTTATTATTTTTAAAAAAGCATTGCTTCCTTTCATCATGCTTCTGACCCATATTCATTAGACTATAAACATCCACATAAATGTTATTCAGGGATTGGCAACCGCCTGCGAAGAATTTATTCTTGATTAAAAGTATTTTTTAAATAGCTCTAGAAGCTTGTTATTTGCTTCATAAATCCATTTTTAAATTTTAAAATTCTTGACATTACGTACTTAGATTGAAATTTTATGACATTCTGCTTTAATATTTCTTATTGACAAACAAAATTCATGAGCTAAAAAACTTGACTAAAAAGAAGAAAAGAGGGCACCTGGCTGGCTCATTTGGAGGAGCATGTGATTATCAGGTTCATGAGTTTCAGCCTTATGTAATTTTGTAGAAATTACTAAAAAAAATAAAACTTAAAGAAAAATTTATAAAACCAAGTATGGATCCCGGCATTAGTGGCCAAACAGAGAACATGATTTTAATTTCTTAGACGATATTAAAGATGTATGGAAACCAAACACTTAAAATTATTTGAAACTTGAAATCACTGACCAGAAATTATGTAGGTCCTGTGGGAGAACTAGCAGAAAGGATCTGTAGGTAAACCTGTGCTGCCCTGGTTGTACCCCATGCCACTTCCAGAAGAAAAGTTATATTCAATGGATACGCGGCTAAATCAAGGATATTGATCTATCTATCTGAAGAGGCTTTCACTGCATATGGAAAATTCAGTCTGGACCCAGACTTGATGACTAATGTTGGCCCTTTGTAGTCAGTTATATAGAATAACTAGTTCATGTGTGGCTTCAGTAGATACATCCAAATTTGCTCAATAAGCCTTCTCAAGAGTTGAATTCAACTCTGGTGAACCTGAAGCTGTCTACATCATGGCAGAGACCACTGTATTCTTCCTGGCTTGGTTTGGCCTTAGCGATAGTGTACTGTCCTTGAAACATTTATAGGAGGTGGCTTGGGGGTAGACTGCACAAAAGGGACTGGAGGGCTGGACTGCGGTGGTCATAACTATCCATTGGTGAATGTCTCCAGTATGACCAGCATGTCTGCTTGTCAAAATTGGTTACAGATTACCATGTACCAGCATTATTCTTTTAAAATAATCTTAATATAATTTAATATATATTTAAATAATTAAATATAATAAGGTTGTATAATTAAAATAATCTTAATAATAGCAAAAGCATGGCATATCGGCATATTTTATTTTTTAAAATAAGAGGTAACTATCTCAGTTTCAGTGAATAATAATTATGAGTGAGTTTAGGAATACTAAACTGATACCTTTAAAAGAAAATATAGCCATTAAAAATAAGACTTTTTGGTGTATAATAAACCGATACAGAAGAAATTATTAAAAGAAGAATTACAAATACCGTTTGAGAATTACCATTGCAAATTATAAGTAAGTATATATTTCCCAAATTGCCTAATGGGTACAGCACCCATCAGCCTGTGAAGTATGAAATATTTTATTAAAGAAAACTGTGGTCTCATTACTTTGTACTCATAACTCTTAGTAATAACTTTGGTGCACCAAAATCCAAATTTTTTACCTCCTAGAGTAGACTAAATAATATAAATTTTCTTTATGCATAGGCGTATGTAGAAGAGTGTGTGTGTGTGTGTGTGTGTATTTCTAAATTGTGCTTCTAAGATATTTGAATTGTAAAAACATTCCTGAATATAGGAAAAGATTTATCATTTTGCATGGGAGCAATGAGTTATTGTTTTTTTAAGGTTTGTTTGGATGAGGTAAAAATCTACTGATTATTTTAATACCACATTTTAAACTTTGATGTTTTAATGAATTCTCTTATAAGAGGGAATTTAATTTTCTAGATATCCATTGTTTGATAATGTTTTTTAAATTGTATCTCTGAAAGTGCCTCAGGGCTGTAAGCTTAAAATTTGCTGCTTTATGGCATTTGTCTAAGACGTAACAGGAAGAAAGTGAACATAAGAATCTCATTTTTCATCTTACATGGTAAGAGTGAATATTCCCTTAAATGACAAAAATATATAAGTATTTTAGATCTTTATTCCTGGATTATCTGGGAGGGCCATAATGCAATACTATAAGAGAGAGGCGAGAGAGTTTTTGAGACAGAAGACGATGAAGCAGTGGGACCATTCAGGCAGAGATTGGAGTGATGTGGTCACAAGCCAAGCAATGCCTGGACCCACCGGAAGCTTGAAGAGGCAAAGAAAGAATTCTGTACTAGAACCAGTGATGTATGCATGGCCCTATTGGTACTTTGATTTTGGTGCAAAATCAAAACTGAGTTTTGGGTTTCTGGCCCCCAGAACTATGAGACAACAGTTTTTGTTCTTTATACCAAGCAGTTTGTGGTAATATGTTACAGCATTTCCGGGAAACTAATTCACTTAGTGTGTGGACTGTATCTTCATTTCTCCCTGAAATTCATATGTTGAATTAATTACTGACTCCAGTGTGAAGATGATATCTGGAGGTGGAACCTTTGGGAGGTAGTTAGGTTGGGATGACATCCAGAGCTTATATGATAGGATTAGTTCACTCATAAAAAGGGATCTGTGGCCATCTACAGACCAGGAAGTGGGCCTTCATTAGACCCCAGATCTGCTGGCAACTTGATCTTGGACCTCCCAGACTC
Source organism: Paguma larvata (assembly GCA_030068075.1). Classification (NCBI taxonomy): domain Eukaryota; kingdom Metazoa; phylum Chordata; class Mammalia; order Carnivora; family Viverridae; genus Paguma; species Paguma larvata. Next base: position 80,384,168 of record CM057828.1, on the reverse strand, counting down.
CAGAACTGGGAGAAATAAACCATCTAATCTGTGCTGTTTTGTTACAACAGTCCAAACTAAGACACTTAGTAATAAAGCAAATATAAAAATAAAATGTAAATATAAGATAAATCAACCATATGAAAAAATATTTTAGAGATTGATAACTATTTTTTAAAAGAATATTGTATTTAGTGATGGTCACTAGATAAGACAGACACTATCACACACTGCTGTGAAAGTGAAGGAAATTTGGCGATGTGGAACAAAATTGTGGTGCCATCAGAAACTATTTTCAAAGAACATTCAAGGTAAAAATACGATTGCCATATAATACTAAGTAAAGACAGGATTTAAAATTTAAAATTACGAACTAAATTTTAAGTATGTATCTATTCTGTATAGGAAAAGAAAAGTGAAATTAAAAAATACAGTCTGTGAAACAAATTTACATTTCTTTAATCCCTGCTTTTCCACTTCTTAACTGTGTGACCTTGGGCAAATTACAGAAACTTTTTGAGCCTCTGTTCACATCAATAAAATGAGGATAATAAAACAAACTATGCACCTTATAGAGGATTAAATGTGTATTATTTTTAATCACTCAAAACAACACCTAGCATATTTTAAAGTGTGCAACATATATTAGTTTTTTTGTCTTTTTAAAACATTTCGCAGTAAAAATTTTAAAACCTAAAGAAGTTTGTTGTTTTCCTGTTTACTTCAAAAACCATTTCATTCTTCCTTCACTTAAGATACAGATACTAAGAGAGGCTCCATTGCCAGAAGCTCTGCGATCTGCTCCACAGCAAAACAAGCATAACAAGTGGAAACTATTTTTAAAAAATTAAAGTCACTGGATATTGTTCTATAGGTTTGCACCAACTGAAGAAACATTTATCCAGGAAAATATGCTAGTACTTGATAGGGACAGCCAGTAAGGCAATTAAGTAATGACGGATTCCTACCCTACGCCACTTCCAACAGCTCGAGGTTATAATAGCTGGACTCTCAACAGGTGTGGCTAAGAAGATAGGTATTCTCTCTTTCATCCCCAGTGAAAGGATACTATGTCTTATGAGGAGGGCAGGCTACAAGCGTTTCTCATCCCCTCCAAGTTTAAGTTATAGAGGCTAAATTCCTGGGGAGTGCAGCCAAGATGTCAAAGGTTCCCGGGCTCCACCTAGCCCCTGCTGATAGAATGGAGACTCTACTCCAGATGTGGCAGACCTAGAATACTGGAGCACAATTGCCTTCAATCTACCTTGCTTGAAAAACAGAAGTTTCACACTGAGAGAGGCAAGCCCAAGAAGACCAGAGGCTACTGCCCCCACTCAGCCCCTGGAGCTCCATCATCTTGCTTAGAGGAGAGGTAGTCCGTAAGAACATAGAGTAGTACCTAAGCTCTCCCAAAACGAACTAATTTTACTTGAAATGGAGTATGGGGAAACTCAAGCCTAATGATGCTCTCCAAAACAATGGAGATCTCTTAAGCAAATAAGAGCAGCAAAAAGCTAACCCATAGGCCATCTAGTTCACAAAAGAGAACCAGGCAAAGAACTAAGAGGTCAAAACAAACCTCAAAGACTAGCCAGAAAAACTACCAATGCCCAAATGTAACTGGATCAGACTGTGAACAACTTATGCCCCAAAGCATTGTTTCATGCAATGGAGCAATCAGCCAGCAATTAGTTGAGTCAAAGATCTGGCCAGGTATCTTACCAGGGATAAGAAAAAGAGACAAAGTTTTGCTAACGTGACACTGGCCGGTGATTTTATGAACATAATGTCTTCCAGGTTGATCCACTTTATAGCATGACGGGATTTTTTTTTCTTTTTTATGGCAGAATAATAGTTGCATGTATATACATTTTCTTTATGCATTCATCCATTCCTGGACATTTAAGTTGTTTTCCTAGTGTTGGCTTTTGTGCATAACGCTACAATGGACATGGAAGTACAGAGGTCTCTTTGGGATCCTGATTTTAGTTATTTTGTGTATATACCTAAAATGGGATTGCTGGATCATATGGTAATTCTATTTTAATATTTGAAGGAAACTCCATACTATTTTTATGGGTTATCTGTTTTTGTTTTGTTCTTTGCTTTTTCTGGCTTTTTTTTTTTCTTCCTGAGTTCTGAGAGTTCTTTAAATATTTTGGTTATTAAACCCTCATATGAGATTTGCAAACATTTTCTCCCATTCTATAGCTTGCCTTTCACCCTATTGACATTTTCCTTTATTGTGCAGAAGATTTTTAGTTTGATGTGCTCTTCTGTGTATTTTTGCTTTCGTTGCCTGTAATTTTGATGTTATATGCAAGAAATTATTGCCAAGTCTAATGTCAAACTTTGCCCTTACTTATCTTCTAGTTTTAACAGTTTTAGGTCTTAAATGTAGTCTTTAATCCTTTGGCTTTGTTCTTTTTTAAATTTTATTTATTTTTTAATGTTTATTCTTGATAGAATGTGAGCAGGGGAGGAGCAGAGAGAGAGAGAGAGAGAGAGAGAGAGAGAGAGACAGAATCTGAAGAAGGCTCTAGGCTCTGAGCTGCCAACATCTTTCCATTTGTTTGTATATTCTCTAATTTCTTTCATCAGTGTTTGTTGTTTTCAATGTACAAGTCTTTTACCTCTTTGTTTAGCTTATTCCAAAGTATTTTATTTATTTTGATGCTATTATAAATGGTTTTATTTTCTTAATTTCTTTTTCAGATAGTTTCTTATTAGTATATAGAGACACGTCTGGTTTTTACGTGTTGGTTTTGTGTCCTGAATTTTTATGAATTCATTTGTTAGTTCTAACAGTACTCGTGTGTATGTGTGTGGATTCTTTAGGATTTTCTACATGTAAGATCATATCATCTGCAAACAGGTAATTTTGCTTCTCCCTTCCCAATTTGGATGCCTTTTTTTTTCCTGCCTAATCAGTCCAACCCTAGCTAGACCATTCCAAGCCTACATTGACTAGAAGTGGCAAGAGTAAAAATCCTTGCCTTATTCCTGATTTTAGAGGAAAAGCTTTCAACTGTAGAGAATGATGTTAAATATATATAGCTTTTATAAGTTGAGGTATTTTCTTTTGATTACTAGTTTGTTGAGAGTATTTCTATGAAATGGTATTTAATTTTGTCAGATACTTTTTTACATCTAAATAGATGATCACATTTTTTTTTATCCTTTGTCAATGTGGGATGTCATATTAATTGATTTTTGTATTATGAACCATCTTGGCATACCAGGGATAAATCCCACTTGGTCATGATGATGAATGATCCTTTTAATGTGCTTTTGAATTTGGTTTGCTAGTATGTTGGTGAGGATATTTGCATCTGTGTTCAACAGGGATATTGACCATAATTTTCTTTTCTAGTGCTGATTTTTTCTCACTTTGATAACAAGGTAATGCTGTCCTCATGAAATGAATTTGGATGTGCTTCCTCTTCTTCAGTTTTTGAAAGAGTTTGAGAAGGATTGTCACTAATTCTTCTTTAAGTATTTGTTAGAATTATAACACTCAAACCATCTGGTCCTTTGGTTTTCTTTGTTGAGAGATTTTTGATTACTGATTTAATCTTTTACTCATTATTGGTCTGTTTGAATTTTTCTGTTCTTCATGATTCAGTCTTCATAGGTTGTATATTTCTAGGAATATATCAATTTCTTCTAAATTGTCTAATTTGTTAGTCTGTGATTGTGTATAGTAGTCTTTCATTCTTTGTATTTCTTTGGTATTAGTTGTAATGTCTCCTCTTTAATATCTAACTTTATTTGAAACTAATCTCTTTTTGTTTAGTCTAGCAAAAAAATCGTCAATTTTGTTTTTAAAAAATAATTTTGATTTAAATTTTTTCTCTGTTCTCTATTTTATTTCTGCTTTAATGTTTATTATTCCCTTGTTTCTGCTAATTTTGCACCTAGGTTATTCATCTAGTTCCTTGAGGTGTAAAGGTAGGCTGTTTATTTCAGATCTTTCTTTTTTTAATGTAGATGTTCATTGCTATAAACAACCCTCTTAGTACTATTTTTGCTGCATCCATAAAGTTTGATATATTGTGTTTTTATTTGTCTCAAGATATTTTCTCCTTTCTTTCTTGCTTGTTGACCTACTGGTTGTTAAATATTGTTTTACTCAGGGGCGCCTGTGTGGCTCAGTCGAGTCTGACTTCAACTCAGGTCAGGATCTCACGGTTTGTGATTTCCAGCTCTGCTTCGGGCTCTGTGCTTTCAGCGCAGAGCCTGCTTTGATCCCCCATCTGCCTTCCTCTCTGTCTGCCCCTAACCCTCTTGTGTGCCCTCTCTCTCTGTCTCTCTCTCTCAAAAGTAAATAAAACATTTTTTAAAAAGAGTGTTTTATTTAATTTCCATATATTTGTGGATTTTCCAGTTTTCCTTCTGCCGTTCATATCTAGGTTAATTCTGTTGTGGTTAGAAACGACACTTATTGGGGTGCATGGGTGGCTCAGTCAGTTAAGCATCTGACTCTTGATTTCGCTCAGGTCATGATCTCAAGATTATGAGTTCAAGCCCGTCATCAGGCTCTGCTGACAGCGCGAAGATTGCTTGGGATTCTCTCTCTCTTTCTCTCTCTCTCTCTCTCTCTCTCTCTCTCTCTGCTTTTATTCCTACTACCCCCCCCAGCAACTCTGTCTCAAAATAAATAAGTAAGCTTTAAAAAAAAAAGATACTATGATTTCCATCTTAAATTAGCTAACATTTTAGTGACTTAATGTGATCTGTCCTGGAGAATGTTTCATTTGCACTTGAGAAGAATACATTTTCTACTGCCGTTGGGTAGAATGTCCTGGATTTGTCTTTTAGATCCATGTGGTCAATAGTGTTGTTCAAGTTTTGTTTTTTTATTATTGATTTGCTCTGGATGATCCATCCATTGTTGAAAGTGGGTATTGAAGTTCCCTATTATTGTATGGCTATTTCTCCCTTCATTTCCGTCAGCGTTTGCTTCATATATTTGGATGCCATGATTTTTGTATAATTATTGTCTTCCTAGTGAATTGACCCATTATCATTGCATAGTGACCTTGACTCTAAAAATATTGGCAAATGATTGGACATTTACTCGATTAAAGTTAAATGTGTTTTTATGATTCACTGCTTAATCCATTTTGACAGTCAGCCAATTGCTATTTTAGCTATAGTGGATAAGAGACTTCTGCTGGGTGGTTCTAGTCTTGGAGCTAAGAACTCTTGGAGATTAGATTTGAAAGTCATTAATAAAATTAAACACTTATTTTACATCTGTTGTGTGTTATTGCCTGTCAACAGGTAACTTGTAATTGATACCATGACAATGAAATTGCTCACTTAGGGAAAAGGTGTAAATAAGTGACATAGAGGACAAAGCCAGGAAATCAGTAGTTAACGTTAACATGAAAAAGAATAGCTCACAATGATGACTATCAGAGAATGGCCAGATGAATGGGAAAAGCTCTGAAGAGTGGGATGTAAGAAATTAGGTCAGGAGAGTGTTTCAAAGGAATGGTCAGTAGTGCCAATGCTGTAGACAATCAAAAAAGGTATGAAGAAAGAGTAAACTGAGTGTAAAGATATAGCCCTCCAAACATGAGATTCTTGGTGAACTTGTTGGAAGTATTTTATTGGTAAAGGGAGGACATATTACAGTGGAGTTTGTGTGAGTTGACTGGAGATGAATTATAAGAATTTGAAGCTATGTGTAAATTTTGTTAATGTCTTAAAAATATGTTTCATTCAGAACTTTATTCTTTTTCCCATATTCTGTGGGATTTATAGATGATTGCATTTTCCTAGAGCCATTGTCCAATTACTGAATATTCTATAATGAACATATTTTACCTTTGTAGTTGGAAAAGAAAGTTGTTACGTCTCTAAAAGATGTAATGATGTGCAGTAGTGTTATTTGCTAATATGTTGAAATACAAAATAATGTTTTCTAAATAAGTATCTTATTTAGATACTGCTAAGGACTTTCAGTAGCCTACTAAGTATACTTTACTTTGGGATTTCCTTTGGTGCTACTTTAACAATAAGAAAGATTGTTTTAGAAGGTTCTAAATCATAATCTAATCATAAGAGTCTATGGGTTTTGGCTACTTTAATCTACATACATGAAAATAACCTTTTTTTAAATTTTTTTTAACGTTTATTTATTTTGAGAGACATAGAGACAGAGTATGAGCAGGGGAAGGGCAGAGAGAGAGGGAGACACAGAATCCGAAGCAGGCTCCAGGCTCTCAGCTGTCAGCACAGAGCCCGACGCGGGGCTCGAACTCACAGACTGTGAGATCATGACCTGAGCCGAAGTCGGCCACTTAACCAACTGAGCCACCCAGGCGCCCCGAAAATAACCTGCTTTAACCCTTGCATTTTACTTCTACCTGTGGCTTACAGAAAATGGAGAGAATTGAGCCTATCTTACCTAATAGAATTGAAACGAAAGAGATTGACACTTTGGGTTGTCTGCTCCTTCTTATATGAGAGATGGGGTGAGTGGGGGGTTTACCGACCACGTATTTTGTGTAAGACACTACGATAAATTACAATTATTAATTGTAAATATATATGTTGAACCCTGAAGGAGGCCAGGCTAATTTACTTCATTGTTAAAACCAGATTTGTTACACAAAACTTAATTTTGACATGCAAAACTAATTTAAAAAGCGATATGAATCTTTACTGCGGTTTTTAGCTGAAAAATGTCCAGGAATGGTTAGATTTATAATATAATACACAGTAAAACTTCTTGAAACTGAAATTTCATCTAGTTTCCTCCATTATCTCTCACTAGCATGGTACCTGTACACAAATCTCTCTTCTCCTAAGAAACCGCGTCCTCTGTTCCCCTTCACCCACCCCTCACTGCTTGACTGAACTGTTAGGTTGATCATTTTAGCCTCCCAGGCTTTTTCCAGTTTTCCTGTTCTCCATTACCTGAATGTCAGCATTAAGGGTAAAGATGGGTGTGGGAGAGGTACCTCCTCAGTTTGGGTGGGGAGATAATATTGCAAACATATGCAGTGTTTCTTTTTGCTATTCTTTTATATCCTTATACAAAATACACAATAAGTTGTTAAGTGCTTTACAAACCCTGCTTTTCATCTCTCTGGGGAAGGGTGACCTCTGGTGGCTAAAACAAAAAGCCCCAAATTCAAGAGACTTGAAGCTTTAATTATCTTATCTCTGCTCAAATTGTGTGCATATATGTCCATGTTTGCCACTTTTTTTGTAATGTTCCATGTGCTCATTCCAAGAAAATCAGTATTTTTTGCCACCATGTTTAAATCCTGCATCTTTTGTTACTCGTGAGCCGTGCTCTCTGGATTCGTAATTGGCCTTAATTCAAGATCTAAATATTTCTCAATAAAATATATTAATTTAATTAGTAATGTAACTATATCTAAAAATTATATATTTATGTAATATAAATAACAAAGTACTATTAGTAATTTCTTAATTATAGCTATATAGCATAATATATTACATAGTTATAATAACTTACAATTAAAATTGATGTATTAATATAATTATATTTTCTTTATTAAATTTTTTAAAAAATATTTTTATTTATTTTTGAGACAGATACAGAGCATGATCAGGGGAGGGGCAGAGAAAGAGGGAGATACAGAATCCGAAGCAGGCTCCAAACTCTGAACTGTCAGCGTAGAGCCTGACATGGGACTTAAATTCACAAACCACGAGATCATGACCTGAGCCGAAGTCGGATGCTTAACAGACTGAGCCACCAGGAGCCCCCCAATTATATTTTCTTAACAAGACTGTCTCCTTAGTACTAAAACTTAAAACTTTTCTATTAGTTTAAATTATTATTATCGTTTTTAGTGATTATTCTAATTAGAAAAACTGTATTACCTACTGGTTAAAGAACCTATCAATCTCAAACTATGCTATCTGTTTCATACTCCAGGCTGCTATTTATCTTTGAACCAAAGCTTTAGCCAATATTTAACTGGGCTGCTTCCTCAGAGATATTTGTCCTTTACCTCTTTCGTCTGTCACTAAATGGTAGCTGAATTGTCAATTTTGTTTTCATATCAATCTTCACTGATTTGGTTATTTGTGTCTCACTTTGTTTAAAAAGGTTTTAGGGCAACTTACAAAAATGCATACTATAAAAATGGTAAAAAAAATTAATTTTAAAATAAAAATGAAGCAAAGAAAGTATCGGGCACAGTTTATAGTATAGAATGTCTAAATTTTCTCAGAATTGATTTAAAAATATTCTTATGTTTAATTACTTTTTGAGAGACAGAGAAAGACAGAGCATGAGTGAGAGAGGGGCAGAGAGAGAGGGAGACACAGAATCCGAAGCAGGCTCCAGGCTCTGAGCTGTCAGCACAAAGCCCGATGCAGGGCTCCAACCCACTAACTGTGAGATCATGACCTGAGCTGAAGTCAGATGCTTAACCAACTGAGCCACCCAGGCGCCCCCTCAAAATTGATTTTAATCCATTGGTTTTCTAACATGTAATTGATAAATGCTATCATGATTAATATGGTTAGACTTAATAATAAAATAATTCTTAGTAATTTTTCCCCATGATCAAAAGAATGGTTTATTGAGGAAAAAAGAAAAAACTGTTTCTGTGACAGTTTAAGTCTACATTCTCATGCTTTATAATCCTGAGTAGGGAGAGTATAAGAAGCAGAAATTAATTTATTCCACAGAAGTCTACTTGTTTTCAAAGAACTTTCTGTGAAATTCAATAGGATGACTTTTTAAAAACTCTTATCTAGATAAGATGGATTCTTTTCTTTTGTAATCCAGTATTGAGTTTGTGTCTGTCGTACACAGAATCGTGTTTATAGCCTGTGATACTCTGCAGAGCTATTACTAATGCCACAGGCATTTTTGCTGAGGTGTTCAGTATGAAACAAAAATTCCCGTGTTATCTAAATGTAGTAGAAAAGTGTATTATTCTAATAAATAATATTTAACTTGCTTTTTAAACCAAGTCTGTCTTTGAACTTCTTTTTTCCCAAAATTAGATTTTAATTAATAAGCAGTCCCAGATTAATGTCTGAAACAAAGGATTCAAAAAGCATTTTTTTCACACATACTGTGGAGACCAGTAGTAAGTTTTTAAGGTTAATTGCGTGTCACAAGATATATCCAAACTATGGCATAATGAAAACAATACTGTCAAAGGCCAGACTATGCTTAATTATTTTTGGACCATTAACTACTATTCTATTGATAGCCTGAGACATCTTAATTTCACAAACATGTATGATTTTGGTATATTGTTTCCTATTGGAGCATAGTATTTCAAAAGTGTCCTATAGTAATAAAACAATACAGATATTCTATAGTTGGTTTTAGGAAGAACATACTAATTACTCTATCACAAATATGTTTTTGCAAAATATCAGTACCATGGAAATGATCATGTAAAATACAATAATTCTTGATAATAGTTAGGGTTTTGAACTATTGGCAGTGAAAATGGCAATCAGTTGATTGAGATATCTTAAAATAAAGGACTGGGGAGCACCTGGGTGGCTCAGTCGGTTAAGCGTCCGACTTCAGCTCAGGTCATGATCTCACGGTTTGTGAGTTCAAGCCCCGCGTCAGGCTCTGTGGTGACAGCTCAGAGCCTGGAGCCAGCTTCAGAGTCCATGTCTCCCCGTCTCTGCCCCTCCCATGCTCAGGCTTTGTCTCTCTCTGTCTCTCAATAATAAATAAAGGTTAAAAAAAAATAGAGGATTGGAAAATGAATGTCTGCTTATGAAAGTGGCTTGTTAAGTGGAGTCTGAGTGATCAGAGTCGGGATAGGAGAGCTTAAGAGAAGCAGGTTTAATAGAGATTTCAATATCAACTATACATGTAAAGCCACAGCTATTCCCATCATTATTGAAAATAATGAAGAAGTCTTAAAAGATGCTTTGGTGTGTTGATCTGACCTATATGTTTTACTTATAAAGGCATTCCAAATAAATTTACCAAAATATCTTAAGTTTCTCATCGTCACATGCTATTTTAATGAAATATACGTTTCAAATTTATGTGCATGATATCAGCAGCCTGCAGCATAGGAAGGAAACTTCCCATATCCTAACAGAGCTCGCGACGAACATATGATTTTGGGAAGCTTAAAAATTTTATGGCTGGAAAACTTCTGGATTTAAGTATTTTTCCATTGAGCGTGCTTCCCCTTGAGAAGATCCTTCCTCTTAAGATAGTCTGTAGCTTCATTGGCCCAGCTAATCTATATTTGTGATGATTTACTCATTTATTTTCACACATAAAACTTTTAAATGTGGGGAGCCTGGATGGCTCAGTCAGTTAAGTGTCCAACTTCGGCTCAGGTCATGATCTCATGGTTTGTGAGTTCAAGCCCCTCAATCAGCTCTGTGCTGACAGCTCAGATTTTGTGTCTCCCTCTCTCTCTGCCCCTCCCCCACTCACTCGCTCGCGTGTGCTTGCTCTCTCTCAAAAATAAACATTAAAAAAAGTTTTAAATGTCTTTTTGGAAATTTTGTGGAAATATGTATGTTGTTGCTTAATTTTTCCTAAAAAGGAGTAGGAGAAATTTGAGTCATTACATATAAAGACAATTCTGCTATGTCTCTGTGCTGTTAGAGTCTCAGCAGGTTTCTCAAAACCATCTAGGTAAGGAACTTTGGAATATTTATTCAAAACAAACTTGTAGCGCTGTTTGGTGTAGAAAAGTATATCCCAAAATCAAGTTCTAGGACTCATGGAAACTTCCATGGCGTAATCAAAGGTTCCCTTTGGACACATGCATTTTTAGAAGGGAGGACAATAACAAAAAAGGATTTGGAAATCGCTACACTTGTGTGCAGCAAAGAATTTTGAAGAAAATATTTCCTGGCAATTTTTGTATCTTAACTTACCTGCTCTTTATAGCCTAAAATATTTCTTGATCCATAAAACCTCCAAATCTATTAAAAGTGAAAGGAGTTAGATTTCATTAACATGTGAAATGCCCAGTTTTCTTTACCCCTCTATAGTTACTTAAAGCAAGATTAGATTAAAGCAAGATTAAATCAACAGAATTTCTCAGTTGATATTCGAAATGCCTGGGGTGCCAGCATAATTAAGCAGCATATGTACACACTTTGGCCCTGTTCCAAAACCAGTGATTGCGTGTCTAACATGAATCTCGTCTACAAAAAGCTGTTAGGGTAAACATCTGGGATCTTTTACTACCTAAACTAAAGTGTTACATAATCAGTTAAAGGAGCGTCTTACCCACAGATGTACTACAGAGAGCAACTTATGTGTGTGAATTTATTTTAAAGCACACATGTGTTAGGAACTAAATACATATACCACGTACTTCAGCCATCCTTGAATTGTGACTTTTCCTCTAAGGCAAAAAGTAAGGACAGTGCTGTGCTCACTTTGATAGCACATATACTAAAAAGCAAGTAACAACAGTGTAAATTTGCTAATGGGTTCAGTTTGACCCCAGATACCCTATAATGACACTTAGGATCGACTGGAGATCAAATTCTTACCAAAATTATGTGGTTCAGCTTTTAAGCCATTATAAACTTTGTTGGAGCTCCTTTGATCAAAATATTTGATATCTGCTCATGTAAATATTGAAGTTCTAAGTAAAATTTATGATCTTTTAGGTCACAGCAGATGCCAAATTGTTTATAGCTTTTTTTTGTTTTTACAAAATGGCATGAACAGTGAACTATGCCATATCTTTTTATGTTTTTCCACTATATCCCTCCTTCATGCATAGTAAGTAAGGTTATTATCTCAGTCTTTCATCCTAAAGCACATTAAAATTTTCAAGAGTATAAATGATTTATCTGTAAAAATGACATTAATATAATTATCCAGGTTTCTGTTTAGAGAGAAAATTAATAACATGAAGGACTGTTGTTTTTTTATGATAGGCCTAAGATGAAACTGAATAAAATCATCTTCATAGAAAGGAAGAAACTTATGGCTGTGTGTTATTTTTTTTTAAGTATATTTCTTTGTGGATGGAAAACTGTTTCTTTGCATTTAATATGCAAACGTGCCTGGTCCCTGTGGGCTTTCCCACCCTCTGGGAAAAGATTAAGAGTAAGAACTGGAGTCAGACTCCATTCAAATCCCTGCCTCCCATTATACTTGTATCTCGTTAATTAACCTTTCAAAGCCTCTACGTCCTCGTCTGTAAAAAGGGGAGGACATGAACATTTTGCATTATTTGTAGTTAGTATATGTGCCTGGCATAGAGGAAGCTCTTAACATCTGCTGATGTGTCTTTTCCACCACCATCTCATCAAACAGACCAGCTGATACCTGGGGGCAGTGGGTAAGAAGGAGGAGGATGTTCTAAGCAGAGAAAACAGTACTTGGTGGGGCAGAGAGATATGGCTACCTTGTAAAGGAAAGTGTAGTTGAGGAAAGGGCTGGACTGAGGTGGACAATGGTAGGAACTTTGTCAAGTCAGTGAGGAACATTCGTGGATTTAAGCAGGAAAGGCCCAGGGATATATTATTGTTGAGTGGAGAAATGAATGAAGAAATGAACTAGGTTGCTTTTGGATGGATTTAAGATGAGGAAAGAATCTAAAATGAAGAGGTTGTCGTATCTGCTTGTTGAGACTGGTTATGGTTAGGAGAATGAAGTTATGGATGGTTATGGATTTCTTGAAAAAAATTTTAAGTGTATAAATAAGTTCTAGCCCAGGTGATATTATTTTTAGCCAGCTCTGAAGAAGGGACTGTCATTAGACCATACAACTTAATTATGCAAGAATGAAACCAGCTAGGCAGTAATGCCCATAGCAGAGGGGCATTTATTAACCTTACCTCTAGAAGTTAATAATTTGTATCAGTGGTATTGAACAGTTGGGAAAATGCACAGTAAAGTTGATAGGGAAATACTGGAGTAGTCTTCGTAAACCCCAAAACTAAGATATATTTCATAGCAGCTAATGAACATAGAAATTAGGGGTGCCTGGCTGGCTCAGTTGGTTAAGTGTCCCGACTTCAGCTCAGATCATGATCTCATGGTTCATAGGTTGGAGCCCCATGTCAGGCTCTGTGCTGACAACTTGGAGCCTGGAGCCTGCCTCAGATTCTCTCTCTTTCTCTCTCTCTCTCTCTCTCTCTGCCCCTTCCTCACTGGCATTCCGTCTCTTTCTCTCTCTCAAAAATAAACAAACATTAAAAAAAAAGAAAGAAATTAAAACCTAGGTGTTGCAATAAAAAGAAAAAATGCAGAAAGGTAAAAGTAATCTGCAACAAACCAATAGGAAGAACTCTACAGCTTATAAATCCGCTATATGGTATTTTTTAGTTAGACGGGCCTTAAAAACAATTAAGAATTAATATCATGGATTTTAATAGATTATGTGAAAAGATACAGTAAATAATTTTGCTGTATTTGCACCTTATCCCACCCCTGTTTGATTTTCTCCCTCTATCCCTGCATTTTGTCAGGAAGTATGAAGCAGGAAATTTTACAGTGGTCCCTAATTTGAAATATGGATAGTAAATGCTGGAGGATAAGGACTAAGAGTTACTCAGCCTGCCAGGAAAAAAAAAAATGAGGTTTTTTTTTTTTCTAAGAAGATTTTTTTGTTTGATCATTTCCACTTAAAAAAAAATAGAGTTTTAATTTCAGAAATCATTAAGAGTGATAAAATTCTAGGTAGAGCATGGGAGTGTTTCACCCTGCCCCTGTGGACTCAGGGATTTTGACATATCTTCTCTTACCCCCATCCCAGCCATTGCTGTGACTCTTCCAGTTGACCACTGTGTTCATGAAAGATATGTGTCCTGTTTCTCTGGTATTGAGGGAGGAGACCATATAGAGAGTCCCTGACCTACGTGATCTATAGGTCCTCTCAAGGGCTTCAGATCTATATCCTTTCAAATGCATGTAACTGCTAGTAAAGAAGTACGACAGGACAGTAGATGGGAGACTGTCCTAAAACAAAAAGGGGGGAAGCCGTTGCATCTAGGTTTCAGTGAGTTTTGAATGTAGCTTTGGAGTACAGCAAACTAATCAGACTAGGTCAGAGATACAGTATTCATTTTAGCCTAGCACTGTTTTCCCCAGAATTTGTTTAATTCCCTCCTTTTAATAGGCAGCAAAATAAGAAGGAAATAAAGACAAGAAACCATTTCAATGTCTCAAATAAAATAATATTGATGATAAAATACTCTCCTCAGTGGATCACTGCCAATGGCCACTCCTTCTCCTCTTTGGTATGCTCTTACAAAAGTGAACTCTTTACAAATAAATTTAAAATTCCTTATGTTATTTTATATAGTTTTTTGTATTTTGTAAACTTTCCGGAGGCAATTTTAGAAATAGGATAGGTATTAAAATTTTTTACTGCCAGTATCCCATTTTATTCTACCTTTTGTCAAAAAACCTTCATCCCATTTTTAAAATTTCGTGACCAAATTGTATTTTATTAATAATTTTCTTAAGCAAATATATTTCATAGCATGGACATCCTTTTTATGGCTGGTGGACTGCCACGACTACTTCAGTGGGCCTTTCTACATTGGAGGGCGGAGGTGTGTGCACACCCATGTTCACACACACACACACACACACACACACACACACACACACAAAGAGACACACAAATGGGATGCAGAGGAAAGAGCTTCAGAGGGGTGGCAGGGTCCTGAAACCAAGAGGGGTCCCTAAAGGTCACCGCGACATGCTTGTTGCCCAAGAGTCAGAGTCTAAGGGAAAATAATGTTCCAGCCATCCTGAGTGTGAAACAGTTTAAAGTCTTTTTTTAAAAAAAAAGAGAGCGAGAAGCAGATATGTATTAAACCAAGCCCAGCTCAATTCTGGGGCTGAGCTTGAATGCCTGTGACGTATATATGCTTAGGATCTCACCTCCTCTTTAGTGTCTTGTCTTTCTACTTTGTACCTACATCCATCATCAGTTATCATATCGGTTTGAGATGCTAAACCTCAGGATTTGGCACACAGGTCGTATGTGGTGTATGTGCTTTGGACGAACTAACGTCACTGTAATAAAATATTTTGTTCTCTTTGTAATGTTTTCTCTTCTGCTTTATACCTATTTTTTAGAGTGAAAGTTTGTTTCAAGATCAAAGTCTCAAAGGAGAACATCTCAGCTGCTTTGGAAATAGAACTGACTAGAAGTAAAAAAAAAAAAAATACAATGAAGACGATAACCAGAAATAAGCTGAAATAATGTGGTTTTGATAGTTTCCTAAAATTATTTTACCTTCTCAATCAATCATGAGCACCACAGGTCCTGCATACTCACCTGTTAGTTCTTACACTCTGCGTTTAGAACTGCAGCTTCTGAGGCATGTTGGAAAGCCCAAAAATATACAACTAGATATTTGACTTTTAAGCGCGTCTTCAATATACACCTTCGTGTCTGTTACCCAGGGCACATTAGAAAAAAATCACTTGCATAACCTACTCTTTAACTCCCAAGATTAATTTGGGAAAAATAATTCAAAATGCTTTATTCTTTAAAATTCTTGTTTAAAAAAAAAAAGACACCACTTAAAAGGGAGCATATTTAATTTGCTTCATTTCCAACCAGATATAATTCGTGCTTAGTGAAGCCTCAGCTCCCAGTGCACAAAACTAGGACATTGCTTTGTCTCTTGTTAGTTTTATTTAATTTGACTTTAGTGTCTTCACAATGAATTTATTGGCCTGATAAATTACTCCTTTGTTTTCAAAGACAAATCCTTCCTGTCACTCAGGTCTGTGTCAGTCCTTTCTACTTAGAGCTTTGTGGAACTGTCACAGATGTTTATTCTTCCTACATAATTGTAGGACTTTTTCTTTTTTTCCTAGAAAATGTTTATATTTTTCAAGTCTGTTTTTGAGTTGTCTTTTTAAATAAATAAATATATTTAAATATCTCTATATAGAAATTAGAATATATATATTCTACGGGCATTCACAATGTGAAGCATTAGAATCATAACTGGAAGGGATCTTGTGGGTGTTCCTCATGATTGGGCAGGGAACAGTGGGTTTCTGTGAGGCTTCTCCGCTCATGAAATTTAACATACTGCTCCTGGTCAGGCTCAGAAGGTGAATTCTTAAGGCGACTTTCATGGCATCTCCAAAGAAATCACCGGAAGAATTAGTTTTGTTAAGTAGATAAAACAATCTCTATTCCTTGGCTTTGCAGGTGGAAGGTGGCCTCTTTACCTGCTGCTTATAGTTCACTTGTAATAAATCTGGGAGGCTGTTAGGGGTCTGAGTGGGTATAGTCCCAACTTCCGTCTAGACTCTGTTGAGGCTGCTGAGGGTGAGAGGGCTGAAGATTAGAGACCTGGGTTCCGTACCTAATTCTGTTACCTTAGCTCTTGAACTGATCTGTTAGCCTCAGCTCTTTGGTGTTTTGTTTTGTTTTTGGCAGTGGGAGGGGGAGTATTATAAAATGATAGTATTATAGATTATAAATTACAGAGATATAATTAGAGAATATAGGTTATATAGATTATAAAATGATAACTCTTTGCCTGACTTCTTAAATTATCTAGCACTTGTCAACATATCATGTATTTAAAATTAAATCATTATTTCATTTTCTTGACTTTGACCATCCTCTCCACAAATTTGAGTATTTAATTGATTTGAAGAGTGGCTTTTTGCTTTCACTTTGGTAGTAATATCAGTGTTTTTGCTTTTTTAGTTGTTTAATCATAACTTTAAATATATTAGTGTTCTTCGTTTTTAAATAAGGAAATTAGGACATTGTTTGTCTCCTTAACATGGGCTTTCTGGTTCAGTAGCTAGGCACAAATAATTGGTTCCTTGGATTTTAATTTTAAAAATGAAAAAATTTCATTCTCTTAGTCATTCTGCCACTTCTAGGTAAATTTTGAGCAATGGAAAAACTTTCCAAAAGCTCAAGTTATACTTCTATTAATGTCTCAGTTAACTAGCTATAGATAGATACCTCTCGGATGTAAAAACTTCTGTCACATGCTACTGTGCTGAAACCTCCTGAATGCCCTTCTTCATTGCCTTTCTCTGCCCTTCCCCCCACCTCCGCAGGCTTTAGACATTAAATCTACTATCTTTTAAATAGTAAATATGTTAGGCCTTGAAATCTTTGATTCCCATTTTATTAGTAAGGTAACTGCTGACTATCAGACTGAGACTTTTTATTGTTTTTCTGAGAATGGAATATATTTATATAGAACGAACATGAATATTTTTTATATGTAGGTTTTCATCTCTGATTTTTTTCATAGTCTAAAATGTAATAATTTACTTAATCTATCTTTTCCCGTGAATATGTTGCCAGCCATCACATTAAAACACAAGTCATGAGTTTTTTGACATTTCTTACATTTGTTTTCGTACGTACAGCTTTTAGGGCATTTCATTGTTTAGTTTGTTCCTCAGAGGTCTATGCTCTTTTACTTCTTTGGGAACTCAGTTGGATTAATATCATTATGTATTTGTGGGGAATTTAGGCAATGAGCAGTGCATCAATCTCCAGGCTTTGACATTGGATGGTTGTGTAACTTAAACAGTTGTTATTAATATAATGAGCCTGTACATTTTTCACAACAATTAACTGCTGTAAAGGAAAGGAATTCTGACTTATAGTCAAAAATATAGTTAAGGAGGGGCACCCGGGTGGCTCAGTCAGTTAAGCAGCTGACCCTTGATTTCGGTTCAGGTCATGATCTCACGGTTTATGAGTTTGAGCCCCACATCGGGCTCTGTGCTGACAGCTCAGAGCGTGCTTCAGATCATCTGTCTCCCTCTCTCTGCCCCTTCCCTACTTGCGCTTGTGCACTCACAGGAGCACTCTCTCTTTCTCTCTCAAAAATAAGTATTAAAAATTATATATTTAAGGAATTAGGATGTGTGTATGTGTCCATGCACACACATGTATGTGTATAAATATGTATGTGCGCACACTATGTACACATATACATATATTAAAATACTAATTCGCAAATCTAGGTTTGCTTACAATGGAAGCACGGGACAGCCTGATGTAAATTTGGACGATAATGCTAAGGAGGTGCTATTTGAGGGCATAGAGTATCCTTGAGTGTGTTTTACAGCTTTATGTTACCTCTCCGGTACTGCGATGTTGTTGGAACCATCTTCTCAGTTCCAGATAGAGATTTCTAGTTTGGCTGAACAGCTCTACAGAAATAATGCTCTTACAAATTCAAAATATCCAAAATTTAACAACGTTTTGTTTATGGGAAAATCATACTGAGAATATAATTTGCTAGTTATTGTAAATGTTTTGGAACTTTTAGGGTCTAGTTTTAAAAATAAAACGAGGTACATGTTTATTTAATTCTTTTCTGAAATAATATAGTTACAAGAAAGGTTAGTTTATCTTTTCCCCACCTAAACGAGCTAAACAGAGCAATTTAAGAACTTGTTTACAGAGAAAACAACGTATTTGAAGGAACAGTTTGGAAAAAAGACTGTATTTCATGTTTACTCTATGTATTCCCAAGCTTTGAAATGGAAAAGAATATTAGCCACGGGTCTATCTATGGGTCTATTTGTCTTCATAATCTTAGATAAGTTATTTAGATAGGTAATTTGTAAACCATAAAACTGGAATCTGAAAATGGCTTGAGAAGTCTGTGCTGTTTACTTTATCAATTCCTTTGTTTTGATTTCATTAAATTCCTTACATTCTTTTTATTAAAACCCTCTGAGTGTGTAGGGTGGAGCATGTCTTTCTTTTTAAGTGGAGACATTTGGCCTATTTTGATTAATTTGTTTTTAGGGAGGGAAAAGCTTTGCTTAAAGTGATAAGGTGTTGAGAAAGAACTGTCAGAAGAATTTTATACTATACTGATATTTTTTCCATTTCTAAACATTCGGTATTATTTTTGCAGCCATATAGCTACTCTTTTTCTTGCACATTTCCTTTCACTGAGCGTTTAAAACTTAATAGCCATAAAGTTATTTCAATTAAATATTTAAGATCACATGGAAGCCACAAATTGTAGATTAAAACAGTAGTAATCCTTGTAGGTGTTACCTTGAGATATACAGTATTCAGGAATTTTACAATGTAGTGTAATATTCGTATCATCATTAGTGATAAGATTTATCCTTTATTCCAGGAGTTTAAGTCAGGGCTTTACTGAGCTTGAAATACCTCAGTGATGATTTTGTCCCTCTGGATTCACACTGGCAATTTCTCATTAGTACTGTGCTTTTGTTTCCCCAGTTAAATGTAAACTGTCAGTTTCTGTCCTGTACAATTAGCTCCTGTGTTATTCAGCAAACACATTTGGTGCACCCACTATGTATCAGCCAGTGTGCTGAAGGGTTCAAGAGGTAGTACAGGAATGAGAAGAGTTTAGCAGATAAGCACTCTGAGAGTTGCCACAATGAAACAAAAACATAATGCTTGTTGGAAGCACAGAGTGTGGCCACCTTCAGATCAGAAGAGGAGCCAGGAGACCTGGGGAAAGACGTCTGGAAGGAAACTGACGTCAAAAGCATTTTCCAAGGAGGAAGAAGAGCACATGCGTGCAAAGACGCTTCAGAGAATGATACGTTCAAAGAACCAGAATGTCTGCATGTGGTAGAGGGCAACTGGGGAGTTGTAAGAGGATCAAGAATTAGTACATCAGTGACCTGGGAGGAGTTTGGATTTTATGGATTTTTCAGGTATTTTGGATTTGGACATAGTCGAGAGCGTTTGGAAGATTCTGAGCAGGAATGTGGAATCCAATTTCTTTTTAAGAAAGATTTTCTCTAGCAGTAGTGTATAAAATGGATATACAAGGGAAGGGGTAAGGTGGGAAGGCAGAGGAATCAGCTGGCAAGTGGCCATGGAATACAGCAGCTCCGCTTCAAGCTGGAAGTGTTCAAAGCAGCATTATTTGTAGTAGCCAAAAACTGACAACAAGCCCAATGTCTCTCAACTCCTAGACAGACGACCAAGCTGTGATTTATTTCTACAATGGAAATCTCTACAGCAGTGAGAAAAAATGAACCAGTGCTATGCACAGCAGCATGGATGGAGCTCAGTAAACATACTAGTACACCAAAGAAACCAGACACCACTTCATAGGATGTAGTCCGTTTATACAAAATTCAAACCCAGGTGAACCTAGTCTGGGATAATGGAGGTCAGAATAATTTTTGCCTTTCAGGGAAGAGTCGAGACTGGAAGAGAGGTTTTTCTTGGTCTTAGAAAGTGATTAGACAGATGTGTTTGTTTTGTGAAAATTCACCTAACTTAAAATTTCTGAATTTTTCTGTAGTATATTTCAATTAAACTGTTTCTTTAAAAATCCAGTTTTTTCAACTGCTAAGCATGTGTGCTAGTCCAGTCCCATTCCCTGGAAAGCCCCTTTCGATGTAATTAGTGACATATTACCATATTGCTACTTTCTTCACACTTTGCAACTTGTCCAGGCGGGGGGTGGGGGGGGGGCGGGCAGGTTTTAGTGATCACTGGAGTAATCCTTGGCCATATTTTTTGACCCATTTCATTCCATTGGGTGATAATTTTACAAGCGACTTTGCCAAGGTAACTGCCGGATTAGCAGTGCTTGAGCTTTTCTTTTTACTCTGAGAATATAGGAATTGATGAAATGTGAACACATTGTAGAAATCAGATGTACTAGGGGCACCTGGCTGGCTCAGTTGGTTAAGCATCCGACTTCAGCTCAGGTCATGACCTCATGGTTCCTGAGTTCAAGTCCCACGTCAGGCTCTGTGCGGACAGCTCAGAGCCTGGAGCCTGCTTCAGATTATGTGTCTCCCTCTTTCTCTGCCCATCCTCTGCTCATGCTCTGTCTCTCTCTGTCTCTCAAAAATGAATAAATATTTAAAAAAAATTTTTTAAAGGAATCAGATGTACTAATGAAACATAAATAAATTTATTTAAACAACAAAAACTAAGTTCCCAACCCCCCTCCTCCTCCCCCCACACTTAAGCAAGACAGTTTAATTCAGAAAGTGTTTGGGGATTTTTAACAGTTAATTGCTTTAGTTGCTGTGCCTTACAGTGGAGCCGTTTATATTTATTCATTTGCTCTGGGTCAGGTGTATAGCTTCCGTCATTCAGTCTGTCTACTGACTGACAAGGCACACCCATCTTCACCTGGCACCACTAGTTTCAGTCAAGGGCAGGGACTAGGCCTAAGCCCGATTCTTCGAATAGAATATTGTCCAGTAGAATACCACTTTAGTCAACATCACTGATCATAGTTACAATAAATGTCATAGCACATATCTCAGACTTAGCGTTTGTCTTCTCCAGTAATACCGAATGCTCCCCCAAACAGTACAATACTTCGTAGATTATTTGAAACTTCCCCAACTAAATGCAGAGCAGCGTATAATATCTTTTTAAAGAGAACGGAAACTAAAGATAATGAAAGGAATAAAGTATGGCACTTTGGAACAGTAGCATTATGTGTACACTGAATAATTAACCTCTGTATGAAAATTTTGCTGTGAAGGAAAATACCTATTAATAAATACCTATCACTAAGATAACAAAAGATGCACCTATTTTTGCATATCATCTAGGGATTTAATTATTTAATTGACTTAGATTTTCTTCAGGAAATAAATAGAATAAGCAGAATTCTTCTTGACTCCTTTTTTCTTACTCTTTTTCTTTTCTTTTCTCTTCTTTTCTTTTTTTTTTGAGCCACAGAGCATGTGCACATGCGCATGCATGAGTGGGGGCGGAGCAGAGGGAGAGGGGGGAGAGAGAATCCAAGCAGGCTCTGATAGCGCAGGGCCTGCCACTGGGCTGGATCTCAAGAATTCTGAGATCATGGCCTCAGCTGAAATCAAGAGTCAGGTGTTTAACCAACTGAGCCACTCAAGTGCCCCTCTTCTTGACTCTTAAAGATTATGGGAAAACTGCCTTTTCATATTGTTTATAATTTTATATATATAAAGTTTATTTATTTTGAGAGAGAGAGCATGGGAGGAGCAGAGAAAAAGAGAGAGAGAGAGAGAGAGAGAGAGAGAGAGATGTGGAGCTCAAACCCATGATCTGTGAGGTCTTGAGCCAAAATCAAGAGTCAGATGCTTAACCAACTAAGCCACTCAGGCGCCCCTGTTCATACTTTTTAAATTTTCTTTGAATTGAAATAGTCCCACTTTAACAAAGATTTTTAGGGATCAGGTGTGTTTAGTTTTGCCAGATACAGTTTCTGGCTTCTCTAGTCTTAACGCATTTAGTACTTTACCAAATGAGTAAGTATAGTAATGAAATTTTAGAAAACATTTGAACTGTTCCACTTTATATACTGTGTTAATTAAATCTTAAAATTGAAGTTAGTATAAATTTTATAGTCTGGCGACTACTTCGACCCAGGAGTCAGGCATTCAGATTTTAATTTTATGTATTTATTTCATTAGTATTTTCTCCCCAAATTGTTTTATTCTGGCTTTCAAATGTTTACATTCTAATTTAGATTAGAAATACTAATTTCCAGTGCCTTCAAAGGAACATGTTTGACATACAGAGCTTGGCTATTTGAAATCACCATTGTAACTATAAGTCAAAACAATGTTCTGTTGAGAAGTTTATACCAGAAAAATGGACTTGTCGGAATTGATGGGCTCAGTATTTATGAAAATATGAGTGAGAAGTCTGTAGTGATCTTGGCTTCACGAATAAAAAATTAATTTATTTTTATCCCCTATTAAGTAAAACGGTTATCACAGAATATAATAAATACTAAATTCAGAAAATAGATTCATTATACCTGAATGATGACCATAAGGTCACAGCATAATTTGCTGTCACTTAAATGGTTAAAAATCATAACAAAGTAGCCAGTATCTATTCACATGTGGAGAAGAAAAGTGATTTTACCTTGCAGAGAGTTTGTTGTAGTGGGACGGATCTAGACTTTGGGGGTCTAAAAACGATGGATTTAGACCCAAGCTTTATTCCTGCTTCACTGAGACAAGGGAGGTGTGGGAGGAGCAGTTTCTGGCAGGAATCTCAGGGGTCATGTATTTCTTACTATGTCTGATTATTATTGAACATTAGCTCCTTGCTTCTCACCTCTATGGCAATGATTAGGCTAAATATATCACTCAGCTTAGTCGTATTGGAATTTATATGTCCCATGGTCACATCTACTTGATTACTTTATCTCCTGAGCCAGAACTGGTGATTACAGAGTCCTGGCAAACTTTACTAATAACTTTATTTCGTAACTACAAGTAACTTTTAGGTAGTTATAAGCATTATCAGATTGGATCTGCCATTTACTGACTGAGTAACTCTGGGCAAGTTCCTAATTTCTCTGTACCTCCATTTCCTCATTTGTATCATAATTTTTCATGTCATATAGAGATACAGATGGGTGTTAAAAGGATTAAATGTAACAGTTAACGTTTCATCTATCACAAAGTAAGAGTTCAAGTACTTATTTATTATTATTCTTCTGTTATAACAAAGACATGTTTTTATTTGAAGGGTTGGTTTGCAATGAAGATACCAAAGTGCATTTGCTCGAGAAGTATCACAAATCTGTTTGCACTTTCATCTACATTTAAAATGTCACCAAGTTTTCAGTAATTTTTTTTTATTTGTCGGGAAACTCTTTTTCTCTCTCCCTCTATCCTGAAATGACACCCTTTCTGGATAGATATTCTTGGCTGCATATTATTCCCATTCAGCACAACTGAATTCAGCACACACCACTCCCTTTTGGCCTGCCAACTTTCTGTGGACAGATCTGCTGCTGCTAACCTCATATGTCTTCCCTTGTAAGTTAGGAATTTCTTTTGTCTTGCTGCTTTTAGGATTTTTTCCTTACCTGTATTTTGCAAATTTTCCTAAGGTATGTCTTGGTGTTGACCTGCTTTGGTTGATTTTGTTAGGAGTCTCTGTACCTCCTGGATTTGGATGTCTGTTCTTTCCTCAGATTAGAGAAGTTTTCAGCTATAAGTTGCTTAAATAAACCTTCTGCTCCGTTTTCCTTCCTTTCTTCTGGGAGTCCTATGATATGAATATTTATGGAGTCACTGAATTCTCTAAGTCTGCATTTGGGATCCAATGTTTCTTTCCTTCTTTTTTTTCAGCATCATTGTTTTCCATAATTTTCTCTTCTGTATCACTTATTCATTCCTCTGCTTCTTCCATCCTCGTGGTCATTATATCCGGTTGGTTTCACATCTCAGTTATAGCATTTTTTTTATTTTGACCTGACTAGTTTTTAGGTCTTTTATCACTGTGGTAAGGGACTCTGGTGATTTCTATGTTTTTCTTAAGCCCAGCTAGTATCCTTACAATCATTACTTTAAATTCTGGATCAAGCATATTACTTGTATGTGTTTTGATTAGACCCCTGGCTATGACCTTTTCTTGTTTTTTTTTTTTTTTTTTTTGGTGGGGGGGATAAATTCCTCCATCTTGGCAATTTGTCTAAGTCTCCATCTTCTTCTGTGTCTTAGGGAACCCTATTGTTTCCTGCTCCTGAGAGTAATGACTTTATTAAAAAAAGGTCATATACTATCCAGGGTCTGGTGCTTTAGGAAGTGTCATGCACTCTGCTGCCGTGTTTTGCCTGCTCTTTCCCCTCAGGTCAGAACTCAGCAGAGTTTCTCCTTGCCTCAGGTCAGTCCTCCTGAGTTTCTCCTTGTCTGCAGTGGGGAGTGTTTCAGCCTTGTCCAGAGTTATGACGAGTTTTAACTAGGTGTACTCTGGTCTGCTTGTTAAAAGAAATCTGATGCTATTTTATACTAGAGTTGAAGCTTTGCAGAAGTCTGTGGTCAGTAGACTTGGTGCATGCAGGGGGTTGGAGAAGGAGGGTTGTGCTGGTCTTCTGTGGGAGAGGCCTGCTGCACTGGTTCTCAAACACACTTGCCCGAGCAAAGCAGCACCTGCAGAGGACGGGGTGGGGAAGGGCCTGGTGTTGGTAGTTTACACCACCACTGTTGGCACTGTGCTGATTACTAAAGTTAGTTTATGCTGAGGGCGGGGTGGGGGCGGGGGAGAGAAATGGTGCTCGCCAGCTTCTTTGTGTCCATAGAGGCAATGCCACATCTCTCAGATGCGCTCCAAAAAAGGGGAACTGTCTCTACCAATGCGTCCCAGGAGGTCGTCAGATCGCACTGCCGTCTGCCCCTGGACTATCTCCCCTCCTCCACAGGAGCACTGCAGCGTCCACTGGGTTCCACACCTGCCACACCGTGGACCTCTGAAAGTCCAGTCTTTGTAAAAACTCACGAAAATCGGCCCCTCCCATTTTCCCAGTCAGTGGCTTTGGGGAAACATTCTCCTTGTGCGATCCCCTGTGCACTCTTTCTCTTTCTCTCTCTCACCTTTCTCCATGACCAGGGAGCCCTCCCTTCTGAAGCACCCATGATCTGCTTCTCTCCCAAGTCACATCTCTGCATCTCCTGCCTTCCACACTTTTCCTCTTCTCTGTCTCTCTGGCTGTGCAGTTCTGTCAGTCCTTAGATCAATTTCTTGAGTATTCAGAATGCTGTGATATTTATCTAGCTGAGTTCGAGGGACCAAGCAAACTAAAGGTCCTCCTACTACTTCTTAACTCCTCCTCTCCTTCAGTAATTTTTTTAGAGATACATTGTAACGTTGCTCACTGCGATATATTCTAATGATTATGAATGAGAGCCATGAAATAGCACATATAGTAAAAAGCGTGATTTAATTGATGCCAGAGTTCAGAGCTTTTTACATTAAGACTTTGAAAGTGTGATCCCTCATCCCAGGCTGAGGGCTCTGACAGGAATTAAGCCATCACAGATCTTGGCACTGCACACATGCCTCCAGCTACCTCTAAAGGGCCTCAAAGTAGACTGGGACCCTAACAGAAGATATAATTGCAAAACAGATGGCTTTTTATGTTCCTTTTTTATATTACTGCGGCAAGAAGTGGAACCCAATTGTATATTATTTTTTTATATTTCTTACTTAGGAGATTTTGTCCCAGTAAAACCAAGTTGTAAGGCCCTCTACTGTTCCACCTTCCATAAACATTTAACAAAATTAGCAAGAACAGACAACACATATTTTTTCATACCTCTGTTCTTATATCAGTGGTAACCCCGATTTTATGGTCTATTTTTTTTATAATTTTTCTAAGTGTACATATTTATTTTGAAAGTGAGAGATAGAGCATGATCAGAGGAGGGGCAGAGAGAGGGAGAGAAAGGATTCTAAGCAGGTTCCATACTGTCCGTGCAGAACCCGATGCGGGGCCCAAACTCCCTAACTGTGAGATCATGACCTGAGCTGAAACCGAGAGGCGAATGATTAACTAACTGGACCACCCAGGTGCCCTTGGTCTGACTATTTTAACTAGAGTTTTTTTATAGGAGCAACTCCTTCAACATCTTCTATATTGGGCACTTAATTTATTTTGATATGTATAAATATATTTAATTTCAGTTTTCAGACTAATCTAATATTCCAAATTTTGGGTAACATCTATCCATGTGACCTTGATCAAATGATGTAACTGGCCAGTCCTCAGCCTTCTTTGTTCAGATAAATGATTACACTAGTTGATGGCCAATAAGTTGCTAGCTCTGAAAGACAAAATATCTTATCCATTTGGTTTCAGTGAACTCTATGAAATAAGAGAAAATACCATCGTGTGCCCATCTCTCTCTGATTTCTCCAGTGTGTGGAATCCCCAGCTTCTTTGTTACAAGTTTTACCAAGTAGAGCCAAATGTATTTTGGGATATTGTTGGCTGTCTTGTAACTTGGGAAGAAGAATATGGCAAAGGTAGAATGGCAGAAAGGAAGGAATAAAAGAAAGGTACATGTGCTGAGATTTTAGTGACACTTGTGTGGAATGGTGACATTCCAGTTAAAGTTGTTCACTCAGGGCTACTACCACTAGAGAGACTGTGACAACCAGGAATTGGCTTCAGTGACGGCAATAGGGGCCATGGGAGGACTTGACCTGGACTGAATCGTATGTTTCTGTGTGTTGGTGTAGGTTCAACTCCATCACTTTTATGATATTCCTACATACCTACCAAGTCGCCAATGTCTCATGCCACCAACACAGCTCCCTGGCCTTTTTTCTTGTGATCCTTTTGAGGGTGTAATGTTCCAAGTTAAATTCCGAAGCAAAAACACTTGATTTAGTAGTGTTCTGTCAACCAGAAGAATTCAGTCTAATGAACATGGTCGGTCTTGTGTTTCATGGAATATTAGAATGATTTTACAAATGGTAACCATTTTGAAGGGAATAGGCAAGAAATTACTTTCTGGTAGTGTCAGTATATTAGACTCGTAGAAGGTATTATTCTGAAGCAGAGCTTGCTTTTGTGACTATCCTTAGTTACTAGAAACACATCTCTTTATTTTCTAAAATGGGCAATTACAAAGATTTTGCTTCCTCTCAAAAGTATAATTCTTACATAGAAATTCTATGTTCATGTTTAGAACTTTAATTAACAGATCAAAGTTTACCCAAATTATTAGTTCAGAAATAAATTTGATGAAGTACTGTACTCCCAAAAGTTTCTTGATACTGCTTTATGAACATTTGGTTAACATCTCTGGGTATAGGAGATACCAAAGTCACAGATTATCAGTTTAACATTATAAATGATTTAGAGAAATATCATTGCCAATAAGTTTTCTGGAGGTGGGTTTGAAATAGGAAACTCAACTGAAGGTAATGGCTCTCATACCACTAAATTTGATGCTAAATAAAAAACTAAAGTTACTAGCTATATTATTTTAAAAGTTTATATTTTTAAGAAAATAAAAGGTAGTTCTTAATAGCAAAATCAATATTTCTATTCCAGTAACTTTAACTTGATTCGTATCATACTAATACCAGATGTAATTGAAATCTAATATAGATGCTAATCCCAATTATTGTTTCTAATCTCCATTTAAAAACGTTTAGGATGTTGGCTGCTCTGAGGTATATGGTATAATAACCTAAAAAGTCTTTATTTTTAGATGCTCTTATTAAAATAATAATATTTAAAATAATAGTATTTCTGAAACTTTGCTTTTATATTACTAAATATAAAATTATATTAAAATGTATAATATACTATAGTAAAAAAATTTCTAACTTCTGAAAGTTATGTTTATTTCCATACACAGGACTAACTTTTGTCGAATTCATACTTTGTGCCAAGTACTCCACTAAGTCCATTTTAAAAAGACATGTCATTTCTCACAAATGCCTCTTGAAAAGTTACGCATCTTGACTTAAGTCACACAGTAAGTAATTGACTCAAGATTTGAACCTTGGTGCATGCTGTTTCCACTAATCAATGTTACCTTGGGGGGAAAAATGACTTTTTCCAAAAAGTAGTTTTTAATGGTGTGAACTTAAGAAAAAAAAATACCAGAATCTCTGAAGCTTTGCTTTGTATTTAAGGCAAGAGTTAAAAATTATCACAAATATGCAGACATACTTATTTTGGACTCTGTAAAAGTAAATCTGGATGTAATTTTCAAAAACTGAAGGAATAATTTGTTAGTGCTGAAAATGAACTTGACTATGAGATGCTGGTTTTGCTGACTTGTGTGTTTATTTATCATAGGTTCTCTGAATTAGAGCTGTAGTTTCTTAACATGATTTAGTTTGTTCTTTACTTTCTCTTAGAATGGAAAGTATGCCCATGGTGTCTGATCTCTGCTCATTGATAAAAATAAATATTTAGGCCATGATAAGTGAGATTTCTCAGTGTAACTTAGGACATTTTAAAAACATTTATTTGAATACATTGAATCCTTTTAGAGAAGCCTGCCTTATTCATGCTTTAGTTTCTTTATTCATCCCAATTTTGAATATATGCTCCTAAATTCCTAGGTTTGTGACCTTGAGAGAGTTATTTAAACTGAGATTCGCTTTTCTCGTCTTTAAAATGAGACTCATGATACCTAACTCACTGACTTGTATCATGAGGAATAAATGAGAAACAATAACATTGTGCTTAGCAGACGGTAGGTACTCAGGCCATTCTTTGCCATAGTTGCAAAACGGTCACTTGAACATGTTAAATTTGGGAAATGTTGAATCACTGCATGTGTTTAAATGATGTGACCTGAGGATAATGAATAGTAGAAGGAAGAGCATGGGTTTCTTGGATTTAATATGCAAATATTGCTTATCATTGTGAATTTTTAAAAACGTAATATCAAAGAAAAAAATCCTATGACTTAGTTTTCTAAAAAGGAAAAATATAAAGCCTATCTTTAGAAGAGATGGCTTAATCATGGCAATTAAGACTTTTCATGTAAGAGAAAGAGAAAAGCTATTAAATTTTCTCATTTGTTCTATATTGTTCCTACAAGTACAACTTTAAATAGTGTATCCATCACCACTTCTGGGTGTTTCAAAATATATTAAAGGGCTAGCAGAAATCTGATTTTATATACAGCATATCTTCAAAAGTTGGTAATTTCGTATCCTGTACTTCAGTGGCATATTTTACAGGCATTATGCTGCTTTTCCACTCTTTCACCCTCCATGCTACGTCACTGAGTACTAGTTTAACAAAGTTTAACAAGTTTCTCTACTGTGGGGAATCTTGCTGCACATTGTCCCCCAAAGGCAATGTGTTTTGAAGTGTTTCCCAAAATTGTTGGGCTGGGGAACCTTATTTCCCCCTGGTGTATGTCATAGGACTGTTGTTCTCAATATTTCATTCGAGGAGTATTTTCTTGATATCTTCCTTAGTGCCCACTTTTAACATTTTGTATCTTTTATGAGAACCTACTCTCTGCGACACCATTTCCAGAACTGTATTATAGCAAAATAATGGGTTTTCTAAAAGCACCTGCACATTTAACTGGGTTTCCAAAATATAGAACCAGAATTTATAAACAAGCTTCACCTGAACACTGCAGTTCAGGGGCAAGAAACCTATGACTGGCATCTGATAGTTTTCCAGAACCTATTACCTGTACCTACCAAAACCTGTTTTCTTACCTACCGCCTCCCTTTCTAATCTGTTTTCACTCTTTCTCTTTTCCTCCTTCTCCCCCCACATTGTGCTTCATCCTGTCATGTTCTCCAGGTTGTTCTTCTTTTTTTGAAACTTCCTGTTACTTTCCCATCACCCACAGGCAACATGTACCTATTTTTTTTCCTTACCTCAATATCCATTTGAGCATTAAAAAGTTAATCTTTTTTTAGTTTGTGGCAGTTGTTCTACATAACTTCACAATTCCCACATCAAATTCGTTTTAGAGTAAAACTGAAGTCCCTTTAGTTTTTATTTTTTCACTAGTTTTCTATACAAAAGAGAAGTTGGGTATCTTATTATTGATTCTAATAAGTACTCTTTGGAATATACCATGTTCATTGTGCAGAATCTCTTTCCATATGATGCCAAAATACTAGTGGCTAGCATCAGTATTTTATTTAATTAAAGTAGCTAGTCTGATTGTAAAGATTTATTGTAACTCGTTTTATCTGTATGCTGTTTCTATAAAGAATGCTTCAGTATGCAGTAACCGCAGATCTTGAACAAAACTGGACATGAAAGAAATGTTAAAATTGGCAATAAGCCACCTGTATGCTTGTGTCTAGTCTCCAGGGAGTAATGGAATTTTCTCAGTAGCTTAATGGTAGCCATCACAAGGCAGTTACACCGTTCTAAGATATGCAGTCAACTCTTATTGAGAGCCTTTGGTCGCAACAGTTTTGTCAGCTGATCAAGACATCACCTTGTTTTGTGTGTTTTTCTCTTGAAAGACACCTTATTTGATATTTATTGTTGATTCATCAACATTGAGCTCACAACCAATAGCACTATAACTCACACCCAGACAAAACCTATCTAATAACACCTACTTTCTCTGTAAGTCACATCACAGCCTTCTTGCATTTAGGAATGCTAGAGTGTCTGCACTGTGTTTGGGAGCCATTTTCAACAGTGAAATCTCCAACAAAGACCATAAAAATGCCACTGCGTGCCAAAAATGGCACTAAATACACTAAGAAAAGATAACTTGTTGACGTTATGAGAGCTGAAACAAGAAGGCAGACTATTGCCTCTCTACCACCTCAGCGGGGAATGTGTAAGTCAGGCAACTCTAGTTTTCCACTGCTGTATGCATGTCTGTGGATGACCATGAAAGTGCCGTAAATATTGATTTTGGGGTTACAAATAAATTTTAGTGAGTGAGTGAGTTCACAAATAAGGAACCTATGAATAATGAGGATTGACTGGAATTGCTCTATTAAAGCACTGGTCTTAGAGGAATATGTCTCCACAAATGCAGATGCTTAATTCCAATAGGCTTTCAAGACAATAAATGGTTTTTAACTAAAGAACACTTGTTCCTAATAGCTTGTTACTGAAAAACCTAGTTCTTCATTATAAAAATTAAAATGATGGTTTGAATATAGAAACCTTATAGTGGGAACCATAACTGAACTATAGTATAAAACTACCTTTGCAGTAGAACCTTACTTCTACCTACATCATTGTTTCCATGGAAAAATGTATTCCAAATTCCAACTGAGATCCCAAAGCCCTTTAGCTTCTCGAGGCCTTAGTTTCAATGATGACCAATCTACCACATGCACCTACAGTGTAGGACTTTTATTTTTGCTCTAATCTAGTTCTGGGACTGGGGGCAGAGCCATAGGAATTGGACTCTGAAGGATAGAACAGGGTTGGAGCTCGTGGAAGAGAGTACCTAGGGGCTTAGAGGGGAAAGATTCTTTAAATCACTTCCATGAATAACACCATGATTTTTAGAGAAGCCAGGGATGATTGTTAGTACAGCCTCAAACGTGACAGAGCCATATTCTAAAAACAGTGGCCCTGTTAGAAATAAAATTTTAGACCACGTGGTCCATTAACACATCTTTTTTTTACCCTCCTTAAGGATTTAAGTTTGAAAGAGAAATACTGGTGTTAAAAGTGCAGATGCTGGTCTTCTCTGTGATGAGCTGTGGTAGGAAGTCTCTGATCAAGAGGATAAATACCCTGCAAGTTTATATCAACTAAGCAGTATTATTTATGCTCAATGTTTTCCCACAATGTTACTGTACTCTGTAATATTTAGTAGATGTACATGTGTTCTTTGTTCATTTGTATTCTCTTAATGATTAAAAGTTTGAGGTAAAACAGTGATAATTCAAGATAGGAAAATATGTGGTAGTTTACTAAAATCTTTATAGAACTTACAAGTGAACCTCACAAGTTTTTTTTAAAGACAGGTTTCTTTTAGGGGAGGAGACCTTTAATGAGATTTGTTGTCTTTCTTTCAAGGTTTTCCAAGTTTGAGATCTTTTAATGAAAAATAATGGACTAAGTATTAAATAGATTTTAATTCAGTTTAGTTTTTTAAATTCAGCTGGGCTTCTTATTTAATAAAACAATTTAATTTTAATATATTAATTTAATACAATATATTAATGTTGGGCCAATTTTTTAATCTTAATTATATTCCAAGAAAGAATAATACATATTCTATTTTTAGTAAATAGAGCATCTGGAAGAGAAGGAAAAATATCTCATTTTAAAGTCATTCTTTAAGATTCTTTTTCCTTTCGTTAAATGGTCTTTAAATGGATTCAGGACAGTAGCATATTCAGAATTCTCATTTGAAATTTCAAGTATATACCAGCCTATTAAATGCTCAGAGTAGTCTGACCGTAAGGGAACTGTTTTAGCTTTATTTGTAAGTTTTCTTACATTTCTCTGGCTTTGGAATCCTTTTTTTCCCCCGGAAATTTTAACATTTCATGGGATTTCGTATCTAGGGAACATAGTTATGGCAATTAGCTTGTCAGAGGCAAATAGCCCTTTTTCTGGGTGTATAGGGAGTTGATGAAACCACCTTGGTACTGCAGTGTAGGCAGAGGGAAGTGAAGTAACACACTGGGAAACTGTCAGTCCTTTCCCTGGTTTTCAGGATGACAAAAAGTATTTTTGCTCCTTCCCTGGAGAAAGCAAATAGGTTTATTCACGTTCACTCACATATGTTCTGACTCATCTACCCAGGTGGCCTAGAACTATCTTAGGTCCTTTAAGAAAATGCACAAGGACTATGTTACTGTTTATAACAAATGCTGTTTTACTAGAAAAGTTTTTAGTGTTTTTTAAATAAGTTTTTCAGTAAGTCATTAACGCGGAAACACCAGTTCCACTGGCAACGTTTAAATAAATTTATTTGTTGTTTTTAATTAATTAAATCAATGTTTATTACATCTCACAAACTTTAATATTCTCTTCAAAGAAACCAACAAAAAAAACCAGGAAGATCATAGGACAATGGACAAATCATAGATTGATTAAAGATTTAACACAGGAAGAGCTGAGATTTTAAAAACCTACAGGAAAAAAAATTGTGTGCAATTGATTTTTAGCAAGCTAATAACATTGTAATAAATACAAGAAATTAAGGCATTTGGTTTGATTGTAGGAGAGTGAAAATTTCTGTATGGCCTAGAAATAATTCAGCTAAAAAATGGGGAAACAAAGCAAGTACAACAGAAGTTGAGATTTATATTATTAGAGTAACTATTGTAATTTAAGAATATTATCAAACCCCAGTTAAATGAATGAGAAAAGGCCAAGCAGTTCATACATGGGAAAGTTGCCAGCCATACGTAAAGAATTAATTTCCATCAACTAATATTTTCTGCACACCTATGTTTTATACTACGATTGGTGTTGGAGTTTCTGTGGTGAAAACAACACTCACCGTCAGTCCTTTTGGGAAGAGAGGAGGCAAGGGTCACATGAAGCAAAGGAATGCAGTGGAGTTCTGAGGATATATTAACAAATGCTGGCAAGGTTGTGGAAGCTGGTTCAGTTATTATTCAAAAAATGACAGATCTTTTTTTTAACCTCAGAAATGATCCTAAGGAGATATTTTTTTAAAAATAGCTTATATGTTTTTAAGAAATAGCTTCTATGTTGAGCAATATGGCTTGCTCAAGTAAGTAGGATTTCTTTACCCAATAAAGAGTTACTTTATGATTAAAATTATAATTATATGGGGCATGTGGGTGACTCAATCCGTTAAGCATCCAACTCTTGATCTTGGCTCAGGTCATGATCTCACAGGTTCATGGAATTGAGCTCCGTGTCAGGCTCTGCACTGATAGCATGGACCATTCTTAGGATTCTCTCTCCCTCTCTCTGCCCCTCCCCTGCTTGTGCTCTCCCTCTCTCTCTCTCTCTCTCCCTCTCTCTCTCTCCCTCTCTCTCTCTCTCTCTCTCTCTCTCTCAAAAATAAATAAATAAAAAACATTATAATTATGAAAATTGTGGTAATATGAAATAATGTCATGAATAGGTGGCTATAGTTGTATTCATGCTGCTGAATTCATTTCTGTGAAATAAGTGAGTACTTGGTCATTAATGGCAGTAGGATTATGAGATGCTAGCATTTATTTTGCATAATACTTAAGAAATTTTAAGACTCATTTTATTACAAATGTTTTTTCCTCTTTTTAGCTGACTACACAAGACTCTGCCTTCCTCACATTTCCGTAGCCAGCGACATGACCTGACACCTTGATGATCAGTCTCAGGGCCCTTGGGTGACTGGCTGGTGCACCATGGAACTTAAAGTATGGGTGGATGGAGTTCAGAGGATTGTTTGTGGGGTCACCGAAGTTACAACTTGCCAGGAGGTTGTAATAGCCTTAGCTCAAGCGATAGGTAAGTGAACTCTCTGGGAGTCTGAGACAAAGTGGCTTATCCTTCCTATTGTTTTGGGGGTGTTTTTTATATTAAATATAGACTTCTAGTTTTTTGTTTATTTGGTTCCCTAATACAACTTGAAGGCACACTTTTACTTACTACGGTTCCCCATGCTTAAGTTAATCTATAAAGACACTTGGTTTCTGACTCCTCCCAGATTTTACTCATCTTGAGTCTAGAGTCTGCACTGTCTTCTACTCTCTTGTTGTTTATCCTAAACCATGATTTCTGGAACTAAAGATGTTTTCTTGAGCCAAAACGTAGACTCCTATTTCCCAGACTCCTCACTAGGAAAAAATTCTATTTACTGTTTATTCTGACTACATTTTGAAAAGAAAAATGTTGGGGTGCCTGGGTGGCTTAATCAGTTGAGCATCCAACTCTTGATTTCGTCTCAGGTCATGATCCCAGGGTCATGTTATAGATAATATCTCCCCCTCCTCTCTTTCTCTGCCCATCTCCTCTATTTGCATGCATTGTCTTTAAAATAAAAATAAAAAATTCAGGGGCACCTGGGGTGGCTCAGTTTTAAGCATTCAACTCTTGATTTCGGCTCAGGTCATGATCTCATGATTCATGAGATTGAGCCCCACCTCAGGCTCTACACTAACAGTGTGGAACCTGCTTGGGAGTCTCTCTCACCTTCTCTCTCTGCCCTTCCTGGCTCACAGGTGTGCACACACTCTCTCTCTGTCTCTGTCTCTCTCTCTTCCTCTCTCTCTCTCTCTCGATAATAAATAAACATTTTTAAAAAATAAAAATAAGGGGCATCTGGGCGGCTCAGTTGGTTAAGCATCCGACTTCAGCTCAGGTCATGATCTCACAGTTTGTGGGTTCAAGCCCCACATTGGGCTCTGTGCTGACCGTGCTGCTTGGTATTCTTTGTCTCCCTCTCTCTCTGCCACTCCCTCACTTGTGCTCTCTCTCTCTCTCTCTCTCTCTCTCTCTCTCTCTCAAAATACATAAACATTAAAAAAGGTACTACCCTTTAAAAAATGAAAATAAAAGTAAAAAATTTTAAAAAAAGAAAAATGCAACAAATAATATGGTTCTTCAATAGCAAGATTATGTGTGCTTTTTAAAATCTTACTATACAGTGAAGATGTTGTGAAGTAGGTCTTACTAGCTCCATCTTATTCATCTACATAGTTGCAACTCTTCTTATTTAGTCTCAGATTATCTTTGTCATATTCTGTACATGTTTTTTAGTTGCCTTAACCTTTTTAGAACATGATGAGGGCATAAGCACCTGCATCCGAAAAACCTGTAGAGGATACAGAAGAATGGACCAACAATTTAAAAAACAGGGTAATGAAAGGCAACCAATATGAGTTCTAGCTTCTATTTGCTACTTAGGTCAGTCGTTTAGCAAAGATGTATTGAAAGGAAGTTGTATCCAACACCATGCCAGGTGCTCAGTACCTCTTTGTGTTTGAGCAACTGATCAGAAGTTTACTTTGTGTCCTGCTAGTTTATATTGGAAATATGTCCGGTTCATTCAGAATTGAGAAAAGTCACCCTATACCATGATAACCTTAGCATTTTGTAGAGGCAGTTGTAGCAGATGCACTGTTAGAAGTTGCCAATTCCCTGTGCAAAGATAGAGACTTTTTTTTTTAATGTTTATTTATTTTTGAAAGAAAATGGGAACAGGGGAAGGGCAGACAGATGGGGACAGAGGATCTGAAGCGGGCTCTGCGCTGACAACAGTGAGGCAGACGTGGGGCTTGAACTCATGAACCGTGAGATCATGATCTGAGCCAGAGTCAGACACTCAACTGACTGCGCCACCCAGGCACCCCAAGACTCTTTTCATACTGATATCTTTTGATTTTTCCTTAAATACTGTGTACCACACACACACATATGTTAAAATAATGCTAAAAATCCTAGGCCTTCCCACTCAATGAAATTTTCTTGCATGCGGGCCTAATTTGTGGACTTAAGTTTAATTATTAAAGAAGGGAGAATTAAGGCATTTAGTTTTATTTCATATTCTTTGCAACCAATTTATTTAGCAGTTATCCCTTTTACTCACAGACTTGAGTAAACAATAGACGAACTCAATGAGAACTTTAACAATGTTAAATCAGGAGCAGATTAGAGGATACAGAAGAATGGACCAACAATTTAAAAAACAGGGTAATGAAAGGCAACCAACCTGAACAGCAAAAAGAATAAAGAATAGTAAAAAGTAAGAATAGGTTAAGGGAACTCAAAAATGTCACCAGGCATAATAACATTCACATTATAGGGATCCCAAAAGAATAAAATACAGAAGGGGACAGAAAACTTTTTTGAAGAAATAATAGCTGAAAACTTCCTTACTCTGGGGGACGAAACAGACGTCCAAGTCCAGGAATCACAGAGAGTCCCAAACAAAATGAACCCAAGGAAGTCCACAGCAAAACACATAATAATTAAAATGCCAAAAACTAAAGATAAAAAGAGAATATTAAAAGCAGCAAGAGAAAAGCAAACACATATAAAGGAAACCCTATAAGGCTGAGAGCTTGGAAAGCAGAAACTTTGCGGGCCAAAAGGAGTGGCATGATACATTCAAAGTACTAACAGGAAAAAACCTGCAATCCAGCAAGGCTACCATTCAAAATTGAAGGAGATACACAGTTTCCCAAACAAAAATTAAAGGAGCTTATCGCCATTAAAACTGGCCTTACAAGAAATGCTAAATGGGATTATTTAACTAAAAAGAAAAGACCATGACTAGAAATGAGAAAATTTTGAAAGGAAAGGAAAATATTTTACTGGTAAAAATAGATCAACCACGTATGGAGCCAATTTGGAAGTTAAAACACAAAAATAGTAAAAATTAATTATATCTACAAAAATTAGTCAAAGTTAAAATGTCACAAGATAAAAAGTAAAATATGCCATCACATACATCAGTTGTGGGTAGGGGAGTAAAAATTTAGTGTTTTAGAATGTATTCAAATTAAGTGATTATCAACTTCATATAGACTGCTGTATGCATAGGATGTTATATAAGAACACCATCGCAACCACAAATCAAAAACGCATAGTAAATACATAAAAAAATAAAAAGGAATCCACGCAAAACTCTAAAGAAAGAAAGAAAAGGAACAAGAGAAGAAGAAAGGAACAGAGAAGAACTACAAAAACAACTAGAAAACAATGAACAAAAGGCAGTGAGTGTGTACTGATTAATAATTATTTTAAATGTAAATGGACCAAATGCTCCAATCAGAAAACATAGGGTGACAAAATGGATTTTAAAAAATGGCCCATCTCTATGCTGCCTATATGAAAAAAATTCATATCAAAAGACACAGACCGAAAGTAAAGGGATGAGAAAAGGTATTCCATGCAAATAGAGGCAAAAGAAAAGGTGCAGTAGCAATACTTATATCAGACAAAATTGACTTTTAAAATAAAGACTGTAATAAGAGATAAAGAAATGCATTATGTAATGATAAAATGTTCAATCCAAAAGCAAATATTAACAGACATAAAGGGAGAAATTGATAGTAACACAATAATAGTAGGGGACTTTAACACCTCATTTATATCAATGGATAGAGCACCCAGACAGAAAATCAGTAAGGAAACTGTGGCTTTGAACCACTCATTAGACCAGATGGATTTAATGGATAATAACAGAATATTTTACCAAAAAACAGCAGAATACACATTCTTTTCAGATGCACATGGGATATTCTCCAGGATAGATCACTTGTTAGGCCGCAAAACAAATCTCAATAAATTTAAGAAGATTGAAATCATACCAAGCAAGCATCATTTCTTTTCTTTTTTAATATAATTTATTGTCAAATTGGCTAACATACAGTGTGCAAAGTGTGCTCTTGGTTTTTGGGGTAGATTCCCATGGTTCATTGCTTACACACAACACTCAGTACTCATCCCAGCAAGTGGCTTCCTCAGTGCCCATCACCCATTTTCTGTCTCCCCCGCCCCCCTCATCAACCCTCAGTTTGTTCTCTGTATTTGAAAGTCTCTCATGGTTTACCTCCCTTCCTTTCTGTTTGTAACTATTTTCCCTCCTTCCTTTCCCCTGTGGTCTTCCGTTAAGTTTCTTGAGATCCACATATGAGTGAAAACATGGTATGTCTTTCTCTGACTGACATATTTCACTCAGCATAATTCCTTCCATTTCCATCCACATTGCTTCAAATGGCAGGATTTCATTATTTCTCATTGCCAAGTAGTATTCCATTGTGTATATAAACCACATCTTCTTTATCCATTCGTCAGTCAATGGACATTTAGGCTCTTTCCATGATTTGGCTATTGTTGAAAGTGCTGCTGTACACATTGGAGTACAGGTGACCCTTTGAATCAGCACTCCTGTATCCTTTGGATAAATTCATAGTAGTGCTATTGCTGTGTCATAGGGTAGTTTTATTTTTAGTTTTTTGAGGAACCTCCACACTGTTTTCCAGAGCAGCTGCACCAGAATGCATTCCTACCAACAGTGTAAGAGGGTTTCTGTTTCTCCACATCCTCGCCAGCATCTGTTGCTTCCTGAGTTATTCATTTTAGCAACTCTGGTGTGAGGGTGGTATCTCAGTGTGGTTTTGATTTGTATTTTCCTGATCATGAGTGACATTGAGCATCTTTTCATGTGTCTGTTAGCCATCTGGATGTTGTCTTTGGTCAAGTGTCTATTCATGTATCATGTCTTCTTCCATTTCTTCACTGGATTATCTGTTTTTTAGATGTTGAGTTTGGTAAGTTCTTTATACATTTTGAATACTAACCCTTTATCCGATATGTCATTTGCAAATATCTTTTCCCATTCTGTCAGTTGCCTTTTAGTTTTGTTGATTGTTTCCTTTGCAGTGCAGAAGCTTTTTATCTTGATGAGGTCCCAATAGTTCATTTTTGCTTTTCATTACCTTGCCTTTGGCGATGTGTCGAGCAAGACATTGCTGTGGCTGAGGTCAAAGAGGTTGTTGCCTGCTTTCTCCTCTAGGGTTTTAATGGTTTCCTGTCACATATTTAGGTCTTTCATCCATTTGAGTTTATTTTTGTGTATGGTGTAAGAAAGTGGTCTAGTTTCATTCTTCTGCTTTTTGCTGTCCAGTTCTCCCAGCACCTTGCTAAAGAGACTGTCTTTTTTTCCATTGGATACTTTTTCCTGCTTTGTCAAAGATTATTTGGCCATATATTTGTGGGTCCATTTCTGAGTTCTCTATTCTATTCCATTGGTCTGTGTGTCTGTTTTTATGCCAATACCATACTGTCTTGATGATTACAACTTTGTAGTAGAGGCTAAAGTCTGGGATTGTGGTATCTCCCACTTCGATTTTCTTCTTCAATATTACTTTGGCTATTCGGGATCTTTTGTGATTGCATACAAATTTTAGGATTGTTTTTTCTAGCTTTGAGAAGAATGTCAGTGCAGTTTTGATTGGGGTTGCATTGAATGTGTAGATTGCTTTGGGTAGTATTGACATTTTAACAATATTTATTCTTTCAATCCATGAGCATGGAATGTTTTTTTGTTTCTTTGTGTCTTCTTCAATTTCCTTCATAATTTTTCTATAGTTTTCAGCATACAGATCTTTTATATCTTTGGTTAGATGTATTCCTAGGTATTTTATGGTTCTTGGTACATTTGTAAATGGGATCGATTTCTTGATTTCCTCAAGCATCTTTTCTAAACACAACATGAATCTAGAAATTAATTACAAGGAAAAAAAAACTAGAAAAAGCCCAAACACATAGGACTGTACAGTCTCCATTTAAAATCAAAGGTCAGTGAAGAGGCAAAGAGGAAATTAAAAACATACATGGAGACAGATGAAAATCGAAACAAAACAGTTTAGAATCTTTAAGATATAGCAAAAGCAGCTCTAAGAGGGATATTATACCAGTACAGGCCTACTTCGAGAAACAAGAAAAATCTCAATCTAACCTCACAACTAGAGGAGCTAGGGGGAAAAAAAAAGGACAAAGCCCAAGGTTAGTGTGGAAATAAATGAAATAGAGACTTAAAAAAAAATTAACGAAACTAACTTCTTTGGAAAGATAAAATTGGCAGACCTTTAGCCAGCCTCAGGAAGATAAAAAGAGAAAACTTAAGTAAATAAAAATCTGAAATGAAAGAGGAGAAATAACAGTTGATACTGCAGAAATACAAAGGATTATGAGAATACATTGAAAAATTATATGCCAACAAGTTGGATAACCTAGAAGAAATGGATACATTTCTAGAAACATAAAATCTTTCAAAACTGAATCAGGAAGAAATAGAAAACCTGAACAAACAGATTATTGGTAATGAAATTGAATGCGTAATAAATTACCAGCAAACAAAAGTCCAGGACCAGATGGAATTCACAGGTTGAATTCTACCAAACGTTTAAAATTTAAAGAACAGCTAGTACCTGTCCTTCCAAAACTTTCAAATTCATCCTACAAGGCCAGCTTCTGTTACCCTAATAGTAAAACCAGACAAAGACACTACAAAAAAAGAAAACTATAGGCCAATATCCCTGATGAACATGGATGCAAAGATCCTCAACAAAATCTTAGAAAACCGAATTCAGCAATACATAAAAGGATCATCAGCACCACCAAGTAGGATTTTTTCCAGGGATACAAGGATGGTTCATTATTCACAAAGTAAGTAATGCAATAGCACATATTAACAAGACGGAGGTTAAGAACCATATGGTTATGTCAGTAGATACAGAAAAAGCATTTGAGCATCTGTTTAGGATAAAAACTCTCAACAAATGTGGATTTAAAGGGAGCATACCTCAGCATAATAAAGGCCATATATGAAAAACCCACAGCTAACATCATATTCAATGGGGAAAAACTGAAAGGTTTTCATCTAATATTAAGGTACAAGACAAAGATGTTTACTCTTACCACTTTTATTTAACATAGTACTGGAAGCTCGAGCCAGTGCAATCAGAAAAGAAAAAAAATAAAGACATCCAAATTGTTAAGAAAGAACTCACTATTTGCAGATGACATCATAACTATCTATAGAAAACCCTAAATACTCCACTAAAAAACTATTATAACTAACAAATGAATTCAGTACAGTTTCAGGATACAAAATTAATATACGGAAATCTGTTGGGTTTTTATACATTAATAAAGTAGCAGAAAGAGAAATTAAGAAAACAATACCATTTACAATGGCACCAAAAAATAGTAAAATACTTATGAATAAATTAAATCAAGGAGGTGAAAGACCTACATGGTAAAAACTCTAGAACTTTGATGAAAAAAATTGAAAGAAATACAAATAGATATACCATACTCATGGATTCGAAGAATTAATATTGCTAAAATGTCTATACTATCCAAAGCAATTTATAGATTCAATGCAAATAATATTTTTCTCAGAACTAAAACAAATAATTCTAAAATTTGTATGGAAGCACAAGAGACCTCGAAGAGCTAAAGCAGTCTGGAGAAAGAACCACAAAGCTGGAGGTTTGACAATCCCAGATTTCAAGATATACTACAAAGTTTATAATAATTAAAACAGTATGTTACTGTTAGACATATAGATCATTGGATCTATACTTTAATCACTGTCAATCTATGACAAGGGAGGCAAGAATATACAATGGAGAAAAGATGGTCTCTTCAATAAATGGTGTTGGGAAAACCGGATAGCTACATGCGAAGAAATGAAACTGCAGCACTTTCTTAGACCACACACAAAAATAAGCTGAAGGTGGATTTTTTCCCCCATAAGGTAGGTTACAGACCTAAATGTGAGACCTGAAACCATAAAACAGGCAGTAATCCTTTGGACATTGGCCTTAGCAACATATGTATGGATATATCTCCTCAGGCAGGAGAAACAAAAGCAAAAAAAAGTACTGAGACTACACCAAGATAAAACACTTTTCGACTGCAAAGGAAAACATCAACAAAATGAATAGACAGCCTACTGACTGGGAGAAGATATTTGCAAGTGATAGATCTGATTAGGGGTTAATATATAAAATATATTAGGAAATACAACTCAAACTGAGGGTTGAATGGGGTTGGGGGAGAAGGGAAAGTGGGTGATGGGCATTGAGGAGGACACTTGGGATGAGCACTGGGTGTTGTATGGAAACCAATTTGACAATAAATTATATTAAAAAAATAGAAATACAACTCAACACACACACACACACACACACACACACACACACACACACACACACTGCTTAAAAATAGGGAGAGGATCTGAATAGACATTTTCCCAAAGAAGACATACAGACAACCAACAGACAAAGACCTGTAAAAAGTTGTTCAACATCACTAATCATCAGGGAAATGCAAATCAGAACTGTAATGAGATATATTACCTCATACCTGTCAGAATGGTTAGCATCAAAAAGACAAGAATAAGAAGTGTTGGCGACAATGTGACAAAACAGGGAACCTTTGAGCACTGTTGGGGAGAATGTAAATTGGTGCAGCAACTATGGAAAGGAACATGGAGTTTCCTCAAAAAATTAAAAATAGGGGCGCCTGGGTGGCTCAGTCGGTTAAGCACCCAACTTGGGCTCAGGTCATGAACTCGCGGTTCGTGAGTTTGGGCCCCATGTTGGGCTCTCTGCTGTCGATCCAGAGCCTGCTTCAGATCTTCTGTCTCCTTCACTCTACTCCACCTCCAGCCTTTCTCTGTCTCTCAAAAAGAAATAAACATACAAAAATATTTTTTAAATAAAGATAAAAAAATAAAAATAGAAATATCAAATGATTCAGTAATACCACTTTGGGTATTTGTCCCAAAAAGACAAAAACACTAATTTGAAAAGATAAATGCACCCCTGTGTTTATTGCACCATTATTTACAATAGCCAAGATATGGGAGCAACCTAAATCTCCATCAATACATGAGTGGATTAAGAAGATGTAGCATATATATGTAACAGAATGTTACTCAGCCATAGGAAAGAATGAGATTTTGTGGTTTGCAACATGGATGACCTAGAGGGTATTATTGAAAAATAAGTCAGACAGAGAAAGACAAATACCAAATGATTTCACTTAAATGTGAAATCTGAAAAACAAACCAACAAAAACAGACTCATAAATATAGAGAACAAACTGGTGGTTGCCAGAGAGGAAGGATGTGGAGATTGGCAAAATAGGTGAAGGAGCTTGAGAGGTACAAACTTCCAGTTATAAAATAAATAAGTCACAGGGATGAAAAATGGAACATAGGGAATGTGGTCAATAATAGTATAAGAACACTGAATGGTGGCAGATGGCATACACTTGATTGTAGTGAGCCTTGCATAATATGTAGAATTGTCAAATCACTATGTTATACTCCTGAAACTAATGAAGCATTGTATATCAGCTACCCTTCATAATAAAAATAAATGAAAAATTGAAAGATAGACAAAAAAGTAAAAGAAACTGAGAGGTGTTTTGTCTCAAGACCCAATTATACATATACTAACCAGAATAAAGTCACTTAGGCATATTAATATTTAAAAAGTAGTTTTAAGACAAAGGACACTACAATCAAAAATGAGACTTACATGAGGATATATAAGATTTAACTCAAAGGAAGATAATATATTATAAATTTATTTATAATTTATAATTAATTTATGTTACATTGCCTCAAATATATAAAGAAAAAAACAATGGAACTGGAAAGAGAAACTGGTACTCCACTATCATAATGGGAGATTTTAAATATGCCTCAATGGCTAATTAGAAGAAATAACAAATCAGAAAAAATCACATAATTTATTTGAATAAAAATATTCAGCTTTGTTTTTTTCTGCTTAGTGAAAACTAAAATTAGCAATTGTCAAATCTAACTTTCTCTGTTATATTTGAGAGTCAAGCCATGGGTTGGGGGTGCGTGGGTGGCTCAGTCAGTTAAGCATCCAACTTCAGCTCAGGTCACGATCTCAGTTTGTGAGTTCAAGCCCCGTGTTGGGCTCTGTGCTGACAGCTCGGAGCCTGGAGCTTCCAATTCTATCTCCCTCTCTCTCTGCCCCTTCTCAACTCGCACTCTGTTTCTCTGTGTTTCTCAAAAATAAATAAATGTTAAAAAAAAATTTTTTTTAGAAGAAGCCATGGGCAGTGGTTTAAAAGAATGAGTGTATTTTACAGGTGGCCGAGGAGCACAGTAAGCTGCGTCTGTCTATAGCATATGGTAGCCACAGTTTCTACACAGAATTGCAAAGGGGAAAATGCCCAGATGTACCAGGGGTGTGTTTATC
The DNA here is from genome assembly GCA_030068075.1 of Paguma larvata. Taxonomy (NCBI): domain Eukaryota; kingdom Metazoa; phylum Chordata; class Mammalia; order Carnivora; family Viverridae; genus Paguma; species Paguma larvata. Next base: position 80,339,346 of record CM057828.1, on the reverse strand, counting down.
TATTTGAACTGAACAGTGTACTGTACTTGTTTGTGAACCAGCTAAAAAGTTTTAACTAAAATCTACCCCCATTTTTGCTTTCTCGATAACTCAGTCCAGACTGTTTTGAAAAGTTGACAACTTGAATATAGAGGTTTTATATTTCTCAAAACTTGGCCAAACAACTCTTTTTCTGTATCATAAATACTTCATTAAATTCAGAATTCATCTGAGAGATTACTCAACTGGCAACCAGCCGAGGACTGTTGATCCTTGTTTCTCTTGTGCCATAAGATTTTCTCAGCTTCAAATGCAGTATGCTTTTGCTACATACTTAAATATTTATCCATCTTGTAACATGGGTAATTCAAAGTTTAAACACTAAATGAAAGTTTCATAGTATTATTTTGACCTTATTTCCAGTAAGACAGTAAGTGGCTTATTAATTAGGGAAGATTAATGCTGTGACATAACAACCCCAGAATTTCTGTGGCTTAACACGGTAAAACTTCAGGTATCCTCTTAGCAGAGTATACACCGACCGAGCAACTGCAGATGCTTCTAAAAAAGTTCTGCTGAAGCAACTTGTAGAATACCTTCACAGGTTCACCCCCACATATTTGCCTCATGGGGTGGAGATAGATTCGTGATTAGGGATTATTGAAATTTTCTGGATAGCTACAATTACTTTCAGGAAACCATCAGGACACAAAAATATTTACACAACTTGGTAATCTGCAAATATATATGGCAGCAAACCTTTTTCTGACCCGGTGCTGCTAATCAATTGAATCAATTAGAAAATAGCTAAAAATAGAACGTAAATGGTAAAAGATGTTGAATGCATCGAATAGTATAGAAAAGAAATCCTTTCTACTCTGATCTGTGATTACCTTGACAGGTTATATCTAGGTGGTGGAATAATGAGACAGAACAACAAAATAAAAACATAACTGAAACACTTAATCGGCGTGAGGTGGATAAACTGCCCTGCGGCGTGCTGTGTGTTTGGTCACTGTATACATCTTGGGCTTTTTGAAACATTCCCAGTTTCAGATATTTCATCTTGTTTCTCCCATAAACTATTCCAAAAATGCCATTATTTCACAGTTCAAACTGCTTCTCAAATCTGTATGTGAAACAGAAAGCCTTTGACTGTTCATCTGTTTCAAGTTATAGTCCAGAAAATGCATTTGCTTTTACAATATTCCCCAAATATGAAAAGAATGTATTTCTGCCCTCAAGTAGCTTAGAACTTAAGTAAAGTATGGCTAACAAAAGATTAGAGAGGAAAAGAGGAGGAAGAAATCAAGGAGACTGAGGGAAAAGTTTTCTGATTCACACTCCTTTGTTACCTGGTACCATTTGAAGGACTAAAGATTTAGAATTTTTCTCTGTTCCCACTTCTTGTGATCTTATTACCATATCTCCTCCAACTGGGGCCAGAGTTATCATTTAATATAAACAAATTGATTGGGGCTGGGGTCCAGGGTGGATTGAACTGTTCCTAAGAAGCCTTGTTTTGTATAGTTTGCCCCATGAAGATCAGTTTTCAAATAAGCACATTTTATACTGAATTCTAATTTAACTATTTAATGCTTCTTTTCTCTGGAAGTCCCCCTACAGTAGGAATCCTGCTTGTTTATTCTTCTTACACCATTGCTTTGCCTAAAGTAAATATTCCGTAAAACATAGTTTCTAAAACAGTGCTGTCCCATAGAACTTTCTGCAAGCATAGTAATCGTCTGTATATGTGCTATGCAGTGTGGTAACCACTGGCCACATGCAGCTACTGAGTACTTGAAATGCGGCCAGTATAATTGAGGAAATGAATTTTTAATTAAAATTTAAATGTGGCTAGTGGCTAATGGGTATTGTAGTAAACAGTTCTAGAAGACGACTGATTGGCATCTCAGACTTAAAATGTCAGAACCCAAGCTCTGTATCTCAACTACTTCCCACCCACAGATTTCTTTCTCCTTATCTCAACAAATGAAAACTTTCTTTTAATTGATCACCTAAAACTTTTATGTGATCTTTCTTTTTTTGTTCTAGTATCTTACAGTCAATCCATCAGCAAATCCTGCCGGTACTACCTTCAGTATATGTGCAGAATCTTGTTTCTCGTCACTGTTAACGCCTTGATGCAAGCCACCATCATTTCTCACTTAGGTTTTTGCTGTAGCCTTCCAACTCACCTCCCTGCATCATCATGGTCCCCTCCAACCTATGCTTAACAGATTTCTTTTACTTAATGTTTATTTATTTGTTTTGAGAGATAGAGAGAAAACACAAATGGGGGAGGGTCAGAGAAGGGGAGACAGAGAATCCCAAGCAAGCTCCACACTGTCAGCACAGAGCCCAATGCAGGGCTCGATCCCACTGAACCACTCAGGCATCCCATATTCCTCTTAAAATAATACTTTTTTTTTTAGTTTTTATTTAAATTCCAATTAGTTAACGTACAGTATAATACTAGTTTCATGCATACAAGTTAGCGATTCAGCACTTACGTACAACACCTGGTGCTCATCATAACAAGTGCCCTCCCTAATCTTCATTACCTATTTTGTCCTTCCCTCCACCCTACCTCCTCTCTGGTAACCATCACTTCGTTCTCTATATTTAAGAGTCTGTTTCTTGGCTTACCCCTCCCACTTCCCCTCCTCATGCTCCTTTGTTTTGTTTCTTAAATTCCACATATGAGTGAAATCATACAGTATTTGTCTTTCATTGACTGACTTATTTCCCTTAGCAAAATACTTTGTAGCTCCACCTATGCTGTTGCAAATGGCAAGGTTTCATTCTTGTTTTTGACTGAGTAATATTCCAGTGTGTGTGTGTGTGTATAAGTCCATACAATGGTGTTCAAGCCCCTAATGAATCTCTGCTTTACCCCCTCACCAATCTGACCTCATTTCCTACCACTTACTTTTGATTATCCTCTCTTACTTATACCAAAGATATTTCTGCCTCAGTCTTCACATTTGTTCTTTCCTCTCCTGAGAATACTCTGCACCCAGATATCTTTGAAATTCATTCCCTTGGATCTCTGCTTAAATGTCTTCCCACAGAAGATGTCCCTGACCACATATCCTACACACATGCACACACGCTCACATACTCTTTATCTGCCATACTCTGGTTTTCTCTGTAGCACTTACCCCTCCTGACATATTACATACAGGGCACATATAGAGACCACATGCACATTTTTAAATCTAAACATTTCTGAAAGCCTAAAGTTTATTACACTTCATTTGTTAGCCATACTTGGAATGTCTTAAACTCATTTGGTGGTAAAAACTTCTGATTTGATATGAGGCTGTTTTTAATTTATATTTATTACATTTGATATGAATATTGATACATTTTACTTTATAAACTTCAGTATGTTTGATTATAGACCTATAGGGTTAGCACTGTGTTACCTTTCTAAATCCAAAAAGTTCTGAATTTTCAACATATCTGACCTTAAAGCTGTTGGATAATGGACAGTAGACCTACATTTATTTGTGTGCTGTGTATTGCCTGCTACCGTTTCATTATTGCCTATGCTCATAGCTTAAAATTATGCCCAAGTAGTAGACACTCAACACATATTTGTGAATAACTGAATGAATTTTTTAAAGTTTTCTATAAATTATAGGCTGAACTAGGTGACCACCTAATGTCCTGTCCATTTCTAAGATTATATGATCCTTTAGAAGATAATATTTTATATTGTCACATTTAATTTCATGCATAAATTATCGATTTTAGAGATTTACAGATTTATCCATTTTACATCTGTTTACAAAGTAATACTATTCATTGTAGACTTTTTTGAAATTTAGAAAAAATACAAAGAAAATTTAAAAAATCACTCATAATCCTATCTCCTAGAAGTGATCGCTTTAAGCATTCCTTTTATGTACCTCTAGATGAATTTAAAAATAAATATTTCACTCTCCATAATTCTTGATAGTTTTAAAGTCTTATTTTTCATTTACTGGATGGTGGATTAAATTTTCCACTTAATCCTCACAAGTCTTAGGAGGATCATCTATTATGTCTATAGATGATCAAGCTAAGGCACAGAGATACCACATAACTTGCCAAGATCCTATAGCTAGTAAGAGGGTGCTGGGGTTCAAACCAGTAGTCTCGATTCAAGAACCCTGCTCTTAACTTCTATTATACTGTTTTGGTTATATCCCCTATAATCTCAGTGGACATCTGCTAGAAAATATAGTTATTGATTGAATTATACTGAAACAAGAAATAAAAGTCCTTAATAGTAAAATATACTGCTTTTATGTGGCCAAGATTATCTTTTATAGTTTTGATATTTATAATAATAGAGTTATAATTCATAATTCTAAGTACTTTCTATATTTTCTACTTTCATAAAAGATTATTTTAATGGATTTGAATACATACAATTCATAGCATGCATCAGTCAGGATAGATTAGATTATGCTACATTAACTAAAAGTCCCCCCAAATCTTACTGGTCTATAGTGATGAATGTTACTTGTTATTTTGGTTAATAGTATTTATGCAAAGTAAGCAACACAGTGCCTAACAAATATAGGCATAATAAATGCTAATCATTATGAAATCAACAAATTTTATGATTTTACTATTTTTTAATAGTTGTAAGCTTATTATATAATCCTAAATAGTTCTTAAATTAATGTGCAGTGATTCTGTGATTCCATGATAAATAGATTACATGATGTTCTCATCAGCACTCCGGGAAAATATACTGTGAATGACTTAACTATGGGTTGTCTATAGCAGACCAACAGGTTTTACTCAGAGATACTTACATTATATCACTGTCATTATAAATTAAATACTCTGTTGTTAAAATTATCTTAATAGCTATACTTAGAACTTGTAGAAAATCCATTGATAAATTTGCAGAGTAGTTGTATATGATTGATAAATTGCTTTAAATTCTTTAAGCTTTGATTTCTTCACTGGAAAGTTGAGGATCATAATATCCATACTGCTTATCTCACAAAACCAGTGAAGCCTATATATAATATATATGTTTATATATTTTATATGTCTTTGATTTATATGTGTGCGTGTGTGTCAGCATCAAAAGCATTTAACAGACTATGAAATGATACCATGCAATTCTTTTACAGAGACGTTCCTTGTAAGAATTCTAAGTCATTACGAGAATGATTGGTTATGTTAACTAGAGTCTATTTAAGAATCCAAAATGCTTATATAGCTCAAGGAGCAAAAAGTATGTTATCGTAAAAATTCAGGGGGGTAGGATTCATGAATAAGTTTACTCATTATTAAGTTTACTTACTTAGAATAAGTTTACTGACATTACTTCTAACATACCCAGAAACAGGAAGATTTGTTAGCATGAAATTCATAAGCGATGAATGCCAACTCTCTGTCAATTTCTTTTGAATAATGTGTAGTATTCATCTTTGGGGTAAGAAGGATTTGAAAATGAAGAAAAAAACAAATGTCAGTTAAAACTAAAACTTAAAAAGAGAGTTGATGATCAAGGTGTTCAATAGAATTTATATTCCTAGGGCCTGACACTATTTCTGACAGATATTTGATGTTCTGTATATATTTGTTGACTAAATAACAAGATGTGACTTTTAAATCATGATTTTGTTATTTGGGTCTAGTCAGGAAATTTCTGGAGAAATTTTCAAAAACTGTGTAAAAATGACTACACCATTAAAAGAGTGGTTGAAATAGGGCATAATGTTTCTGAGTGACTCATATTTCAATATTTGAGTTTTGGTGTATATTTTCAAAAACTTCATATTACATACTATTCTGCTTTAACTTAGGTGAGAATAATCTGTTACCCTTTTTCCTTTTAATTTATGTCAATCATCCAGTGAGATTCCACTAACGCATTAAAGTCTCTTTACGTGATTTTCCTTATTATATGAAGTTAATGATCCTTGGGAGTACACTCAACTGCTTCATCTGTTCCAAAGTACAATCACTATTTTATTTGCCATTCATTATTGCGGCACACATGTCTAGATAGCCAAAACATCCCAGTCTACAAGTGCTACAGGGAGGGAAGGAGGGAGGTAGATAATATTCCTTTATGTTAGTTTTAGGGGTACATCAAGATGGTCTGCAAGGTACAACTCAGTGTATCCTTTTAATAAAATGCACTGAAAGGAGTTTTACAGGAGGAATTTGTATCTATCCAAATGAAATAGGATCTTTAGGGTCTTGCCAAGTATGGTATTAAAAATAATGATTATGGGATTTAACTGTTACATAACCTATCTAAAACCTAATTTTCATAATAAAATCAAAGCTATTGATTTACCTTTTATAAAAACTTTTGATATTGCTGGATAGATTTTGTGTGTGTGTGTGGAACTGCACTAAATATGCATTATTTAACAAAAAGGGAAAACTGAAATTAAAAGCGATTCTAAATAATCTTCTACCAAGACATTCTCACAGGGCAGCAGTACCATTAAGCATTGGAAAAATTAGCTTCGTATTTAATTATGACTAAATTAGAGTCTTTAAAATTGTTACTATAACTTGTATAATATAATGGTTCTGTTTTCTTTTTCAAGCTGCTTCGTTGGCCTGGTAGAGTTAGAGCGGGCCCTGCCGATCCCGTCTAAGCCCTCACATTACTGATGAGGACACAGAGCTCCAGATGAGATTCTAAAAGTAGTTGACAGGCAGCAAAGCCAGGAACACAGAGTGCTGTGATCTTTGAAGCAGTGTGTACACGCGCAACAGTTTTAACCTTGCAGATTTGTCATGTGGTTTTTCTTGGAGTAATTATAGTGATTTTTAACCCGAAAATCACTAGAAACATTTTTACTCCAAGAAGCCAATGCACTGTACTAAGGCTTTCTTCTTCATTCCCCTTGTTTGCCCAGGTATTTTAATGATAGTAACAACTAATATTTGTATAGAACTTTTCAATTTTAGGAAACATTTTTATATTTCACATCTCATTTGACTCAAAACAGTGTCAGTAAGAAAATACTATTTTCATGCTCTAGATGAGGAAACTAAAGCCGAAGGAAATTTAATGCGTTACGCAAATCACTTAAGTAGCTGACAGAGCCAAACTTGAACACAGGCCTTCTGACTCCAGAGCCTTTTTGCTTTTTCCAGCTCTATATAGGTGAGAGTTGTTGAAAGTTGCTGAAGGATTGTTCAGTCAGATTATTGTCATGTCACATCATTTTTAAGAGGTCTCTGGTCAGCCCTTTTGTTATGTGAATGACAGTGTTTAAAGTTAATGATGGCTACCATGTTTTGAATGCCTGCCATGGGCCAGGCAATGTGATAGGTGCTTATTATGTCTGACTCCGACTCCTAGAACCTGTGAGGCATTGCTGTTATCTCCATCTTAGAAGTGAGGTTATGCTATTTATGCGATAGGTAATTAAAACGCAGGATTGGGGTGCCTAAATGGCTCAGACTCTTGATTTTTGGTTCAGGTCATAATCTTTTGGTGGTGAGATGGAGCCTGTGTCGGGCTCCGTGCTGGGTTGTGAAGCCTGCTTAAGAGTCTCTCTCTCCCTCTTTCTTTCGTTCTCCCTCTCTGTCTCTGTTTCTCTCTCTCTCAAGGAAAAAAAAAAACAAAACCCGGGATTAAAACTCCAGTCTGTTTGCCTCTTAAACTGCAACTTTGCAGCTGTACCCAAGATTCAGTTTCCTTAAAAGAGAACATATGCATATGTTTAAAGCAGTATCATTCTTTGTGTACTAACTCTAAACTGCATACAGGGGTTTTCATATACATATGAATATGCATATCCAGATCTCCATTTATTGACCTAGTAACTGAGAAGATAACTACTATTGGTTCAGAAGCTCGTGAAATTCAAAATGAGGATAAATCAATAGCTGTAAGGACCAGTATTATAATTGCTAGATGACAGGATCAGTTTTTTTCTTCCTGGTAATAATGTTAAGGAGTATTGGATACTCTTTTATTGAGATATAATTAACATGTAACATTTATATTAGTTTCCGGTATGTAGTGGACACTTTCAACAAAATATAATCCATCTGACCCACCCACCTTAAATGAAAATGTTTAGGAAGTGTGTTCAAGTTAATGATATTATACGGTCTTCTGAAATTTTATCTTCTGTAATTACTAGTTAGGTTCAGTATTTCTACTTAAATATGATTTTATTGTTTTAGTTTTTTAATATTTTTGCCTTTTAATTTTTTTTTTTTAATCAGCTTTGAAGCTACAACTATAAAAACTCTAGAAGACTTCTCTTCCGGCCCCTATTTCTATACAAAATTATTTTGAAGAGTTGTTTTCATTGAAGTGGTTTTTATTTGACACAGGTGTGCAGAAAGATACCACCGCTGGGAGCTATTGGATGGCCAAGCCCTATGAGGAAACAGGAAAGACCTGTACAGCCACCCATTAGCACCCTAAGTAGCATGTGGTCCACTGGCTCACTATCTCCTTTCAGGAGGAAAACTAGGCCTCCAACCTTTCCAAGTTCTAATGTGCAGAGGAAGCATAGGAATTCACAAAGAAATAAATGGAAACTTATTCCAGTTTTGAAGTTCTACCTAGTTCCTGCGACCTGGCCCTCTGGCTTCCAGTGGGGCTTTCTAGTGTCGTCCTTTGTTTTATCTAGAAGTCTTGTCCCACACAGGAGAGTCTAGGCAATCAGGCATTTGACAAGAGCATAAAAGTCTCCCTGAGGTTTAAAGTGTAAAGTTGAATGTCTAAGCAAATCTGAAGGTTATTTGTAATTCACATCCCATAATTTTATGCTGTTAACATATCCTCAAGGGAAATTTTAAAAGCAGCATGGACTAGACTTCGATGCTAATCAAGAAGACACATTTATTAGTGTACTCTGTAGCATTGTTTTAGCTATTGCATATGCCACTTTGACAGTTTATTCTTATCTTTTTTATCTAGGTCGAACTGGAAGGTACACTCTTATAGAAAAATGGAGAGATACTGAAAGACACTTAGCACCTCATGAAAATCCTATCATATCCTTAAACAAATGGGGGCAGTATGCTAGTGATGTACAGCTAATTTTACGTCGAACTGGGCCATCTCTTAGTGAGCGACCTACTTCAGACAGTGTGGCTCGAATTCCTGAAAGAACTTTATACAGGCAGAGTTTGCCCCCCTTAGCCAAACTGAGGCCTCAGATTGACAAATCAATCAAAAGGAGAGAACCTAAAAGGAAATCATTAACATTTACAGGAGGTGCCAAAGGATTAATGGACATTTTTGGAAAGGGTAAAGAAACTGAATTTAAGCAAAAGGTGCTGAATAACTGCAAAACAACAGCAGATGAGTTAAAGAAGCTGATTCGGCTGCAGACAGAGAAGCTTCAATCCATTGAGAAAGAGCTAGAATCAAATGAAATTGAAATACAGTTTTGGGAGCAAAAGTATAATTCTAACCTTGAAGAGGAAATTGTCCGCCTGGAGCAAAAGATCAAAAGAAATGATGTAGAAATTGAAGAGGAAGAATTCTGGGAAAATGAATTGCAGATTGAACAGGAAAATGAAAAACAGCTGAAGGATCAACTTCAAGAAATAAGACAGAAAATAACAGAATGTGAGAGCAAATTAAAGGACTATTTGGCTCAGATCCAGACTATGGAAAGTGGTCTCGAAGCAGAAAAACTACAACGGGAAGTTCAGGAGGCACAAGTCAATGAAGAAGAGGTTAAAGGAAAGATTGGTAAGGTCAAAGGAGAAATTGACATTCAAGGCCAACAGAGTCTGAGGCTGGAAAATGGCATTAAAGCTGTAGAGAGATCTCTTGGACAAGCCACCAAACGATTACACGTAAGAACATTTTTATAAGAGGGATGCTTCATCTATTTAAAAGAATTCATATATTCTTGGCATTTTCTTTAATGATTGTCCATTTTCTCTTACATTTAAAGTTAGAAACCTACCTTGGTTTAGAAGTTTCTTAGAATTTCTGTGACTTATGAAAAAGCTAAGATTGAGACCAAAACAGAGATGAGAGTGAAAACCACACTGATCCTTGCTCCATGGAAAGAGGTTTCTTACTGTGTGGCAGCTGTAACATTAGGTAATTGGATGCAGAGAATAGAACCTCAGAGCTGGAATGGACACTAATGATGAGATAGTGAATCTGACCTTCACTCCTTTTAGAGATAAGGAAACCAGTGCCAGAAGAGATTACTGCAGATTGGTTTACCACGATTGTGTGGCTAGTTAGCTGCTTAGCTGTTACTTCTCCATTGTTGCTAAAGCCATCTTTCTTGAGATGTAAATAGTTCCCTTCTTCTCTCCACATTACTTACTGTCTTTTGCTTTCCTGAGAAGAGGGACACAGAGGTTCCTTGCTGATTTTCCACTCTCTGGTTCACATACAAGAATATTTATATTTTGCCATTAGATGCTGATTACTCAACTTAAATTTCTTAGACACCTGTTCTCGAAAAGAAACTGTGGTGATGTTAGAATTACAAGGTGCCACTAAATACAAATAACAGTTAAAATATTAAGTATTAATATTGAATAAAAATTTAAATATTAAATAAACTTACATTTCTGATTTTTGTTACATTTGGCCACATTTCACGTCCTCTATGGCCCGTGTCTAATGGTTGCTGTATTGATCAGTGCTGGTTTAGAAGCTTGCTATTCAGAGTGATCATGCAGTTCAGGACACACTTGTTAAAAATTCAGAATCTGTATTTGTAATAAGGTCTCCAAATAGTGCCTGTGCACATGGAAGTTTGAGAAGGCCCACTCCAGAATATGAACAGTTTTACCAGCAGAGAAAGCTGAGCTTTCAGGAAGAACTTGCATGATTTCCTTTCTCTGCCGCTAACCGTAGTGAGTGATAAAACTATCACCAAAATCTTGAAAATTGAGAATTTCTCATGCAGTGGAATGTTGTTAACCTCTGTTTTGTCAGTATTCTATTTGGATTCACTTAGACCCGTAAAAAGGGTACAATTGGAAGTTGTGTTGCCTTTGCTCTTATTTACAGGAAACACTAGTTTATGACAGTCATTACTAGTAAATTTCACTACCATTGAAAAGTATCTCATAATCGAACTAACATATCTCCAAGTACCCGCTACACTCAGAGTAAGTGGAGGAAACAACCACTCATTTCTGGTATCTCTCCCTTACCCCTACCAGATTCATCAAACATGCCCAGCCTGGGTGAGTCCTTGCCAATTTTCCCTGTAGTGCAGTAAGGGAGAGAAAGAGAACTTCATCCATTTAAATAACAGAATGCCTCTCCCTGCTTTTTGAGCTTTCTGGCTGCCCAAACTTGATCTCCTTTCTTTAAGGGTCTCCGGTTCTCAGATCCATCTTTGCCAAGGATTCAAGAACCCCAGAGTGAAAATCTTGTGGGAACTTTGCTTTCCTCGTGCTCTAATATAAATCTCAATACTGGATCCCACGAACACTGAAACAGTCCACCAAAACAAGAACTTTTCTGAATCTCACAGACCAAATGACTATGAATTTTATAGTCAATTTTGAAATAAATAATAGGGAAATTTAAGTGTGCACAGCTTATAGCAAGATTGCTCTAAACACTGGGATGGATGGAAACCGTTATTTATTGATGAAGGTCTATAAACATGTATTTATTTCCTCAGGTGCATAGTGAATTCGTAACAAAGGAAAGCATCACATTTAAAAGGACAGACTAAAGAAGCTCTTGTCCTTTATTTGCTTGTTTTTGGCCTGTGCCACAGAACAAAAATGACCTCCTCTTAGTCTGTTGTATCAGTATTGACCAGATTTGTTGACCACGTTCTTGTGTGAGCAAGTATCGCACACACAGCCCCCGTAAGCAGACGGACTATCACCAGGATGTCTTTAGCTGGCTAACAGTGACTCCTCCAATTAAAAGAAAATTTTTAACTCCTGTCTAGGACAAAGAGCAAGAACTGGAGCAGTTGACTAAAGAGCTGCGGCAAGTTAATCTCCAGCAGTTTATCCAACAGACAGGGACAAAAGTTACCGTTTTGCCAGCGGAGCCCATCGAAGTAGAGGCCTCACATGCAGACATGGAAAGAGGTGAGGTGTTGAGAAATCTACTCTTTTTCCTTTATTCTCACTGGGTTAACTTTGAATAATCTACTTGTGTTCAGTTAAAACATTATCCTGCCACTCAAAGCTTGGACCACTTTAAAAAAAATGACGTACTTCCTGTTTTGGGGGAAATCAATAATATTTACGTTATTTATTTACTTAGATAAGCATGTGATCCCCAGATCTTCTATCATTTGTTTTAAACTGCTTCTTTAAGAAATTTTTTCCGATGTATGAGTCATAATCTGTTGAGTTTTAGCTTCAGTTCCTGATGCCCCTTCTTCCTCTTCTAAAAGTCTTTATTATTGATTTGTGCTGATATTTAAAAGATACATATCATCTGAACAACCAAGAAAGAGAAGCAACATGCTCCCCTTTTTACAAAGACCATTAACTGTTGAAACCACTGAACACTGTTTCTATCAACTGAGAGAGTCAAGAAGAGTTTGCCTTCTCTTACCCCAGACCCCACAGGGGCCTGCAGTTGTACAGTGTAATGTTAGTTGGCTCTTCAGGCAGGAAAAGTTCTAATTTTTCATGTTGCTAAGTCCTTCAAGTTGCTGAGTCCACAAAATGGCTTTCTTTGTTTTCTGTATAGAGGCACCATTCCAGTCCGGGTCCCTGAAGCGGCCTGGTTCATCTCGGCAGCTCCCCAGTAATCTCCGTATTCTACAGAATCCTATCTCATCTGGTTTTAATCCTGAAGGCATATATGTATAACATTATCTGTCTTTAGGGGAGAGACCCAATAAAGGTACCAAGGACAGTAAAAATTCCTTCTTTGATTTGTGCCAATGATGAACAGAGGATATATTTCACAAGCCACCGTATCTTTTTTCTGTCCTAAATTGCATACCACTTGGAGCCATACCCTGTGCACTGATGCTAAAGAACAAAGAAACTGTTTTCACACATCAACAGTGTTGACGTTTTTGTCCAGCAGCTGTAATGCAAAGCCTTCATTTTTATTTGTAGCATTTTGAGAGCATTAGGAAAGTATTATACTGTGTGTATACATAAATAAAACCATGACAAGAGTGAAGAGAAATATGTGACTGGTTTAGTTTAATTTATTCCATATAATCAATTAATGGGTGAATGTTGCTGTTTTAATATTTTTTATTAATACTTATCCTGTGACTGAATTACATGATCTATTGTGCGATTATGACTGTGTGCATGTTGCCAGACTCCATCCATACATTGCTGATTTACAGCTATACAGGTGCCATAGGGTGCTCCACCATCGAAACTAACTCCAGAAGAACCCACTTGTATTTATTTTGTGTACCTGTCCTCACCATTGCTTAATTAGATCAAATCATTCAGTTTTCTTTTTAATCTGGATTTTAATCTTTTCTTTACAATATTTCCAGTACATGAATGACCACATAGCAGAAGAGAAATATTTTCATGAGGTAAATTGTATGTTTAAAAGATTTGCAGTACTTCAGTTACTTTAAGCAAAAACATAGCTGTTGACTGTCTGTCCAGACAGACGTGGGGTTTCCTGATACATTATGTGTTTTGTTTCTGCCCCACCTTAATCATTTCAGTCTCACGGGTCCTCAAGAGTTGCCATAATACCTAAGTTAGAGATACCTGGTGGGTCTGCTTCAGAAAGGTTACTTTAAGTGATATGTTTTTGTAAAATGACCCACTTCATATGTATGATCCGTTGGTGTAAGCACTCATGGGCAAGTTCTTGCTTGCACATAATTGACTCAGTACTTTATGAACCTATTGCTAGTTCCCAATCACTTAGAGAGAAAGTACATTGGAGTTAGGTACTTTTTACAAAGGAAATTAAGTTAAAAATTCTTTTTTCATTTTTGAGCTTCATTTTTACATTTGGGACATGAATCTCCATTCATACATATATTTCCTTACTTATAAAACCAAAAATGAGTCAACACCTCTCCCATCAGGAGTGACTTAACTAAGATTCACAAGTAATATCTGGATGGATGTGGTCAGATACCATTTAGCCATTTTTACATTCCCTCTGATCAAAATTTGGTACGTTATAATTAAGACTTTAACCTGAAATTTAAAGTAGTTTTTAATTCTGAGGAAAGTATATTATCTGTATTACTTACATGCAACAAAGTAAAAGTGGATTAGTATATTAATGCCATGGTAACAATAAAAAGATGTAAGTTATAACTTATGCATGAGGGCAACTTTGGATGTTTTAATACATTTGACTTATTTTGGTTTAATGAATGCCGAGAATGCTGCATTTAGGTTTCCAATGAAAACTATTAAGAATGGCTATGAAGATATGTAGAAGCTTCTAGAGAACTGAAAGTAATAATGCAGAGTTGCCTTTTCTAGTCCAGCTAAATGGCAGACCTCAACTCAAGATATTATTTTCTTTGGGTTCTTGGAGTTATCAAGTTGACCTTGCCGTTATACTATTTTGCAAATAACTTGAGAAATAAGTTATTCTTACCTAAATAACCACAATCTATACACATTTGCTCTCAATTTATAATAGTTATTTCATATCTACATATATTTAAAAATTAGGAGAATTAAAAAATCAAAATAATTTGTAGATTTTGTGAAAGTAATGATTTATGTATGCCCAGTATATGCCTTATTTTTAAAGGGTTCCATCCTATACCAAGAGTCATTTTGTTATTGTTGTTCAGAGAAATTAAGATCTTATTCACAAAGAAAAACATTTTTATAAATTGATCACATCCTATTTAAATCAAAACATTAAACTGAAGATACATTAAACTTCGCAATTTGTAATTGCAAAGATGCCTTGGTGTGCCATCGAAAACACAAAGTCAATATCCAACTTAACTCTTGTAAATTATTATCAACATTAACCTAATAACTTTAAAGAAAGACTGGCAGCATTGTGACAACTTCACCTGAATTTTCAAATGCCAAGTAATCTTTATGTACCTAATTACAGATAGAAATACTATTTCCTAGGTGAGAAGAATATATAAATGTGAATTTGATAAATACATTGAGCAGCTATACTTTTTAATCAGTTATATTACTTCTGGAAGAACATCTCTAAGAAATATTTTCTAAGTCTTTTTTTAAAATAGAAGAAAGAAAACTCATATCCCTAGAACATCTTAAAAATATTGTAGTCTCTTCCTGATCATTTTTAATCTATTATGAATTTAGAGGAGTTAGATTAAGTGCCACATCTTTTGGATACATTTCAGAGGGGGGCAGTGGGCAACGATATACAAAAATACCAAATATAAAATTTTCCATCTGGGGGAATATTCAGGTTCTAAATACTAACCTAGATT
Organism: Paguma larvata; assembly: GCA_030068075.1. Taxonomy (NCBI): domain Eukaryota; kingdom Metazoa; phylum Chordata; class Mammalia; order Carnivora; family Viverridae; genus Paguma; species Paguma larvata. The sequence continues at coordinate 80,324,023 of CM057828.1, read as the reverse complement.
ACAAGGTTATTATTATTATTATTATTATTATTATTATACTATAAGTTGTATTAGGAGTTCCTGTATTAAATACATTAGAAGATATTTTTTTCTTACCAAGGAATGATTTGAAATAGCTTCAGTATATTTGACCCTTTTGGATGTCTAGTATCCTCAGAGAATGATCTGTAGTTGGTTGCCTCAGTCCTTTTTTTCCTTATGAGATATTTTGGTTGATCAGCATGTTTTTTTGTCCTGATGCCCAGGGAATTGATATGTGAGCTTGGGTTAGTATTAGTAGTAGTTACCTATTTAATTCTCTCAGTCATCCCTGAACTAAGCATCAATTCCCATAGTTCAAAGTAATCATAAACTAGAGCCAAAACAATAAAGACGCAGAATTTATGGTGTGAAATGTGATTATTAACAGTGTTCAAGAACAAACAAAGCACTTGCTTCCAGAGCATAAATAAATTTTGTACCTGCATTAAAAGAACATTTTCTTTGTGAATAAGAGAAAAATGGTCTTTAGAGTAAAGAAACTTCATTTAAAGCCATTTCTGTGAACACGTTTCCAAGTTAGAACTATAATAATGGATTGAGGAGATAATACGGAAAAGGCAAAAACCCTTGACTTCAGGTGTGCAAAGGATGTGGGCAGACGGGCATTTCCCTGTGTGCATCGCCTTTGAAAAATTGGGCCTTAATTTATATGTGTATAACAGTGCTGTGTTCACATCCCTCTTCTGCCTACAGTTGTCTTTATTAATCCATATTGTATTAAAATTTAGCTCATAAGTATTACTTTTATATTACGTCCATACTTTGCATGTTTATACTATTTGCTACAGTATTTTTAAGTTTTGGGTGAAGGCCATCAGCTGTGTGGAGAAGACAAAACAATCACTATTTATTCAGTATTGCTGCTTTACGTTTCCAGAATGAGCTTTCGCTGCCAGGACAGTGACTGCTTGAAAGCTGCAGGAGCTCTGTTCCAATGCATTTTATATATTTTTAGAAACCAAATAAATGCAGATAACTATTTAGTATACTAATTATATTAAACCAGCAAAAATATAAAGGCAATAAAGTATATACATATATATATGGGGGGAGGGAAAGATTAAAAAATAGGTTTACAGCCAGACATGGTGATCGCCCTAAATGTATATCCAATCCGTCTTTCGTTATTGACCCAAGGAGGATTTGAGTTGCTGCAGCTTTAAACAGAAAATTGCCACGTTCACGGCTGTGGACACATAAATACGCTTTTAGTACTGCTTTGCTTATGTACCAATAAAATACCTGTAATATGTATTATATGTAATTTTTTTGACTTTCATTTCAAAATGTATATTTTCTGATTATCATGAGCTGTAAAACAAAGGATCAGTATCTGATGTTCTCCCAAGTAATAAATTTTCAGGATTCATTGGGGCATTACAGTTGCTGGTTTGTTTCTTATGTGTTAATACTTTAAAATATGAGTTTATTTTCTTTAAAAGATGCCAAAGAGAAAAGGTCTGCATAACTGTGACATAAAATTACATTTCTCTAAAAGTAATGTTAAAAGAATTACGGATTGCTAAATAAGGTGGCTGTTTTATCCAAGTGAAACTGAATTAAGAAATTAATGCTTCCCTCTTAATTCAAAAGCAGATGGAAAAATTATGTCTTAATGAACCTCTGCATTCTCAGATTTCTTTAAAACTATAAATGAGGGGAACAATTAAATACCTACTATGTGCCAAGTACAATAATAGGAGGTACACTCAGCCATCCAGGGAACCTCTTCAAATCACACAACTAAGGCGTAGCTTATAGGGCTCTTGAATTTAGCCCTTTCTGATACCAAAGTACTTTCCGTATTCCATGACAAACTGCATAAGCTTTACAATGCCCAGTTTCTGTTTTTAACATGAAGGTAATGTAAAGTACATAAATTGTCATTCTTACATTCTGTAGAAGTTCTATCTTGGCCAAAGAATTATACACATGAACAATGGCAAATTATTAACAAAATAATGCAAAATACAAATTATTCTTTGGCCTACTTTGGGGGACGTCTCAATTTTTAATTATCTTGACCTCCTCTATAGGCATTTGTTTAGTTAATGGCAGAGCAAGAAATAGCCTTTCTTCACGTGACTCTTCACCTGCTGCCCACTTCACGTATTTGCGCCGCCTCTTAGGAAAGGCCAGCAGAGTCATAGCTATAAAACAGGCATACACTCGCTGGACACATTTAATGCTTTCTGTTGTCATTTCGTGAGCCTTTACTGGTTCGCTTGCACCTCAAGGAGGTTACAATCTAATGATCCCCATTAAAGGACCAAGGATAGAGTGCCACGGAAACACACCAGAAGGGCTTTACCTGGTCCAGAGTGTTGGCACACCCCGGAGAAGAGAGTATAAACTGGGAAGGGATACCGGCACAGACTCAAAGATGGGAAGGTGTCGAGCCTGCGGGGCTGTGACCAGAGGGTGAAAAGGTCGGGAGGGCTAAGAGGTAAGGTCGTCGGCATCAGGTAGGGCTTTGGTTGCCATGGTAAGCAAGGACTTTATCCTTAGAGCTGTGGAGGAGTTTGCCATGGCAGTGAAATGATCAGACTAAGCATATTAAGAAAATTGTTCTTCCTGACACGGTGGAGGACTGACTGGAGAAGGTCAGGACTAGAGGCGAGAAAGATCACTTAAGAGGTCTCCAGGAGTCCCAGGCAGAGGTGATGGAAACTCAAACTAAGAAAGTAAGCATTTGGGGTTTATTCGATGACAAATGTTTATTGAGCACTACTTTGTGCCAGGAAGAAGAGAACCAACAAATTATGGATATTCTAAGTAAACAGTAGCAAAAGGATGTGGGGTCTAAATGATGGGGGCAGAATAAAGGAATCCCGGAAACTCCAGGTGTTTGACAGCTATCCACAGCCTTAAATGGCTGGTAGGAATGGTGCCGTGAGCTTCTTAGTGATGAGTAGTCACAGATCCTCGGATCTGTGTGCTGGGGGCTAAAGATTGGAAGACAAGGAAGGGGAGAATAAAGACCTGAAAAATATGTATTTGAGAAGTGACCTTCAAATGGGCCTCTCCTTTATACAGAGTTCATGCAGTCTTTCCGGGGAGGATGGTGTGGATTTGGGGAAAAGCCCTCTCTCTCTACAGCACCAGATTTAACCATCAGTCTCCTCTGGTATGTCGGAATCCTGTTTTCCCAGCATTATATTTGACTTTATGTTCGATATAGGCCACTTTTATTCATCTGCGATGAATATGTGTCCAAGATGTTACAAGGGTTTGACCACGGTCCAAAATGAAAGTAAGTGAAGAGGGTGGACACTACAAACTTGTCTCTGTCTAAGCCAAGCCAATATTTACAAGTTTCCTGCAATTGCTAGCAGTGTGAAAGTCAAATAAATGGAATACTTAAGTAACAAATGATTTTTTAAAGCATAAAACAAATCAGAGACACTATGAGCTAAAATGCTGTGTGGCAACAGGTAGCATGCAAACAGGCTGGGAGAGCAGGAACACGAGCAAGACGCTCACCAGGAGCCACCCACTCAGGCAAGAGGATGCCAATTGTGGCAGTCACTGAGCTGTGACCATCTTCCATAACATCCCTACTAAACCCAGACTGGATTAGAACCTACAAGGACTACCATCCTGGGTCACCTCAACAGGCTTAAAAGCTCTCCCTTTCACTGAGTCAGAATGGATTTCCTTGTAATTCACAACCTTTCTTAAGACCACACGGAAGAAACAGTTTCCCAGCAATATGACAACACTTCAGATATTGAAGGCATCTGTTATGTTTCCTTTCTCCTTCTGAATTCCCAGTTCTTCCGAATAGTGTAATTTTCAGTCTCCTCTCTCTTGAACATGGTGTAGACACTCTTGAATGTGGCGGCCAGAACTAATCACAAAATTCCACTTGTGATTTGATTAGGTCAACACAGGAACTTGATTTATTATTGTGCAGCCTAAAACTAAAACTAAATGGTTTATTTTATTGGTATTAAGTTTCTCGTGAACTTCCCCTCACTATTAAATCATTGAACTTCCTAGCAAACCAGATCCTACAGTACATTAAAATAATTATTCACCATAATTTAGTGAGCTTTACTCCTGGGATGAAGGGCTGGTTCAATATCTGCATATCTATCAATGTGATTCAGCACATTAATAAAAGAAAAGTAAGAACCACATGGTCTTCTCGATAGATGCAGAAAAAGCATTTGACAAAATACAGCATCCTTTCCTGATAAGAACCCTCAAGAATGTAGGGATAGAAGCATCATAAGTCAAGATCATAAAGGCCATCTTCGAAAGACCCAGAGCTAATATCCTCAATGGGGAAAACCAGAGCTTTCCCCCTAAGGTCAGGAACACGACGGGGAGGTCCACTCTCACAACTGTTATTCGACACAGTGTTGGAATTCCTACCCTTAGCAATCCGACAACACAAAGAAAAGGCATCCAGATCAGCAAGGAAGAAGTCAAACTTTTACTCTTTGCAGATGACATGATACTCTATGTGGAAAACCCAAAAGACTGCACCAAAAAACTGCTAGAACTGATACAGAAGTTCAGCAATGTCACAGGATATAAAATCAATATAGAGAAATCGGTTGCATTTCTATATGCCAATAATAAAGTAGTGAGAAGAGAAATCAAGGAATCTATCCCATTTACAATTGCACCAAAATCCATAAACTACCTAGGAATAAGCCTAACCAAAGAAATGAAAAATCTAAACACTGAAAACTATAGAAAGCTTATGAAAAATTGAAAAAGACACCAAAAAATGGAAAAACATTCCAACCTCCTGGATAGGAAGAACAAATATTGTTAAAATGCCAATACTACCCAAAGCAATCTACATATTCAATGCAATACCTATCAAAATAACACCAGCATTCTTCACAGAACTAGAACAAACAATTCTAAAATTTGTATGGAACCAGAAGAGACCCCAAATAGTGAAAGTAATGTTGAAAAAGAAAACCAAAGTTGGAGAGATGGCAGTTCTGGACTTCAAACTTTATTACAAAGCTGTAATCATTAAGACAGTATGGTCCTGGCACAAAAACAGACACACAGATCATGGAACAGAATAGAGACCCCAGAAGTGGGCCCACAAACATTTGGTCAACTACTCTTTGACAAAGCAGGAAAGAATATCCAATGGAAAAGACAGTCTCTTCAGCAAATGGGGTCGGGAACATGCAACATGCAGAAGAATGAACCTGAAACACTTTCTCACACGAAACACAAAAATAAACTCAAAATGGATGAAAGACCTAAATATAAGACAGGAAGCCATCAAAATCTTAGAGGAGAAAACAGGCAACAACCTCCTTGACCCTCAGCCACAGTAACTTCTTACTTGACATGTCTCCAGAGGCAAGGGACAAAAACAAAAATGAACTATTGGGATCTCATCAAGATAAAAAGCTTCTGCACAGCAAAGGAAACAATCAGCCAAACTAAAAGGCAACCGACAGAATGGGGGAAGATATTTGCAAATGACCTATCAGATAAAGGGTTAGTATCCAAAATCTATACAAACTTACCAAACTCAACACCCAAAAAAAACCCAATAATTCAGTGAAGAAATGGGCAAAAGACATGAATAGACACTTTTCCAAAGACGTCCAGATGGGTAACAGACATGAAGATGCTCAACATCACTCATCATCAGGGAAATACAAATCAAAACCACAATGAGATACTGCCTCACACCAGTCAGAATGGCTAAAATTAATAACTCAGGCAACAGCCGATGTCGGGGAGGATGCGGAGAAAGAGGAGCCCTTTTGCACTCATAGTGGGAATGCAAACTGGTGCAGCCACTCTAAAAAATAGTATGGACGTTCCTCAAAAAACTAAAGATAGAACTGCCCCACAACCCAGCAATTGCACTACTAGGTATTTATCCAAACGATATATAAAAAATGCTGACTCGAAGGGGCACATGTACCCCAATGTTTTAATACCAGCCAAAATCAAGAATCAGATGCTTAACCAACTGAGCCACCCAGGCGCCCCAAATATATAATATTTTTGATTGTGATAAGAGCTAAAAAGAAAAATAATAAAGCAGCAAATAACAATAGGAGGTACCAGAAGCTGGAGAAAAATTGCAATTTTATAGAGGTTGCCTGAGGCCTCTCTTAAAAGGTGATGTTGGAGTGAAAACGTAAAGGTAGTGCCAGCACACGTGCAGAAGTGAAGAGGAGGTATCTGGGCTCTCTAGGCCACGTTAGGCTTCTGTGAGAAAGACAGGAGCTGCCTGAGAAGCCTGTGGAGTCTAGCTTTCTGTTTCCAAGCAACCGACTCAGAATGCATAGGCCTCTTTCTGGCTGCGAGCCACTAACTCCTTCTCCCAATTACTCGTTCGATCAATCCTCTCAAATCTAAGTAAGTGAAGGGAGAAGATATTTTAAAAGTTTAAAATCTGAATTTAATTACTCTTAATCCTTTCCAAACTTAAATTCAGAAGTAAAACGTCCTTCTATGAAGAGACTTATATTTGACCTCTATTTTTCAAAACAGTGGCTAAAGGAATACTTTTGTACCTAAAGACGCTGTATTTTGCTAGACATCCCTCCCAGATTTAATAACTCAAAAGATAGGTGTTTTTCAGTTGCAAGATATTAAATAAAAACAAGCCATTTTCAGGTACTCTATGATGATCAGTGTTACAGTCTATGTTTATGGAAGGGGAACTGTAATTTGAGTTCCATGGACTCCCAGGAAAGGTTTCAGAGACACGTTGTACAGAGACACCCAATACAGACATTTGGGGGTTTGTGGAAAAGTAAGGCATGCACTGAGTAGGGGGTAAGGTGAGAAGGGAGATGCCCAGACTATGAACTTTGAATTTCATCAGCGGGGTAGTAGAGAGCCAAATGAATTCAAAGGAGCCTTAAGAGTCGACTTGCTTTTTAGAAAGCCTACTGTGGCAACGTTGCAGTGATTGGGCTGCAGCGGGAAGAGGTCGGAATCAGGGACACCCCCTTTGAAGTGGTTGGCGTAGATCTGCATAAACGTTACACGTCTATGAAACTGCCCTGATCTGCTCTCCTCTCCAAATTCTCTAATTAGTAGCAGTGACAACTTTTCACCTTGTGTCACCATTTTGCCCTGAAAATATATCTAGCATAGCCCATGAAAAAACCCAGGTGGACCTAAATGGAAAATTCCTAGACTTTAGCACACAAGAACAGATACAGAGAGATTACTCAAACAATGGCACAGAAAAATTCCAAAGCCAAATGCTGGCTTAAGGCCCAGTCAAGTTGACACATAAAAATTAACCATCACAGTATGTAGATACATATATGTGTGTGTGTGTATACATATATATGTATGTGTATGCGTATAGATCTATATATGTATCTAAATATGTGCCTTATGTTATATATACATAGTATTTATAATACAATGGCCACATAAAAATATTTCTTATTTGTGTACCACTGTATACAAACTCTCTGGTATGAGTCTAAAGTAAACCACTGGAATCGCTTTATTGCTATTGCTATTTGACCATATCCCTCCTGTCAAGAGCTCTGACACAAAATGTATGAGATTTAGAGGAAAGAGAGGATCTGCTCTTTCCAGGGTCTTCTCTGAGCAAATACTCATGGAGGGCTTCGCTCTGCAATGTGCTAAATGGAACTTCAAAGGGAGTCCAGGCGATTTCTTGAAAATCTGTTGCAAAGGAACCAGTGCAGATCTAACCAGAGTGGCTTGCTGCCTTGGCAGTTGGTTTTATCTCACAAGCAAATATGAGAGAATGCTTCCAAACCAGGTTTTCACTTTTTTCATTTGCTATTGCCTCAAAATTATATATTTTTCCAAATCAACAAACATTTGACATGTTTTGGGGGTCTATTTAAGGCACTGGGGAGCTGGTGGACAGTATTCTGAAATTCTACCATTTTGTGATATCTTTTTTTTTTTTTTAATGTTTAATTTATTTTAGAGAGAGAACAGAGCATGAGCGGAGGAGGGACAGAGAGAGAGGGAGATAGAATCTAAAGCAGGCTCCAGGCTCTGAGCTGTCAGCACAGACACCGACGTGGGGCTCAAACCCATGAATCGTGAGATCATGACCCAAGCTGAAGTCAGATGCTTAACCGACTGAGCCACCTAGGCACCCCTACTTTGTGATATCTCTAATGCAAGTGGGATCCACCAGGAAGGAGCTATTTGGAGGATGGTGAGTCAGTTTTTGCACTTGTCCGGTCAAGATGCCAGTAGGATCCAAAAAGTATTTGAAGATGCAGGTCTGAAGCTTTAGAAGGAAACAAAACTGAAAATGGACGTATAGAAACTATCCGCACTGAGGTAATAGTTGAAAATGCAGGAGGAAAAACCCCCTTAAATACATTCGAATATATTTTTAAATGAAAAGGAAATAAATTTTCTCAGAGAGAAGGATAAACATCTGGTAGTCAGTACCGGCAGCCTCCGTGTCACCAAGAACCGGTTAGAAATTTAGAGTCTCGGGCTCCACTCTGGACTTCATGAATTAGAATTTGTCCTTTAGCAAGATGCCACACTATTTATAAGCACGTTCAACTTGGAGACGTGCTGGGGTACACCAAGAAGAAGGGCAAGGACGGGAGTTGGAAGAACCTCTGCATTTATAAGGCCAACACATGGGAGACTGGAGAGGGAGACTGTGAGGAATTAGAAGCTGAAAATCTCAGAAGGGTCATTGTCGACAAGCGGGTGGATGAAACATTTTTCTAAACAGAATTCTACTTCGGTAACGGGGTGGTGTGAGGATGAAAGTAACCAATGTCTTTGAGTGTTTAGTGTTTTTAGCAACTCCAGATTTTCTAGAGAATACTAACAGCGTTCCCTTTCTCTGCTCCTCTAACCTCCATGCCCTGAAAGAAGAAAAGATCCAGACATCTGGGCTCTTCTTACCTCTTAGGATGGCAAATTGCTTTTTGTATGTGAGTGATTTCAGCTAAGTGAAGAGCATTTGGAAATGGGAGTAAACAGCCCTGCAAATAATCTTTATGGTTTAATGGTAACAGGTCAAAAAAAAAAAAAAGAAAAAAGGAGGAGGTTGGACTGGACTTGAGGAGCCACAGCTCCATAGGGGAGTAACCTCACAGCTGGAGATGAGATTGCCCAGGGCTGAAGGGAGGTAGGGGGGAATGAAGGTTCTAGGCGGCAGGGCCATCCGTACAGTCTCTGTGGCATCGGGGGCAGTGCTGAGCTTGGCTGCAGGGGCGTGGCCGTGTGTGTGGAGCTATCTTCAAATGCTTCTCCCTCAAAGAGGCTGAGAACCAGGCGCCTCCTTTTTCCCTGGATTACAGAAGTCCAGGGCTGCTTGTGCTTCCAAAGTGGGACAAAGAAGGAGGGTAGGGAAAGTGCCAGAAATTGACTGATACTGATTGTAATTAGGAAAAAGAGCAAACGTGATGCCTTTTTCATTTCCTTTATACTCTATTGCCAGAGTTGCTTCATTTCAGATAGATTTTATTGAAAATGGTGTCTAATAGGTTACCATTATGTTTTCTTGAATTTCCCATTTCCTGACTCTGTCAGATACCTATTAAAGGAAAAACAATCCTAGAGTAGAAAGTACAAAGGAGCCTGGAGACTCAAGTTCTAACACCATCTCTACTTCCTAATAGCCGTATGACACTGGGCAAGGCATTGACTCTCTCCGGGCCTCAGTTTCCACTTCTGTAATATGAAGAGCTGAGCTGAGCTGATTTCTAACTCTTTTCCAGCTCTAACCGCCACAATCGATGGTGTGTAACAAAGGCGGTAAATGTAGAAATGTCCAAAAGTCATGCAGATGAAGAACATGAATCACAAATACAGCAGCAACTGAATTTGTCAGTTTAATCGTTCTGACGTTTGTTACTGAACACTGTCCACAATATGGACAGTCAGGGAAGACAGAATTATTAAGAGGTAAGCAGACTGAAAAGAGGTCACTAACTCCTAACACACAGGATGGAGATCCAGCCTCCCCACTCAGTGTGGCTGGACAGAGCCTCCTCTGGCTGAAACGTACTTCCTCTCACATGCTCACTACGGTGTCCTTGTATATCAGGCTGCCTGTTGCTCTTAAACACCGATCCCATGAAGAGTCCCAATCTATCGCCAATCCTCACATCTGCCCTCCAGGTTGTTTTTTGTTTGTTTGTTTGTTTGTTTTAATAATTTATTGTCAAATTGGTTTCCATACAACACCCAGTGCTCATCCCAACAAGTGCCCTCCTCTGTGCCCGCCACCCACTCTCCCCCCTCACACACCCCCCTCACCCCTCAGTTTGTTCTTGGTCTTTCAGAGTCTCTTATGTTTTGTCTCCCTCCCTCTCTGTGTCTTTTTTTTTCTTTTCCCTCTTCCCCTCCCCCATGGTTTTCTGCTAGGTCTCTCAAAATCCATATGGTAAACATATGGTATCTGTCTTTCTCTGACTGACTTATTTCATTCAGCATAATACCCTCCAGGTCCATCCATGTTGCTACACATGGCCAGATTTCATTCTTCCTCATTGCTGCTTAGTATTCCATTGTATATATGTACCACATCTTTATCCAATCATCAGCTGATGGACACTTGATCTCTTTCCATGATTTGGCTATTGTCAAAAGTGCTGCTATGAACATCGAGGTGCATGTGCCCCTATTCATCAGCACTCCTGTGTCTCTTGAGTGGATTCCTAGCAGTGCTATTGCTGAGTTGTAGGGTAGCTCTATTTTCATTTTTTTGAGGAACCTCCACACTTTTCCAGAGCGACTGCACTAGTTTGCATTCCCACCAATGATGTAGGAGGGTGCCTGCCTCTCCACATCCTCGCCAGCATCTATAGTTTCCTGCAAATGGCATATCGGATAAAGGACTAGTTTCTAAAATCTATAAAGAACTTACCAAACTCACACCCAAAAAACAAATAATCCAGTGAAAAAATGGGCGGAAGATATGAATAGACACTTCTCCAAAGATGACATCCACATGGCCAACAGACACATGAAACGATGCTCAATGTCACTCATCATCAGGGAAATACAAATCAAAACCACACTGAGATACCACCCCACACCGGTTAGAGTGCCCTCCAGGTTTTATCTAAAAAACTTGACCTAACTGTTTCCCCTATCCTCCCCCTCTCCCACTCTTTAGGTTCACCTATTATGTGCTAATAGCATCCTTGACTTACTATTACCGCAGTTACCATAACGAGAGAGTGGTTTGTCTGATTATTCAATGTCCATCTTTACTACACCGTCTGTTTTGTTACCCCTCTATTTCCAGCCATGCCATATGGTATACATTCCATAAGTATTAATTGAGTGAGAAGTGAATGTGTGAATTTCATTTTGCATATGAGAAGATGAAGTCTCATTAACCAAGTCAAATCACTAACAAGTGAGATAACAAAAACAAGGACGCGTTCTCACCGGCTCCACGGCATACCATCCTTCCCTTTGGGCGGCCTCCTCATGTCTCTCCTGGCCTTCAGCCTCCTGGCAGTAGCACTGGTGCAGGAGGAAGTGATGAGGGGGAAGCAGACACAGAGCTGAGGGTATGTTGCCGCACACCCTGGCCCCTCCTCACTTGCCCTCTCTCTGCATGCTTGCCAACCTCAGTATATACTTTCTGAATATGAACTCGGCACCTACTTGAAAGAAGTCTGCCTGTTGGCAGAAGGTCTTAGCATATGTGGCCCTTGCCCTCATGTGGAGGAGCAGAGTGGAAAATTCAGAACCATGACCTCTCATCTCTCATTCACCTTCATCTATATCATGGCCGCCCGTATGCAGACACTCAAATTAGAAATACATGGTATCTGTCTTTCTCCAGAGGACTCGATGTGGGGTGTCTCTCATTCTTAATGCAGCAGTTTCATCTCTGGCCCAGATACTTGGGTTACATAATCTGAGGTCAGCCCTCGATCCACCACGCCAAGCCGTAGGTCCTTTTCCAGAGCCCAGGTGTCCTTTGCTCCATTCCTTTGTCTTGCCCAGAGCTACACTCCTCAACATGTCCACTCCATCTGCTGTATCTGCCTACCTCCCCCACTCCTTCAGGTCCACGGCTCCCTCTAGCTGAATTGTTTCCTTAAAACGCATCAGGCTTAATACCTCAAATTGAAGATAAGCAGAATAAACACAGTCCTGCCCAAATGGAAATTAGTTTAACTATCTTTCTTCACCTTATGATGTCATCAAAGCGAATTCTCAAAATGTGAATGACTCAAAGTACTTTTTAATGAGTCTTTTACTTGTTTGTTCTATTTATCACAACTTGGAGAAAATACATTCTCAAAAGACTTTCCTCAGCTCCTGTTGACAGTTTTTCGATTTAAAAAAAAAAAAAGCCTAACTTTCCCCCAAACCAGCCCCCAGTGCAGAGAATGTGTGTGGAGTCAGAAAGTTTGCCCACGTGGAAGACGCAGTTAGCGTGACACTGCATCTTTCCTTCTACTCCAGTTGCCACCGGCCTTCTCCACTGTTCTGTCAGAGCGTGACTAAAATGAGTCTCCCCTTCCAGGGTGACACACTGCACCACAGCTGTGTGCTCCCTGCCTGGTCATCCGGTGCCCTCTGCAGGAAGACTCTATGGCTTCCTTGTATCCAGAGTGTTTTAAAGTCTCTATAAAGCCAGAGCTTGATCTTGTGATGCTGTGCATATTACCTGTAATTACCCCCACAAAATCCCATCTGTTTAAAGTTGGAACTTTGTTTTCATGCTACTGAATTTCACTAAAAAAAAAAAAAAAAAAAAATTCTGTCTACATTGAAAAACTCTGGTGCTTGGAAGAGTTTCAAATCTGGGGGGAAGGTCTGATACAGATATTAATGTTCTGATTTTAATTTACTTCAAAAATCCCTTAGCGTGTAAAACCAATTCCCTTTTCGTTTTTCCTTTGTTCTGGATCCCTCCCGTATATTTTAGTCTATATTTTGATTTGATCCTTCATACTGCGGGGAAAACATTTAGAGCAGGCTGAGGTGAGGAGCGGAACGTGTTGTCGTGAGAAATGAGCTGGATTCTAGGCCGAATTTTCTGTTATTTACTGTGATGCCTTGAAAAGCCATTTCACTCCTCTGGGCTTTCGTGTTATCTTTTGCAAAATTAAAGAGTTGACCAGTATTATTCTCAAGATTTCTTCCAGCTCTGATTATTAGTCGCCTTATGCATACACCTGGGTCACCTTTCTCTGCTAATATTTATTGACTTTCTAAAAAGTCATATAAATTAGTTTTACTTCCTACCTTATCTTTTGTCCCTTTTAATGTCCATATTTATGGCTCTGTTGCATTAGCTATATTCTTTTAAACACACATTGGTGAATTTATACATAGACTTTTCAAGGAAAAAAAAATGACACAGTCATTGTAGTCATGTTTTTAAATTTTAAGAGTGCTTTCTTTTTTTTTTTTTTTAGTTTATTTATTTATTTTGAGAGAGACAAGAGACAGAGAGAGCACGAGTAGGGGAGGGCAGAGAAAGAGGGAGACAGAGAACCCCAAGCAGGCTCCACTGCCAGCACGGAGCCCAACACAGGGCTCGAACCCATGAAACCGCAAGATCATGACCTGAGCCACAACCAAGAGTCGGACGCTTAACCAACCGAGCCACCCAGGTGCCCAATAGTGTATCCTTTCACTGTTGCCTTTCAAAATTATTTTTAACTTTGATATTTCTTCACTCCGTAGATTCTTTAGTTTCCAGCATCAGTGTTTTAACCAGGGATGATAGTTAATCGTCTTTATCATCCAACAATAAAAACAGGCATATGAGTCAGGCATTCCGCTCTGTGCTACAAATACAAAAACAGACAGCCCTTGGACCTGGTAAACTAAGGTTACGGGAAAATGTTCTATAGAAGTTAAGGTGCCGCTGCCTACTCCTCACCATTCCTGCCGTGTCCCAGAACTGACTTCGGGCAATCATACTGAAAATCTGCTCATGTGAACAAATAATTTAAGGCAGAGGAACATGGTCTTCATACATTAAACATGACTTCTGCTGTGTACATGTGGAAAAAGAACTTAATCCTTACCAATCACCTCAGCCTCTCCATCTGTAAAACTAAAACCAAAAAAAAAAAAAAAAAAATTGTAGATTTGGGACAGGGATTGGAATTCATGATTCTATGATTTCATTCTCTTATAAGCCTGTGGTTTAGAAAGTTCGGTTATATAATGCTTTCAATAATTAAGGCTCAGGACTTTACTTCTTCGTAAAGACTAGCAGAAATGAAACAAAATCCATGGAATCTTCCACTGTAAGAAAATATCCATTGTAGGAAAGCTTCTACCGAAGGAACACGAAATGCCCATCCAGCCATGTCTGTTTATCTAGGCCACAAGACCAGTGGAATAAAAAGTCGCTTTAAAACAGGAGCACCTGCATTCAAAAATAAATCTCATATCTGACTGTTTGTTATTATTATCATTCAAAGCAAAGGTGAAATAAACAAAGTTGAAAGTATTCTTCACCAGACGACCTGCACTATAAGAAACGTTAAAGGGAGTCCTTTGGACAGAAAGAGAATGATACCAGTTGGAAACACGGATCTCCACAAAGGAATAAAGAGCTTTCCATGGATGCAAATTTCCTTAACCGGTGTTCCAGCCTCAGCAGATCAGAGGCAGCAAAGTGAAGAAATGGAGAGGAGAAGGTCTGGTAGAAATAGCTACACTGCTAATTCAGCTAATAACCCTACAACCCAGGGGAGAAAACCAGAAAAAGGAAATTTATTGGAGGAAGAGAAAGAGGAGAGAAAAAGAAATAATTTTTAAATTCTAATAATGCCAATTCATGTTGGCCATCTAGAAAAAAATCTAATCAGATTTGTAAGATACCCTTGGTGTAGTCAAGAAAGCGAGATCGTCTGTAAGAAATCTAAGTTGAGTAAAATAAAATTTCATTACTAGGCTAGTAAAAATTCTTTTAATTGGACCTTATACTACTTTCTGATAATGTCATGGCTACAGTTGGGTCCTAGTTGGCAGAAACTCTGCCTTCCGCCTCTGGGCACCCCTTTCTGTGTTCCCTCTGGGCACGTGCTCTAAGCATGGGGTGCACAGAACACAAGCGTTCAGATCGAATTTTTGATGCATTCATTTATAAATTTCCAGCTAAATCCCGTCCTCCTACCAGGCTTATTTAGCCACCCCTTTTGGAAGGTTAAGCTAAAGAAACTCTAGCGCTTGTCTATTTTTAAATACTATGAAGTTTTAAAAGTGAAGTTAATTTTGCCTCTTGTCACATGGTTATGCTGAGGCGTCAGGAAGACTTTTTCTGATTGCTTTACAGCAAATACCCTTTTAGTCTCTTAGATCTGCCCCCATTCGCTGTAGTGAACATTCTCTCCTGATTCCTACATTAGTCATCTTTATCCTCGCCTTGAAACTATGGCTCTGAACACAAACCGGAGTGCAAATCACGGCACTCGAGAGACCACTGCCCTAGCACGTGGCTCCAGCCACAGAATCCCACTTAGCCGTCCCTGCCAGGAGTACCCATTGGCCAGTGGTTGTATACGAAGAAGAGTCCCTCCACATTCTTCCAGAGTCTAAATGGTCCATTCCCATTTGGAACCGATGGAAAGTCAAACAAGCGAAACAGATTTGGGTTGTAATTTTGCAGAACTGATTAAAGTTACACACGGCCAGATTCGAGGGGTGTTCAGTCTGTGCGGCCACACGGGCCCCTGCACACGGAAGGGCCCTGGGCTTGCTTTAATGCTCTGCTGTCACTGTCATGAAGTACTTGGTAATTCTGTTTTTGAACTTGTGTTTTGTGAGGGGTGTCAGCTGGACGGTGGAGTGTGCGTGTGAGCAGAGGAGACCCACTCGGCAAGCATCTCCATGCCTCCTCACCTTCCCCTCCACAGGGGGCGTCACGGTGTCCCACGAGCTCAGAAGTCTGGTGGGCCCGCAGTGCGAGGGACTTCAGCAACACTCAAAGAAAGTACAAGATAAGTGTGTTCCATCTAAGTGGGAGCACTGAGAGTCCTGGGAGGTCATCCCTTTCTTTTACCATAACTTCTTCTAATGCAGAGAGAAGGCAGCGGTGTTCCAAGAAACACAAATGACCGAGAAATCCTATAATATCCTTTCTTACTCATGTTACTTAGCCAACCGCTTACTGTGCATATTTGGCATAGAAGAAAAAGGAAAGATAAGACAACCCATAAGCCCCTTTTCCTTTCAGCTCATCAGTAAGCCAAAGGCAGAGAGGGTGTTGGTTGAATGTGCGTGAATCATGAAGTGAAATAAAAACAATTGAAGTACTTTTGTTCGGGATTTCCACTGTTCTAGGAAGAACAAAATACATGTGCATGTTTGAGGTACCAAACATACATTGTGTAATTTCAGCACAAGTTATATTTGCACTTAATACATTTGTTCTGATGGTTGCACTTACAGTTTGTATTGCACAATATAAAGAGGAATGATAATATTCATTCCAGTAATTAAGATCTTAAATTGTTCTTTACTTTAGAATGACAACTAAATAGCAAATTAAAAAAAAAAACCCACCATAACAAATAAAGAGAGATTGCAGAAGAAAGGTACCGTTAATGGCACCCTTTTCCTGATTTTTAGACCCACATCTTCCTTTAGCTTGGGCACCGCAATTATGTAGCCAGCCTGGACAGGAAAAATAGAAAATGATGAGAAAGTCAAACTTGAACCAGTGACAGGAAAACATTTAAATGACTATTTCTTCAGGCAGTACCAAAAAAAAAAAAGTGTTATAGCTACTCATTCCAAGAGAATGGTACACTCAAAAATTCCCCATTATCTGCATCGTTTAAACAGAGCACCTTTATTTCCAATGTATGTTAACCTGAAGTCTGCAGTAACAACGAACGCCGCACTAGGGGGCAGCAGCTACCGTCAGTCAGCCCTCTAGGGCTCCACAGCCAGGGATTAGTGAGTCCTTCCTTGAAGAGACTGAAGGAATGAAGAGATACTGTGACTCCCTAAGAAGTCTGTTGTTTATGTTGATTTGCTCTGCCGCATTGTTTCTGAAAGATGATGGGCTCCTTACTCCAAGGACTTGAGGTGTTTCTTTGCCAAAAATGAAGTAGCAGTGAACATGTTTTTATCCACTCACACTCTGTGACTCATTTCTAAAGTGAAAAAGTAACAGTCTGAAAGATCATTTTAAACTTAGTTTCTCTGTACAGCGTAGCAGTAATTGGTCGTTTTTATCTACTATAGATTTGATCAAAAGGAACAATTCATTTCACTGAGGCTACGTAGCAGCTTCAAGTGATAACAACTTACAATCATGAAGAGTGTACAGATTTCAGAGGGAAACTGCCAAGCCAAAAGTTTAGGAAACCACTTACAAAAATCTATACTCGGTCACTCAACTTGGCTGGAATTGTTGAAGAATCAGAATGTCCTGAACAGGGCAAGAATCTAGAAGTCCATCTTTTACAAGACATAATTTGCCAAGATCTATATTTGCTGACAAATGGAAAGCCATTCAGTTAGCATTAAGGTGAGAATAGCGTTGCCCTACAGATGAGCCGGCTCACACAAAGCTGGCAGTATTGTATTCATTTGCTCCAACAAAATTTTCCAAGAAATATTTTGTAAAAAGTGGATTGAAAGTTCTATGAAGCAATAGGTTAAGAAACCACTGTTGGGAATTTAACTCAGGAAAGACTTAATTTTTAAAAAGTTCCTTCTATCCCAGCGTATCACAAACCTCTAGGGCAGTGCTTCTCAATAGAGGCAATTCTATCTACTAGGAGCTCTCGGAACTTGGCAGGGGAATTTCTGGTGGTCCCAGGGATTGGAGGCACTGCGTCCTTGTAAGATAGTGGAGAGCCAGGGACATTAACTCCTACAATGCATAGGGCACCTCTCCAAAATGGCAAAATATTGTCAAGTGTCTCTCACAACTTCTAATGTCCTGCCTTAAATTTACGGATGAAAAACTCCTGTTTCTTAGAAACTTAAGTCTATTTTACATCTGAGCACAAACCACTTGTAGCATGGTTTTAGTAAAATTCAGTGTTCTAGGAATAGAAGGACCAGGTAAGTCAAGGGAAGGTTGTGCCTCATTTCATTCAGAACTTGGCCAAGAGTTGTAACCATCTCTAAGGATCATGGCACCAGCAGCACCTGGTAGAGTCGAGTCACCAATAGAACACACTGGCAACAGTCCCCCTGTGTAGCTGTTGATTCACGGTGGTTCTAGGCGCTTTTAAATATACCTTTTTCAGGCAGCTGGGTGGCTCAGTTGGTTAAGCTACCGAATTCTGATTTCGGTTCATGTCTCATGGTTCATGAGTTCAAGCTCCACCTTGAGCTCTGCACTGACAGTGCAGAGGCTGCTTGAGATTCTCTGTCTCTCTCTCTGCCCCTTCCCCCTCTTGCTCTTTCTCTCTTTTTCTCTCAAAATAAATAAGTAAACTTTAAAAAAAAATAAAAATACATATATACCTTTTCAGTCTTTATTCAAAATGTCATATCTGCGGTGCTGGGTGGCTCAGTCAGTTAAGTATCCGACTTTGGTTCAGGTCATGATCTCCCAGCTCGTGAGTTCAAGCCCTGTGTGTCAGACCCTGTGCTAACAGCTCAGAGCCTGGAGCCTGCTTCAAATTCTGTGTCTCCCTCTCTCTTTGCCCCTCCCCACTCATGCTCTGTCTCTCTCTCTCTCTTTCTTTTTCTCAAATATAAATAAATATTTAAAAAAATGTTTCTCAAGGGGCACCTGGGTGGCTCAGTCAGTTAAGCGGCCAATTTGGCTCAGGTCATGATCTCACAGTCTGTGGGTTCAAGCCCCACGTCGGGCTCTGTGCTGACGGCTCAGAGCCGAGAGCCTGCTTCGGATTCTGTGTCTCCCTCTCTCTCTGCCCTTCCCCTGCTCATACTCTGTCTCTCTGTCTCTCAAAAACAAATAAGCGTTAAAAAAATGTTTCTCAAAAGAAGAATCAAGTAGAAGATTTTCCTGCCTCACTTAAATTCCAGTGTACTTATAATCAGTGTAGGCATAGGACCACTTCATTATGATTTTTAGTATAGCCATATCTGTGCATTTCCATATTTAAATATATATTTCTTTCCTTTCATTTCTCCTTTGTATTGCAGTTAAGGCATTGTGTGTGAGTGTGTGTATAATTTTAATTATGTGTATTACAGACTATATTTTCTATGGATTTCACTTCCGAGCAGTAAAGGACCATAACAAAATATTTGTCACAAAAGGGGCTTCGGGTCTCATAGGCTCGAAAGCCAAGGCTCTAGGGGCGTTCCTTCCACGTGCAGCTACCACACCACTCCGGCCTGTTTTCCCCACCCTGTTCCTGCCACTTGCACAGAAGGAAATGGGCGGTAACAAGAAACGGTTAGGAGCTGACCTGTGACGAAAATTTTATTCTAATTAATAAATTTAATTAAATAGGCAGTTGAAAGTTGAGCCTTCTTATATGATATGGATATAAATATAGCATTGTCAAAAGTACATATTATTTCATTCATGAAGTATTACTAAGTACCATACTAGGTGTAAGGCATTTTGCTAAAAAACAGACTGTATGTAAATAGTCCCCAAATCATTACTACCCTAAAGAAAAACTCTTTCTGGAAACAAACAAGCCAACTGGGATTTTTTAAATAATTTTTTTAATGTTTATTGTTGAAAGAGAGAGACACAGAGTGGAAGCGGGGAAGGGACAAGAGAGAGAAGGAGACACAGAATCCAAAGCAGGTTCTAGCCATCTAGCTGTCAGCACAGAGCCCGACTCACAGATGGTGAGATCATAACCTGAGCCGGAGCTGGATGCTTAACCGACTGAGCCACCCAGGTGCCCCCCAACAGGGATTTAACAAGGATATTACAATAGGTTGCAAAGCAATTGATTGGGTGAAATTTTCAACTGGATATTTTGGAAGCATTTAATATGTACCCATCCACTATAGGCAGGTTAGGTCCCAATAAACCAAATCAGAATAGAATTGCAAGAAAAAAAATCAAGCTAAATCTTAAAAATATCACATGATAAGACAGAAAAATTTTAAGAAAAAAAAGTTAAAATATGATAAATAAAATGGTGAGACTCTCCTTATATTTGGCCCAAATATACTTTTTTTTTAAGAATTAGAATTACATGACTGTGAAATTAGTGTATTTTTTAAAGCTCTTTTGTATGACTGGAATAAAACTCTTCGCAGTAAGTCTAGTATTAGAAAGAAACAGTCCTTTGCAGTTATTAGAAACAAATGTTACTATGGGGCTTTCTTCTTTCTTCTGGCTGGTTGCTAAAATCAAGTATGGAATAGACAAAGGCAAACAGGCTATGTGACTAGGAGCAAGTCGCCTGACTTCTCAGTGCCTAGGTTTCCTTATATGGTAGCACTATATTAAATGAATTAGTACATATTATGTGTTTGGAACAGTGCCCAGCATCTGTAGTAAGAGGCACCTAGCAAACAACATTATCATTATCTCTTTTCCAAAACCAGAAACAAAGGTCGTTAGTGGGAACAATTGCCTAACTTAGGGAAGGCCATCTTGACCCAGCTAGACAGTTACATGGCACGGCTTGCTTAGAACACAGGGTTCCCGGTGCGAGAGATGCCAGAGTCCAAATGTAACTGAGCGTTTGACAGCCTGGGAATCCTACGGGGTTCCTGACGAAGCTGTGTTCAGCTGTTCTAGTCAGTGGATTCCAATCTAGAGTTTGTTTTCCAGAAACAGATAGAAGTCCCTGAAGAAATTCTGAATTATCTCGTAAGCGAAGCAACTTCCTGATAGGTGGCTATTGACTCTGACCACAGCGAACCCAAGAACTCATGATCCTCTGACCCAGAAAAAAAAAAAAAAAAAAAAAAAAAAAACCTCACGTGAGAACCGATTAGGTGGCAAGACACCAGGAAAACTAGTTTTACAACCTATCAGGTGGCTAAAGGCTGGTGGAATTGTGGGAGGGAGCAGGAAAGGCAGAGCCGCTGCACATCACAGGGGGCATCTGCGCAGAACACACTGCACGGGGATGGGGTTGGGTCTTTGGGCAGCTCTGCAGCCCCAGGAAGGGCCAAGTGCAGCTGGGGCATGCCTGTGACCCCAGCTGGAAGCTGCATCCGTCTTCCCACAGCATTGCATAACCACCGAACCGCCCAGGAAGAAATGCAAAGGAGGTTTTAGATTATGTCATTTAGTTCTCAGAACTATCTTCTCTCTTTAAAATTGTCTCCTCTATAGGCAAGGGAAACATAGATTTAAAGAAGTAACAC
This sequence comes from Paguma larvata, assembly GCA_030068075.1. NCBI lineage: Eukaryota > Metazoa > Chordata > Mammalia > Carnivora > Viverridae > Paguma > Paguma larvata. The sequence goes on along the minus strand of CM057828.1, from coordinate 80,302,789 downwards.
TTAAGGTCACAATGCTGATAATTGAGACTCATGCCAGGCTGCCTCAACTCTAAATCCCATGCTCTCCACCTCTATGCTAGGCTACCTCCATGGAATGAATTACTATAAATGTTTAGTGTTTTAACACCCAGAAGGCTCCAAACCCTCATGGGCCTTATAGCAGCACCCTCTCCATCATGTAGATAAGGAAACAGACAAAACGATGTGTAAGTGATTTTCCCAAATTTACACAATTAGCTGGTGGAGACAGGCTTTGTATCCCTGGTCTTTTAAATCTAAGTAGAATTGACAATAGGAGTGCTCAGTAAGAATGGGGTAAGCTATGGTGAGCACCCCACGGAAGGGGAGAGATTCTGAGGCCAAGGCCTAAGCCTATTCTTGTCTTTGCTGTTTCCCCGGACGATGCTTTTATATGAACAGAGCTGGCTGGTTATCACCTGCATCCTGATGACTGCATTTGTACATTGGAGGGCTGTACTCCCTTTCTCTAGATGATAGGTAGGACTTGTATAATCTGGTAATGCCTTTTCTGTTGAAGATGAACATTCGAGAGAGCACATTTAGATTTAAGCAGTATCCTTAAAGTAATATGTCAAGACCCTGTGTAAACCCCCTCTTGATTAATAAGCAAATACTAACTGTCCAGGATACCAAGAGCTAGAAGGCTACCACATGAGAACCTTCCTTCCCTCTGGAGGACACACGTCTCTGAATTTTGGAGAAAATGGCATTCTCAGGCTTACTCCATTACTTTTATCTAATAACCCGTTACCGACTATGGATTTCAGAAGGCCTGGTGAAGGGAGGGGAGCTGAATCAATAGGACATTGTTCTGTGTGAGAAAGGAAATAACCTGTATAGATCTCTGTCAAAGATTACTCCCGTGAGCTGGTCTTGAGACGCTGTGCTGCCAGGTCTCAGAATGCTGGCGGGCATCACGAGCAAGTTTTGTGAGCTTGGTGACACCTGCAGTCACTCAGAGGAGGGTTACTGGGATCGGTTACCTCACACCCATTGTACGACATTTTCCCCACTACAGAGGTAGTGAATTTGTTCATCTAGAGAATTGGTTTTTGTTTTGTTTTGTTTTTTCAGTTATAAAATACAATAAAATCTTTAATCAATTAATCCCTTTAGGTTCAGTTGTAAAATTTATTTAACTTTCTCTAGTTAATTTGTTGTCAATTTATAATAAAAATAGAGTAGATTGTTGTCATGAGATAAAACTTCCCCAAGAATATTTTGGGGGCACCTGGGTGACTCGGTCACTTAAAGGTTTGACTCTTGATTTGGGCTCAGGTCATGACCTCAAGGTTCAGGGGATTGAGCCCCATGTCAGGCTCCATGCTGACAGTTCAGAGCATGCTTGTGATTCTTTCTCTCCCTCTCTCTTTGCTCCTCCCCAGTGTGCACATGCAGGCATTCACTCTCTCACTCAAAATAAATAAATAAAATTTAAAAAAAATTTCACTCCATGAAATAAAAGGTAATATAACTTTTTCCTCAACTACAGAATAAGTTGTCAGTACCACCAAATTTTACCCATTTCTGATAGTAGAAACAGAGTTTAGAAGGGTCATTTATTTTATGAGTGCATAAGTGATGAATGAATGAATGAATTTTTAAAATATTTAATGAATGTCAGGCATGATACTAGGTACTGAGAATACCCAGATTAATAATTAAATAAAACCCAATAATGCACACTGGACATCAATACAATCAATATAATTTCATGAGTAGGACCAAGAAAAGTAAGTACGGGGTGCCTGGCTGGCTCAGTCGGTAAAGCATGAGACTCTTGATCTCAGGGTCATGAGTTTGAGCCCCACGTTGGGGGAGAGGTTACTTTAAAAAGAAGGAGAAGTAGGAAGAGAAGGAGAAGGAGGAGGAGAAGGAGGAGGAGGAGGAGGAGGAGGAAGAAGATGAAGATGAAGGAGGAGAGGAGAAGAAATTAAGTACATCAGAAGTATCCTAAATGGAGACTTTGAGGAAAAATTCAAAAATACAAATTAGTACGCTTTTTTTTTTTTGCCCTATTCTGGTTTAATTATGTTGTCTTCTATGCGAGCTGGAGTGCACATATTCTCCCACTGTGAGAGGAGAAGGGTGTCATACACTCCAAACCACCCAAACGTGCTTTGGGCAGAAACTGCTAATGTTAAGACAAATCACATACAGTTTATTGTAAATCTAGATAAAAACTGAATGAAAAAGATTCCTGAAACGTGGTCTTGGAGGCCTGATAACAGTGCTTTGGAGCTTGACGGACATAAAGATGGGCAATTCACCTTTACCTCTGCCAAAATGTATATTCCCTAACAGCCAGAAAGATAGAATGACTGGAGCCATGAATATGAGGAGGGGAATGTTGAGCATTAAAAATTTGAGATATCTTGCATACCACTGCCAAATCCTGTGAAGATGTTCTCACCAGAACATCAGGGTTCTGATCACAGCTAACTCTCCAGGAAAGGAAACCTAGTCTCCGTAGGCAGGTGTCAGAGTTTACTGGTGATAAAGGGATAAAGCCACACTGACTTTCAAAGTGGCCACGACCATGACAAACTAACTCATCAAGCCTGATAACCAGTTCCTTGAAACTGGGCAATCTGGAGATTTCTAGCCCGGTCAACTGTACGAGAAGGAGCCCTTACCAACAGGAAAATGAGGCGCATCAAGCAATGAGGGTGCTCCAAACTACCACTCAGACAAATAGAATCGGGTAGTTTTGGAGTGGCCTGTGCCTCATTTTGCAATCAGGAAAAGGTCAAGGGGGTTATCTTTCCCGAAATTCAGGTAGGAAGTGCAGTCAGTCGGATTTCACAACAGAGAAGGCAAGCCCTCTGCTCTGAGGTTATCTCCTATGACCTCCGCCTTGCTCAGTCTCTGTGAGGCATGCTGGCCTCCTTGCTGTCCCTCAGACACACCACACGGGCTCCTAACTCAAGTCCCTTGCACCTGCTGCTCCCTGCACCTGAACACTCTTCCTCCAACTTCCTTCACGGCTCCCTCCCTCACTTCCTTCAAGTCTTTGCTGGAAATTTACCTTTTCAATGAGACTTATTGTATCTATTTAATTTTGCTGCTATAACAAATTACCAAAAACATAGTGACTTAAAAACAACACAAATTTATTATCTTACAGTTTTGTTGGTTGGAAGTTCAGTATGAGTAGCCCTCAACTCAAGTCAAGGTGTTGGTGGTCTGTGCTCCTTTCTGAAGGTTCTAGGGGAGGATCCATTTCCTACTCATTTGTGTTGTTGACAGAATTTAAGTCCTTGTGATTGTAGAACTGAAGCCCATGCGTCCTTGTTGGATTTCAGCTAAGGGTCTTTCCCCCACTTCTAGAGGCTTCTCACTTCCTTTAGCATAGGCCCCCTGCCTCCTTCTTCAAAGCCAGCAATGACAGGTTAAGCCTCTCTCTCACTTCAAGGCTTTCCTTTTTCTTCTTTCTTCTCTTGTCTTTCACTGAACCAGAAAAGACTCTCTATTTTTCATATTTTATGGGATTAGATTGGGCACACCTGGATAACCCAAGATAATGTCAGCATATCACACCTGTAAAGCTTCTTTTGCAATGTAAGGTAACATATGGGATTCAGGGATTAGGGCATGAATATCTGGTGGGGGGGGGGCATTAACCATATTTAAAATCGTGACATATTAGTAGAGTTCTCCAGGAAGAGAAGAAATACCTTTGTTTAAAAACCCAATCCAGGATTATCCACCTTCTCCTGTGATCAGTTTGCCCGAAACCAAATGCAACATGTACCTCAAGGTATTATATGTCAGTGACTGTCCTTCTAAGCCAAGGCCTCCAATGAAAGTTCCCCTGATCCCAGCAATTGATGCCGGGGGCAGCTATGCTAGATATGTGTGACCCTTCTCATAGTCACAGCTGATTGGGAGAAGGGAGGCCCCAAAGGGCCACCAGTCTAATGATTCTTTGACTTGAGCAAACAAGACCTAAAAATAATGGGCAAACAATGATATAACTAATATTTTCCAGAATATGGTGTTGTGCGACAGGCTGGTATAGCTCTTTATTGACCTCTACTCTGTGAGCACCGTTTACCCAAATGTAATGCATACATGTGTGTCAGTACTCACAATACCCTATGATGAAGGCACTCCTACTAAACCCAACAGTCGAACCCAGATAGTCAATCTCTGAAGCCCACACTCCTCATATTGCCTTCTACCTGGGTTAGGATGATCCCAGAGAAGTCAAATATATATTTTTTAATGAAAAATTCCTTCTTTCTTCCTTTCTCAGTGACGGTAAGTATAAATGTGTACATTTTACAATGTATGTAAATGCAATATTTTAAATATTATTTTAAATAAAGATATCCTAAATGTCATTCAAATGTTATGAATGACATTAATTCAGTAATACTGGCATTTGGATTTGGACAGAACGACACTTAAAAAGAAAAGTCACTGTTTTATACAAATGTCATAAATTTCTCTGGACTATAAAATCAGAATAAAATTGATAAATGAACACACATTCTCATTTCTCTAGAGAGGGATTCTACTTAACCTAGGTAGACATAAAATCAATGGCCAATAATTACCCAATTTGAAAAGGTATTTAAAGAAAGGTGTATTTAAGGATACCCATTAATTCTTAATTTGGGTTATAAATGTTGAGCGAGAAAATCTTCTTATCACATGTCAGGGGGTACATGATATCTACATGACTTACCACTAGTGATATTAGCCTTAATCACGTGGGTAAAGAGGTGTTTGCTAGGTTTCTTCATTGTAAAGTTACCTATTTTTTTTCTTTCCATACTCTAACTTTGGACGTGACTCACTAAGTCCAGTCCACATCCAAGGGATGTTTTGTTTACTATTTACTTTGAAAATATTTCAAACTTCTGAGAAAGATACAAAAGCAGTGTGATAAACCACACATACATTTCATCTAGATTCATCACTGATCGCATTTTCCATATATACTTTAGTAATTTCTTTCTCTCGCTCCCTCTAGAAAATACTACTACTGCTATTCAAATTATTATTCTTTTCACTGAACCATTCGTGAGTAAGCTGTAGACAACATAATCCTCTATCCCAAGAATTTCAGCATGTATAGTCTAAGAACAAGGAGCTCTTCCATAACCCACAGTCAAGGAATTCTTTCATCATCAATGTAATGATCAATTTCAGGAACTTTAACATTAATGAAATACTATTGTCGAATATGTAGCCCAGCATTTCTGCTTTTGTCTGTGATGGGGTATCTGGTACTAGTTCTCTTGCCTTAGCTATAAGATTAGACACAATGTCTAAGGCAAGTATTTTCAGACATTGGAGAATAAGCAACACAAGGCAGAGAAGGCAATGCAAGACTGTAGTCGATCCTTGAAGGCAGGGAAATATAAGAGGTGAACCTGATGAAGAACCTGGCTCCCTGCCCGGGGAAAATTTCCTGATTGCAGTGTAGTGATCTGGAATCCAAGCAGCGAAGGGCAGTCTCTCTGAACTAAGAGGAAAGGATCAGAGTTTGGGACAACTGGAGCACTGGAATCTGAAAGGGAAGGCCCCTCAGAGGCGGGAGCTTTGCAATTTATATAAATATAATCATGAGTTTATACTGATACTTCAAATCCCAAGGCTTCCTCTGGTCTTCTCCTATTCTGTATCTCTGGCTCTCTTTTAGAAACTCAGCGTGAAAGCAGACTGGCAAGGTGAGTCACCATTGTCACTGTCAAGTCTCCTAGCTGAGGGAAAGCTTGCCAGCGGTAAAATGAGCAGAAGGAGGGACGTGGAGGAACAACACTGTGTGAAACTCTGAGAACGAATAACATAAAACTCAAACAATAATGAATTTGGTGAGAGACTGCACCCAACATAAACAGAAATTTAGGGCACCGACAATAGCATACTTGCCTCCTAGAGCTCCAACCAGTACACTCCCTAACCAAAACGCCAAGTTATTTAACTGTAGTTTTATTTTTAAATTAATTAAATAATGACCTCTCACCGCGGCTTCTTCATTCCTGAACCTTTATTTTGATTCATTTCTTGGTTGTCTGGTGTCCATGTTTCCGTAGGTCTTTTGAGGAGGGCTCATGGGTTTGTTTTCCTTGAGTCAATGATTCTCAACCTTGGCTGCATATTGTAATGACCTTGAAGGCTTCTGAGAAACTATTGACTTCCGGCTGTCATCCCAGACCAAGGCGATCAGGTTCTCTAAGAGTACAATCCACGCAACAGTATTTTTTAAAAATCTCAAATGGTTCTAATGCGCAAAAAAGTGAATATCTCCAATCTCAGAGAATTACATTAACATGCTCTCCTGGGGGAAGTGGGGGGAGAAAAATGACCAAAGGAAACTGCAAGCAAGGGTCAAGAGAATCGCCTGGGTTGAGAATCGCTACTTCAGTCTTTCAGATTGGAGAATGTGTTGTCTCTATCCTAGACACTCCTTGGGTGGGCCTCTAACACTTGCGTTGCATTTTTGTTTTCCCAGAGTTTGCATTTGCTTCAGAACTTTTGTTCGTTTGTTTTAGTGCCTGTGAGGCCCAAATCTACATCAGTTCCAGCTCTTCCTGAGGACTTCCCATAGGAATGGCATGATGCCGGGCCTGACACAGTGACTGAGGTTTCTGTTTTCCCCGTCACACGTTCATTCCTACAATAAAATAACCATCAGTGGAGGTAACTGGAATTCGTTGGTTCCTTGCAATGAAAGGAAATTTCTTAAAACAATTAGATGCCATAGATTTTAAAATATACCATATAAAAATAAAAATCGCATGAAATCCTATGTCAAAAAGCAACATAAATGCAAAAAAAAAATGTATATACAAGAATGGCTGGCAGGAAGAGGGGTCAAGGGCAGAGAAGTTTTCCTAATTTCAATGTGTTTCTACCAGGTCATTATTTGAACTAGATTAATTGACAGATAATAAATAAGAGAAAAGGTAAGAAAGTTATAGTGTCAGAAAGAAAGGGAAGAGAGACTAAAGACTAAAATGTGATGCTAAAGGATTCTGAAAGACTTATAACCAATTAAAAGCTGAACATTGAGAAATACGAAAATCTTAAAGAATTAGTAAGGCAAGACTTTAAACCACGAGGATTATAAAAACTCATACAACAAAAGTACAACATGGGCTATAAATAAGCTGAAGGAAGATTAGAGCAAGCAAATAAAATTCAAAAGGAAACGAGAAGGTTAAAGTAGCTTTTAAAATAAAAATAAAAGTGAATTCAGTTATAAAATAATTGTAAATGGATAAAATTCAAAGTAAGAAAAGACTGAAAGCCAGAAAGATAATAAGGAAGATATAAAATAGGATATGACAGAGGGATTAAAGATAAATATAATTAGATGATGTACATAGATTTAATATACCATCAGAATATTAAAAAAAATAAAAGTTTGAGAGTTAGAAGAAAAGAGAAGAGAAAAAAATGCTTTGAAACATAACAAGGAGTAAGAAGTCTTGGTGCTTATTGTCTTTCCCCAAGAAACAATCTGCTGGTGAAGTAGTGGTGTCTTCAGGTGGAAGGAACCTGAGGGGGCAGAGAGCAATGTGACACCTTGGTCACGGAGGCTTCCCCATCGCTCCCCTCAGCAACTGCCAAAGGCCAGCCTCACCGGCAGTAATCAGAGAAGACAGACCTGAGGTATTAATACAGCAAACTCACAGCTGGATGGCACCAACCTGACCCAGGAGAAACTCCCTCGCCTGCCAGCTACATTCCCCTCCTGGATTATCTCCTCCAAATTTAGCCCACGTTCAGAGTCAGGGGAAACTACTTTCTCTAGATTAACAGCCTACAAGGCATCAGGTGTCGGCAGCTGTCTCACGCCTCTAGACAATTTTTTAGGAACTGTGGTAAAGCCCCCCGATAAAAATGGCATTTATTTAATACATGTTCAGTGGCCGTCTGCCCTTGTCCCTCATGGTGTGCTTGATTCCAGGAATACAATGATGAGTTAGGAACAGAGCTCCCTTAGCAGAGATCCAGATTCACTGCATGGAAAGGATAGTAGAGTTTTAATAAATAGTTTCAACACGCCATCGCTGATGTAAACGGAAGGACTGGCTCTGAGTAGGAGGGCCACCTTATCCTCTGCAGCGAAAGGAAGGGAAGTGAGGGTGTGGGAGGGTGTGGGTGAGTGGAGAGTTTGAGGACATTACGCTGAATTTTCTTGATGAAGTGGGGGTTTTCCTGGGAGCGGGGAGTCTGGAGGCAAGCAGAGGTCTTGAGGTAAATGGGAGACAGAGGTCTGGGAGGGTCATAAAAGAAACTCAAGAAGGAGCTAAGAACAAGTAAACAGTCTGACACACAGCAGCTAGGGCCAAGCTCCAAGTGGAGGCTGGAGTGGTGCCAGCATGCGTGACGGGGTTTGGGTGACCAGCTGTGGGAGACACACACAATTACTTCCAATAAAATGTGGAGAGTCCCAGTGTGACCACGTACTTTATTGAGACATGAATCTACTCTCATTGCATTCTCCCTTCTACCTATTTTCAAGAATGACTTCAGCGCTCTTTGTGTCTGGGAAGGTTGGGGTTGACTGCTTGAAGGAAAACCTCCTGTCAGCCTTCTTCTAAAGCCGAGGTCTTGAAGCAACCTTCTCCAGACTAATACTTTTACAGGTATGCCTCATTTGTGATGAGCAGTGTTTTGAAGTTTTTTAAAAATAGCTGGAAACATTTGAAAGTAGATTTTACCTTAAAATGTAGATTTTCAGCCTCTCCTGTAAAAACCGGATGACCTGGTGATGCTAGGCTGCATTTTCATCTGGTAACAATTAGTTGGAGCTGAGTAATGTCTACCTCTTTAAAGGGGTAACAATCCCCAGTTTCCTGGGGTCCCTAAGGTTCCCGATGGTCTTACACTCAGCCAACACCACTAATGTAGGTTAACTGCCTGTCCCTAGAAACCTCTCTCCAGTTGGAGGTATGTTAGGAGGAAGAAGTAGAGGCAGAAGCAGTAAGGCCTGTGGGGTCACGGGTCTGCTGTTTTCTTGGTGTGGCAAAGACACAGAGGAGAATGGGGGTCCAATTCCCCTGGGGTGTGGATCACCTAGCCTTGGCCAAGATTCCCACCCAGAAAGAAACAGAGAAGCTAGGAATACCGAGCAGCAGGCGTGGACACTGACAGTTATCTAGGACAGTCTGAGAATAAAGGGGTTCTTCCTCTGTAAACATGGTATCCCAAGTCCTTGTGAAATCTGAGGTGGGTAGGAGTAGGGGAGCTCACAGTGACGGGGCTGTTTCCCACCGACCTTTGGGGAGGTGGCTTGAAGTTTCAACTAATGACGGAAAACAAGAACACACATCACTTCTTGCACACACACGTTTGTCAAATAAGATTTTGAACACCCAAGTGGAGATTTAAAGAAAGGGCTAAGAGAACAGAAAGCAAAGGAGTGGGTGAGGTTAAGTTTTGACTACCATAGTTGTAGAAGTTTTCACAGAGGAGATTTAATTTGAGTTTAATTTGAGCTGTGTGTTGAAGCTGTGAGTAGGAGGCCTCCAAATAAAGGCTATTCTACTCAAAGACAAACATTTGAGAGTAGAAAGCATATTCGGGGCCCTGTGGTAGTTCAGTGCAGCTAGGGCATTAGATGCCGTTTCTGGTTGGGGGAAACAGGAGAGGAGCTAGAATAAATGGGGGTGAAACGAGAAGGGAAGGTTTAAGCCTTCATGCCTGCTTCCTGTGGTGGGGAGTCCTTGGTATACGATTTCCTGGCAGTGTGGCCAGTGCCTGGGGAAAGGAACACCGGACAAAGGCCACTGAGCAGATTCTTGCAATAATGCAGGTGAGAGATGATAAAGCTTGGAACTAGGACAGTGGTTGTGGGAACAGAGAGGAGGATTTGGATTTCGACAGCCATTTATTGAGTGCTCACTGTGTGCCAGGTACTGTGCTTGAGTGCTGAGCATACACCGATAAACAGATGATACTGGTCTTGCCTTGCAGATGCTCATTCACCAAGGAACAAAGGTTACCACACCTGGCGGAGCCAGTGAGGAGCTAAAGCATCAGGGATCATCAAGCCCTAGTCACACGTGTTGGGTCTTCCATCATGGGCGGAATTCAGAGGCTCTCACTTGATTCTGAGGAGCCACCTGAGAGCTGAGATACTACCTGTTTTGAAATTTACTCCTTCTACCACAGGGCTATTGTAGTTTGTCCTCTTTGACTCAGGGGATGGAGAATTTATCAGAATATTTTTTTTTTAATCTCAGAGAAGGTAGTTCAGTTAAGTAAATAATTTTTTAACATAGTAAGTTGCAATCATTTAGACTAAGATGAAATTGATAGTATCTTGTTAGGGGAACTCAATGCTTTAATACTATATCTCAATGCTTTAATACAATATCTTATCATTTTGTTGTGATGACAAAATTCAGTCAGCTTCCATATCACTCTGAGTCTTTTCTCATTTGCAAGTACAGGCTGTTAACTGCCTTTGACCCCTCGCTGACATCTGCATGGCACACAGTACCTGGAACAGAGCAGGTGGTTAGTAAGTGCTGAGGAAATGGATTCATAACATGGAAAAAGACACTTTGAGAGGGCCTGTGCTATGGTCTTTGGTGAGACAACCAAGTGAAAGTGCTTGCCAGAGATGTTCATTCATTCATCCAGCAAATATTTATTGAGAATTGATACATGTTTATTTATAAAAGGCAAATAGTTACCTATTTACTGCCAGGTACCATTCTTGGCAATGGACAAACAGAAGTAAACAAAACAAAGTCCCTGTTCATTCTAATGAGACAGACAATAAACAAATTACGTGTGTAAGTGTGTTATGTGAGTGTATATGTGTGTGTTGTGTGTAGACATATATGCCAGTAGACACACACACACTATGTCAGGGGTGATACATGCACTGCTGTGAAAAAAAGTAGAGTAAAAAAAAATGATAGGGGGAAATGGTATTTTTATATTGCCTGTGGGCTGCTCAGGTAGGGCCTCTCTCAAGAAGTGCCGATTGAGCAGAGATCTATAAAAAGGTGGGGGGTGGGGGGCTGGAATTAGCTATCCAGACATCTGGGGCTGAGTGTTGCAGGCAGATGGCTGAGCAAGTGCAAATATTCTAGGTAAGGATCAAGCAAGCTTACCCTCTTAGAACACTAGACACGTTCGGATGAAAGGGAGTGGGGGAAGGGGAAAAGAAATAGGAGAAAGTATGTGGGCACTGAGGAGACAGGAGATGTAGTCCTTTCACCGGGCAAGTACCAAGTGAAAAAGAATTCAGTGCAGAGGGATATTGATCACTAGTTGTCACAATAATAATTCCCTGGCAAGTGCCTGGGAACTTGTGAGGCTTTATTACAAGTTTTGAGCACCATGATGGGTGATGAATTTGGATCACTGCTGTGTCCCCAATGCCTGGCACATAGCAAGAGCTCAGTGTAAATTTGTTGGGTGCATATTTGAAATCTATCTTTGCTTTTTCAACTTTCAGGATATTAATAACTAAGCTGTCCAGGACATTATTCATACATATCATTAAAAGGCAAACAACAATGAATTCCTCTTGTGCTTTGTGAACGTCTGTTAGCTTACAGCAGTCTGTCTCCAGGGTGGCACTCACTGTGCCCTTTCCTCCGGACGGTACACAACCGCTCTATGATGTCTTTGCAAATACTGGCACCTGACCTGTCCAAATATTACTGGCAACGCCGGAGATCGCTTTCCATCACAAGACCAAAACCATATTTGCAGGAGGTAATGGTGCTTCCCTACTTTTGTTACACTGCGGGGTATTCTCGGTTATCTAAAGGGCATCATGAATTCCAAATTCCTCTCACACTACTCATATTAGATCATTTACAAGCATGCATTTTTCTAGAGGTTTTACAAAAATCAAATAACGTGATCACTTCGAAAAGTGAGATTTGATCTTTTCTTTTCTGAGAGAATCGACTTGTAAACATTTTTTTAACGTAACAAAATAAAACCCATCCTTCAGCCACTGACTACACTAATTTCCTTCACTCTACTGCACTCTGCAGAACCCTTTACTGCCACAAAATCACTTCTTTTACTTTAAACCTTGCACGGAAAGTCCCAATATATTTTACCACAATTAACTAAACCCCTAGTGAATCACTGGGAATTCAATTTGTAAAACTGAGACCAGTGAAAGATGCGGTGCCTCCACCAGCCGGTTTGCCCAGATCTCCCACCGACTGCCCGGGGTTTCTCCAGGAGGACGTGGCCCTGGGACCTGGGTAGGACGTGGTCTGGCCCCCGTCTCGGCGCCGCCGGCTGTGTCAGCCATCTCCCTCCCCCCCACCTCCGCCCCCGCTCCCGACCTGTCACTTCCCCGGCCAGCCCAGGCTTGAAGTCCCCGCCCCAAGGCCCTCCCTGGGCGGCAGTCGACCTTCCTCTAACCCGCGCCCAGAAGGGCTGCACGGAAACTGCTGTGTCAGAACGGTTCGAGGAGCCGAGAGTCAGAGCCAGCTTTAATTCGGGAGGAATGACTACCTAGGGCCGGCCCGCTCAGACTCAGCAGGGAAGACTGTGTCGCAGCTGTCGGGAGGGCGCGTCCTCAACCCCACCCGACCGCCCCGCCCTCGGCCCCGCAAGCCCTCCACCCTGTCAGCCAGCTGGCCGCCGGCTCCCCCGGGGCAGCATCTAGGCGGCGGTGGGCGCGGGGGCCAGTGCGCACGCGCGGAAAGTCGCGAGCAGGCGCCTCCCCGCCCCCGCCCCGCCCCCTCTCACGTGCCGCGCAGCGTGCGCTCGGGCATGTGCGGGCGCACGTGACAGCGCCGCGTCCGGCTCATGCTCCCTTACCCCGCACGGCTGTACTTTGAACCCCGGCGTGGGAGGGGGAAGGGGGGGTGTGGGAAGGAAAACCGGCCGGGAGGGGACCGGAGGGGGAGGCCGGCCTCCGGGAGAATGATATCATCGTCAGATTTATCGCTAGGCAACCTAAGAATGCTTCTCTCTTTCCAATCCTAGAGCTCCTTGAAGATCTCAAGGCTGATGACATTATTCACCCCCCACCTCCCCGGGTTTAATTCTCCACCAAGCAGCGCTCGTAGGGAGATTTAAGGAGCTAGAGTTGGCTTACCAGTGTTTAAATGAGTACGTTTCAACACAGAGCTCAGGACTGGGTCCTTAATCACGCCCACATGGCTCTCCAGGGTTGCAGGCATATAGTCCGATTTCTTCACCTGTTTGGTCACGTGCGGATCATCCAGTTACGTTATAGCTATGCAGATGAGTTTTGTTCAACATAATAATATATACTCGAAAACCAAGCCCTGCTAACGGTATCATAGAGAAGCTAGTGTCTTTAAAATGTCATATTATAAAGGAATTTTCTGATTACTCTCACTGAAAGTCTGCAGCAATAGGATCCGGGTTGGAGTTCCCCTGTGGAAACGAATTTTCTAAACGCAATACTGAACCTGTAAAGCCGCATATGGAATCAGAGTTTATTACAGGGCTGTGCTGCGAATACTCAATACCTTAGTTGTGAAACATTTGATATTCTAGGTATACACATGTGCATAGCAATATGTAAAAGGCTTCAAATTGAAACTGTAGCTAAAGTTTACAACATCCTAAAAATACCCCATGTAAAAACTGTAGCAAATTGCCCTCTTTTCTACTTCCTCAATTCTAAATGTTCCTTTTGTCCAGATTCATAGTTTGCTTTGATCCCTTCTTTCCTGGAGAATCTTTAGAGTTCAACCAGAACCACACAGGTAGGGTAGAGGCAGAATTGGAGAGCTCACCAGATCATGTGCGGACTTCCAAACAAAGGAGGGCACATTTCTGGATGTCTCCAAATTCAGTACACAGCAAAACTCTTATGGTTCATTGTAGAGGACCTTGACTATTGTGTCTCCAGAATTTGTCTGTTTCAATTCTTGCATGCTCTATGCCAAGTTTTGGAAAGGCATTACCTGACCATCTTTCCTTCTCCACAAACAATTTTCTTGCCTGTTAGGACCTCACATGGACTAGCTCCACTCATGTCACAACCAAAAGTCAGACTGTCCCCTCCGCATTATTATTGCCATGGGGAAATAGCATGAAGAGCAGTGGACTTGGAACCAAAAAATCTGGTTCTAGTCCTCATTCTGCTAATTACTGAGCTATGTGACCTTGGACTAGTTGTTTGCCTCTGCTTCCTCCTGAAGTTTCGAAAAACAGACCTTAGGATTCCTTCTTTCCCTTTAGGACTGCGCTTGCGCGCTCTCTCTCTCTCTCTCTCTCTCTCTCTCTCTCTCTCATTTCCTCCTCCAGTGCTGAGTGGAGAATGTGTATCCTCAGGCTCTTACTGGAAGGGAAAGAAGTCACCCTTAAGTTTCTTCTGTAAGCAAGATCAATGGTTGAGGTGAGACAGAGCTGCTTGTGAGGTAGTAGGTTTTTCTCCCTCTGCTGCATTAGAAATCATCATGCTATATGCTATCCTTTGCGGTAGAAACGTTATGACCACTCAGTCCCAGCTCATGGTTCAGGTCCTCAAGAGGAGATGATGGTGAGAGACAGTACAGCAGTCAGGTTCTAAAGCGACTAAGAAATTAGGTAATCCTTGTGCAGACCTTAGTCAAACGTAGCCAATTAAACTCCTGGTACTTAACACTTACTAGAGTATATCAGAACCTTCTCCTTGGAGATAGCCCCATGGACGAACTCACCTATTCACTCTGTGAAATCCAGCTACTACTACTCTACGCCTTCTCTGACTTACTCAGATGAAGGTAGCAACCCTCATCCCCTAGTATCGTATTCACCTCTGCATAGCACCTGCTATGTTGTGTTAAGTTCTTTTAGTGTTGGTCTGTCACTCCCACTAGACTTTGAGATCTTCAGAGATTATTAATCTTTGATTTTCCCATGCTATCACAGCACCTCATATATAGGAGGGGCAAACCAAATGCCTGTATCCCCATGCCCACTGTTTGTTCAATCTGTAGGCTCACCAAGGTAAGGAGTGTGTTGCAATCAGTAGGGAGTCTGAAACCTCTTACCAGAAGCTCTCCAATGGGTGTGTCTGAATTTAGAGGCAGCATCTGGGCCTACACACCTCCCGGCCAGTTCCCTGGAATGTTTTTGCTGGACCTGCCACCCCAGATTTCTAAAACCCAGAGGTGGAGGAGGTTACACAGCGGAAGGAAGCAGGGCCAGGGTCACCCATGAATCAAAATGCTGAATCAGTTTTTACTAATGACCCTCGGTCTTCGATTCCTATCAATCTGAGAGGAAGAAGTGTTCATCAGATAAAATAATTTGTTTCTGGAGTGGAAAGTTCATTATTTTGTGGTTAGCTGTGGAATAAAGCCATTAGGAAGCGGATTTTTTATGTAATAAGATGGTCAAAAAATTTGTAAAATATCTGAGGACTTTTGCGTAAGTGTTCTCGTAGGGAATGTGCCGAGAATGTGAAAAGCAAAAGAAATGAAGAAAAAAGGGTTAGGGGGTGAAACACGTTACTGATTCTCTAAGCTCACACAATTTAGAAAAGTGGCCTCAGGTACTTCTGTTAGAGCCTGTTTATTCTAATTTTAGACACATTTCAAATGGGTGTGGTTTTTGTTAAATGGTTTCCTAGGCCACAGTAAATCAGAGATAGCAAATTAGATAAGAGTTAGAGGCAAGGACTCTGACACATCGAGAAGTGACAGTTGGCAGCCTGATCGTGAGTAGGGAGACTGAAAACCCTATAAAAAGCAGATATAAGAACTCAAAAAGTATTTAGTGCAGATGCTAATACTCCCAGATGGCATGCATAGTGCAAAAGTGATATTTATAATGGTGACCCCGAATTATTGAGAACAGATAACTATGGATAGGGCATTTATTTCTAAGTCACGTGTAAGACAGCACAGAGGAACTATGTAATATATTTTAAGGAGCTTTTCACTAAAATAATTTAAGGTTAAAAAAGAAAAGATAAATGAATAAACTTGAACATAGAAGCTTCAGTTTTCTGAATTATTGTTTCATGGGGGCACATATCATTCCCTGAGGCCAGACAAGTTGGCATCACTAAATTCAGAATTTTAAAATACCAACTTTTAAAAAGGTATAGTTTTACATCTGTTTGGAGTTTTCAATGTCGTAATCACTGAACTAGGGAAAGAAACCCAATCTTAAGACAGAGGTCCAACTCCTTTCTAGAAGCCTATTTTTAAGTACATGCTGCACATGTTTTTGAGTATAAATCTCATCCCAATCACAAGAAATATTTGGTAATTTTCGATGTCACTCTCCTATTAAAGTCTATGAAAAACTGGAACTTACATTGGACTTTAGCGTGCACTGTATATCCATTTTGAACTTATGTAAAACAACATAGAAAATAAGTATTGATCTGAGGGTCCAATAGATTAAGCATTTTGTTTAACAAGAAAAACATCGGATTGGAGCAAAATACCATTATCACAATAGTACAGCCAGGTTTGGGCATTACACTGGCCTTAATCGGTTCGTGAGGCCTCTGTTCATTTCTATCTAAAGGAAAAGGCCTTAGTCAGCTTGCCCAGCCTTGTCTTCCAATGGCAATCACCTCCCATGGAGAGGTTCAAAACTGACCTGTGACGTATTCAGAAATTGGCTGAGGCCTTCTTTCACACACTTTTGAAGCAATCTCAGTTGATGAGCAATAACCAAACTTATGGCCTGCATGGGCAATAACAGTGGAACTAAATGAAAAATAGTCTTCACAACGATGGAATGAAAACTCCAGTTGTACTTTAAATAGCTATTAAAATGTAGTCTCTAGTGCCTTAGCTCTTTGTGGGGGGAAAGGCCACTTATCAATTCAATATCAAGTTTCCTGAGAAATACATATGTACATAAAATCAAGTGGCATAATACTCTATGTATAAAAGCATTCCTAACTCAAGATTTGTTTCGGTCTTAGACTGAAAAATCACATCTACTACAAAACATTTTGTCTAAACTTTCACCACTGCAGGTACAGCACCATCCTTGGTAAATCATTACTGGAGTCATTACTCCAGTATTTTAATTCATAAAATAAATCAGTTGCCAAAATAATAATTTTCAGATGCCATATAGACAATATTATTTTGCAGTCTGTCCTCACTAACTTTATATTACCATGTAAGTACACGGGCATTTGGGTTAAATAACTGACCTATAAAATCTGGCTCAACCTTAAGGTTTTTTACTCTATTCTACCAAAATTACACAAATGCAAAAACATCTTACTGTTCTCTTACTTTGAATCATTTTTGGTTCTGAAACTAGTATGATTACAATAGGACATTAAAATGTAGCTCAAAATGCCACTTTATCCCATTATTCTGGTTTAGACACTATTTTTCTGAAGTTCGATAAATTACGAGGTTCCAAAATCCCACCTGGTTTTCGAATGGTAATTTTTATTTCCTTTGTTCTCGTGGATTATTTATGATGGTTCAGGAATGCTGCCCAATCAATTTCAGTTTATGTGGTTGAAGATACTTCCAGTGGGAGGTAGTTTACTGACTGGGGGATACAATAGTTCAGGCCTCTTGTGCTACCTCCAGCTAGCTGTTTGATCTTAGGAGGATATATGGTAACTCTGGGCTTCATTTCCCTCAGATTATCAAATCAGGAGGCTGGACAAAGTGATCTCTGAGATTCTTTTGACTCCACATTCTATGACTTGTAGTTTCGTTGCCATAAGTCAGCAGAGGGAGCACTTTTTCTACCTCTCATAAATTTTGAGTATTCGTTCAAAAATCAAGGGGTTTGTGAAGTACATTACTGAAAGTAAAAACTGACAATCCTTCACACAAGTTTATAGTAAATCACAAATTTCGTTATGAACTTGAGACAAGTCTAAAGATAATTATTTCTCTTCCTCGAACTCTGTGATTAAATTCCACAGGAAAATTATTTTATAAAGGTTAAAGAGCTAAAAATATATGGAGAAATTAAGCTCCCCTACATGACAGTGTATTTATACCGGACCCAGTGAAGGAGAAACACCAGGCCTATCTGGGGTCAAGGTGAGAAGTGAAAAATTCATCAATCATAAAAACATTAGCAAATTGGGTCTAACATCAACAGACCACGCAAGTGATTGGTAGGTTTTTCTTTTGCACTTTTCATTGAGATACACTGGAAATAAGTAGGTAGACACAGCCAGAGCCTGGAGGTTTGCAAGGAATTGGAAACGTGTGATACCAAGCCAATGACAAAGTTCTTTATCTTAGAACGTTAGTAACTTTCATCCCTAAATTCATAGATATCTAAAACTAATTGAGCAGTATGTCTTTTTAATTATTAGACAATCTCATATCGTATATTAAAGTTTTTATTCCTTAGTAAGAATTTTAAAATCACAAAATAGTGTGGCAATATTTAGGTAATAGAATTTTTGGAGTGCTGAAAATACTAGAATATAAAGATAATTTCTAGTTTATCTTCACATACTAAAACTTTCTAAACCAGCTGGTTTCTTGCAGACAGTATTTATTTTTTTTAATAATTTAAGACAGCATAAGCTTGTACCAAGCATAAGCATTGTAACAAAAGTGCAACTTTTCAGCAAATCCTCCCCAAAAGATATTTTAACTGAAAATATCATTAGCACATAGTTTCTCCCTACAAAAATAGCATGTCAGACATCATTAATTGGATGTATTAACAACTATGTACATAAGAGCCACCTTGTAGGCTAAGAGTTTAACGTTGTTTAAACACAGCGTTTGAGGCAAACAGTAGCAACAGCAGCAGCAAATGCACCAAACTGACTAAAAGACCCAGATATTTTCTTCACTTGTAGTCAGACTGTTGTGTCTCACCCCTTACATAACATTCAAGTGAGATTTCTCACAGTGCTACCTTGGCAACAAACTAAAAATATCTAGACAAGGTCTTGGTTTAAGCCTTATTAAAAAAAAGCTTTCTTTGTGATTATCTGGTATCTGGTTTGGTCTCCAGAAAATACATAGACTTGGAGATAGGAAGGCCACACAGGGCTTCGTGCCACATGTTTACAGCATTTCCAATCAAAACTGACCAGTTTAATGCTTTCCTCCACTTTTGTTATTTAACAGAAAGAATATAGGATAAATCATTTTGGACTTGTTTTCTTTTTTAAGTTCAGTGCACATTCCTTTTTTTTTTACAGCAAGATTATAAAAACTTAGAAACATGGTGGATTAAATAATGACAAGGCGGGAATAGATGCAATATATATACACATATATGTGTGTGTGTATGTATATATATATATATATATATATATATATATATATGAAATTAAGACGAGTCAATTGATTCACGGTCAATTTCTCAATAAAGTGCTAGTAAATGTACCAAGAATGATTCTGGCCTTCCTCATCCATCTTCTTCCCTGACTTAGTTCTGACAATGGCCCAACTCCGTGTCTCTTTAAACAAGAGCAAGTTACTAAGGGATACCATTCAAACCACTTCGGAAGAGGTTGCAACGCAAGCTCCTGCATCCTCACTTCTTCCTCTTTGAAAAATATATACCTTTTAAAAAGCTGAACATTATAAAATACTGAAGAGTAAACTCAGTTCTACAAGGGCCTCGCTGTTCGTGGAAAGCCTCCTGAAGCAGACAGAAAAGATCCGGAGGCAGGCAGACAACTACCTGCCTTTCAGGTCAACTCCTGAGCCACCTTGCTCCTCCCCTGGTTCAATGAGCTCACCCACACAGCAGACCCTTCTCGCTTCCTCCAGAATTAGGTTCTAGATTTAAAAAAATAATGGAACATGGCCTAAAGGAAGGCAAAACTTATTTGGGGGAAAATTCTTTAAAGAAGAAAGTATCAATACCGCAGAGGTTCTTTTAAAGCTGGTAGGGGAAGAAAGGGTTGTTAGTGTGCGGAGGGTGGGGTGGTGAGGGATGAGCAAAACAGGAACTCCAAATGTACACAAAACACCTGTGTTGTTGTTGTTTTAAAAGCCTGTCGTGCATCTATTACACTTCCTCCCTTAAAAACGTTAAGGGTGTTTTAACTTATTAATATTATTATTCCGCGTGAACCTCGTCCCGACTAAGAAGCGGCGCGAGGATTCAGGGGGTCTCCTTTCCCGGCTGCGAGGGATCTTCCTGAGCAGAGCTCTCCGGGTTCCCGGGCTCGCGGGCGCCAGCGAAGGACAGGTGGGTGCGGCCGTGCGGGTGCGGGGGGTGCAGCGCCCCCGGGGGCGCCACCTCGTGCGGCAGGAGGGTCGCGGCGGCGGCGCCGGCCTTCTCGGGAGGGGGCGACAACACCGAGGACAGGCAGGGGAAGGCGGCGGCGGCGGCGGCTGCGGCGGCTGCGGCGGCGGCGGCCGCGGGCGCGGGGATGCCGGGGTACAGCAGTGGGAACGGAGCGGCGGCCGCCGCCGGATACAGGTACTTCTCCAGGCCGCTCTTGTCCAGGAAGGGCTGCACGTAGGCGGCGGCCGCCGAAGGCGAGAGGAAGTAGAAGGGCAGGCAGAAGGGGGCCGCAGCGGCGGCGGCGGCCGCCGGCTGCGCGAAGGGCGCGCCCCCGCCTCCGCCGAACGCCACCAGCGAGCTGAGCAGGGCGGCGTCGGGTCTCAGCAGCGCTGCCGCGGCGGCCGGGTCGGGCCCCAGGAGCGCGGCCGCCGCCGCCGCCGCGCCGCCCCCCAGGCCGCCGCCGCCGCGGGAATCCAGCTTCATCCTCTTGGGCGCCGGCGAGTCCTCCCCGGGGGGCTCCTGCTTGATAGTGACGCGGCTCGCCCCGGCGCCTTTGCCCTTCTCGCGGTCCGGGCGAGCCTCGGCCTCGCCGCCGTAGCCGCTGTCGGTGTCCGTGTCGTTCTCGGCGGCGAGCTCGGCGCTGGGCTGAGTCCGCTGGATGACGGGGACGCAGTGGGCGAGGGGCTCAAGCTTCTGCCCAGCGCGCTCCAGGCAGGGGGCGGCCGCAGACCCTGCGGGGGCGGCGGCCGAGGACGCGCCAGTGCCTTTGCTCAGAGGAACCTGTTGAGTCAACAGCTGAGGGGTGGGCAAGAACTGGGTGGCCACGGCGTGCAAGTGGTTGATCAGCTGGACACACCGCTGCTCCCTGGGCGTCCAGCTCTCAAACCGGGAGAGGTATTGCAAGACTTCTTTGGCGCATGTTTGAAATCCCGAGTGGAACGCATCCAAGTCGGACTGAATGGGCGATTTCAGAGATCGCTCCCCTAGGACGAGGAAGGGGTGGGGGTGGGGGCAGAGGAATGGAGGCAAGAAGAAAAATACCGACGTTAAAACATCTGCTTATCACGTGGGCCCTACATTGACTAAAGTGATCTCGGTTTTTCCTCTGTATTCGGGTGATATAATCCACTGGTTGCCGGGGAGGCGGGGGGGGGTGCAGGGGGGCGCTCTACTCCCAGCTGAAAAACCGAAGTGGAGAGCGCAACCGCCACTTTAAATAAAAATTCGAGTTCTGCTGAAAGCCTCTAGGATGCTTAGGGAAATGGGCACTTTCCAATGAAGGGAAAGTATAAGCAATTTAACAAATGAGAGGGCGCCCATGGGCCCAAGGAAGGAGGAGTGGGTGGAGGCAGAGTCCTAACACTGCCCCTCTGTGGGCTACTCGGCTTCATCAGGGTGGGTTGGCCTCCCTGAACTGACTTACCATTCTGTAAAGCAATTATCTTCTGATGCTGCTGCTCGGTTAAGGCTGTTAAAGCTTTTAAGTGTTTCAAAGTTAATTCCAATACTACCGCTTTCTCCAGATGCCCCAGAGTCTGCAGTGGTGCAAAAAAGAAGGGGGCACTTTGGTTACTTAAAAACACACATTTGGCTTGATTGGCTCTCCACTCAGCACAGCAACTTAAGCAAACACTTTGAAAGAAGTACTATTGCTATACTTCTTGAGCTTTCCAGAAGACGAGTTACAAATGATTTCTTGCCTTCAGTTGTGAGCACCCACTCTTGAGTTTGTGGGAAACTCTACACTACAGCCCAAGTCGTAAGGCATATGATATTTACATTTATTCTTGTATCTCTGGGAGTAGTACCAAGCTATTAACACACCCTTGGAGAGCAGCAAAGAATGAAAATGTGCATCTTACTGTCAACTTCAGATGTTCGGGCAGTAAATCTTTCAGCTGAGCAATGCATTCATTAATTCGATCTCTTCTTTTCTTTTCTATTAATCTGTGCGGTAATTTGTAGGTATCCTTAATATACGACAATCATGGAAGAGAGAAAACAATAAGCTAAACATTTATTGGATAAAACAATACCCCTCCCCAAAACCCCCATATTATGCGATAAACTATGCCAAGAAAGCTTTTCCTTTGGACTGTTCTGAAATGCAATTTGAATTCAGGTATGATGTTTAGTCTCCCCCTGAGAGTATCCAGCAAACCACTTAAAATTCACAGTTGGGGAAGCTCAAGGGCTGGAATATATTTGCGGGCAGAGAGCTTCGCTATGAAATCAATGGCCCTAATTAACTATCCAGGCAGGTTATGGGGAACATCGGAAACTTACACTTACCTTGCTATCGTCTCGCTTCATGCTCCTTTTGGGCTTACACATATACAAAGAGGAATAGTCCAGTCTGCAAAACAGAAATCAGCATCAGGCCCCCATTCGGGGAGGGGCACTGTCCTTGCCCGCTCCATACCACTTTCTGGAGAAGAAAAAAAAAAATCAAACTGAAGCCTAGACAGATATTCGCAAGGGTGCGTGCACCTTACCCTATAAAATCTCTATGTTCCAGTAACTGTCTCTCTTGCAAATGAGGAATTCCTTCGTCCATGTTCAACCGCTGTCCGTTTCCTCTGTTTCGATTTTTGGGGTTCTGTTTTATAATCTGTGGGACGATAGCTTTGGGAGATCTTGGGGGGATCTGTGCGTCTCCAGTCTCTCTCTCTCTCTCCCTTCTTCAGTGCAGTGTTGAAAGTGTGAAGCAGTTGGTTCCCCCCCCCTCCCACCGCGCTCGCTCTCTCGCACACACGCACACACACGCACGCACACTCGCGCCGGCCCCACTGCGCTGGTAGTTTGCTCTCACTCCGGGCAGTGTTTGGCCACAGGGCACGCGCGTCGCCGGCCAGACCAGCACCCAGCTCACGTGCGGAACGTACCATCCGCGGTCCAGCCCGGAGGGGGGCGGGGGAGGAGGGGCCGGGCCAGGAGGGGTGTCGGGAGCAGGCTGCGAGGGAGGGCGAACGGCAGGAGGGGGCGGGGACACCTGATCAGGGCCACCGGAAAGGAAAAACAACTTCAGCCAAGCTATTCATCTTCCCAAAGGCGTTGCAGTCAGTTACGGGAGGGGGAGGGGGAGGGGGCGCCGGGGGTGCGGGGCAGCCAGGGCTTCCTGGGCTCGGAAATGCTACTCCCTCAATTCGTCCGTCATTACGGTGCAGGAACGTGAACGTGGCTTTTTGCTTCGCCACCGACTGCGCTGTTGGTTTGGACCAGGGAAAGGAAAGAGAAAGAGAATTCGCGGTGGGTAAACTTCGGTCCCGAAGGAAAATTTGGAGACTTGTTTGCTCACCGCTCCGTGGCCTGGGGGGCCCCTGGCCATGGTTGGAGGTTGCCCCCTAATGG
This sequence comes from Paguma larvata, assembly GCA_030068075.1. Classification (NCBI taxonomy): domain Eukaryota; kingdom Metazoa; phylum Chordata; class Mammalia; order Carnivora; family Viverridae; genus Paguma; species Paguma larvata. The sequence continues at coordinate 80,279,296 of CM057828.1, read as the reverse complement.
GGCAACTTGAAATCCGCTCCTTGATTTAAGCTAAATGAAAATGTAGTCACTGGGTCAGAATGTCGCAATCCAAGTGTCTTTCGGCGACACGGTGTTCCTGGGCCACCCAAACTTCCCGCAGCAGCCGGAATTGCGGTGCCACTAATCACAGAAGCAGATGACGACGTTTGGGGCCTCTGGTGCTCCCAGAGGAACGCGGCGGGAGGGGCGGGGGGAGGAGAGGATGGCACGAGAGGGGCTACCGCGGAAAAGCAATGCAGCTTTATGACTCTCCCGCTAAACTCCGTCGCCCCTCATCGTCTCGGGTGGTGCTGCGTGCTTCTCCTCCCCACCCCCCGTGTGATAAGCGACGCTGGGAGTGTGCAGAGCCCACGTTTACTACCGCTGGCACCTCCAAAGCCTCCCTCCTTAATCCTGTCTCAAACGGGTACCAGCACAGGGCCAGCAACGTGATCCGACCTGCCGCTGCTGCCACATCACTGCGCGGGGAACCCGTGCGCGCGCGCGCTCGCCCGGGAGCAGCGGCGCCCGGTGCTGGGAAGCACAAGCCAGCACGAGCCGGGTTACCTTTCCCCAGAGCCATCCCGGGAGCATGACTCACTGCTAGCGAGAGTTACTGAGAGGTGCCCGGAGATGCGCACTGCCCACGCCGCGCGACGCGGCGGGCGGCCAGGGGCCTTGGAGGCCAGGGACCAGCTCGTCCTACGGGACTCCCAGGGCTCCCGCCCGGCTGCTACCGCTACTCGGCTCTGCTGGGGGTGGACGGAGAAAATATATGTTGATCGCTCTTATATAAGTAGATAGACACAAAACCAAAGGTCTTTCCTTCCTGCAGCAAGAGTAAGATTCGTATTCTGGGTTATCCCCGAAACCTTCATCACCGCCAACGGCACGTGAACCAAGGGGAGAAGTACGCCGAGAGCACACGCACCCGGGCGCAGCAGGGACCGGGGCCGTCGCTACGTGTCTCCCCCCCCTCCCTGCTCCGCCCCCCCCACCCCCCCCCGTCCCGGCCCGCCCCGCAGAGCGCGGGTTCCGGGGACGGATCTGGGTCGCGGGAAGCGGCGGCAGGGAGGAGGTCACGTGTCCGCGGGAGTCGCGTCTCCTCCCAGCCTCCAGGAGCCGCCCGGGCCGCGGCCGCGGCGCGCGCTGCTGCAGTCTCCAGAGTCCTGGGCGGAGACGCGCCGCGTCTGGCTTCGTGACTCCCGCGGCTGCGGCGGCGGCGGCGGCCCAAGCTCACCCCGGCAAGAGGAGACGCTCGCGGTCCGTCCACTTCGTCTGGGTAGAGAGCCCTTTAAGGTGTCTCGTCTTCCTCAAATCGGCGGACGTAGTTTGCACCAAACAGGCAATTGAATAACGATAACACTTAAAAGAAATAATTTTTAAATTTTTATCTTAAACCTCCATCCAATCTCTCTCTTGTTTCCAAGTCATTGGGTGGTTGATTCTCTTTAGTGGGGAGGGCAGCTTGATGCACTAAGGCGGCGTATCCCTGCGGTCCTACCCTCTTGTTCTAAATTGGCCAAAAAAGGGGGGCTGGGGAACCGTTGGAGAGGATGCCTTTAAGGTGAAACCTCCCCTTAGAGGTTTGTAAATGTTTGAAGTAGGAAGAGGGTATAAATATTTGCTCCGCAGCTAAATTTTCACTTGAAAAGGATAGCTGGAGTATTTAGTGAAAATAAAATAAAGACTGGATCACTTCATCTTGGCCTTGTCGGCAGAGCAGACAAGACACAAGGCAGACATGTGACTAGGGCAAACCTTAGGGACTAATTCTGGGGCGGACTCTAAAGCAGTTTAGAAAAGGAGGGAAGGGGGGCGGGGTAAGAATAGGAGGAAAAGGGAAAGAAGACAAGTGGATCATGGGGGTGTTAATTTTGGATATACACTTCTCATAATTTGAAGACATAGAGGCGCGTTGCTGCAAATGAAGCCTTTTGTGTTATTACTTTGATCTCCTCTCCCCATCCTGTCCCAGGCTTCCCGACTTCTGTACCCATTTTTGTTTTCTTTTCCATTCCTTTCTCTTTCTGATACCCAGCGCAAACTGCAAATGCAGTCATTTCTAAGTTTTGGTTTCCTTTGTTATTCTCAGTTTTCCTTTTCTTCTGTCTTTCCATGCCCACCATTTTACTCATTTCCCTTTTTCTTCTTTTCTTTTCTCTTATGTCTTCCTCTTCCTGCCTTTTCCCCTTGAAATGTCTGCTTTTGCTCTCTCTCTCTGTAGTTTTTCTTTTATCTCTTATTGACCTTTTGTCTTTTTTCTTTAACCATTCACCTTGATAACTCTTCTTGCTTATCCACTTCCTTTAAAACCTGAGTCCTAGTCCTCTTCTCAAACTCTTGCCTTTTGGAATATGAGACATAGTGTAATGCCTCCTAATATCCTTTCTCTGCAAGGAGAGTATAACGATAGCTAACAACTACATGGCATTTACAATTAGAGAACCAGAAATAGGGACTTTTAATGTATGAACTCATTAATTTTTCCCACAACCTTGTAAAATAGATACTATTATTGCCTCCGTTCTACAAGTGAGAAAATAGATGTGTAGGGAGATTTCAAAACTGCCTATGCTCTCAGACCCAGGACGTAAGCACAAGTGGGCTCCAGTGTCTGTGTTCTTAACTATTATTACCCCTTGTTGAGGTCACAGGACCAGTAGGGAATGTTAACTGGCAGTTTAAAGGATGTTTTAAAAAGTTTACCAGTGTTGGGGCACCTGGGTGGCTCAGTCGGTTAAGCTAGGCATCTGACTCTTGGTTTGGTTTCAGCTCAGGTCATGATCTCACGGTTTGGGGGTTCGGGCCCTGCCTCGGGCTCTGCACTGACAGTGTGGAACCTGCTTGGGATTCTCTCTTTCTCCCTCTCTCTGTGCCCCTCCCCTGCTCACTCTCTGTCTCTCAAAAATAGAAAAATAAAAACTTTAAGAAAATTAACAAAAAATTTACCAATGCAGTGTACACGTTTGTTGGGAGTGGGGATGAGAACAATGTTGGATGAGAGGTAGGGAAGGGAGAGATGTTAGCATTGGGATTGAGAAAGAAAAGTATGAGAAAAAAAAGGGTGGCAGTCTGTTCAGTGAGTGATTTAGTTGGCATCTAGCTCCAAATTTATTGATTTAAACCCAAATATCCTAATTAATTGGTATAATTTCAGACAGACACAAAGAAGTACAGTGTAGACAAGGCTAATGGTGACCAGCTGTTCACCATTTCCCCTGAGCAAACCAAGCCAAACTCTAATGTGAAGACTTCAGGTTAGTAATAGTAAAAGTTCACCTGTGGTGAGGTTAGAAAGGACAAAAAAAAAAAAGTCCCCTAACAAAGGAACAGAAGACTAGAATGCCCTCTTTGGTTATGTTTAAAAATAGGTTGAGTCTTATCTTTTTAGGAAGACGTAATGCTGTCCTGCCAAAAGCCAAGGAGATACAAGATGAACTTGAAACCCCTTTGAGCCTATAATTAAAGAATTTTGTGATGGCTTGCTTTCAATTGAAGATGCCCATCCTTCTCCTTTTAATAGGTAAAGGGGAGGCTGCTTCCATTACCTTTCTTTGGTTAAGTAGGGAATCATTACCTGTGGAAATGCTAATGAAAGGGAACACTTATCCCAGGTCCCACCCCCTCCCCTCGCCCCCATATAAGTATTCAAAGCACCACACTCATTATATGTACCTTGCGACTTTGGAAGTTCTTATCATGCTTGCTTGCAAAGTCTTAGATTTCCAACAGAAACTGAACTCTCCTGAGAGGATTAAAGTTTCCATAGAGAAGAGAGGTTTTCTGTCTTTAGGATTCTGCAAGACCTGTCACTCTCCTGGAAGATGACTATGGTGATATGGGACTCCCAGTTTGATTCAAACTACGGATGCATCTCCAATAGCCTTAAAGACCCCAGATCTGCCAAGGGTATGGACCTTCTTCCTGATGGGCTGTGAAAATGTCCCTTTAGGTGGGCAGATGCCTTTCTTAATCACCTCTGTTTTGGGTGGTGGACAAAAATATATAGTCACTCTATATCATTTTACATCAAAGAGGGAAATACATCCCAATAAGCAGAGTTGATAAACATTGAAAAGTTTAGGATTGATGCTGAAATGAAGGGGGGGAGCAAGACAGAGTGGGATGATAGATTAGGGATAAGTGAAAGCTTCCCCTGAAATCCTTTCTCTGGGCTTGCACACTGCCCTCAGCTATGAAAAGTTAGCGTTGTCAGGCACAAGATGGAAAGAAGGCCACCTCATCGAAGGGTCTTAGAAGGGAGGGAAACCCCAATGCTACTCAACAGAAACCAAATATAACTTTTAAATATTGATAATGCTATTTTGTGAAGGCGCCGGATTTCACGTCCCAGAATAGAAGGTTGGGTTTTGCAGTTCCGTATTCAGCGAATTAGCAGGAACAGCACAAGTGTCTCTGTTTAATTTGTAAAAGAACTTAAGTCTTTCTGTAGACTACCAATTAATGTGTCTGTGATTGTAAACATACACATGAATCATGTTTATATGTGTGTTTACACTCCTTGAGGAGTTTATAAACTTATTAGTCTTTGCGTAGCACCAAAGAGCAGGGAATATGAAGTAGAGGAAATGAATTCTATTGCTGCTGAAATCATTTGTGTTTTTGTATTCATGTGATTATCACAAACACTCGTGTAGGTGGTCCTGAATTTAATATATGCTTCAGATTCCTGGAGTTTTTACATTCAAAAGACAACTGGGAGAGACACAACTAAAACCTACAACTATAGGGGGAGCTCCCTGGCTCTCCTCTCCCTAAGTATGTGGCTGGTCTCTCCCGATGCCCCTGTGCTTACAGTACTGATTGGGCCTGGAAAACGAGAGTGAGGAGCATGTGACAAGTCTCTAAGGATTTCCACAAAGTGATTCGTACCTTTCTCTGGATTCTCCTGGACTAGCTGGATAGTGGAATCCAGAGAGACTACATGAACATGGGGTCTTTTGACTCCTTTACCCGCCCTTGTTACTGCTGATGAAAATCTGTAGAAAGTTCTCAAAGAGATTCATATTTATGCATTGTGGAACACAAATAGGATTAGGATAGACTAAACAACCCTTTATCTCACCTGCCCATTATAGGTGTGGTCCTTGAATACTGATTTCATATGGTGTCTGCCCAGTGCAGAGAGCTTTCTGCTCACAGACTCTGGTACTTTATAAAGGCAACAGAAAGACCAGCTAAGGAGGATTTAATCTACACTTAGAACTATTAGTAAATTTCATTCCACAGTTAACTTAAAGCAAGAATTCATATCTAATTACCCAGAAAGTGATGTGGTTCTGATATTAACTTTTAATTCTCATTGACAAGGAAACTGTTGGAAATCTAGTCCAGATGTGAGTATCAGTTAAGAGCCACACTCGAGTTAAAGTAACAGCAGCTTAAGCATATTAGGAATTTTTCTGTCACGTAAATGAAGCATGAAGAAAGGAGTGACAGTAGGTTACATGAAGCTGTGACAGTGCTGTCAGCAGCCCAGACTTCTGCTTTTCGGCTCCACTCTCCACCAGCTTCCATCCATCCTCAGGATTGCCTCATGGTCATAAGATGGGTGCTGGTGCTCCTGCAGGAAAGGATAAAATGGTACCTGGTAGCTGAGAAAATCTCCTATAAAGAGCTTTTTTAATAATTTCCCCCCAATAACTTCTGCTTATATCTATGTCCAATCCTATTACAGGAGTGCTAGAAATGGAGTTTTCTAGTTGAGGCTCCCCCAACAATGTAGGGGTTCTTTTAGTATGGAGGGAGCAGAGTTGGATATTGGGTTGGCACGAACCATCTCTGTGGTGGTCTGACTAAAGGAAATGGCTCATTCAGGTCCTCTTTTTTTTTTTTTCTCTCATCAGTGGGTCTTTTTTTCTTTTCTATACCATATGCGTTGGCAATGTCCCTTTATTGTATGAGGTTACTTAATGCCATCAGATATTTTTCAGCCTTTCCATCTGTAGTTGTACAAGCTTAACTAATTCCTTAAGCACATGCTTTTTAACATCTGTATTCTTAAGTGCTAATAATTACAGAAATCTGCTTAGGGAGGGAATTTAACGGGGTTTGCTCTTCTTCCCGTAGAATGCAAATTGCGGCTGCATGTTTTCTGGGAAATGATTGTCTTCCCTTTTATGTAGCGGCATCTGTCCTCTGGTTGTTCTGTCTCCATAGCTCTGCCTTATGCCCTTGGCATTTGGATGGAAGAAAACAACCCCTAGCAGAAATGTGCTCTCTGATAGTTTCCACCTGGATGGAGCCAGGATTTTGCTCTTCACCGACTTGGAACCACACTGTCGTAGGCCACAGTAGCTTCAGGGTAGATGAGGGAAGAGAGAGGAGGGAGGTGAGTGCAACAGAATGGGAACAGAGGGGCCAATCTCAAAGGCTGGAGTTGAAAAGTGAACCCCGTAAGGGAACACCTCTCTGGAGCACTTTCGTATGCCCAGGTATTCAGGCACTTGTCCTATGAACCTTATTTAGTTCTCTCAACTCTTTGATCTAGGCGCCATGAACTCCACTTTGTAGATGGACAAACTCAAGTTTAGAGACTTTAGGTAACTTGTCATTGCCACATAGTAAATAGGGAATCTAAGGCCTGAGGTTCATGTTCTCACTGGCTGGTCTAGGGTTTGAGACCTTCTCCTCTCAGCCCTGGGGGGGATACCCCGCCCAAACCTTCTACTTTCCTTGGTAAAGCCCCTCCAGGTCACGGGAGCCATCGCCAGAGGCCGGTTGGAGTTGTCGAGAGATGGGGAAGACGGTGGTGAGGCATTCTGGATCTTGCGGAGTGGTATCCTGACATTCAAGTTGGAATTCTGGGTGTATCTCCCCGCAGACAGACGCGTGGATGAGAGTTGTGGTTCATCCACTGGAATATTTACTGTCCTTATAGATGCTGTGCATCGTGATGGGCACGGGGGATTCAATATTGAACCTTGCCTTCAACGACCTTCCAGTCCAATAGATCAAGCACCTAAGAGGTGAGATCGCTAAGGAAGCTAAGTGGTTATCCTAAAGCCGTTTCTTGTTCCAAAGGTAGTACTCAGATGCCTCCTCTTTGGTGCATTTGAGATACACTTAGAGCTATGCTTCTTTAGTAATGCACTTTAGAAATCATTCCAGAAAGTGTAGTCAGTGACCTCAGTCTATGGGTAAGCCCCTGTTCTCCTGTAATCAGAACATTCCTGGATGCAAAGAAAACGCCGTCTGCCCTGCTCCTGCAGACCGTCTAGACCATCATACCCCGCCCCTAGTTTGACCTAACGCCCTGCTCCTGGTGGGAGTGCCGCTTGGACAGCATCCTCTGCAAGTATATGCAACTTCACTTTATGAGCTCTTGATCTGCAGCCTGTGATTCTGTCACCTTCTGTCACCTACACTGTGACCTTCTCTCCTTTTGGCTTAGCGTTTGAACTTTCTCTCTTTGGTAATTGACCCTGAACTTTGCCCGGTGGATTAACATTTGGTTTTCCTCCTTGGTGCTCCACACCCTCTGAAGTCCCTGATCAGTAGCTCCTGCTCCATCCCAGTCCTCAGTCCTCACCCTGACCCCAGCTGCTTGGTCGTTGCCCCAGAAATTTCCTTTTAGGTTGAAATTTGGACATGGCTTGGCTTAATTAATTTCGTCTGCTCCCGGGCCGGCTAGAGCAGTTTTGAAAAAGACGAGAACTCATTACAGTGGCTCGTAACCTCCAGGGTACGGATTTTTACATCCCGCAAAAGGGCACAGCTTTTTCACCATCATGCTGTCAACTTTCTTAGCTCATTTTTGGCCTCGGTCCTTCAACCTGGAAAGGGGCCAGGCTCGGCTGGCAGCTTGGGGAGGCCCGATGTCCACACCCCCTCCCAGCTACAAGAACCAGATGGCAAAGTTAGCAAGATTGCCTGACCTTAAAACCAAAATCTTAGTGGTCATTTTTGGCCCCTTCATCTCTCTCACTCTCTCCATTTAGTTAATAACGATGTCCTATAGATCCCACTTCTTAAATATACATTGAATCCCTCCTTTTCTCCATCCCCACTCCCTGCACTGGGGACCAAGGCCCCCTAATCTCTCACCGCACTACTGCAAGAACGTAACTGCCTAACTGTTGGAGTTTAGTAAGGAAAACAGAAACCACCTTAGATAGTTCAGGTAGGAGGGACTTCACAGGGGGGATTAGAAGCATACATAACCTTTGGATACCTAAGCTGGTGTAATCAAGCCTGGGAGAAACTGCCGCTGACCTTCGGGAAATGTCGACAGTCAGAAGTTTCAGATGCCATTGAGCTCAGCTGCCCGCCCTGCTGAAGAGGCTGACTTGCAGGAGCTTGCCTGGAAGCCTCTGTGAACCTCACACGCACACACAGCTGCCACTGAAGGAATCTGCTGTGTCTTTTCCACTTTCCACATCTTGTACAAGGGCCTCCTGTTGGCACCATCTAAGCTGGAGCCCTGCAGGCAAGGGATAGTGGAAAATGTCATTCCCAAGCTTCTTGCCTGGGATGAGAGCCAGGTGTAGAAGGCAGTGGTACTGGTGTTGAGTTGACAACAGACATCTCACACTCCATGCAAACTATGTACACCCACTTTCCTCCTCCACTACACCTAATTCACCTTTATGTTATGACCAGAGCGATCTTTCCGTCCATGTCATTCCCTTGATCAAAACCCTTTGGGGGTGCCTGGGTGGCTCAGTCGATTGAGTATCCAACTCTTGATTTTGGCTCAGCTCATGTTCTCACGATTCAAGAGACTGAGCTTTTCATTGGGCTCTGCGCTGAGCGGGAGCCTGCTTGAGATTATTTCTCTCTTTCCTTCTGTCTCTGCCCTCCTCTGCTTTCTCACTCTCTTTCAAAACAAAATAAATTAACTTAAAAAAATAAAAACACCTTTGTTTCCCATTCTCATTAGGCTAAATAAAGACAAAAACTCTTCAGCGGCCTGAAAGACACTGTATATGATTGGATCCCTGCCTACATCTTCAGGCTCCGCTCTCGTTTCTCTTTCTCTCTTTCTATTCTCCAACACACCTGCCTTCTTCAATTGTTCTTTTTTCAGTATACTCTACTCTTTCAGGCACTTCACTCATGCTGTTCCAGCTGACCGAAATGTTTTCCCTCGACTTCTCCGATCCCATTCAACTCTCTTTCACCTGCTGATCCTTCCAATGCCATCAGAAATATCACTTTCTTGGGGCCCCTGGGTACCTTAGTTGGTTAAGCGTTGGCCTCTTGATCTCAGCTCAGGTCATGGTCTCATGGTGCAGAGACTTCTCAGGTCATGATCCAAGTGCAGAGACTGCTTGGTATTCTCTCTCTCTCTCTCTCTCTCTCTCTCTCTCAAAATAAATAAATAAACATTAAAAAAAAAGAAATTTCACTGCCTCCAGGAAGCTTTTTCTGAGGTCCTGGAGCAGACCTGTCTCCTTCTGTAAGTTCCTTTGTACCTTGCAATTGTCTTTCATAACCTTTATACTGTTGGAAAGCCTCATAAGACTTTTCAATGTCTGTATTCCCCACTAGTTTGTAAGCCCCTGCAGGGACAGACACCTGAATTATTTACTGCTGTGTCTCCAAAGCCCAGGACAGATTCGAGCACAGAACAGAAACTCAACTGTTTTTTGAATGACTCCTGCAAGTGCTCCACCAAATCACCTATGAACTGAAGCCTTGTTCCAGAAGAAGACGTGAGTAACAAGTTACACCCCAGCCATATTGCATTTGAAGAGTCCTCAGACCTGCTGGAAGTGGGGCTGTAGTGTTGGCTCCTACCGTCCCTTCCCCCCGGTAGGACTGTCATATATCGACTTGGCTCTTCTGGGCAGGTGCACCCTCCCTCTACTTGGGGCACCGTGAATTTCTTTCTTGGCCTTAGTAGGCACGTGAAGACTAGGAAGTAGACAACATGAAGGACCATAAAGTGCTCCTGTTGTAGCAGGAAGCCCAGGAGACTGGCAGGGTCTTGAGTGGCACGCGGAAAGTTCTGACAGGGGTAGAACTCTGGAACTGTGGTCGGTCGCTGTGCCACGGTGGACACGTTCTGTGACCAGAAGGCAATCAGCTCTGCCAGTGTGCTCCCTAATGGCTGTGGTGAGTTAACGTTTCTCGCTTTCAGAATTGTACTTCCTTTCACAGCATGCATGACCAAGGCAGGGAGACTTTAGGGGCCGAAGCTGGTCCAGCTGAATTCCACAGGTGCTCCAGCGACCATGGATCGGCGAGGTGACATCCAGGGCATGGGTCTCAGAGGCCAGAAGTAGGGAAGGGATGCAGAGTTCGGCGTGACAAGCCATATTTACAGGTCTGCTGGGCTGGGATCCCAGGAGGGGGTCCGGGGGCCGTGCCAAAGAGCTTGGTTACCAGGAGTGCAGAAAGAAACAAGCACTGTGCCAGGATGTAGGAGTCAAGCCTCAGACTGCGGAACAAAGTAGGAGGACTGAGAGCCAGGAAGCCAATCCATCAGAATGCCAAGCTGGTAGGCACAGAGCAGACAAGAAGTGAGAGGTCAGGGCAGACAAAGGAGAGCCAAAACGAGATGAGGGGGGCGCAGAGACCAGCTTGGGATGAGCCCCTACTGATGTGGGGATATTCTCTTTGGGTTGGTCAGTCCTGCCCCTGATAGGCTGGAAATATGGAGAGGACAACTTGGACCCTCATCCACAAATCAACTTTGCATTATCATTGGCACTTAAGACTTGCAGAAACAGAGGTCCCAGATTTCTAATCATGTATTCAGACACAAAGTGTTGATTTTCTTGAGCGTGCAGTTGCAAAATAAGCCTGCACTTATGGAATAGAGGACTGGTGGTGGCATGCCATCAGTAGGCTTGGGTCTGAGTTCGTACCTGCTCTGCACTCCTGCACTGTCAGTGGCCCTCTAGCAGATAATTCTGAGTCCGCTGTGATTTTGGATAGCCATGCTGATGATTTTTCTGGAACCTGCATTTTTATTATATTTTTTGAAATTCTGCTTTCGATGTGCTGAGGGTAATGAAATAGATGCATTCCATATTTCTGTCCCATTTCATATTATTTCATGTTCCTGCTTATAGTGGCAGAGTGATGTGGGCTCTAAACTCTGAAGACCTGGGTTCAAATGCTATTTTCCCCTGACTAGCTTGGGCAAGTTATTAAGGAGTCAATTTCTGCAAATGCAACTTAGTGTCTACCTCTGACTGGTTGTTGTATGCCTTTGCGACAGGGCATGGGGAACGCCTGAGGCACAGTAGGTGAGTAGTAAGTGGTAGCTGTTGTTTCCCCGACAACAGATCAGCTGCCTGATCCAAGTGGTGGATATCATGGAATATGGTTCGAAAATAATTGATAGATTAAATAACATTTTTTAAGTCCAAGAGGTAAACGTATTGCTTTCAATTATCCTTTAATAATAGGCGAAGAGTAATAAAACAGAGGGCAGACCTGTCAATGTGATTTTCCATTAATGAGATATGGTTTTTTTTTTTTATGTGCCAGCTGGAAATGGGTAATACCAGCCACATCCCTATGATTTTAAAACGTACCCTTCAGCCAGCTCTTCCGAGAGGCTACTCGTTTCCACATTTGTGCACAAGTAGGAGGAAATGCTGTCAGCCCGTGCTCGGTCATAAGGTAAAACCTGGTCAGGTTTGAAATGAATGACAGGGATGAATTAAGTTCCAAAGTTTGTTCTCTGGCGGTGGGAGATGTGTTGACTTATTTCCTCTCTGTGCCATCTATCCTAACAGCAAGCGCTTTTATTGCAGTTATGCGGTGCCTTGTGCTGCTCTGTTTTAGTGTTTTACAAATAATTTGTACATATTTATTTTGAGACAGTGAGAGAGCAAGCATGGGGGAGGGGCAGAGAGGAAAAGAGAGAATCCCAAGCAGGCTCCGCCCCATCAGCACAGAGCGGGGCTCAGGGCTCAGTCTTACAAACCATGAGATCAGGACCTGAGCCGAATCAAGAGAAACTTAACCAACTAAGTCACCCAGGCGCCCCGTGTTTTACAAATATTAACTCATTTCATTGCCCAAAACCCTTTAAGATAGGTACTGTGATAATAAAAGAAGGAAACTCAGGTACAAGAGGAATTAATTCGTCCATGTTAGGTCGAGCCAGGATTCCAAGCAGGCACTGTGACTACAGGGCTGATGCCCGTGATCTCTGCCTTTACTGCCTTTACTCGGTGGCTTCCCCTACATCCAGAGAAAAGTTGAAAATTTCCATTTACCATCCATGATTCTGTTTAGAGAAGAGAGGTTTCACCATACAGAAGGAACATCTGAAACTCTGACCACAAATTAAGCTTCGCGACTGCCTGTTTACCTGACTGCGAAAGGCAAGGTATTGAACTTCTGTGAGCCTCTGTGTCCTCACTTATTCAGTGAGGAAATTATATATCCATTGTGAGGGTGACTAATATTCTGTCTGACACATAGGAGATGCCCAAGTAATGTTATTCCCCACCTTGAATACTAGGTACCTAAATATATCCACGTGTGCAATTATTGGTGGTTTCTTTTCCCCTGAAAAATAATTTTTGGTTTCTTTGACTTTTCATTTTTTTAAAAAAAAATAGGGCAAATTTCAGTCACTTGGTTAATCATGGTGGGTCATCTCCTATGTGGGAGTCATTTTCTAGATTGATGCTCTCTAACAAAACTTTTTGTGATGATGAAAAAGTTCTATAATCTGTGCTGTCTAATATGGTAGCCACTAGCTATGTGTGGTTTTTGAACATTTAAAATGTGGTTAGTTTAATTAAGGCACTAAATTTCTCATTTCATTTAATTTTAACTAATTTAAGTTTAAATAGACACATGTGGTCAGTGGCAGTCATATTGTACAGGGAAAGCCTAGACGTTTTAATCTGGTCTAAATACTAGCTGATCAGCAGATAATTCTTTTAAGAAAGGCAAGACAGGTTTTTAGCCTGTTCTTTTCCTAAAGTGTCTGTGATACTCAGCATCTCCGTAGGAAGGAAAAAAATATCAATTATCAAGCATAAATTCAGGCAAGTAAAGAGAAACTATAGCCATCAACCTCACTGGGTTTTATGATTCTTGACAGATCCATTTTAATTTTACTGGAACCCAAATGACATAACTTACCAACATTTTAAAATACTGATCATGAATTTGCTATGAATATTTAATGACTTCCCATAAATAGATAGTAATGTAGTAATTTTAATACTGAATATCATATCATATGTATGTTAGGTTTGGATATAAGTAGTTGTGTACTGGCAAATGTTTAACTGGTCCTCTGGGAAAAATGTGTGTGTGTGTGTGTGTGTGTGTGTGTGTGTGTAGTTTATTATTACACATTTTAATATTGTAAAGGATGTATAGCACAGGATCCATTTAAACATAATAATAAAATATACGTTGCTCCTATAAATACCATATAGCCAATTGATTCTCACTGAACACTTTTATTGATTTTTGCCATTATCTTTTATCCCTTGCCAGCCTATGGTTGCAATTAATTCACAAGTATAATTCTGCATGATTGTTGGGTATTTTTTTTTATGCTGAGGAAGGTGAAATTGAAACAATAAAGACATTTGTTTGAAACTCACTCATTCATTCATCAGTGATAGGAGCAACTTCCTCACTAATCAGATAATAATTTTCACACACTAGAAACAGATTTCCTCAATTTTTTTGTGCTATTCACAATATAATGACTATAGACATGACACGCTTTTAAGTCCAATCTACATGGTTAACATTTTTCCATCACTTTCTTGAGTCTAACAATTGACAAAAAAATAAGTCAAGCCCTAATTTGTGGCATTCGCCAATTTCCACGGCATCAGTACTCCCACCACAACCACTTGTACCTTAGCCATACAGCAGCACTGAAAACGGAGTTGGTGAGCTACAGGAGGCATAGCTATCTCGAGAGCATAGATAACAGAAACATGTAGTAAAGTAATTAGTAAGTGATGAGTTTTTGAGTATTGCATTATAGAAAATTCATTCTGATGATACTATTGAGAATCAATTGAAGGAGAGGACACCAATTGGGAGGGTATGGCCATGGTCAACATAAAGACCCTAGGGTAGGGCGCCTGGGTGGCTCAGTCGGTTGGGTGTCCGACTTCGGCTCAGGTCATGATCTCACAGTCTGTGAGTTCGAGCCCCGCGTCGGGCTCTGTGCTGACAGCTCAGAGCCTGGAGCCTCCTTCAGAGTCTGTGTCTCCCTCTCTCTCTGCCCTTCCCCCGCTCATGCTTTGTCTCCTGCTCTCAAAAATAAATAAAACATTAAAAAGAAAAAAGACCCTAGGGCAGTAGCAATGAAGGTGGAGAATGGTGGGGGTGATGTGAGGAATATTTTAGAGGTAGATTCTATGGGAATCTATCGCTTCTCTAGAGCTCGAGCCTTTCAGTTGACAATATATTGAAAACTGTGTCAAGGCAAGTCCGGTGCAGGAAGGGTACTTCAGAGACCTGCAGAAAGGCTTTGGTAATTTGAGTGCCTATGATCAGGTGTGCATTTTGACCGTTAGAAATAAATATGTGAAACAAATAGTTGCGTTTTTGTGATTTATCTTAAAACAAAGACTTGCTGGTTAAAACAAATACTAAAATAAGATCAGTTTCATTCACAAAGATATTTAGAATGCAGAATTTTGCTATGAATACTATGGCACAAAAACCAAATACTGGGCCACCATGATCTAAGGCAGGAACAAATGAATTTACTGGAGTAAAAGGCCCCAGAGAGGTTTTGGTGCCCGAAGTAGGCAAGCTTTAAGAGGTATTGTTACTGTAGCTCTAGTAGCAATATCCAGTTCCTCCTGGTTCTTTGCTGTGTGATAACAAGGTGGGGAATGGTCTTGGCTCTCATTAACCTGTGAAAATTGTAACATATAACATATAAATTGTGTCTCTATTGGACTGTGAGCCTATGAAGAACAGAGCTCACTTTTCCCATTTATTGTGTATAGCAAATACAAAACAGGAGCAAGCAGTGAATAGGAGACAACTTGTAGCAATTACTGCAACCGGGGCAGATACAAGCTCCAGAAGGTAGAGGGGTTTGCTGTTTTTATTTACTGTTGGCCTTCACAATAGATCCCGAGCTCAGTAAATATTTGTTAAAGGAATGGTTTTATAGAATGGGGCAAGTCTCTGACAGGTGAAATGGATCTAAATCTCTCCATTTCTACAGTCTGTGATTATATCATTCATAGTCTAAATTCCTATTAGAAATTATGTTGGTCACTTTTCCTCTGTGCTAATGTAGTGCAAAAAACTACTCATTTTTAAGTCGGCTTTTTCAGTTTATGAAACATCATGATAAACTTGCTGTATATAATCACTTCTCTAGTGCCATATTTATATGTTTTTAAGCAATATTTTAATTAATTGAATACTACGACACATTTAAATGATTATCTTACTCTATTATTAGAGAGAAAAAAGAATTCTGATAGTGCGAGACACCAACAACCCAAATCCCTGTTCGATGAATTGCATATAGTCTTTGCTTCTTGTTTATTGAGAAAAACTAGAATTGACATGTCTGTCCAATTCTTGTCATATCTACATTTTTGTAATAGGAGTATCTCAGACTTCAGTCAGATAACGCCACTGTATTATTCAGGGATCACCCCACTGCAAGTGATGGAAACCAAATTCAAATTAGCTGAAGCCTTGAAGGAGATTATTGGCTTGCGTAAGCAACTGAAGGGAGGACATGGTGAGCTACGGATGTGAGCATGATTAGACCTCATTCTCTCCATCTCTTGAGTTCTCTCTGCAGATTAGCTTTAGTCTCTCAAGCCGGTTTCTTCCCCAAGGCTAAAACTCAGGTGGGGGAGGGAAGGGAGGTGGGAGGGGAGGGCTGCTGCAGCTTTAGGCATATCTTCAGGTTTGTAACCAAAAAGAAGGTTAATCCTTCAGTTTCCGTTCCAGAAAGGCTAGGAAAGGACTCTGACTGGCTCCTTTGAGGACACTTGATTAGTTTCTATGTCTAGAAGTCCGGTGAGGGGCTCTGACCCATTAGCTTCAGCAACAGCTTTGCTCCTGTGGTTGGAGAGGAGGTGGGATCTCTGTGAAAGAGCAGGTGGAAAACAGTGGTGCCCGCTGCACTCGTGACATCAGCATGCATACCCTGATGGCTGTGGGCTCTCACAGAGCAGAGAGCAGGACGCTCGGTCTCGTACAGAGCGTCTGTGCACTGAGGATTCTGGGACTGCTCGGGATGCCTACAGGTATCCAAGACGTGGTTCTGGCTTTCACTCCCTGCTGTGGGATCCCACAGTCCCGGACACATTCACGAAACTCCTCGTATGAGGCAGGAAGAGCACCACCACCCAGGACGTGGACTGGGTACTGGTAGAGATGAGTACTCACTCCATGAAGATAAAATCGAAATGCTGCTTCGTGCCGTTCTGCCCTGAGTTAGCTCCTTCTAACTACTGCCTCTCCAGGGTACCCAGACTACCGTGGTGGACACACTGGGGCGGGACGTATGCAGATGTATGGTTGTACTTGCTACTTGTGCTCTCAGTTCATTAGCTCTAACTTCCTGATTTCCTGAAGCCCCCTCAGTCTCATTCTGGCCTCTGTTGGGGCCATTTCAATTTAAGAGATCTAGGGGACATTGATGCTGGAAGATTACACCACTCAGGAGGGATTCTTTGATATCAGTTGATGTAGTCAATGCATAATTCCTCCAAGTGCAGATTTGCCTTAATTTTAGTACTAATAGGAAACTACCCTCCCTACACACAACTATTAACTTTTAAAACCGTATGGAGAGTTAGGACGAATGTACTGTTTCTAAATTTTTAAAATAACAGTTTTATTTAGATATAATTTAAAGAGTGTAAACTCTGTGTGCAATTAATCGATGGTGTTAATTACTTTTTAGTATATTCACAGAGTTGTGCAGCTATCACCACAATCAAATTTAGACTATTTTCATCATCCAAACAAAGATACCCCCTGTCCATTATCAATCACCCCCCGCTGCCCCTTACTCCCCTCCCCGCCAGCCCTAGGCAACCACCCATCTTTCTGTCTCTACGGATTTGCCTGTACTGGACATTTCATCTAAGTGGAATCTTACAATATGTTGTCCTTTGCGTCTGGCATAGTGTTTTCAAGGTTCCTTCATGTGGTAGCATGTATCGATACTCCGCTCCCTTTTATAGCTGAATAATATTCCACTGTGTTGGTATTTACTTCTCTATTGGTTGACGGGCATTTGAGTTACTTCCACTTTGGACCATTATGAGTCATGCTGCTGTGAACATTCATGTAGATACATTTATGTGGACACATACTTTCAGTTCTTTTGGTTGTACACCTAGGAGTTGAATTGCTGGTCCGTACTGCGATTGAACTGCCAGACTGCTTTCCAAAGTGGCTGCACTATTTTGCATTTTCACCGGAAGTGTGTGAGGGTCCCTATTTGTCCATATTCTAAGGGATATTTTAGCAGAAGACATAAATGTCAGAGTGAGGCATGTGAAGTCATGATCTCTATTTACTGGCAATAAGCTCAATAAACCTTAAACTTTTAAGACCAATTGATTCAACCTCAAAAGTAGTATTTAAAAAAGATACTTCTCATACCCTAAAAGTCTAAATAATGTTACAAGAATAAAACTTCAGTGCGCAGTGCAGGTTTATCCTACAAGTTCTAAAGAGTGACTGGTAGAGAGGATTAGTGTCCTGCACAAAGTTTTGCATTGGCAGGACTCAACAGTCTCTCCAAGGGTGCTCTTCGGCATGTGAACAAATTAGGAAATACAACTGGATAGATGGAGATAGGGGTTTTGCAGAATTCCATTTTCTGGAAATATCCATGTCTGAGCCTTAGCTCAGCCAAGAAATCCTGTAATGTGTATAAAAAAGCAATAAACAATGTAGCTAGATACGAAAAAGATAAAGCAGTAATATTTACACATGACAAGAAGGTGTGGAGGTGCTATTCAAATACTACTTAATGCAATTTCATAAACTCTTCATGACCAAAAACAAGCTGTAAGGGATAGAACACTTCTTTGTTCTCTCCATTCTTCCTCAGCAAGCCTGACAGTAGAAGGCTTTTAAGGCAGAAAGTGCTTGCTTCTCAATGATGTGTCCCTTTCGATCATCAGGTGACATGCTGCAGAGCCATGGGCCCTATGGGTAGATGGTAGGTTGCTGTAATTTGCCTGCTACTGGAAGGCTCTCAAAATGTATCTAAGGGGTGGGGTGCATTCATACTTGTCTTTCGCTGATAGAATCTTCTTTTTGGAAACATTGTATGTAAGAGAAGTTTTTGGAGCTTTAAAATACATCTTAATGTTCCTGTAATGAAACAAATTCTCCATTTCATAAAATAGAAATTGCCAAGGGATTATAAGATAATTGGCACATTTATTTTATGGTTTGGAGTTTTATTACGTGAATTTCTGTCGAGGGAGGAACTCAAAGATCTAATCTGAGGATAATAGCCCATAACTTAACACTGTGCACTTCATGAGATCACCTCTGCGATCTGGTTATTTTTCCGTTCTCCGACCACTCTCCTTGTCACTCAACGAGTGTCAGGGTCTGTCGGTGGTTTTATGTACCTCAGCCATACCTCGAGGCTATTCTGGACTCACCTGGCTTCTTCCCCAGATTCTAATTAGGTGGAATGGCCTGGGTTTGTGCTGCTGGGGAGTTGAATGAAGTTGAGAGACTGCCTAGCTTGTGTTTTGTTGTGGAGAGGAGACTGATGGAGAGGAGACCTTAAACTGATCTGAACGAACTCTAGGCAGTGAATAATCTGGTTGAATGTGTTGGAACTGGTGTGAGATAAATATGAACATTGTGGGCTTGTGTGTTCATTAAAAATTGCCCAGTATGATACGCCACTTTACAGACTGGATGTAAGTGAAAAATTCAAGGGATGGATAAAGCTATAGTTTCTCTTCTTAAGGTTTTACACTTTCGAGATCTTGCATTCTATAATATTTAACTCAATGCCACCTGGCTTCCGGCATGGTTTTCTCAAACTACGCCTGCATCAAGGGAAAACATGAACTCAAGAGATCATAACATGAATTTTTCCTTTTGAGAAAAGCTTACTTTATCATTATGAGATTCTCTCGGTTTTGCTATGTGACGTTTCCATTCAGAAATGTCTTGAAAGTAGATGAGGATCTTACGGGAATCACAGTGGACAAAATGCTATGTCCACCCGATCATTATTGGCTACTCTGAGTGCGATTACAGTTCTCATCTCCTCTCATTTTTACACACTCAGACCTGCTGGGTGCCCACGCAAGTGCCTGCACATCTTTTTTTTTTTTTTAATCAGAAATTCTCTTTGTTCCTCATCAAGGTTTGCAATTAGCAAAACGTCAAGCCATCTTGGGTTAAAAAAATTTTCTTTTTAACATTTATTTAGTTTTGAGAGACAGAGCGTGAGCAGGAAGGAAAGGGACAGAGAGAGAAGGAGACACAGAATCTGAAGCAGGCTCTAGCCTCCTAGCTGTCAGCACAGAACCGGATGAGGGGCTTAAACCCACAAACCGTGAGATCATGACCTGAGCCAAAGTTGGACACTTTACCAACTGCGCCACACAGGCACCCCAAGTCATCTTGGATTTTAAAGTAATGGTAGAGTTTTCTCCTGGAACATTTATCTTATGTGAAGAAGTACTTACTATAAATTGATGAATACAGGGCTTACTCCCCTGATGTGTAAAAACTATTTTCAAATCGATTATAAACATGACACAGTTTATAAATCCCACCTCAAAAGTCCTATGTCTATTTGTTCGTGTATCTGCATTTGTGAACTTCCAGTAAAAGCGTTTTCATTCATAATTCTCATGATTGGAAATCTTAATCTTTGAATTTTTTATCCATCTACTGTGTGGTAATTGGTGACCATCTTGGTGATTCAGAGGTACTGTGGCAATAGAGATTATTTCCTGAAGCATCAAAGAAAGATCCAACTTTGCCTTCGTCATTTCAACATTGAACTCATTTTGTTTTAGCATGAAAAATAGGCTTCGCAGAGACCAAACACCAGACTTGAAGCCCAGCTTCACCTTTTTCTTGCTCTAAGCTTGGACGAGTTTCTTAACATCTCTTAGCCTCGTTTTCCTCATCTCTCTTTTGTTGATAATCACATACAGCTCGTAAGTTTCGCATGAAAATTAAACAAGCCAGGAAGGGTACTTGTCTGGCACATAAATTGTCCCCTCAATACATGTTGCTGGCTGCAAGAAGTCAACAAAAGCAGTGATAACAATAATAATAGTTTGGAAATATTATTCCACGTGGGGCCTAAGTTGTAGTCTTTTTAACCAAATAATATGATAACTCGTCAATTACCATACCTTCCATGACAAAGGTAATATATATAGCTATGCACAAATGTGTGTGTGTGTGTGTGTGTGTGTACACAGGCACACAAGTCCGTACATACTGCAACTGAAGTTTTTAAAAAGAGATTTTAGAACTTAAGTCCTCCTATATTTGGATACATATATTCTCAAGGTCAATACTTCTCCTATCTTCTCAAATGTAGGAAGAAACATGGGCACATAACTATGCTATATGGTGTACTGTCTCAAACCGGAAGACAATTCCGGCCGACTGAACACTGTTTTAACCTAGGGCACCCATGGTTTATGGCTGCTTCTTGATTGTGTCAGGAAGGGCTCAAGGACAAACTCGTATTAGCCATAAGAAAGAAGGCACTTTGAAGAGAGTAAAAAGTGGATTTGTGTCTGGGGTGCTTTGTTTTGCCTACTCAACCCGCACACATTACACCTGATACAAGTGCTGTAGCAACATCACACAGTTAAATACCCTAACGCTGAACGACACATTTCGGTGAATGCTTTTGATAATGTCTATGGGACACGCTCCCTGACATGGCAACCTCACACTTAGTAGACTAAAGTTAGTCTGTTTATCAGTGATAGTGTGACATCCTGATGCAATAAGACTGGTTTATTATTTTTTTCACTTAAGCTAATGATTTCATTTTCCCAGGAATGACCAAGTTATTTCTTTGTCCTATACACGTCCTTTAAATGTGCTTCAAAAAGCCTGGTTTACAAGTGTCCTTTAAAAAATAAAAGCCAAGTGAAATGTTGTGTTTTTTTCTTTTTATGCAAATCTCTGTACGTTTTTAATTTGGAGGGTCCTTATTATAATGTACTTACCTACTAAAAAGTGCATTGCAGGAGACCCTTGAGACCTCAGAGCTGAGAATACTTCGTAATCAATGAGCATGAAGTCTGATACTATGAGTGCTAGTAGATTTTGGAAGGAGACATAGGGCTTTTTTTTTTTTTTTTTTTTTTCTCACTTAGACTTTTTAAAACCTAGGAACAGGCAGTCATCACTGGGATTTGTGATGTATTCTGCATGAGAATAATTTTGCCTCTGGGAAAGTCAGAGCCAAGCCAGAATCACTCCTGGGATTTTGAAGCCTGAAGTCACTTGTTTGGCTCTGCTCACTAGAGAACCCAAGAATGCTATTCATTGGCCAGTGTGAACAGTGGTTGAGAAATGATTTGTTGTAACCATCATTTCCAGAAGTTTCCGAGATACAGAAAAACCACGCTGCTTTTCAGGCACTGGAAAGGCAAAGCTCGGTGGGGTTTTCAGGTGGAACTTAGAAATGAAGGAGCTAGTGCTTATTTTAAAAATGCTGTGACTGTTCTTTCTCTCAGAGAACTCTTAAGTGCTCTGTTAGTCTTTTGAACAGGTTTTTTTGGAAACATAATCATGCTATAATGCCAGTATGAGATCAGCTTTTGTTAAAATCCCCAAGCAAAACCATCAAATGTTGCTGAATCTTTCTGGAGATGGTAGAAGAGAGCAAGGAGGGAAAGTGAAGGGAATAAAGTTCCTTCTGGGATATTTAGATCAATATCGGCATTATTTCCCTCTTAGATCTTTCTCAATCATGAAAAAATAGTCACACACACATGGCGTTACTTTTTCTCTTGCTGTTAACTGGCATGACTGCCTTAAAATCCTGAGCTGGGTCTCAAAGCTTCTGTCTGGAGGCACCTTCTCATGTAAATATTTAACTATCACAATTTTAAAAAGCATTTATTTACACAGCACATACTTTTTAAAAATTTTTAATGTTTATTTATTTTTGAGAGAGAGAAAGTGAGGGACGGGGAGGAGCAGAGAGAGAGGAAGACAGAATCAAAAGCAGGCTCTATGCTCTGAACTGTCAGCACAGAGCCCGATGCAGGGCTTGAACCCCCGACTGTGAGATCATGACCCGAGCTGAAGTTGAATGCTTAACCGACTGAGCCCCCCAGGTGCCCCAGATAATAATTTGAATGCTGGCAGACTATTTTCTCAATATTTTCTGCTACTCGTAGTTTAAGGTCTACAGACACAATATACTTTTAAATCTAATCTGCATTATTAACATTTCCCGCATCGTTTTCTTAAGTCTAGACAGTCGACCACACAATAAGCCAAGCCCTGACTATAGCATTTGCAATCTCCATGGCGTACATGCTGCCACCGTAGCCGATCTCAAGCTCCCAGTGTGATGTCACTGAACGTAGAAAAGGTGTGCAACAGTTCTCCATTATGTAATATTGGATAATTGTAATATGTAATATTTCCCACAAATGAGACGCAGCCATCAATAACTTCCAGATTGCAAGTAATAGTCAACATGTAGTAAAATAATTGGGAAGTGATGAGTTTTGAGTACTTACTACCTTTTTAAAAATATAATTCATTTCATTTTAAATTTACATAATTTGATTCTTAATAATGGGGATGTTGAACAACTGGCTTGCTAGCTTCCTACAAATTTAACAGTTGACTCTCACAAGTCACTGTGACAGACCCAAACCATAGTAATCATAAACCATCTCTTTTTTTAATAAACGGTCTCTTTAATTCCTTCATCGCTCGCCTTCAATCCAACAGCAAACCATGCTGACTCCACAGTACATCTGGGCTCGCTCGCCTCCCTCCTACCCTCAGATTTCTCATCACATCACCTCTTACCTGTGTTCCTGCAACAGCCTCCTAACTGCTCCCTCTGCCTCCGCAACTGACGTGTCTATAGTCTGCTCTCCGTACGGAAGCCAGAGTCATGTTTTTAAAATGTGCATCACATCACATCACTCCCCATCTTAAACTTTTCAATGTTTCCCCATTGTCCTTAGAAGAAAACTCAAGCCATGCCCAATAAAACCCTAGATCATCTACCTATAGCCTCCCTTATAGCCTTGCCTTGCCCATTGTCTTGCTCAAGCACCATATTTCAGTCACACTGGCTTGCTTTCTTTTCCTAAAATGTATCTACTTCCTAGCAATCTCAGGGCATCGGCCTTTGTTCCCTTTTCTAGAAATGCTCTTCCCTCACAACATTCCATGGGTGCCTCCTTCTCATTAGGTTTCAGTGAAATATCCTTGTGATGGTTAATTTTATTTGTCAAGTTGACTGGACTATAGGATACCCAGACGTCTGGTTAAATATTATTTCTGGGTGTGTATGTGGGTGTTTCCAAACAGATCAACTTTTGAAATGGTTGACCGGGCAAAGTGTACTGCCTTCCCCAAGGCAAGTAGGCATCATCCAATCCATTAAGGGCCTGAAAGGAGCAAAAAAGCAGAGGAGGTTGAATTGGCTTTCTAATCTGTTGAGATTTAATGATACTAATGACTTTATTTCTAGTAGTAAAGAGAGCACTGGTGGTTCATGGAGTGAACTTGCAAGAGAGATCTGCAAAATATCTGCATCGAATATTCCTAATCAACCCCTTGTAAGAAGCAAGCAGTCGAATGATTGTGTATGTGATACATTTTAACATTTTTGGAAAACTGTTGACTATAGTGACATTGGTTGGCATCTCCTGATGTCTCTGAACAAAGTAGCAAAAGAAGAGGATGAGCTCAGAGATTCGGAATTCCCAGCTCAAGCACTGTATAAATGACCCGAAGGCTTCTGTTTGAGCCCTGAAAGAGACCCTTATCTCCAGTAGACGCAGGGCTGAAATTGCTGAAAATCCAATGCAGAACCTCATTCTGTGACTGGCACAATTACAATGTATGTTGAATTACCACCTTTGGAAGGTGTCTACTGTAAAAGTAAGGGCATTACCTGGGAAATAAGCAGATCATATAAGTTGGGATGAGCACACATGGAAAGACCTGATGAAATTGGGGACAGTGAGCCACGAAATTTCGACGAGTCCTCTTTGCTACATCTCCCTACTCTGCGTGGAAGTGGTCTTCCCACCCCACTGGAAGTAACTTCCTTGCTCCCAGCAGAAATGGCCTCTTCACCCCATGTGGCAACAGCATCCCACCTCCAGTGGTACTAGCCTTTCCACTTCCAGCTGAGGGGATTAACTGTGCAATATCTGAGAAACTATAATGGTATTTCCTGAAGCAATTGCCGTGCAAGACATTGCTGCTTCTCCTCAGGACCCACCTCGACCTGCTCCTTTTTGTTTCTAGACCTATAAGTAGTCTCAAGACCCAGTAGGGCCCTAAAGGTGAGGTACAAAATGAGACCCATAAAGAAGCACTCTACAATCGCAAAGAACTATTTGAATTTTCTAATTTGTGGGTGCCTGGGTGGCTCAGTCCGTTAAGTGTCCGACTTCGGCTGAGGTTACTGAGGTTCATGAATTGGAGCCCCAGGTCCAGCTCTGTGCTGACAGCTCGGAGCCTGGAGCCTGCTTTGGATTCTGTGTCTCCCTCCCACTCTCTCTCTCTGCCCCTCCCCCTCTCACACTCTGTCTCTCTCTGTCTCTCAAAAATAAATAAACATTTAAAAATATTGAATTTCCTAATGTATGTAGACAGGAATCCAGGGGACATGTGTGTGAATGGATACTAAGAGTGTGGAATAATGGAGAAAGGCAAATGAGGTTGGATCGAGCCAGATTTATTGATGTGGCTCACTGACAGAGATTCTGCATTTAATGTTGGAGTCAGGGAGTTAGAAAGGGCTCTAACAATTTGTTTGGTTAGTTGACTCATACGCGGATCAAAAAGTGGCCCACAGTGAACTGAAGTTGCCCAACCTGCCTTGGTTTAATGTAGAGGAAGGGACTGAAAGGCTTAGGGAGGTTGGGATGTTAGAGTGGATTTGTCATTTAAGACCTCCTTCCCTGCATTGGAAGGGTCCAGAAGCCCTACTTTACCTCCAGTACTGTGAGAGATACTTTTGTGAAGGGAGCCCTGACGTCTTTCAAGACTTCTGTAATTGCTCCCCATAGGTCAGACCTCACAGTGGGAACTGCAGCCACCGAACTGAGAAACCCGAATAGGATGGGAGTAATTGGATCCCAGGGTGGCTGGGGCCAAGTGGCAGCACTCAGTAGCAAAGGCAAGGTGAGCGTGGCTACTGTCATGGACAGCAGAATCAAACAGCATTCAGAATAGTGACTCATGGAGAACTATGGAGTCAGCAAGTTGATCATGATATTCCGAGAAATCAAATAAATAGGAAGCCTGTTAAGTTCTTACTTGGTCAGTATTAACAGAAGAGTTCTAGGTCAGGTGAACCAGAGTCTAACCTGAACCATAAAAACCGAGTCATTGTCCGTTAATCAATTCCCAGACTGGAGCCAAAGCCCCTTGCATGAAGGAAAGGCTGGTTTCCCTTGAGGAATGCTATGGACTGAATGTTAGC
Organism: Paguma larvata; assembly: GCA_030068075.1. Taxonomy (NCBI): domain Eukaryota; kingdom Metazoa; phylum Chordata; class Mammalia; order Carnivora; family Viverridae; genus Paguma; species Paguma larvata. The sequence goes on along the minus strand of CM057828.1, from coordinate 80,253,678 downwards.
AGCTACAACCATGTGACCAGTTGCAGAAATGAGACCTGTTATTGTAATAAGCATTTCCTCCTTAATTTGTTATGAATACATTTGTATGTGTGTATGTACCAAATATTTTGGTTTTCTTTCCTCTTATTCCCTTATTGTGTAATATAAGATGTATTGACTTTATATCATAGTATTTAAGTATTATGAATTTTACATCACAGTATTTAAGTTACAAGGTATCAAGGAGAAGAGTAACATCATTCAAGGACTTTACCTCCTCTTCTCGGAAGAGGTTAGAGTGTTCTCAGTTGTAGGCAGGATACATGTCAGGTGGAATTATAACCTTGTTATTTTCTTTATTGGAAAATTAAGTATGATTTAAGAAGAGGTGTGTGCCACCAGGTTGACGAGAAGTGGACTTGTAATAGTTAATTTTATGTGTCTACTTGACTGGGCCTTGAGATGCCCAGATATCTAGTTAGACATTATTTCTGGGCGTGTCTGTGAGGGTGTTTCCAAAAGAGATTTGCATTTGAACTAGTGGACTGAGTGAAGCCGATGGCCCTCCCCAGTGTGAGTGGATGTCATCCAATCCTTTCAGGACCTGAATGGAATGAAAAGCCTGAGGAATTCCATCTTTGTCTGACTGCTGGAGCCGGGGCATCAATTATACTCCTGCTTTTGGCTCCTGGTTCTCAGGCCTTCAGACTCGGACTGACTTTCTGGCTCTCAGGCCTTTGAACTAGACCATTGGCTTTTCTGGGTCTCTGGCTTGCAGATGGCAGATCATGAGATTTCTCAGCCTTCATAATTGCATGAGCCAATACCTAATCATAAATCCCTATCTATCTATCTATCTATCTATCTATCTAATCTACCATCTATCTTCTCCCCTACTGGTTCTGTTTCTTTGGAGAACTCTGACTAATACAATGTTGGAGGAGAGTCTTAGCTGATGTTTTTATCTGAAGTACCCCCGCTCCCCACGTCACCACTCTGTCACGTTACTTTATCCTCACACATACAGGCAAATCTCTTAGCCTTTTTATGCCTCAGTTTTATTATTTGTTTTATTTTTTGTTATTATTTTTATTATTTGTTAAATAGAAGTATCTGTAATACTGCCCTCATAGGATTGTGAAAATCAAATGAATGTGTAAACTATTTTGGACCTTACTTGGATCATATTAAATAGTATATAAGTTTACTGCTGATTATATTATCACAGTTATTATTCTTATTATTAAGATGTTCGAAGTACTTATCACTGCCTAAAAGTACTTTGTACGTTTGTTTGTCTGTGCGTTTATTTCTGTTTCCTCCACTGGAGAGCAGTGACCTTGAATGACTTGTGCGATACTGTGTTCTATCACCTAGAATAGTGTCTGGCATCTTTCGAATGAATGTGTGTATAAATGGATAAACACAAGAACTGGTAGTGACACCATTCTGAGCGTTGATTTATTTTCAGAAAAAATTATCAAAGAGGCTTGTCATCAGCATGATTGTAAAAACACAGCCTTTCGTATAGGTGGTGGAATTCCTTGACTCCTGTAACATACCGCAAGGACTCCTATGAATTCTGAGTCCTAGTCCTTCCTGAGCGCCAAGTAGGTGATGTCCCCATGGTCTCAATGGTCGGTAATGCTGTGGCTAAACTCTGATTCAATAGTGAAGTCTAAGTTGTGAGAAGTAGTAGTTTCTACCCATAGTGATGAATGTGCCTAGACACAGAACCATGAGCTCGGAATTTCAGAAGCAGCCTGATGCTTGGGAGTCCCGCTCCTCAGACACCTCTGTTCTTAATGAGGAAGCTCAGTGATAATTACCTTTAGTGGAAGAACTCAGAGTCATCTCACGAAGACTTACAACCTTTGCTTTCTTAGAGGTTGTGTTTAGAGTAGATACGTCATCTATCAAAACCTTATCTTGAGCTCACTTCCCTTAAACCTGAGAAGTTGTTAAAGGAGGTGATTTAGAAAGGTCCATTCCCCTGTCTCATTTTTCATTTAGATCCATGATATGTCAAAAGATGGAAGGGTTCCCGAAGATTTTCCGCAACTCCCCCTCTGTCGATCTAGAAAACTAAGCTTCTTCATGCTGCTATGGGTTTTTGGAGGACAGACTGCTTGTCCTTCTTACCACTGCATATTAAGTACTTCGCACAGGGCCTAGCACAGAATAATAACCTATGGATGAAAGAAGGATTCTCATGTTCAGAAAAATTTCAAATTAGATATCTGAAATCCTAGAAAACAGGGCCTTGGTGAAGTTCTGTGCAGTTCTAGAGGCCAGAAATTCTGAATAATCTCCCTTCCCTTCCTCATCAAGTCCTCCTATGGGAGCACTGAGCAAAAAGAGGGCAGGCTTTGAAATCTGACAGACCCGGCGTCAGGTCCCAACACGAGTTACATGACGGTTAAAGGTAGCTCCTTAACCTCTCTGAGTTTTCCAGTCTGTAAAATAGAAATAAAATGAGTGCCTATGAGGACCAACTGAGATTGGGCATGTAATTTTAGCTTAGAACATGGGACCTGCCGTGAGTTAAATTACTGGAAGTTGTAGATATGACTCTTGTAGAGTGCTTTTTGTTTGCATATTATCAGCAAGCAGATTAAGGGACAGAAGTATGTCTACAGTAGAGTAGGATTGGATCCAGTAGCAGACTCATTGCTGGTCTTGGGCCAGAAGTAAGGTTGGGCCTAGAGGCTGGGGCACCGTGATGCCAGGTGTACAGTGAGGAAGTTGGGCGTGACAGTGTAACAACAGAGAAAACAATCTATGGAACCCAGGTTAGATGGGAAGTTTTATTGGGAGTGATATCTGGATCTCTATCAAACTGCTCTTCACTAAATATCTACTCTTTAGAGAAAAAAAAAGTGTTAAACCATGTTATAAGACCACTGAATTAGAAGAACTTTGCAGTTGACTGATTTTAAACTAGTGACTAGTGTGTTCATTGTGTAAAGCAAGGCCACTTGGTAACATCTGTTTCTTCTTATATTGGGTAGGTCATATAGTAGTGAGTGAACCATGAGTTAGAGTTACTAGTCTGGATCAATCAGGGGAAGGTGAATCAGTAGATAAATGGGTGAAAATTAAAGAAGTAATTGTGAACGGGAAAGAAGACCACAGATGAAAGGGACAGAAGCAGGTATCTGAAATAGAGGGGGTAGTATTGTGTTGTGGGAAGAGGAAAAAAATGAGAGCTAAGCCTTCCACAGTCTAAAATGACCCAGGCTTTATCCTTAAATGGCTGGAGCTTACAACTTTAAGACCTCAAAAGGAATAAAAATCCACTTAAGAAAGTGTGCTCTGGCACAATAATAGACTGATGCCCCTTGAATGGTTTTGTAATATGTGTGTAGGCGAGAGAGTAATTTGGCAGAAGGGGGAAGAGTTAATCTGAAAGAGGAAATTTGAGGTTAGAAGAACATGAAGGCAAATCATTCATGATGAATGCAAAGGAAAGAGCAAGATTTAATAATGAATCAGGGGGGACAAAGAATAAAGCTAACATTAGTGACTGTGTACCATGCGTGAAGTCCACTATGGCAAGCTTTTTACATCTACCATCACACGGAATCACAACAACCTCTGAGATGATGGTTGGCTCCATTGAACAGGGTAAGTGGGTGACTGCGGTGATGGGGCAACGAGAAAGAGGATCTGAAGTTTGCATCTAGGGCTCTCTGAGACAAAAGCTCATGTGTTCGACCGTTGAGCAATAGCGCCCAAAGGGGCGAGGAACTGAGGAAGATTGGGAAAAGATTGGGAAGGAAAAGTACAAAGAGCTTTGATGTTAATGAATCTTCTAATGAAAGTAAGACACAGCAAAAAATAAAAAGAAGAAAGCATTTATAAAGGAATAGGAGGTTAGCATTTATTGAGCACATTGAAGACTCAGCTGAATATATAATCTCATCACCCGAGAACCCCTTGAAATAGGCATGATTTCCGTTTACACAGATGAGGAGCTAGAAGTGCAGAGAAGTCATCGTTCATCACGTAGTTGGTAAATACCAGAGCCAGGATTAGAACCGCTGTCGACAGCACTAGAAAGCCCACAGCGTTTCAGCTCAGGCAGCTGCCTTGGGAAAGGAAGTGCTCACGGTGGGTGTGAGAGAGCAGAAATGGCATCTCCTTCGAATGGTGGGCTAGAAATGCAAATAAAGCATGACTAGAAAGCCAAAAAAAGGAAATGAGAAAGGGAGGACCACAGGGTGATGATTAGGCTCACACCACCTGTTTTTCCTTTGGCCGAAGACGTCCCTCTGAAAGGCTTTGAGTGAAAAACAAAGCAACCCAGTGGCTCAGAAAGGCCAACAGAAACTCTTCCATCGGTGGTCACATGAAATGTTCAGTGGTGCTGAAGCATGTGATTTGGAGAAACCCCAAGCTGTGACAAGAAAGAGATTCTGGACAATTGGCATACTGCTGGCTGCAACAGGTGTCTCACGGAAAACAATAATTTAAAAAAGGTGTAGATACAGAGTAGCTCAGGAAGACGCTCTAACGGTGGTGGGCAGGAAGTATGGTTATGATATAGGATAGAGAGACACCTAGGTGGGTATGAAAAACAACCCTCCGAAGCGGGTAGAGGTTTTATTATCACCACTTTGCATATAAGGAAACTGCAGCCCATTGAGTTTGAGGACTTGCCTGTGGTAGCTGACTTTTAGAATCTTGATGCCTTACTGAATCTAGAGTGCTTACTGCTGTGCCATTGTCACTGAAAGAAATACATTTCTAATGGTGAACTTGGGGTATCGGATAACGGGGGGAGATATTTTTGAGCAGGGCTCTTTGTGCTACTCGCGTAGCTCTTTTTAGAAATTCTCTAGTTTTTAATAAAACAACCCTATTTTCTAGATGAGGATGACATTCAGCCCAGTGTTGCTAGTGCAGGTTTTGGTCGTGCTAGTGTTTTCCAGGTGCAGCTTTATATAGAGCCTTAACCTTGTGTTGGCTAATAATTAACAAAGGTGGATGCTGACTTCACAAAGTGATTGCGGGATTTTACTGCGAGCCCTTTTGTTCGCTGCTGTCCAGGATACAATGATCCTCTGGAAAGCAGTTCTTTGATGACCAGCTCAATGTCATTCATGGAGGTAAGCTGACTGCTGGGAAATACACCCTCACTCCCAGACCCTGGAGTCGCTGTTTCACACCTAAGTGTGTCTGAGCAAAATCAAGTGAACTGACTGGCCCGTTCAGAACAGAATCATCTTATTTTGGCCCACAAAAATTCATATCGAATACACTCACAATTATCAATGCCATGCTGATACTCTTGAGCTGTTCAGTTTACTAATTTTGCTTTTCCTTTAAGGAAATCTGGACAATGCCACCTCTCACCCCCAATTTCTGGACTAAGGTGAATAGAAGACACTAGAAATCAGGGTCGAGGTGACTTTGAAGTTCACTGTTGAATGTCTCTAGATCCTTCATGGCTGTCTATTCCCCTGCTTCATTCCACTTGGGTAAAATAAATATTCTCCAATTATTGATAGGACTAAGTGGCTCAGTAGCAGCATGGCAACCCCACATCACGAGACAAAAATCAATGCCTTTGACTTCTACGGAAGGCTCTTCATGAAGAAAAAAGCTATTTCCTGAACGCAGATCGGCAATGTGCTTAGTTCTCCTTTTAACACATTTTATTCAGGATCCAAAGCATTTTTACAAGAAAGACCACACGAATCTCATTACCTACCTTCTGATCTGTGATAAGTTCATCTTAAAGGGGTATATTATCTTTTTTTCTTAACTCAAAATGTTATATCCAGGGCAACTGGAAATAGAAAATAGGTGTTGTTTTAGAAGATGGAAAACATGTTTGTTTTAATGTAACAGAAGAAACAAGTAGGATATTACTTAGTAGCTCAATGTGGAAGAAGATCTCTAGAATCTTCCCCACCTTGATGTCCTTCCTTCCTTTCTTCTCACCTTCCTCCCTCCCTTCCTTCTTTCTTTTCTTTCCTTCTCTCTCTCTTTCCTCCCCTTTTCTGTCTTCCTTCTTTCTTTTTTAATTCTCCTGTATTTGCACATCCTTCTCCCTTCCGCTCTGGGTCTCCTCTTCCCCAGGACATGGCTTTGTGTGAGCCCACCCTGCCCAGGTTCTGGAAACAGAGACATAGCCTGCCTGGCCACACTTGACAGCCTCAGACAAGAGGGTTAGGATAAAGAAGGTTCAGCAGCTTGGTCATAGCACCTTCAGGCTCTGAGCAACAGAGGCTTCTTACCACCTGCTTCACAGGGTCTGCAGGAAGCCCTTCTAACTGTGTTCCTTGACTCTGAAAGGCACTGGCAATTCTTTTTATCACCAGAACAGGCATATAAAGTCCTGGCTAAGGAAGGCTGAATGGAGGATTGCCAAACAAACAGAGCTGAGGAATCCCAGCAGGCAGGACTGCTCTGAAAGCTGACCATTGGGGCACAGTTTTTGTATCTTGGACTCTGATTGGCCCATTGCCACACAGTGGCCCTTTAAAGCCAAGTGTTATGAGATTATTCTCATGCCATGGACATGACATTGACGCCCCACCATGGCCCCCACTGCTGCCAGTGTGGTCCACAGTGTGATCAAGCTCAGAGGCATGAGGGAAGATATCTAGGGTCAGTCTATCCTTCATTTCAACAGACAGGAGCAAGGATAGCTCATCAGGAACTAGGCTGGGCTGCACTCTCCTTTGCTCTATTGCCTTTTTTAAAAAAATGTTTACTTATTTGGAGAGAGAGAGGGAGAGAGAGAATCCCTAGCAGGCTCTGCACTATGAACACAAAGCTCGACAGGGGGCTCCATCTCATGAACCTCAAGATCATGACCTGAGCCGAAATCAAGAGTCAGATAAGCGCTTAACCAACTAAACTACCCAGGTGCCCCTGCTCTACTGCCTTTAATTAAGACTTCTCATGGGCACAGCAGCCATGTGACCATCTAGGGGTCAGGAAAGGTGATTCTGCCCCACTGCTCTACCTGACCCCTGGTCAGGTCTTACTGGATGGGGAAGGGAAGTGGTGCTAGCTAGAGTGCAGAACCAATCCATGGAGGGTGACAGACAGACTTCCAGAGGACAATGGGCCTGAGAGGTATGACCCTGCTGGGACATGCCCTGACTTGGGGCAGGGGTCTCGTAGGGCAGCAGAGAGGTCCCAAAGCTAACCCTGGGTCCAAAGACCCTACTGCCTTAGGGTCTCTGGTTTCAGGCAGGAGTTTTACTAATACTGTAAACAATGTGTGGTTACAATGAAGAAACTGGCATAGGTAGCACAGAAACCTAGGCAACATGACCAGACTAAAGATTGGCCACCAGAGGAAGATTGGGGGCGGGGTAAGGTGTCCCAGGGTTCAAGATGGATATATGCCCTCCGGCAGAGATCCCTGGGGGCAGTGGCAGCAATGCAGGGGCTAACGCCCAGCTGAGCCACCTTTGGCTCTGTCTTTCTGGATGATTACAGGGTGGTTCATGTTTCAAGAGGCAGGGTCCATTCTGTACCCATTCATGAGGATGGCCATGTCTACAAACACAGAAAGGGCTAATATGTGGAAACAGGAATGGACAGAGTCTTTGTGTATTCCTGTCCAGGGGACAGAATCCCAGATAGAGGCAGAATTTACAAAGAGACAGATGGTTCAATGAGAAAAACACATTTTTTAAACCTGCCGGTGGCACAAATGCTTGCTGAGAGTATTCTCAGTACCCAGCATAGTGCCTGAAACACAGTAACTATTCATTGGATGGACTGCCCTTGCTCACGATTGCTTACTAGAGAAGAGATCCCTCTGAAAGGGTCTAGGTGTTGAAGGGAATTGGCTATGATATCTGTCCCCTGATGCATATTTGTAGAGGATTCTGTAGCTCTAAGTGAACCCCTTCCCTGCAACACTACCAGGACATCTCGCTACAGAGGTTTGAGGCGTGTGGAAGGGTTGGGCCGCTGAAACTCGGTCTGCACTGGGATGAGTGGTGGTGGATGATCCAGGCGGCAGAGGAGAGGTGGAATTCCATTTTGAAAGAGAGAACGCAACAGCACAGCACGTGTCTTGGTCTTGGACAGTCCATGATATTCAATATTTGATCGAGGGAAAGAAAGCAGAAAAATTATTTTGTGGACCAATGGACCCTTGCTTTATATTCCTCACTTACCTTTGCTCCTTCCCCCACCCCCACGGTCTTTTACTTTCAAGGGTGCTTCCACTTTATTTTTTAAGTCAATTTACTTTGTTCGCAGACTCAAGTAATCACTGTAATCTAAACACATAAATAACAGCAGTGCATTGGGTTGTAAGAGAAGTTATTCTATCTTACAGTGGTTGCCAGAGCTAACTCATCTTTACATTAGATGCTGTCAGTCATTTTGAGAAATTATGCAAGCAGCAACATTCGGTATGAACGATATAAACACACAGTGGTTTATTTCATTTCCTCGGTGAAAAAGGGAATGTGTGAATTCTTCCTTTATAGGTGCAACTTGTCTGTGGCAACTCTGGAACCGTCTTTCCTTCCTTATTTATAACCTGCTATCACCTTGCTTCCTGCTCACTTACTACCTCCACTGCTACTGCCCCCGGTCAGAGCCACCCTCAACTCTCGTCTGACTGCAGGACCCTCATGAAGGTGTCTCTGCTCCCGCCCTTCCCTTCTTCAGCCTATTCCCAACACAGCAGCCTGAGGGAGGATTCAAAACTAAAAGTCATCTTCTGTCACTCCTCTGCCTAAAACCGTGCCATGGCTCCCATTTACTCACAGTAAATATTCAAAGTCGTGACCAAGCCCTTCACGATCCATTTGTACCCCCTTCCCTCTAATCCCCTCTGCTGTTTCTCTTCCCTCACTCCCTTCCAGCCACGTGGCTTCCATGCCCTTCCTTGAACCTATCAAGTTCCTTGTGCCTTAGGGCCTCTGCTTTCTCTTGGCCTAGAACATATTCCCTCTACCCAGTGCTCAATGACAGCCTCTGGGCTCAGTCTCTCTTCCCTGAAAGTCCTTGCTTAAATCTTTCTTCTTAGTGAGTCCTGCCCTGACCACTGTGATTCCGCACCTTAGCACTCACCCCTGCACTCCTGATCTCCCTTAATCTGCAGTCTTTCTTTCTCAGCACCTATCACTTCTTAACATACTTTATGATTTACTTATTTATTATATTTTTTATTTATTATTAGTGTCCCACTAATAGCAAGTAAACTACACAGGGAGTGGATTTCTGTTTTGTTCTTTTGCAAGTACTAGAACAGTATTTGGCACGTGGTAGGTACCTAGTACATCCTGTTGAATGAATAAGTGAACGGATACCTGTTTTTGGTGCATGTTAGTTTACCCAAACCTTTTTCATCCTTCTGTGTAACAGACACTGGCCGTTCCTTTCCTTTTTTTTTTTTTTTTTAAGTTTATTTATTTATTTTGAGAGAGAGACAGAGAGAGAGAGAGAGAGCTAAGAGGGACAGAGAGAGAGGGAGAGAGAATCCCAAGCAGCCTCCATGCTGTCAGGATGGAGCCCTATGCTGGCCAGTCCTTTCATTCATTACTTCATTTGTTCTTTGAGCCCCTGCTGCTATCGTATTTGGTTATCTCGGGTGCAAACAACATCAAAAGATTCTTTTTCTTTTAACTTGAGAAAAATGACATCCACATTCATCCGTATAACTATTCTTTCTTTCTATGATTAATCCAGTTCAGTAAGGCTTCAAGGGAACCTCTCAGCCAGGTCTGAAAATCCAAAGCAAGTAGAGAATCCAAAGTTTCCAGTGCCCTTTCTCTTCTCATCCTCAAGTCGACCGTCGCAGCTGAGTTCCTCCTGTGTGAAATCTGTGGTTCTCCTGCTTTAGCTTAAGCTCTGAGTTTCTTATTCTCTCTAGACACGGATAACTAGTAACCAGACACCTCTTTCCCAAAAGCCCTTCATGGAGCTGAAAAAAGTAAAGCTAATCCCTCAGCATTCTGATCTGTAGATGAAACAGCTCCAATATCATTAGTTTTTCATAGGGAATATATGTTTTTTTCTGAAGACAGGTTACTTTAATGAATAGATTTCAAAAGGTGGCACACATTTTGCTGAATGCAACAGTTCACTAAAGCTTAGCTTAAAGTGGTGAACAAGGGTTATTACTCTGCAATCAAAAAGAATGAAATCTTGCCATTTGCAACTACATGGATGGAACTAGAGGGTATTATTATGCTAAGCAAAATTAGTCAGAGAAAGACAAATATATGACTTCACTCATATGAGGACTTAAAGATACAAAACAGATGAACATAAGGGAAGGGAAGGAAAAATAAGATAAAAACAGAGAGGGGGACAAAACATAACAGACAGTTAAATGTAGAGAACGAACAGAGGGTTGCTGGAGGGGTTGTGGAGGGGGTATAAAGGATAAGGGGCATTAAGGAATCTACTCCTGAAATCACTGTTGCACCGTATGTTAACTAACTTGGATGTAAATTAAAAAACAAACAAATAAATAAGTTATTAATAAAACATTCAGGTAAAAATAAATACATTAATTACCTAGTTAATTAATTAAAACATTTAAGTTAAAAATGCAGTGAGCAAGGATTGCCTTATGAGGCAACCTCTTGTATAATCAAGAGTTTTGCTTGGTTTAAGCAATAAAATATTCATGACAGAAGGAGAAATCCCATGAAGGTACTACAAAAATGATCTGAGAGCTTGGGAAGATGGGTTAATGTTATTTGAAAAAAATTCTACACAGTAACATCCAAATGAAGTTAAGTGAGTAGGAGGATGTTTAACTAGAGTGAACAAAGGAGGTTAGAAGAGGATTAGGCAGAATCAAATACTGTGTGCTTCAGTGTGTGTGTGTGTGTGTGTGTGTGTGTGTGTATGTGTGTGTGTCTGTGTGAAAGAGAGAGGGAGAGAGAGAGAGAGAGAGAGAGAGAGAACTAACCAACAGAACAAGAAAGCCTGAGGCCGGGTCTTTGGAACTTAGAATGTAAATATGGCCATAGCATCACAGCATGGAGACATTGAAAGCAGTCTTTTCTTTTCTTTTCTTTTTTTTTTTAACATTTATTTATTTTTGAGAGACATAGAGACAGAGTATGAGAAAGGGAAGGGCAGAGAGAGAGGGACACACAGAATCGAAACAGGGTCCAGGCTCTGAGCCACCAGCACAGAGCCCGACGCAGGGGCTCGAACTCACAGACCGCGAGATCATGACCTGAGCCGAAGTCGGCCGCTCAACCGACTGAGCCACCCAGGCGCCCCGAAAGCAGTCTTTTCTTAATAGAGGGCAAGTTTAGACCAGAATGGACTAGAGGTTAAGTGGGGAGGACAGTGACATATCGTGTTGTTCTTAAGAAGGGGATTAGTACCTTCTCTATGGCAAATTGTACCGTACTGTTAAGTTAGTCTGAAATGGCTCTGAAGCCCTCTGCCAGAGCAGGTAGAATTGGGTGAATATTAAGCACAAATATAAGTAAGAAAAGCTTTTCCATTCATAGTGATAAAGCTTGACTTTAAGTGGGAATCTCTGTTACTCAGAGATTTATAGTTCTTTAAATGCAGTTATGCTATATATCATATCTTAGAATATTGATAAATCATCGTGCCTAACATCCAACAAAGAATGTAATTGAACTCGCCTATGCTCAGCACTAAGACCATCAGGGTGAACAAAACCCTCTGCTCTCAAGAAGCTCAGAGGACAGAGAAATATTCAAATCATAGCATATATCCTTTAAGCAGTTGTTTTAATGAAGAGTTGTATTTTAAAAGAAATAAGAAACAGAAGTGGATGGCCTAACATGAATGGAGGTACTCTTAATTCTCAGGTGTGTACAAAGCCCAGTGAGCAGGTCACTCAGGTGAAAGTCATGGCGATGCCACCTACCAAGAATAGATACTTGAACTGCAGGCCGTGACGGAAAAGAATGAATCCCTGTCTAGAGTAATGTTCCTCAAAGTGTGGTCCAGAGACCAACCTGCACATGAACCGCAGTGCACGCTTACAGACGCAGACTCTCGAGATCCTTCTCGAGAACTATCATATTTACAGTAATGGGTGCTAGTGTCTTTGTTTTAAAGCATCTCCAAGTAGTTCTTAGGCATTGTTTCAGAATCGTGCTTTTTGGGTTTAACATAGAATGATTTTTTATATGCCTGAACCTGTGACAGGATGACAGACATCCAAATATTCTAAATTTATATTGGCTCGTCTTCCAGTTGAAACTCCATTATTGATTTAATTCAGTTCATTGTTAAATATTAGCCCCAGTGCCTTCCTAGGATATGGAGGCCTGACCCCTCCTTTGCTATGTTGCATTTGTATTCTTTGCTGACTTTTCTTTTCCCTCTAGGTATATCCTTTTACATTTGTCACTTTAAATTTCATCTTATTGGGTGTGTCCCTATTAAATCTATAGTTTTTAATAGTCAAAACTATTTTGAATTGATCTCTTTTTTAAATAAAGTTTATTATTTTATTTTGAGGGGGGGAGGGCAGAGAGAAAGAAAGAGACAAAATCTCAAGCAAGCTCAGTTCAACGTTGTCAGCACCGACCCTGATGAGGGCTCTGTCTCACGAACCATGAGATCATGACCCGAACCAAAATCAAGAGTCAGATGCTTAACCTCCTGAGCCACCCAGGCGCCTGAATTGATCTCTTTTCTCTGCAGTATTTATTAACACCCAGTGTGATTTAGATCAAGTCACATAGTTACTAAGCCTACATCTGATTTCTTCTTTCATTTGTAAGGATAAAGACGAGCAAACCGCCTGGAAACTCTCCTCCCTGGATGGATTCCGGTGGAATACAACTGTGTCCATTAGTCATCCTTAGCCATGAGTAACTTTGGCCTTAACTCCTTCGACATTCTCACAAAGAGAATTGACTCTTTTCTTTGTCTGTAGCTTATTGCCTGGTTATACAAAAATTCCCCTTAAAAATATTTACAGCAAGGGAGAGAATATAAAGAAGAGTTGAATATTGTTATTTGAAAGATTCTTAACTTCCAGTTGGAATAAAAACAGTAGGTGCACTTTCTTCATATCCCAAAAAGAAGAAGTAACCTAGAAAAGCTCCAGGAGAGGAGATAAACTGCCGCGAATCTTGGGCCCCGATTTGCATCTACGGAGAGCCGGAGAGTTCACTGCCCTTCTCGGTCTGACCAGGTCCTCTGGCCTTCAGAATACCTTGTAAATCTGTCCCTTCTAGATTTTGAGAATAGAAACTGTAAAGCTGATATTTTAATGCACCGTGTTTTAACTGCTGCTGCTTTGTTAGATGTATCCTAATTGAATATTTTCAATTTTGTACTTATGGCCCGAAGCAATCTAATCATCCAGGATAGAATTTAATAAATTGAAAAAAAAAAAAAAACTTAAAAATATACAGTTAATGAATGGGACTAATTGCCGTTGTGCCTCACACAGTGGAATGCAACCAGAAGACGTTTAATAAATATTAATTTATGATCATGACAGTTAGCCCTAGAGGCAGGGATCATGGTTTTCCTTTTCTTCTGAGTTACCAACCAATCAGAGAAAAGGCACTTTTATTCTTCAATTTCACAACCCACAAAAGGAAATAGTTCTTGTTCCTCATTATCAGCCCAGGAGAGAGAAAGAAATGCAGAGGGATTAACTTAATAATTGTCTTTGTGTTTGAAGGTGGCGGCTGGCCAGGTGTTCTCAGGCTCAACTGAAGAATTAGAATGAAATGTGTTTGAATTGGGAAGATAAAGGTTAGATGGTGAAATCCTGGAGTGCCCCTTCTGGACACCTTTTCAACTAGAGCTTTTCTTGCTTCAGGTGGCCAAGGTGGATGACCCCTCTACAGCCTTGCCACTCTAAATTGATTTAAGAATAATGGTTCCTGTCCAGAGGTAATCAACTGCAGAAGGTAGGTCTTCTGTGTTGTCTCTTAATAATTATGAAATCCAGGAGGAAAACGCTGCCTATTGAAGTGCCCCAATGAGAAGTTTAACAACCAAGAAATACAGCCTAGGGTAACCGTTAAAGTTACCAGCAAAAACCCGGCTGATTGTGCACCCTTTGACCCAATAATCCCTAGACTCTAGAGCAAACTATAAGCCAGCCGGCCACGTCTAGGCTGCTTCCTATGTTTGTACATCTTATGGGCCAAGGATGGTTTTTATATTTTTTACGTGATTGGAACAAGGTCAGAGAAGATAACATTTCGTGACCCATTAAGAGTGGAAGAAATTTAAGTTTGATTGCACATATATAAAGTTTTATTTGAACGTAGACATGGCCGTTCATTTGTGTATCACTTATAACTGCTTTTGCACTACCTCAGCAGAGGTGAGTGGTCGACGCAAAGACCATAGGAGCTGCTTTTTTTTTGAACAGCCAAGAATATGGTTGAAGGTATAGCAAACATTTGCTATCTGGCCCTTTGCGGGAAACGTTTGCTCACCCCTGATCTAGAGAATCTATCCAAACGAAGTGGACCACAAAACGTGTCATAAATTTATCATACAGTGTTATCTATAATAGAAAAATTGTAAAAATATAAATGTTCCCCAGATATACAGGTATTATTAGTAAAATGTGGCAAAGCCACTCAACAGAAATTTTCAAAACCATTAAAAATAAAGGCAATGATTATCTACCAATACCAAAAAAATAAAAGGCTTATGTTAAAGTGGATAAAAAACCAGAGCACAAACTTGTGTATACCTACATGATTCTAGCCCTTAATTCGTCCATTAATTAAGTCATCCAACAAACATGTGTTAGGGGCCAGAATATTACTGAGACGTATGCCACATACATGAGAAGGAAAAAAACAAGCTGGAGAGTGTTCATAGTGATTGAGTACAAGTGATCAATTTTGTTATTTTTCTTGTCTCTCTTTCTATTTTTTTTCTGTATGATGTTTATGTTATTACATATTAAAAATCTCAGAAAAGATTGGGGGCAACATCAGAGTGCACGGCAGGGTGAAAGCAGCTCTCTGCAAGACCGAAACTGCCCGGCGGGGCTCGTAGAGGACCCCTGACTCTAGGGACTGTGGCTTGTTCTGCTCCAGCAATTTCTGCCTGTATCTCCTCTTTTACCGCATTTCTCTTTATAAAAGAAAAGAGCAGGCCCCCCTTTAAAAACTTCTCTGTTTTCTGCCTCCACTGTCTCAAGGAGCCAGGAAGTATGAAAGCTTGTCCTTCCATTCAATAAATATAAAACAAGCATTTTATGAACAGTTGTGCCATCTGAGCAAACCCCAACTCTTTCTCTGAGGAAGTTTAATTGGTATTCTGTGTCCTTCACAATGACCTACACGTTCACACCAGAGCAAGGCTGAAGTGAGAGTTTTTCTGAAGTGGAATTGGTTTTGGAGCCTGGACGCTGAATACCCGGTTTCTTTCTCTCTCCCCCTAGTCAGAAAAATGACCATTAATTATATTACATTTCAGTCTTTAAAGTAATATACCAGCACCGTTTCTTAATATTTCTTTTCCAATATTTCAGGACATATAGGGATGAAATTAATAGCCGAGGCAACATGTTAGGATTAAATATGTGACTAGTACTAAACACTGAAAGGCATTAAGAAATTATTATGTGCATAAGGCATCCATAGAAAGATGAAGAAAAGGAGTTTAAAAAATACCAGAATAATCCAAAGAGTGAGCCACCTAACGTAGTGTCCTGAGGCTGTCAAGGACAGTGACAACCCAGTGGGAATAGTAGGCAACCATTGATGGTTGTTCCGCATGAATGAAGTAACATTGACATCGGGAAAGTCCTCTCTCATTGCCTTTGGATACAGTTCTTAGGCTTATCAGAGACATCTGTGTAGGGAACGGCAGACTGAATTAAATCTAATAAGTATTTATTGGGTACCAATGATATTAGAATCAAGAAATCACTGAAGATGGTACTGTGTTCTGAGTAGTAGGGAGTTGGTGGCCTCGAGGGAGAGGGACATCAAGCTACCATGGCTATGATTCATATACGAGGACATAGTAACAATAGAGGAAAACATGAGATACATTTTCAAAAGACAAATCTATATGACTCAGTGATTGATTAGATAGGGAGCATTATAGAGAAATTTCCCTGAGGGCAGAATTTGTGCCCTAGACATGCTACAATGGCTAACATGCCACCTGCCATTCACGTCGCAAATGTGATTTGAATGAAATTATTGAAGATGATTGTAATGTTGGGAGAAATATAGTACCATTAGAGAGATTAAATTATAAAGAAAGCAAGCTGAATTTTTTTT
This sequence comes from Paguma larvata, assembly GCA_030068075.1. NCBI lineage: Eukaryota > Metazoa > Chordata > Mammalia > Carnivora > Viverridae > Paguma > Paguma larvata. Next base: position 80,237,485 of record CM057828.1, on the reverse strand, counting down.
TTTAAAGAAAGATTATGAGCCTAGTCTGGAAAAAAATAATTTAAGGTAATGGTGGGTCATCCAACATCAACTATCTAGTTAGCCGATTGGAATTATGACATTCTAGGGGAACTCTTGAAAAGCATTCCTATATGTTCAACAAACATATCTTTAGTTTTGAAACTCCTGAAGAATTGATTCTGCTCTCTGCTAACTAATTTTGCTCTTTGTTTCAACCTTTCAAAAGCATTTGGAAGGCTCTCAGTTAATATGCAAATTAATGTTGTCTATTAAAATTGCCTGAATTTGGAGTAATGACAATCAGTCGTAATGGGGGTTATTTTTGAAATAGATTGAGATTTTTCTCGTGGATTTTCTTTTTCTTCCAGAAGCACCATTTGCCTTGAGAGAGGATTTAGGAAGGTTAGAGAAGGAATACAAAAGGCTAGGAAGGGTTAGTATTTAGGAGGCACCTGACTGACTCAGTCCATAGAGCATGCAACTCTTGATCTCGAGTTCAATCCCCACAGTTGGTGGAAAGCTTACTTAAACACACGCATACACAATTTAAAAAACAGTAATTAAATAAAAAGAAAAAACAACAAAGAAAAATACATACCAAGGGTTAAAGAATATAGGGAGTGTTGATATTTAGCCTCTGATCTCACAAAAGGATTTTTCAAAAAGGTAACAATCATTAATTTTGCCTGAAAAGATTTTCTAAGTTTCTTTAATTATTAAGGATAAGCCATGAGAATTCTAATCGTAGATTTTCTAACACAGTACATAATGCATAATCCTTCCCCTCAAGGCAGCTAAGCTATGAGGATGGCTGATAAAAGAAACAAGAGGATATGATGTAGAGGAAATAGAAAGGCTGAATCCTGCCCCTTTTGGTCCAAGGGAAGGATGACAGGAGTTTGAAGAGATCAAATATCCAATTCTCAACTCTATCTCTCATGTGAGGTTGAAAGCTCAGCAAGTAAGGTTTTAGAAACATTCAGACGGGTATGTGGAAGGTCGAAGAACATTTGGACTAATGCCTAATTTTTCTGCTGGTGTGGAAGAGGCTGTGATTCCCCCCAAAAGTTCCAGCCTTTGGCTTGATGCATATCCAAGATGGCGTGAGGAAGATAGCGGCATGGGGAAAGCAGCACAATGGGGGTCAAAAGTGAGCAGCTGGTTCTTCCTACCCATGTATGAGGCCTAAAAGGGACAAACACTCTGTGAGGAGTCCCGGGGTGCATAAAGATTTTGTAGACTTAGGGACAAAGGCGGGAGGCTAAAGGCTGTGAAGAATTAGAGGCAAATGACCTGCACCACCAACTTCAGTGCTGGCAACTAAGTTTTCGTCTTCAGAGGTGAGACAGAACCTGTCACCAGTCCAGGGAGCAGTCCCCCTGCATCTCCCCTAAGGTTCTATAAGGATGCAGAAGCCTCAGCCCCTTTCCCTCTACCCAGAAGCTTTCCGAGAGAGAACCCGAGGAGGGAGCCAGCCTCTGAATGCCTGAGCACTTACCTGAAGTCATCCAAGCAGAAGTTGGGCTTTCTGAAGAGATGGTGCAAATGATTGGACAGAATTAACATCTGCAGATTAAACAAGATCTGTACCCACCAGCCACCCTCTGTGTTCTCCAATTCCTCCAAAACGTGGGGACTTAGGAGGAATCTGAGAATCTGAAAAGTTCTAGTTAAAATCAAGAAGCCGCATCTCTTTGTACAACTGAGCGTCTACGATGTGTGTGAAAATTCGGGACTTCTACACAACATTAAAATTAGGAGTCAAATCAGGATTGACTGCAATAAATTATTCTCAGTGTGACTCAATAGGTATAGGAGAAAGCTGAACCAAGAAACTTGTCTTCAAAATGCATGGCATTATTTCCAATTGCTGAAAGTAAGAACTGTCCTGAGCTATTATTAGACCATCTTCCTCCAGTGATATTAAAGCCGACTTCAGAAGATAGTGCTATTTTAAGAGTCTTCACGTATTTACTAAGATCCAAACAATTGAATTGATTACCACTATTGAAATTCTTTCAAAGTAACAAAGCACTGTAAAAACTCTGTACAAACATCCCTGAATTCTATGCTTCACCTCTTATTCTTTAATCATCTGTTGTCATTACTCTAATTTTCCCCTGTGGTCTGTGATTCGCTAATTCCAAGTAAGCTACAGAAAATTTGCTTCAATTCAGAATCTGGTATTTTATGTTTTGAAATTCATTGAATGGAAGCTTATTGAACACGTTCCTCTTTTGAGGTAGGTGGTTTCTCCCTGTTTTAGCCCCATATCTTAGTCAAATGGCAGAGACTGAGGGAGTGCTGGCTTTGCCCATCCAGCGACAGAAGTAATAATAAACGTTTAAGTGCTCATCATTTGTCAAGCATTGTATGCAACTTAATTACTTTATATAACTTACGTATTTCATCATCACAGTGACTCTACAAGTAGCTATTATTTTTTAACTTTTATACATAAGGAAACTCAGATGTAGATAGATTAAGTGTCTTGTCAAAAGACCTACAGCTAGTAAGGGATAGAGATGAGATTCAAACCCATTTGGCTTAATTTACAAGCTCTTTTTCTTAACAGCGTCACTGTATTCTAGGTTGTTTTTTTTCTGCTTCTCTGTCAGAGCACTGTAGATTATACTATTGTTTCTTAGTTGCCATGGTACATTCCTGGACTTCATTTATTGATTTATTTCACATTTATTGAGTATTTCCTAGGTATATACTATTGTAGTAGGTGCTAGGTGGGGCCTGGAACACAGGTAAGTTTTGGGGTTAGTAGAGGACATGGATTTGTTAACAATTATTATACAAACAGTAAAATTACGACTAACCTGAGTTTCCAAGAATGAACCATGGGAGCAACAATGAAGGTGATTTGACTTCTTCTTCCTGGGGAGATCAAGGAAAGCTTCCTGAAGGAGTGAAATCCAAAGTATAGTCTGGAGACTACTGGAAGTCCCTGGAACCCTTTCAGGGGGCTTACAAAGTCAAAACTGTTTTCTTAATTTTGCTGAGATACTATTTGCCCTTTTTATGCACACGATAGAATCTCCCCAGGGGCAACTTGATGTGCGCTGTCCCAACACCGCGAATGCTCAAGCAGCCATGAGAATCCCACTGTCTTCTGCCAATCCAGAGATTTACAGATATTCGAGATAATCTTCCTGCTTTTTCACTACATTTTTGTTTTGGAAACCATAGTTATTTTTATTAAAATATTTATGTTACCATATGGGTTTTTGATCTTGTTTTAAAATGTATTATAACTAAATATTTTAAGGATCTCAGTTTTAACTTTTAATACAGTAAATATCAGTAGATATGATCTATATAAATAAAGTATCTTTGGGCTTCTTAATTTGGAGGAGTATAAGGAAATGCTAAAACCAAGTTTCTGAGGACCGCGGACACAGAGGGAACCCTGGAGTATGGCATCAGAAGGCTCTAGCTGCACCTCGGCTACTCATCATCTGTTTGCTCAGAGCCATCTAAACACACCTAGTCTGGTTTCTCACTGAAACAAGAGATCGCCACCCTTACCCACCCTCTAGGGGTAGATCAAATGAGATAACATACAGAAAATTGCCTACCTCAAGAGTCACTTGTTACACTTGGTGGATAATAGTTCCTGCTTGTTTTTGGTGTGAAGTATATACATTCACCTTAGAAATTTTTAAATGTGTGTGAAAATAATTCAAGTATATGGTAAAAATTCCAAACATTTCAGAGATTTTTTTTTTTTTTGGTGGGAAAAAGGTCTCCTGGCCTTGAGCTCATCACTTCCACTCCCTAGAGGTACATATCTGCCCTATTCCCTTGCTGCTTTCACTTTTCCGGGTAGTACCTGTTGTTACTCTAAGTAATAGGCTTTCTCCTCCGTTTCTTGATTAGCAATTTTAGATGGAGTCTAATTTTTTTTTAATGTTTATTTATTTTTGAGAGACATAGAGACAGAGTATGAGCAGGGGAAGGGCAGAGAGAGAGGGAGATACAGAATCCGAAGCAGGCTCCAGGCTCTGAGCCATCAGCACAGAGCCCGATGTGGGGCTTGAACTCACAGACCGTGAGATTACGACGTGAGCCGAAGTCGGACGCTCAACTGACTGAGCCACCCAGGCGCCCCTAGATGGAGTCTAAAAGAACTGTACTGTGAAAGATGAAGATATAGCTTATTTGTTTTGTTCCCAATATACCATTTTACAGATTAAAAAAATTTTTTTATTTATTTTTGAGGGGAGGGGTAGAGAGAAAGGGAGACACAGAATCTGAAGCAGACTCCAGGCTCTGAGCTGTCAGCACAGAGCCCGCTGCAGGGCTGAAACTCAAGAGCCATGAGATCATGAAATGAGCTGAAGTCGGACATTTAACTGACCGAGCCACTCAGGCGTCCCACTCATATATCATTTTAAATATGAGTAAGATAATTAGGCCTCTACTTGCTGCCCCACTACATTTTCTTCCTTTGTTACTCCAATATTCCTTTAGACAGTCTCTTGACTCTACCCTATAAAACAACAGGATATGACTTTATTAACTTTCCCTCCATTTTTTACCTCTTCTCTTCTGCTTCCCTATTTCCGAAAGTGTACTTTTCACGTTGTCATTACATTTTATCCTGTATCAAATTATTTTTCCTGTATCATGTCGATGTGTTGATTGAACTATCAATGAACAGTATTTGCACTGTTATGACTTTGTGAATACTGTCTACTGCGTACTCTCTCCAGGCTCAAAGCCAGGTGAGATCTTTGCGCCACTTGAAGGAGAAGGCTTCCAGCCTCAGAGGCAAATAAATGCTTTTTTTAATTTTACTTCTACATTCTGTAATCCTTGATTGCCTGTTCATACTTAGACAAAGGGACAGGATGGAATGACTGCAAGGCTTCTGGGCGATGCCCAGCTTCCAGAACTGGGGAGACTTTCCTCTGGAGCATATCCTGCCATCGTAGGAATCTCTATTTGTTTCATCTCTTTAGAGCATGGGACTAAATGTCAGGTTGGCATCTAAATGTTTTTCTACCTTGAAGAGTGCAGATGGAGACGGGCAAGATGCGTGCAGCTGCTCTAAAAAAGAGAGCTTTAATTAAGTCCCCAGTTTTCAAGTCACCTCTAAACCTTGCCCTTTGTCCTTCCTAGGGCTATACTTGAAACCCTGACTCTGGAACCCTCTTTTGGGGGATAATCAAGACTACTTCTCCTGCCAACATGCTTCCTCCTTCTCCCCCATGTTCAGATATTTGTTGATCTCTTTAACTTGCTGATAATTCTCTTCCTTTTATCTTTACTTTTACAAGATTTTTTTTCTTCCCTTTTTACTCCTTTATGGCCATTTCAGTAGGGACTTGAGAAGGAGGATAGAGAAATCATATGCTTAATCATTATATCAGAAGCATGTGGTATTTCTCTTTAAAAAAAAAACTGTTTTAAGGATTGATGGACTAGCTATTGTATCTTCAAATTTTACGTTTCAGGAGATTTGAAAGTGAAATTTCAGTACATTAAAATATATTGTCCTGATTATTTTTCTTATTTCTTTTCATTTTTATGTCGACTGTGGCTCAAGTAGGGGGATGATTAAGCTTAAATGGTGTCTTCAAGGATGAATGAAGAAATGGAGATTTATGCGATACCATAAAACTAGTAGACAAGGAAAAATTCATTTGCAGCCATCTCGAAAACTCAAATGAAATATGAGATTCATGTGATTTCTATGTTAAGTTCACAGATTTCTTTTTGTGGGACATTCTAGAACATGGACAGGCTCTCATGGTTAAAAGCATCCTAAGGAGGAAATTGCCAGGTTTTCATTGGTCATCAAGAAAATAAATTCACCTTGTTTACAACCTAGTAAAGACGAAGTAAAAATAAATCAGGGAACTTCCTTGCGGTAGCAATGAAAAATGTTAGCCATTATTTGAAGGTCAAATTCATGCTTTCAGGGCATCATCACTACCTTATTATGCACATCTGATCTTTAAATACCATCTCGGTTAAATATTGATTGTTCTTCAGGCTCCACTTAAACTACAGATACTGACCACATCTACTTATTTTTTCCCCATTTTTAACAGCTTTATTGAGGTATGATTGACATATAATAATTTGCCCATACTTAAAGTGTACAATTTAATAAGTTTGATATATGTATATACCCATGAACTCATCACTACAATCAAGATAACAAATTCATCACTCTCCAGGATTTTCTTCTGTCAGTTTGTAATCCATTCCTTCTGCCTCTCCCTACCTCTCCCACTATGTCTGGGAAACCACTGGTCTGCCTTCTACCACTCTAGATTAGTTTGCATTTTCTAGGATTTCATAGCACCATCTGTGCTTTTTCTGTCTGGCTTTTTTCTCACGGAGTAACTATTTTGCAGTTCTGTCATGTGGTGCTTTCCACTTTAAGGCTATTACAAATAAAGTTGCTAGGAACATTTGCATACATGCCTTTGTGTGGATAAAGGCTTTCATTTCTTCTGGGCTGGGTTGTTCAGCAAGTTTATATTTAACTTTTCAAGAAACTTGTACTATCTTGTGCTGCTGCTATTTTGGATGCCTACAAGCAGTGGCTGAGAGTTCCAGTTCCTCCACATTCTCACCATCACTTGGAATGCTCAGTTTCTTGAATTGTAGCCATTCTAATGGGTATGTAGTGGTAGCTCATCGTGGTTGTAATTTACTAGTTTAAATCGATAAGATTAACCTTAGTTAGTTAATCAATCGACTATAACTATTTAATTAATTATTTGATTGATTTATTTCCCAAATGACTAATGGTATTCTACTTATTTACTTTAAAAATTTATTAATTTATTTTGAGAGAGAGAGATAAAGAGAGAGAGCAAGCAGGGGAGGGGCAGAGAGAGAGAGAGAGAGAGAGAGAGAGAGAATTCCAAGCAGTCTCCACCTATGAGCTTAAAGCCCAACACTGGGCTGGATCCCATGAACCACGAGATCATGACCTGAGCCAAAATTAAGAGCTCGATGCTTAACCTACTGAGCCACCTAGGTGCCCCTACTTATTTGCCTCTCATACTTATTGTACTTATAGGTGCTTATTTGCCATCCATATACCTTCTTTTGTGACCTGTCTATCCAAATCTTTTACCCGTTTATTTTTATTATTAAAATTTTTTTTAATGTTTATTCATTTTTGAGAGACAGAGAGTGAATGGGGGAGAGGCAGAGAGAGAGGGAGACACGGAATGTGAAGCAGGCTCCAGGCTCTGAGCTGTCAGCACAGAGTCCAACGCAGAGCTGGAACTCAAGAACTGGGAGATCATGACCTGAGCTGAAGTCGGACACTTAACCGACTGAGCCACCCAGGCACCCATTGCCCATTTTTATTGGGTTATTTTTTTATCCTTATTTTTAAATTTGAGAATTCTTTATATATTCTGGGCACAGGCCTTTTATTAGTATGTGATTTGTAAACATCTTCTTCTAGTCTATGGCTTGTCTTTTCATTCTCTCACCATTTTATTTCTTGTGGTCTTTAGGGAATTTTTTTTTTAAAGCAGTAATGACAATCCTATTTATAAGTAGCATAACAGTCCAGCTGTCTTAGAGAACTGTACAGAAAGGCTGAGGTGATGCCTCAGACTTTCAAACATAATTACAAAGATGCAGTTTACTTGAACCGTTGGTTATTATGTGAAATACAATTTGATATATTCTCAAAATCAAGAAAATTACAAAATCTATAATTTCATGGTTTTTTTAAGTGAATCATATTCTGAGCATAAAAATGTATTTTGATTTCCTAAGTTGTAAAATATATTTCAGATGTGGAAATTCTTTTAGTTTTTGGTTTCTTTCTCTCTCTTCGGTCAGGTATTTTAACCTGAATTGTTCTAATGAAATAATTTATTCAGTCTCTCTGTCTTCCAGTCTTTTTACAGATAGTAAATTCATAATCATTAGATTGGTCATAGAATATTGGGTTGTATAAATCACATTTGGTAATAAATGAAAGAAAAACTATGCATGATGGGCCTATCCCTTTTATAAGGCTCTCTAAATTCTTATGTTTGCCTCAGCGTCCTGCTAAATTTAATGCTGAAATGAAGACAAGCTCTGGACAAGGATATTCAAGCAGTATATTTAAAGCCAGCCTCCTGGATTTGACTATGTCGCTCTTCTCAGGCAGTCAGAAGTGGAGAGTTGCTGGACTACTCAACTCAATGTCTTCATTATCGAAAATCTTCTTTATTACTTCTATTCTCGTGTTCTTGGGTGCTTGTGCAGACTAAAAGCAGATATTCCTCCAAAAATAGTTGAGGTTGAATGATCTAGGTATTCTTTGGAAGTAGCTGCTTTTTCCTCCATCATGGAAACACTTAACCCCCAAGTTGGTTAAGTCAGACGCTTGGGTGTTATTTTCTTTCTGTCCTCATCCCCAATTCTACTTCCTTGTTCAAGCCACCATCGTCTCTCTGCTGGATTCTTACAGCAGCCTCCTTCCCGATGGCCCTGCCTCCATTCTTTCCCTCTATCAGTGCATTATCCACACCATAACCAGGCGGTGTCTTCAAAATATGATTCTAAACACATTTCTTCCCTGCTCTTGCCCATAGCTTTTTATTACCTTATGAATAAAGTCCAAATTTCTTAGTGTGACTTTGCAAAGCTATTCGTGTTGGATTTTATCCTTAAAAGAACGAGAATACAAGAACAGGGGAAAATAGAATTTTTTTTTTTAAGTTCAAAATGTAAAACCAGCAAAGCTCAGTGACTGAATGGATATGGGGTTGTGACAAGGATCCAATGAGGTAATTTAAGTAAAAGGGCGTGGTGAAGCATAAAACCATTATTTTACTATCATCATCGTGTTAGTATTATTCTTATCTTTCAGCGAATCTCTGAGAATTACAGAATCCAGATTGTACTTTTAAGTGGCTTGCTATTCCAGCCTACCCTCCTGAAACCCTGGCATATGTGATTGGTTGCTACATGGTTCTAGAAACTCAGATAAATGCTGTACAGTCGGATACCTTTGTCTCCATTCTCAACCCTTCCAGATGCTCAGCTTTGAGCAGTCCTGGTGCCCAGTGGACAGATGAGACCGTCCTGGAGGAGGGGCTGAGACAGTGATAGAAGCTTCCCAGGGATCACATATGACTTAAACCCACACTGTGCCACCTGTAGCTTCCCTTCTTATCAAGGAGCCCCTTGTTTTCTTCTCCTCTCCAAACCTGGAAGAGATGACTGGGGTCCTTAGGGACCATAAGTCTTGAGGCAGTGGGTTCTAGTCATAAATCTTTTAGTCGTAAGAAACAGAAATCCCCCAAACTGGGAACTAGAAAGACTAAGAACTGGAAGTAGTCTCTCCAGATCCGAAGTGCCACATGGTTTCTCTGCTATCTGCTGTGTGCTCTTCTGCTCCAGCCAGCTCTCTACTCACTCATCTTGCTCAAGACCCAACGCGATGCCGTCCAATTCTATGTATATCCTGTATATCAGGGCAGGGCATCTCTGACATGCACTAATGGCAAGTCTTGTTGCTCATTTCTCAGTTCCAGGCTTTTCAGAGAAGAATCCGATGGGTCTAAATTATAATTATAGAAAGACCCCAAATCTTAGTTCACGTGCTGACTTATGGATCAAATATCCCAGGCCAGCTACTTAACAGGGGCTTAATTATTTGAGACCCTGAAATGCAAGATCACAGGCTTTGATGTGCACTCAGTAGGCTCTATGAGAGCTCCTGCAGAAAATGATGTGGTCAGGGCAATAACAGACATCTCTAATACACGAGAAACAACAAAGTATGGTAGTTAAGAGCTTGGACGGTGGAGCCAGATACATGGGTTTAAACCCTGTCTCTAGTTGGTAACTTTGGGCAAGTAGCTTTACTTTCCTGTGCCTCAGTTTCCTCATCCAAAGAATAGAATTAATAGTACCTTGCTTATATCGTTGTGAAGGTTAAATACGTGTGCACGTGTGCAAGTACATGCGTCCTTAGTATATGGTGTTATCTAAGTGTTAACAGTCATAATAGGGATGAAAACCTCAAGTACAGAATGGGGCAAATGAAGAAGGGTTGTCTTTGCTTGGCTGGTGGCATAATGACTGCCCAGATATAGTGTGAAATCTAGCTTAAGTGGGAGGAGTGGGGAAGGAAAGCAAATTAATTAGCACGGTACAAATGGATTCTGAATTCCTCAGTGGAGGGACACCTGGGTGGCTCAGTCAAGTAAGTGTCTGACTCTTGGTTTTTCAGCTCAGGTCATGATCTCATGGTTTTGTGGGTCGAGCCTCAGGTCGCTGCCAGCGCAGAGCTCGCTTGGGCTTCTTCCTCTCTCCCTCTCTCTCTGCCTCTTCCCCACTCGCACTGTCTCTGTCTCTCTCAAATAAATAAATAAACTTAAAAAAAATTGTGAATTCCTCAGTTGAAATTTGGGGGACAGACATACGGGAAGGGTCAGGGAGAGGGGAGAGAAAAAAGAAACAGTCACTTGGCTCAGATGTAGGCAAGCATCTCAGCTGCTCACACACGAGAAGCTCAGAGGTGCCCTGAGTTCATAGCATCTGCCACGGTCTCTTCTTCGGCAAGTGTGGCCTCTGGGCTGTTCCCTCCGTAGGAGCAGCTGGTCTGGGGTTAAAACCTGGAAGCCTTCTTATGAGTTTAAAGATATTAGATTCTCCAACAATATGATATTAGTGTAGATATCCGGGCTAGATTAATTCATTGAGTTGATTAATTCATCAAGTTGATCATTCAGTCATCAACTACTTATTTGGCATTTGCTGTGGGCCAGGCTCTGTGCCGGGGAGGCAGCAATGAACATGTCTATGTCACGAGCTCACAGACACACTGGCTATCGCAGGGGAGGGAATACGACATCACATGAAGAATCGGTGATGGCCTAGGGACCACTAAAGGAGCGGCACAGGTGCTCTGGGAAAGGGCTCGAGGGACAGAGCTGACTAAGGTCAGGGCGTCAAAGCAGGCTTCCTGGGAGATAACTGGGAGAGCAGGAGAAAGAGGGTTCTGGGTAGAGAGAATGGAATGTTTGTTCAAAAGCCCTGCAGCAAGAAGGAAGCCCTGCTTGGGGCCCCTGGGTGGCTCAGTCAGTTTTGTGTCCAACTTCGGCTCAGGTTGTCAGGCTCTGTGCTGACAGCTCAGAGCCTGGAGCCTGCTTCAGATTCTGTGTCTCCCTCTCTCTCTGCCCCTTCCCCTGCTTACGCTCTGTCTCTCTCTCTCTCAAAAATAAATAAACATTAAAAAATAAGTAAATGTACCAACTTTCTTGTAAGAAATTTTAAAAAAAGGAAGAAGAAGAAGAAGGAAGCAGTGCCTGAGGAAGGACAGGACACTAGTGTGGCTGGAGACTGGACAGAGAGGAGAGGCTGAGGGTGCACAGCCAGCCGGGAGTCATGTTGAGGGATTTGCTCTTTATACTGGGGGCAATGGGAAGGGGTGGAAGAGATTAAGCTTGTAACATGTGGACTGGATATCACTCGCGCTGCTGGGTTGCCCTCTCCTATTTTTCTGGGAGATGGGAGCCAGGCATTGTGGCACGGGAAGTAGAGGCAGGTGACATGGGACCACCAAGACAGAGGAGGATTCAAAAGCGAGGGGGACCCCATGTCAAGAGAAACCTCCTCTACTTCACAATGTTCCTTAAACTGTCACCCGTAAACAAAAAACGCCCTCTGCATGGGCGTTTTTTTCAGTTTCTCATGACTGCACCCATACGGCGTCAGAAATACTGACTTTACCATATGGCCCCAGTTCTAAATGGTTCTAAGACGCCCTACAAAATGGTGCCAGCAAACCATAAGAAAGTCATCAAGAACAAGCAGACTAAACTTCATCCTTCTTGGTTTAAGGCTACCTGTTGAAGAAGGCAACAGCCCCAATCTAGGTGTGCCCTCTGTGGGATCTAGACAACAACACACACACACACACACACACACACACACACACACACACACACACGGTGTTGCAGTCTCTGCTCATGCTCAGCTCTTGGGTGATTGCAACCTTCGGATGGGTTGGGTCCTGACTTTAGCCAGGCTTTTATCATTTGTGAGTTTTTTTTTTGCAGTGCAGTTGTAAAATATTCACCGAGGCTGCCTTGCCGAGGACCCCGTCTGTCCTGGGGTGAGGACAGATCTCTGACGGCACAGCAGAAGCCTCCTCTCATCCGAGCTCCCGCCTCTCTCTCTTGCAGCCAGAGAAGTTGGTAAGATTAAGGATGTAGTTGAAAAAAGTTGGCGAATTTCTGTTTCATCTTCTTTCTCCACTTCTCCTCCTGGAGGTGTGAACAAATAATGAAACTGCTAAAAAAGAAAGGCAGCAGGCAAGAAGGAGGCCGCACAATTGGCCCTTGAAGATACAGAATCTAGATCATTAGCCGTGAATCTGAGTTGGAGGTGCTGAATATTCATTCACACGATTGTGCACGTAGCAGCGAAGTTTCTTTTCTCGACACGACGAACAGAGTGTCCCGACACCTTTAGACACTAGGGTGCTTGCAGAACCTAGTCAGAGGTGACAACGAGGGAAGGGACTTTTTACTTCACCTCCCACACCAGCCCCGAAAGCCCCACCATTTGTACCTCACGTACATAATCTCATCCTACAAAATGTACACTCAATCACTAAATTTAAGAAACTCGATTTTTTTTCTCACCAAACTGTCTCCTGGGATTTCGGGGTACACAGCATATCCCCCCCATCTAAAATTTAGCTTAACTGTTCATAGTTTAATAATTAAGCATTTTTAGTCCAGAGGTATAGTCAGTCTGGAGTGAAAAAACATTATTTTAAGATACACACAAACTTGAATGGTTCCTTGAGATCTTTCGAGAGGAATGGAGAAGACATCAGATTTTTATCTTTTCATCTTCTCAAGAATCATATCGCATCCTGCACATGGGGAGGGACCCAACAGCAGTGGGCTCAGCTCCAGGCTAAGACATGGACCAAGTCTTATTTGCAGGAATTGAGCATATGGAGGGTAAAAGTGAGAGCTACGTAGCAGGGTTTATAGCTCTGGAAGGGAAGAACTACACACCTGGGGCGGGGAGGGAACAACCCCTACTGGCTACCAGTCCGCTGAGATGTACCCACGATAACGCTTGCCAGCGTGGCTGTGATCCAGGGAAGATCCCGTATTGTTCGAGGCCGAGGAACAGCTTCACAGAGAGCAGAGTGATTTTCTGACACTGCAAAGACTCTCACATGCGTTTTACTTTTGTGTAAAGGGGGATCTATTTTCTTTATCAGTTTGGTCATATCAGTAAGGAAAACTGTGATCTCTGTGGAAATCGTTTTCCTTTCTTAGAGTTTGGTACTTTGTTCCTTTATCCAAAGAAACTGTTCTCAATATAGTTCGGAAAACTCATTTTATCCACTTCTTTGTTTACCTGAGTTCTGCGTTATCTTCTCTTTGAAGACAAGATAGCAGCAAAAAATTATGTTGTAAAACAAAATTATTATTTAGGACCAAAGTCCTACTCCAACATTTCTGACTGCGGAAAGGGGATCAATAAAGACAGTAGTCCCCTTACTCTGTCTTATTTTTATAATTGTTTCCTCGATGGTGGCTTAAAAAGGAGGTGTGGTAAGAATGTGTTCTAAAACTACAATTTCTCTTAGTTCTACAGGTTTCCAAAAGGCAATTAGGAAGGTAATCTGGAAGTCTTATCTTCCAGATCGTATGATTGTGACAACAGAGACTCCAATTACAGATCAAAGTTTAGTTACTTTTTTTTCTTTTTGCTCCGTAGGATGATCAGAGCCAAACGTGTCCAGTGAGATAATGGCCTGAAGGAAAATACAAAGTTAATTAAACCTGGCGCATTAACGCCTCTCATTGGAACACCTATAAGTGACGGGTAACATTGTGCAATTTTTGGAAATATGAAATCAAAGACTGAGTTTTAAGAAACCAGAACTGATATGTAGAAATAAACGTGTTCCTTTCCAAGTAGTCACTTGGGAAAGCATTCCACTCACATAGTGTGGCTGATGCAACAAGTATTTTTGTTAATTATTTTTTGGGAATTGCTTTTAAACCCTGTGTGTTACATTATTTCTAATATTCTATACGGCAGCTTTAGCAGTCTCTGAACCACAGCTGTTTGGAGTTGAGTAAAGCACAGGGCAGGATGGGAGGAGTTGAGTACAAAGAGCGAGCTGACCTGGTTTGGAATCCCAATAAGGCCATCGGGCCATCAGCGAAGAGTGAGACCACAGCCAGGTGGCACAATCTGGGCCTCATCTGTAAAAATAAGGAAGTAGAATCATTCATTCATTCATTCATTCATTCAAGAGGGGCTTATTGAGTGTTCACTATGGGAAGCTCTATACATGAGTGGAGGGATGAGGTGATTACTTCTGACTCTAAATTTCTGTCCTAAATTGGTGATAAATCTTTGGCAAAATAAAAGTAACAGGCTAGGTTTACACAATGATTAAGTAATAAGGATAATTATCTTGAATGGTTTTTAAAACCTCTTTGATGCAGCTTCCCAAATAAAAGTTCCAAATGTTTGAGCAACTGTAGCTTTACTAAGTAAACGTTTAACTCTTTAATTGACAAGGGTGAAGGGCCATAGATATTTCAGATGCATTAGTTGGTGCCTGGACTTCATTCTTTTTTTTTATTTTGAGAAAACAGCTTATGTTCCTAGCCAAGAATCAAGATCATCTATAGAGCCTTTGAAAAGCATAAATGCTGTATGCCTATTCTACTTCCTGAATTAGAATCTCTAGAGAAAGGTCTAGGTCATAGGTATTTAAAAAGAACAGTGTGGGTGATTCTGATACACAGTTGGGAATCAGAACCACTAACTGATTATAACCTCTTCTACTTTCAGAATTTGTTATCTTTACCTTAGCATATATGCCTATCCATATTTCCACACAAAACTTGTTTTAAAAATATTATCTTAGCAATATCTTATTTTTTAATATTTTATTTGCTTATTTTTAGAGGGAGAGAAGGGGAGAGAGAGACAGAGCAAGAGAGAGAGTGCGCATGGGAGCAGGGGGAAAGGGACAGAGAGAAGGAGAATCTCTTGATTGTGGGGCTCGGTCCCATGATCCTGGGATCATGACCTGAGCTGAAGTCAAGAGTTGGGTGCTCAGCCGACTGAGCCACCCAAGTGCCCCATTTTAGCAGCATCTTATAATTGGAACTAAATTCCATTAGTATATGAACATCTGGTCCAGAGAGAATTTCCCATCTCCTAAGTTGTGATTTTCTTAAATTGAGCATCCACTACGTATCTAATTGTGTGTTTGTTGTTTAGGAGACTATAAAATAAATTTAAGAACCAATATCTACACTAAATGGTCAAGGTTAGAAGTTGGGGAAGATGTTGATGATATTTTGAAAGGGGTGTTCGGAATATTTAGATCTATTCCAAATCGTAGCCTCATGAGTTTCCTAAGGGATATGAATGTGTACAGAAGATGGTAAGTTGCTAGCTGGACTTTGGACCCAGACACCAAAGCCTAGGCCAGCCACCCATCCAGGACCTCATCACAACTCCCAGTCAGCATCCCCAATTACACTGTCCTGTAGATGACCATGTGGACTTAGTATAGGAAGTGGAAGGAAAGAAGAATAAAGGAAACTGTCATCAAATAAGAGCCTCAGGGAGCCATGAGCTTCCCAAACAAACAGCCCTCAACTCAGCCTGCTACCTTCGCTTGTGAATGAAAACTTGTGGAGAGGAGGAACAAGCAAACCTGTCCTTCTGATCAGCCCATAGCAGCTTCTTGGGGGTGGTAGTCCAGGAGTAGGGGGAACATGGGAGATTGCTGCTCCACAGCCTGCATAAAACAACCCGCATGGGCAAAGAGTAAGGGAGCCCCTTTCTGGATTTGCAAAGCACTGTGCATATTTATAAATTGCTGTTATTTTTTTTTTAATTTTTTTTAACGTTTATTTATTTTTGAGAGACATAGAGACAGAGCATGAGCAGGGGAAGGGCAGAGAGAGTGGGAGACACAGAATCCGAAGCAGGCTCCAGGCTCTGAGCCATCAGCACAGAGCCCGACGCGGGGCTCGAACCCACAGACCGTGAGATCATGACCTGAGCCAAAGTCGGCCGCTTAACAAACTGAGCCACCCAGGCACCCCTGAAATTGCTGTTATTTATTACCCTCTGTTCTGTAACCCGTCTTGTTCATTCTTCGGTGCTAATATAATTCTTAGCACATAGCAGGTAACCAATAAGGCTTTATAAGTGAAGGCTATCATGTAAAGCAAATACAGACTGTAGGATCATATAAATAACAACTTACATAATTACATAATACATGTCATGCTGTAGAAATTCAAAAAAGAGATAGTCGAATGGCTTGGAGAGGGAGGAAAATCTTCACAGAGAGGGTGGGCTTGAGACAGATCTTTACATAGAGTAAACCTTGTGTTTACAGAGCAAACATCTGACCTGCGACCAGGGCTGTGAACTCTCCCTTTGGGTGCTGGAGCATAGGGACAAGTCAGCTGGGACTTTGAAAGGGAGTAGAAGCTGGAGACCCGATCAAAGACCGTCAATGGTCAAAACATAGAACGTTTGGTGGCGCAGTTCATTTTTCTTCTAGATGGGCCTCCACAGAAGGAAGATCATTATAAATATTAGTAAACAAATTGGAAATATTTTATCTCATAAAAGGGAAGAGAGAAAAAATGAAATGCAGCCTATAGAACAACGGAAGTGAGTTTCTTTAAAAACTAAAGTTTCTTTTTCGTTTTATTTGGTTTCGTTTCGTTTTTGTTGTTTGGTTGGTGATATCGTAATGTAATATGCCCATTAGAGGACAACAGGAAAAATAGGAGGATGGGGCAAATACCATGTATATCCCACCGCCCCTAAAGGAATTGCTTTGAATGTTTTGAAGAGTTTTTCTAGGTGCCAGTTTCATTCTTATTAAACCCCAAACAAATTGCTTCGATAAATGTTTCACATTCTTTCCCTTTTCTTCTCTTGTGTTGCTTCCGCTGCTCTCTCTAAACAGGATGTACAAAAAGATAAAATTATTTTCATTTGAGATATGAATTGTTTAGACTTTTAGGAATAAGACTTAAAATAATGCATGAATTTAAAAATAATACATGATATGGAAAGAAATGTATTTTCTCACCATTTATGTGATATGTTAAATGTATATTGTGGATGGCTTATGGACAAAAAAAATATGACTAAGTGAAAAATATATGTTGAAGAAAGTTGCAAATGATTGACAGGCATGGCAGTCCTGAATTCCAGCAAGACGTTGGTTCTTCAGTATTTAGGGGAACTGAGGGACGGCTGTCCTCCAGGACCAGCAATATAGTTGGGTATTTAGTCAGTCGGTTACCACTCCCCCCCATACCTTGTCCTGGTCTGATTATACCCTGACTACCCTGGGGCAGAGGAGCAAAAAGTGAAACTAGGAGCGTTAGTCTCCAAGACCTAGGTGTAGGGAAGGAGCTGCTGGCCGAGTGACAGGATTTCATGGACCAACAGGTCCAACCTGATACATTTCAGAGTTACCTCATGGATAAATACCCACAAGGCACGAATGATCACTCTGCTATGCCCCACATTTCCCAACTCCGTAGTCTGTGTGCCTTAGATTGTGACACACGGTAGTAGTCACTGTACCCTTTGTGCCTTGCTACACCTGACACACGATTCCCTTCTCACACACGTAACACTTTGTTATATTTTCTGGTATGTGTCTCTCTCCGGTTGAATGTGAGCTCCCCGAAGGCAGGAAACTGCCTTTTTACCATCTTGCCTACTGAGTTGCTTGGAAATTTTAGACACTCAGTAAATGTTTGTTGAATGAACGCAAGAACGAATGTTGTACAGGCAGCTCACTACTGAGAAAGAGGCACCAAGAAGAAATGAAGTGATATAGTTACAGTTAGCCTTTGGGAAGGGAATTGCCTTAAGAGATGGCAAGGCTGTTGAGCTTGGCCTGGGTGTGTCCTGGGCAGGTTTACAGAGTGAGACTTAAGCATGAGGGTACATCCCACACGTACTAAATACCTAGAGTCCATCCCAAATATAACTAAATCAGGCATTTGGGCAGGGGGAGGGGGAGAACATGTCTTAAATACTCTTCAGGTGATTCTGACCTTCCTTCTTGACTAAACACCAGCATGCAAGTATCTGTTAACATACTACTTAATTTTAAGATTTAGGCTAAATTAAAGAGCAACAAAAGTTTCAGCTAATTGAGCACGATGCTTTATTTGTACAAATAAGCTAAAGGTGGTGTAGATTATAAAATAGCACTTGGAATTTCCCCACATGCCGAATTGTGAAAGTGTTGTTGTAAATAGACACTTTATAAAATGTCTATCCTACCCTACAATGGCTTCATACTTTTCTACACAATTCAACAGGGGAAAAAATGTGTTATTTTAACATTCCTGTCTTTTTGGAAATGCAGTCACTACTCACTCATCATTTCTATGTTTTTTCTTAACACTACAGTAGGTCTGTTACTGCAGAGATGAGGTGCTCGTGGGCAGTGCTGAAGCTCGCCTGGGTGGGGGCATTAGTTAGGATCCCTTCCATTTCAAGGGATAGAAATAACTCCCTTAAACAAAAGGAATATCTTTGACTTGTTTATTTATTTAGCCATTCAACGGATACTGATTGAGCACGTAGTATGTGCCAAGAATTGATGGCGCCATGGCAAACAAGACAATCTCTGCCTTAGGACACTCGGGGAGCTTGCTTCAGGCACAGTTGTTTTCTGAGGCTCAGCGAATGTTGTCGAATTCTCCGTCTCTCTCTTCTCTCACCTCTGTTCCTCCTTGCTCATTGGCCTTGTTCTTACCTGTTATAGAAAGATTCCCTCCAAGTTGTAGGAAAGATATCCTAGTACTGACAGCCTCCATTCCAAAAAAATATATATAGAGAGAGGATTACACCCCACCCCACTGTCCTTGTCTCGTGAGTCGTGGAAGTAACCTTATTCACTCTGCTTTGACTTAATCTTTCATGTTCCTGATCTCAAACCCAGGGTAGGAGCAGAGGTACTACAATTGGTTAGACCAGGGCCAGAGGCCAGTTCCTGTGTCAGGGGATGGCAGAAGTCCCACAAGACCATATTGGGGTGGGTGAGGGGCCATTCCCCAACATCAAAAGGGATTTTAGGCGATCGAAACCAGTGTCATCCACCATACCATGATCTTGTAGGGAGTAGAACATGTGAGAAGTGTAAATTTTTCCTATCATGATTTAATTCATCTCGTTTAATGTTAGATTATCAAAACATTGTTTCTGAAGTGCCAGCAATTCAGTCGCTTCTGTGAAATAATTTGAAATCAGTTGGGGAAGTCAAGTGTGAGTTTCCTTCTTAATTTGGTGTTACCTCACAAGGTGCATAGCATAAGATTATAAATAAAATGGCAGCGCTTATATGATTGGCTGGGGTGAGTGTCAGATAGTATTTGAATACAGGCACTTCCTTGAAGCAGTGGGTGGGGTCAAAGTTCAGATGGAGAGAGCTCTAAGGCGGTAGAAGAGAGGGGGCTGAATCATCTTTCTCTAGAGATTATTCTGGAAAAGTCCCAATTACAGAGTTGGGTGAGAGTACAGTGGGTGGTGGTGAGGAAAAATAAAATTATATCATGAAGCAAAGCACTAATTTGGTAGCAAAAACTTGAGAGATATCAGGCAGTGAGTGTAAGAGATGGACAGGGAGGACTACTCCTCTGTGGAGAACGTGGGAGGGGGAACCACGAGGACAGACTTGCCAAAGAGAAATTGCAAAGAAAGATAATGCATAGGGAAAGAAAAGTGAATAAGAAAATACGGCAGGACTAAGATAAAAGCTAACAATTATTGCTTACTTATCCATGCCAGGGAATGGGTCTCATGTTTTCATCACATGGCTAGTAAGAGTTAGAGCTGAGATTGGAATTCAAGCAGCCTGAGTCCAGTGTTTGCATGCAGAACTATATAAAGGTGAGAAAATTCATAGAAGAACGGTAGGAGAAAGAGAACATGGCCGACATGGATTTGTCTTATGGCCAAAGATGTCTTTAAAGGTGGTGATGACTGGATATGGAACCAAAGGCAGGGAGTCGTAAGTCTACAGAAACCTGCATATTCTCAAAAGGATAAAAGATGTCAGTCTGGCTTAGAGTCAGACAATGACTCAATTATTCTAACTAAGGAGGAAGATTCGTGGTCAGAATGAAAATCGTAGTTTGCCTATAACACGTAGGATATTTAAAATGACTTTGTGGTGTTTTTAACGTTATTATTTAGAAAGCCTGATTATAATTCATCCAGAGTGTCCATTTGAGTTATTCCTAAAGACAACTCTTAAAAATGGGCAAACAAAATATGCAGTTCAAGAATTTTAAAGAAATATTGTTTATACCAGTAATACACTGTGCCGAGTACTGTAGGACTGACGGTGATCAGGAAAGCATGGAGCACCTGGCTGGCTCAGTGGATGGAGCGTGCGACTCTTGATCTCAAGGTTGTGATTTTGAGCCCCATGTTGGATGTAGAGATTACTTAAAAATAAAAAATAAATAAAAAAATAAAAAAGGAAAACATGGTTTCTGCCCTCATAGTGGTTATGACCTAGACTCTAGACGCATCTGTCCATGCTGCCCTGGGACTTGGCAGGGATTTTTGTGTACAAAGCACTGTGTGCCCTTGTGATAGTGTGATTTATAAGAAATATATATTTGGTTTGTGTCTCATGTCTGGCACAAAGCTCCTAAATCCTCAAATTTCCTAAAGTGATGAGAGTGATAAAGTTGTCTTTTTTCTGTTAATGAGATGGCATTGGGACTTAACCTAAGGATGGGGCTAGCTAGCAAGAGAAGCAGCCATGTGATTAGAGGCGTGGACGTTTCGGTCCTACCCCCTGACCTCCAGGGATGAGAGGGGCTGGAGGCTGAATCAATCACCAATAATCAATGAGTTAATCAGCCATGGGTATGTAATGAAGCCTCCATAAAACCCAGAGGGATAGGATTCATTGGTGAACTGGCATGCTTTCTCATGCCACCAAGCCAGGCCCCAGACTCTGTGAGGACAGAAGCTTCTTCATTGTGGACGTTGCCCTATGTATCACTTCATCTGGTTGTTGATTAGTGTCCTTTCATATCATTTGTGATAAACCAGGAATCTAGGGAATAAACTAGTTTCCTGACTCCTGTAGCCACTCCAGCAAATTAATCAAACTCAAGGAGAGGACCATGGGATCCTCCGTGCATAGCCGATAAGTCAGAAGCACAGGTAGCAACATTGGAAGTTGGGCCAGTCTTGGTCTTAGTGGGGCTGAGCCCGTAACCTCTGGAATCAATGCAGTCTCTGGGTAAATCGAGTTAGAATTGGATTGAAATGTTGAGTACCCAGCTGGAGTTGGAGAATTCCTTGGTGGTACGGGGGAAAAACCCACACATTGGAATTGCCAGCATAGCCCTCAACACGTATGTTTAGCGCATATGTTAACATCAGTGTACTAATTCATTTCTGTATGCAGGAAAACTCATCAAGATATCCATTAAAGTTGTACAGTTTTTTGTGTACCAGTAAATCTAACAAAATCCAACTCATTCAGCTAAAATATATCAAATGAACACTGGTCTTAGAGTAAGAAGGAAAAAATACAGCCTTGAGCAAATCACTTAATGACTCTGAAGAAATTCTGACTTCGCAGGATTTTGATGAGATTTAAAGAGATAATATATGAGAGAACTTCGTAACTCATAAAGGTATAGATACACATTCCAGACCTTATTTTTTTTTGTAATTTATAGAAAATTATGGTTTTATTCTTTTAGAGAAAATTTTCAGAAAATGATGTAGTTTTATGAAAATGTATCTATAATTAGATATAGTAATACAATATGCTGTGATATAGCATGTGGAAATAGAATGGCTCTCTATCGAAAATCCGCATCGTGTAGAAGAAGAATATTCGATATTACATTCATTGTATATGTACCTTGGAAGAGGCCAGAAGACATGAATCCTCTCAACTGCCCTCTTTCCACCCCTGCAGACTTAACTGCATTCTCTTCAGTTCAGCATTCTTTCCTCCTGTCTCAGCCTCAGAAGGGAATTTCCATCTGACTAAGTCTCCTGCCTCGAGGAACTTACCTGATCAATTATCCAAAAAAATGAGGCCACCTTTTCCTCAACTTTGTCTTTTCCCTTTAGCTACAGCTTTTTCTTTTTTCTTCCTTTCACAGCTAAGCTTTTCCATAGATTGTTTTATACATACTCTTCCCCTTGGTCCCTTCCCACTCACTCTTAAACTCACTAAAATCTTGAAACTAGTATATGGGACTGCTCTTGGCAAAAGCAATCAATGGCCATCTTGCCACTAGAGTCTATGTACAGTTTATGTTTACCTTTCTTGATTCTCTGTGGAGTTCAAGAAGAAAGTGAGCTTGGGGTACCTTTGGGACACTCAAATGGAGATATAAGTAGATATTTAGATTTGCAGACCTAGAACTAAGGATAGAAGTCTAGGCTCCTTACCTTTGGGAATCTTCAGTGAACCTATGGAATGTGTAGTGTAAGAAGAGAGAGGACAAGGAATACCAACATGTAGGAATTCAGCAAAGGAAATACAGTCCATGAAGATACTTGAGAAGGAGAGTGTGGTGGTTTTAAAATATGTCTTTGATACTATTTGATACTTTGATACTCTTCCTTTTAATAGAAGGCTCTTAATTCTTCTCCCCTTGAGTGTGGGCTGGACTTAGTGACTCTCTCCTAAAGAATGTAACTCAAGAGTTACTACGTGACTTTTGTGGCTGGGTCATGGAAAGGGTAGCTTTAACTTTGTTCCCTCAGTCTCTGAATCTCTCGTTCTGGTTGAAGCCAGCCACCATGTTGTCAGGATATTCAAACAGTTCTGTGGAGAGGCCAATGAGTGGAGAGGCCACATGGGGAGGAATGAACTTGTCAGCTGGAGGAGTGAGGCACTTTGAAACCAGAACTTTCTGCCTCAGTCAAAACTTCAGATCATTTCAGGGCCCAATCTTCAAGGCTTCCAACTGAGACCCCAGAAAACATGAGGAAACAAACCATCTCTGCTGTTCCCTCTTTTAATATTAGACCCACAGATACTATGAAGTAATATATAATTATTGTTTCAAACCACTCAGTTTTGGGGTGATTTATTATGCCACAATAAATAATTAATACAGAGAAGCCAGAGAGGCAGGAGAGAAATTAAGAGAGTTTGATAAGATAATTCAAATTAAAAAAACTCCAACTCTCTAATATCCAAAATATATAGAGAACTTATACTACTCAAAATAGTAAAACCCAATCTGATTTAAAAATGGGCAGAAGCTCTGAGTAGACATTTTCCCCAAGAAGACTCACAGAGATGGGAAATAGAACCCTGAAAAGATGCTCAACATCACTTATCATCAGGGAAATGCAAATCAAAACCACAGCGAGATATCACCTTAACACCTGTTAGGATGACTATTATCAAAAAGGCAAGAAATAACAAATGTTGGCAAGGATGTAGAGGAAGAGGCATCCTTGTGCACTGTTGGCGGGAATGTGAACCGGTGTAGCCACTGTGAAAAACAGTATGGTTTCTCAAAAAATTAAAGATAGAAATACCATATAATCCAGTAATTCCACTACTGGGTATTTTCCCAAAGAAAACAAAAACACCAATTCAATCGGATATATGCACTCCTGTTTATTGCAGCATTATTTACAATAGCTAAAATATGGAAGCGACCCAGCATGTCCATGGATAGATAGATGGATAAAGATGTGGTGTGTATATATATATATATATATATATAATGGTATATGGTATATTACTCAGCCAAATTGAGAATGAAATCTTGCCATTTCTGACAACATGGATAGACCTAAAAGATATTCTGTTGACCACTCCATAATCATTTTTTAAATTCTATAATCAAAGATTGGTTTTGCCTTTAGAAATTTTTTATATGAATGGAATTATACAGGACATATTATTTTGTATCTGGTTTCTTTCGGGACACTGATAGTGAAATTCATTCACGTCATTGCTTATATAATAGTTCACGCCCTCTTTTTTAAAAAGCTTAATTGAAGTATAATTAACATACAGTGAATAGTTCATTCCTTCTTATCGGCAAGTAGTATTCCACTGTATGAATGCACCACAACCATTCTCCCCGTATTCTTATTTAAAATACATTTAGTTATTTCTTCTTGATCATATGCCGTGAAAACCTCAAAATTACATGTACAAAATTATATGTAGAAAAATTTGACATCAGTATAAATAACATCAGATAAAGGCGTTAGGAAATGACTGGTAGTTATCATCTCTCTAGAGTCTCTATAGAATGAGAAAGTTAGAAGTCTTCCGTTGACCATAAAGAGTATACTGCCCATATGACACTTAACCTGAAAATATAAACTGCAATGAAAAAGTCACCGATGGGTCAATTCTTTTGAAAAAAAAAATTGAACCAAAAGACACATTGACAATTAATGACCTAGGAAAAAAAAGAGAATAAAAAAAATGGGAGTTTTAAAAATTTCTTGTACATACAACAAATACACATGTACATGTGCACATATCAACAATACCTGTAAAGCCATTTTACGTAGGGACCAATGGTACTGCATATCATAAATGAGTTTTCAGTTGTTCTCTGTAGAGTATTTGATACTTCATTAAGTCAAATCTAATTGAAACTTAAAAAAAAAGAAAGAAAAGAAAAAAACCGGTGCCTGCGTGGCTCAGTCGGTTAAACCTCTGTCTCTTGATCTCGGCTCCTGTCATGATCTCAGGATTTGTGGGTTCAAGCCCGGAGTTGGCTCTGCACCGATAGTGCGGAGCCTGCTTGGGATTCTCTCTCTTCCTCTCTCTGCCGCTCCCCCCACTCAAATGTGCTGCTGTGTGTTTTCTCTTTCTCTCTCTCAAAATAAATAACTAAACTTTAAAAATTTAATTGAACTCTTTGATGAATTTAATTACATATTAAAGACACTCGATGCAGACCTGGAACTGTAAAAATTTTTCTACAAAATCTTTTTGTTCTTGGTAAATCTAAGATCATGTGTTCAGAAATACTTTGGTTTAAAGATTATTTCTAGGAGCACGTGAGTAATGCAGTCAGCTAAGTGTCCGACTCTTGACCTCAGCTCAGGTCATGACCTCACGGTTCCTGAGCTTGAGCCCCACATCAGGCTCTGTGCTGATAGTGCAGAGCCTGCTTGGGATTCTGTCTCTCCTCTCTGCCCCTCCCCTGCTTGCGCTCTCTCTCTCTCTCTCTCAAAATAAATAAACTTAAAAAATATATTTCTAGTTGGATTTCCCAAGGACATTTTGTTAATGATACTAGTTATAAAAAAAAGTTATCATCTTCCCAGTTCTGAACTTCTGAGGCATAAATAATGCCAATAATGTGCAGTCGGGGCACACAGCAAAGATAGAGATACTAAGCTTTATTTTCCCCAAAGGATCAAAATAATCTCAAATCGTATATTAACTACCGTCCTGCAATTTCTAATTTACACTCTCTGTTAGTTTTGAGTTCTAAGAGCAGCCAGGAGAGTATCTGAAAACACTTTGTTTGTGCTTTGCCTTTCTTCCTGGTAATATAAATATCTGAGGAGGTTATTGCTTAATCTATAAAACAGAGACGTTCTAATTTATGAATACTAAAAAAACCCTGTTCATTTCTGTTAAGTGATGAGCTGGAAATGGTGATTTTTCTCAGTGGAAAGGACATGTCAAATAAAGGAAGAACCTTCCTCGTCGCATCCTTAACGGCCCTCCGATTCCATTTTAGCCTGGATTATTCTTCATCACCAACCGTTCGACCACTTTTCTCACCCTCTTCTTTGCTTCTACTTGCCCATATCGATAAGTGAAAATGCCATTCTCATCACCATCACCTCATAGTTATAGACTAGGCTTCCTCAAACACAAATTCGACCAAACCGTTGGGGATTTGAGCAGGCGTATGGTTCCCTGTATCACTGCTTCCTTCCCTGATTGCTGAAAACTGAAGTCAGTGGTGTAATCAGACTAAAAGGATTACAATTCATCTGGGCTATTATTCGCTGCTGCTGGTTTCATTTGTAACTTGTCTCTGCTGAGCAATTAAAAGTAAGCCTTTATTATAAGAATTTATGTACAACTGTTTTACAAATGTAAGCCACACTGGTTCAGAAACTTATAAGACAAACCTACAGGAACATCCTATTATTTTAACTATTCTAACTTACATCTAATTAAAGTTTTGAGGAAGATTTTATTTCCGAGACAGCACCGCCATATGGTCAGCAAATAGAGCCTGTGTCTAGTTATAAATGAATAATAGAAATAACGGTTTCCATTGACTATTGTATATATCATGGTGGTGCATCAAGATATTTTTGTAAAGTACTCAAATAGCCTTAGGTTCAAGGCTAACAGCTAATTCCATGATGGATGAAATACTACCTATGGATGACTAAATTGTTTAAAATCACAAGTGAGGGACGCCTGGGTGGTCCGTTGGTTAAGCTTCTAACTTGGCTCAGGTTGTGATGTCATGGTTTGTGAGTTCGAGCCCCACATCGGGCTCTGTGCTGACAGCTCAGAGCCTGGAGCCTGCTTCGGATTTTGTGTCTCCCTCTCTGTGCCTCTCTCCTGCTGGTGCTCATCTCTCTCTTTCTCAAAAATAAACAAACACTAAAAAAATTTTTTTGATCACAAATAGTGTTCACAGTCCACTAGTTTGTCTGTGGGAAATAACTAATAAAATAGGATAGCCACAAGAGTTCGTATTTGGTTCCCCTCACCTCCATCCCTACCTAACTAGGTGAGTGGCTTAATAATCTGGTTACTTAATAATTCTGATATTCAATTTTTTCATGTTTATAAGTGGAAACTATAATTATAAGGTGGTTGTAAGGAGTAACTGACAAGTATGTAAAGCACTAGGCATGTAATTGATATAGGGAAGATACTCACTAATTGGTCTATATTATTCATAACAAAAAATAATTCTGCGTAATAGTTAGCTTCCTAAAAAACGTTTGCCATGCTTACATAGAAAACCCTGTACAGTTATGTCATTTGGGTTGTTCTCTGTCAGGCCTAGGAAAGGCAGGTACCTTGGTATAACACCAGCTTTTTGTGTGTGTGTGTGTGTGTGTGTGTGTGTGTGTGTTTGTGTGTGTGTCTGTTCTCACTAGAAATGCTAGCGGTGTAGTGGCCCCAAAGTTGACATGACCTCGCCTCAGCTCCTGAGTTCTTCCTGCGAGACAGCACTGTTTCTACTGCTTCTGGGCTGTGTGGTGTGGATTCTCCTTTTTGGGCGACTGCCTTTATTCCTTGGACCATATTTTTCTCACTGATCCAGAAGGAAGGTATAAGAAAAGGAAGGAAGGTATGAATATATTTTATACTTCAAAGGTACCTTTGTTGGGACCTGGGAGTTTACAAGGAGAGTTGATGATGATTAGTTTATAATTCTAAGGAAACAAAGCAGGGAGTTAGACTTTCTTTAGATCAGCTGATAGGGAGCCATCTAGGAGCAGGCTTTGTCTATCCTAGCAGCATGCCGACATCATTTGTTTGTTAAATACAGCTTTCTGAATGTTACATGACCATCCCAGAGTAGATACAAATACTCCGAAGTGGTGGGATTATTTCTTAGCAGTTTCACTGAAATTTTCTCTAAGTGCCACTGAGTAGAGATATGCAGGAATAAGAATCATCGGTTTTATTGATTTGTTCTGTGACTTTGGGCTGGGAGTGAATCTATGTCGAACATCTTTGTATGGTAGCACATGGTAGGTGCTTTAAAAATACCCCAAATGGGAACTGGGTTAAACTGTCCATGTCCAAGCCCCCTAGGCACTGATGTGGAGATTGGCGAAGACTGGTTGGGAAGTCCATATAAACGACTGAAAGAACTTTTCAAAACAAATACACTCGGGAGAGTGTATTAGCCCAGCATCTCCATAAACAGTGCTTTTAAAAGCAAATACTTCAACGGGAAAAGTGCCTTTATTTGTCAGCCGGATTGCAGAATTTATAAAGAGAAGAGCCTATTCCTTTGTTGGAAAATAAGAACAATTTAACTTCTGGAAATGACTTCACAGCTTGGAGCCCAGCAATGCCTCGTTTGGATTAAACTGCCTATTAATTAAACTCAAATGATTAAACATTCATCACCTTGCATTGCACCTCTCAGAAAACAAAAACAAAAGCAAAAAAGAAATCCTGGGGTTTTGAGCAAGGAAAACAGTCACCACACACACGCGCGCGCACACACACACACACACACACACACACACTCGCAGCCTGTCTAAAGTGCACAGGGTTTACGAGGCCAAGGGACCCGCGCTGACTGCCGCGGGCGATTGGCAAACCCTGCTCGCGGGCCCAGCAGGCGCTGCGTCCCGGCGCGTTGGCAGTTGGCGACCCCCCTTGACTCCCCCTCTGCGGCGGGGCTCCCGGTGGCCTTTGGAGGCTCGGCGAGTCGGCTCCAAATGTTTTCCATATTTGTTCAGCCTCCGTAATTCGAATACCAGGGCAGGCTCAGCCCGCCCAGCGCCGCGCTCCGGGGCCCAGCGCGCCGCACACGCACCCACCCACCCACGCAGCGGCCATGGGCAAGGACAAGCAGCCCCGCGGCCAGCACAGGCAGGGGGGGCCGGCCGCGGACGCCGCCGGACCCGACGACATGGGGCCGAAGACCGGCAAAAGGGCCCCCAAGGAGTGCGGGGAGGAGGAGGCCCGGACGTGCTGCGGCTGCCGGTTCCCGCTGCTGCTCGCGCTGCTGCAGCTGGCCCTGGGCATCGCCGTGACCGTGGTGGGCTTTCTCATGGCGAGCATCAGCTCCTCCCTGCTAGTCAGAGACACTCCATTTTGGGCTGGGATCATTGTAAGCATCGAGTCCGTTTTGCCTAAGCGCGTTTGCCAAACAGGAATGCACAGCAGCATGGTCGAGCCCAGACTAACCCAACTGCATGCGCCCTTCCCCAGCTGCACTCCTCTAACTCGCGCTCTGCTTGGGGACTGGCGCCTGCCACACTTGGTGTGCCCGGGGGCGAGGCCGGGCGCCTTGAGACTCGCGCCCCTCTTCGGCTTCTCGCTCCAGCGGGCCTGCCTTTAACGCTCTGGAGCTGGGGAGGCGAGTCAGAGGCTTATTTTGGTGACATTGGACAGTCTCGGTAACAACCGCAGATTCACTTCGGCTTTGTCCTCATCCTGGTCCCCCGGACCCCACCCTTGTCTCTAGATAAGTAACAGAAAGTGAAGTAACTTCATCTCGTAAAAGCAGGTTTGGAGAAAGCCCGCTTTCGGGGTTACCACCTTGGGTTGGATTGATTTGATTTTATTTTATTTTTTTACATTTGAGATTTCATTAGTAAGTTTTATAAAAGAATGTTTTAAAGCAGGATATGTGAATACAGCAAGCACAGCCTTACTCTACTGGAGTCTAAATAGGATAAACCCAGGGGCTGGCCAAGGCAGAAGTATATTTGGGACTCTGCTAATGGATGTACTGTTCTAAGCAGAACACTGGTCAGCTGTTGTGACAGAGTGTTGGAACACACAGCATATTTGGCTTAATTGAATGGATTCTTTGCTGTGAGATGGGTGCCATTTTCTGAGCACCTAGTGTCCCCTGTCCTGCGAGGGGCCTTCCGTGTATTATTTCTAATCCCCACATCATCCTCCTGAGATACTTAACTATCATTTCATTTCTCGGAGGAGAAAACCGAGGACAGACTCACCCAGGGTCTTGAGTTGGCCAAGTTGGCAAGTCAGCCACGTTGATTCCTTTCTGCCCCCGACCACACCTGCCTTTTCCTCCCCTAGCCGCACTGTCACCACCTTTAGTTCGTGATTTTACTATTGTTAGAGTGCCTTGAAGCTTACTCAGATCTCTGTCACGTGCAGTAGTTTCTCTGATCCAGGAAACAATGCTTTGAGGTGGGAACCGTTACCTTTCTTTGGACAGAGGACGCAGGCAATGAGAAGCTAAGTGACATTCTCTAGGCCCAGAGATTAAAAGCGGCGCAGCCAGGCAGCCCTAGAACGGATCCTTCTGGCTCCTAGCTTCACGCCACGTCATGACTGCTATTACTGCCCACAGGCGCTAGAACTCATAAAACTACCCTCCAAATAATTTTGTATCGGGGACAGATGTTAAAACCACCTAATAAATATGCATCGAGGCAAGTATTTTCTGATTAAGATTATTTGAACTCACAAATTCCTGCAGAGTAATTTAAAACTTTTAATTTGTGTACTACGAATTCCCATGAAATTATCATGATTGGAGTTTTCTAAATCAAGTAATTTTAAAAATAGCTTTTCGCTAAGATATACTGGGTATTTTAGTCACCTGAATGACTGTCAAGCGACTCTGAGGGGGAAAGGGCTGTCCTTTAAGGCTAGGCGAATTAAAAAGAAAGAAGGAATGAGGCTCCTTCGTGGTTTTGAATATCACTTGCGAGTGTGTTTTCTAACCTTTCTTGATTTCAACTTTAAAAAGCCCAGTACTAAAAAAGCAAATTAGATGCGAAAAATGTGTCTCCGTGTTTAAGGCACAAGCATACGAGCCGTGCAATTCTGAAATTTCATGGGCTCTATGAATTAGGAGCATCGCATGCTCCTAATTGCCTTGGAAGTTCCCTGGGTGTGATACAGAGATCATGGTATACGGCCGGGTCCCTGCTCTTCCTAGTTTTCCAGTTTATCATTTAGGATCCATTTGAAGTTTGCTTGTAGTGTGTAGCCCTGATGATATCCGTAATCTTGAGCTTTCTTTCAACAGAGAATTTGTAGAGAGAAAAGCAGTTAGTGGAGATGCCCGGAGACCAGTGAGGAGGGTCCCCAGGAGACAGGCGAGGAAAAACTCTCATCCCGGCTGGGCCAGCGTCCCAGGCTCCCTCAGACACCGTGCTTGTGATCCTCATCTCCCTGTGTGTGGCTGGTCACGGGCACTCGTCCAGGCTTTCAGGGAAGGGGAAAGACAGGGAGGCAGAAGTGTAAACACTGCACCGGGTACGAGCCCCAGCTTGGCCGTTGTTGGCTGACTAACTCGGGCAAGTGACATAACCTCTCTAGGCGTCCATTGCTTCATTGATGAAATCAGAATGGTAATGATAATTCCTACCTCTTAGGGTTGTCGTGAGAATTAAATAAATTAATACAAGTCCTAATACTTAGAGCAGTGCTGGCTAGTGGTAAGCATTCAGTGGTGAATTAGCTCTTTTTATTAGCAATCAGAGAAGCAATCACTGGTAGTGGGAATCACTTTTCAAATTAGAAGCGGCTCTATTTTATCTCTAGTCTTGCAGAACAGTTATTTCTGACTCGCTACATTTCCTAGACCAGTCGAACCCTGAAGGAGATGTCACTTTGACGGTCCCAAACTTTCTCTGTTCATAGCCAAGTTACCGTTAGCAATCTTATGGTATTAGATTAGTCCAGTACTTCCTAGATCTCTCTGGAGGCTTATAACAATTAACTTGGAGGAAAAAGACCTCCTCAGGGTCATTTTCCCTAGGGATATGGAGTGATTGTGGTCTAGGAAATCCTCCAGAAAATACTGAAATGTCTGTGCACTTCAGTACATCTGCTAGAGCAATACAGGTCAATCCCTGGGGCTGAGGCAAAGTCAAACCCACTTCTGTAATTTAGGCTGCATTCCAGCAGGGCCCCCCCAGACCCTACGCCCGCCCCATCGACAGCTTTAATGCTTCCCTCTTGTATTTCTCTTTATACCGGTTGCCTCTCCTCTTACTATAGAGTACTTACTTCATTTTAGGAAGGTTACTATCTCATTACTTTAGCATTTGGGGATTGCCTTTCTCATTGTAGAATCTGGGTAGGTAAGTGAATCCACTCAGGTGACTTCTCATTGACCAGTGACTGGGTTACTTGATAAATAGTCAGTGAACTTCTGGTTATCAACTGAAATCGTTGATCTATGATCAGAGATTTATGTCCAGTGGAATTTTAGGAAAACAAATAGGTCATTTCTTACCTCTCCATAAATGACATTCCTCATTCTCCATCAGAGAGATGACTGAGAGAGTCTTTTTACTTCAGTTACAGAAGATTCCCACAAAGGAGAAAAATGGAATGGAGCCACTGTAGAGACTCTGTAACCTGTAAAAGTGCCATTCTTCTCTCAAAATTCTCAAAATGGTTTGAGGGTTGTAAGTCACACCACAATGACAATACAAAGTGACATGGGGTCTTTGAGGATGACTTGGCTAGGGGCAGGGAATGCTGGGAAATAAAGTTTGCTCTGCACTTTATTCTACTAATGGCTTGAGTAGTTGGGTCAAATAGACATTCAGGTGTGTTCATCATTCCAGAATCCTTATCGGAAGGAAAAAAAAAAAGGACATATGCATTGAAGGAATCTAAGAACTTTGAGACCTTTACTTCCTTCTTACTCCAATGAACATAACTTGGCTTAAGTGAAGTGTAGCATGTTTGAACTTTGGCTTATTTTTCTTCATTCGGTAACATTTGTTGGAGGTGTCTGCTGTGCTAGGCATTGGTCTAAAAGTGAGGAATCATATACCGGGAGGCGGTCTCTAGAGGTCTTGATGGATGTGTGCCCTTATCACATCTGACAGTAATGAATACTTCCGATTAGAAAATTTAACCTATACAAATATTTTTAAAGTCCATTTACCTTTCAAAGTATTTCACTTACAGTGATTTATTTGCTTTGGCATCCCTACCCTGAAGTCAATTTGAGAGCAAACTCTTGCCTCATCCCCCCCAGTGGGGATGCCTACTATTTGTTAGTCTCCTGGTCGTTGTAGGGGATATTCCCAAGGAAAGTGGGAATTTTCATTATTGTGGTTTGTAGCTTTCCTCACACTTTCTCCATTGTTCCCATATCACACTTGCCTATAATAAAAACCCAGAGATACAGACCACATTAACCCTTTAAGGAAAGGGGTTAAAAGGAAAAGAAGAATATTTCCTTTCCTTAATGTCATTCATAAAACTCAGCGTGTGAATCTGTAATGATGAAAAGTCCTGTGCAGAATTTCAATAATAGTTTCATATGTTAACTTACTCTAAGGAATTCAAAATGCAGGTGTGTTCGGAGTTTTAAAATCTACTTTAACTCTTGCTTAATGTAAGGGAAAATTAGGCGGTTATTTATTTTAGAACACAATAGATCCTGAAATGTACACGTAGATAGAGGACACATAGCAAGTAAGGAAGAGATGATACCCACAATTTATAAGTAGAAACACTGAGCAAGACACGACGTTTGCCTAGATGATTTTATCATGGTTATAGGAGAAACCGGAGGTGAGGTGTGTTTGGCATTTGGGTTTTGGACGGACCGTTGAAAGAAGTCAAGAAGTTAAAAGTGGTATCAGTTTTATATTGACATTTGAGAAATTTAATCTGAAATTCTCTTTTTAGGAACACGTTACATAGTAATAATTTGTTTTTCATATTGGGACTTCGATATGCTTGCTTTCAAAATCTAATGTCGTACCTCTGGTACCACTGGGAAATAATTTTTATTATAGCAACAGTCACAGCATTGTCAGAGACTGAGGAATGATAATTACATGGCCTAACTCTGTTTCCACCGAGTATATATAATAAATAATGGTAGGGAAATTATCTTATGGGTACGTGAAGTTCTCCTAGTAATTATAAAAATGGAATATAGCTGAATTAATTAATTTGGCGAAAGAAATTAATTTAAATAAGTGTATGAAAATAATGGAATATTTGAGAA
This sequence comes from Paguma larvata, assembly GCA_030068075.1. NCBI lineage: Eukaryota > Metazoa > Chordata > Mammalia > Carnivora > Viverridae > Paguma > Paguma larvata. Next base: position 80,203,772 of record CM057828.1, on the reverse strand, counting down.
TTTGGTGACCTGTTTCCTGAAAGGATCTTAGAATAAAGAATAAGGAAGGTTAAGATTGGACAGAATCATTAGGAGGAATGTAGTTTCAGGTCTGCTGCTAGCCTCATACTAAGCCACGCATGCAAAGGCCAAAGAGGTGCTTATTTAATGAGCAAGTTATCCCTGGATCTTCTTTCTCTTTTTAAAATAAGGAGGAGAAGTGGTGGTTCCTGATATTTTTCAGTCCTGTAGTGTGGATATATTCGACTCAGAAATTTAACCTTTGGAAACTTTTGAAGTATCAATCACCAGGGTTTTATTTTTTATGGCCAAAATACTAGTGCATAGGATTTTTGGGGTAATCAAATAAAAATAAAGCAGTATATTCTCTTTAAGTATAGTGCAGGTCCGTGGGACTCCTGCGTAGCGTATCCCTAGACATGTGACGGGTACCCAATCCATCTTGAATTGAACTCTGTCTATTCCACACTTCCCATTATCATAGCTTCTGTTTGAACTTGTGAAAACCCACTTCTTAAACTATGGTTTGAGGAAGGACATACAGTTTTACAGTACGAACGTAAGTTTATTGATAACACTTTGAAGAACAATGAGGTAATAATAAGGAACGTGTTATTCCTCCATTTTGGGCTCCTGGGTTCCAGAAATATCTAACTACAGAATTTAAAAAAAAATAGGAAAAAGAGGTCATTTGACTTAATTCACATTTCTTTAAGTAGAATAAATGAGGACAAATTAGGACTGACATGGCTGAATGCCAGTGTCTTCCTTATACACAAAAACCAATGGCATAGGTTTCCCCAATTTAGTCCAAGAGTTCTGTAGTTTGCCAATATGATAATCCACTTTGAATTTGTTCTGAGCAAGTGGATGTTTTCTCATTTTTTGCTTGCCTTTAGCCTTGTCTGTGACATTTCTACTAAGGGTATTCTATAACTGGGGTCCACCTGCCAGTGCTTCACCCTGAAGGGTTAGCATCAACATTAATGGCTCTGTGAAGAGCTCAGTATGCATATATCTGTGTTGCTGGAGGAAAGGAATGGACTCTAGTCATTAAACTTTAATTAGATATCATTTCGCTGCAAACCACGGTTCATTTTTAGGGCCTAGGTCCTGGCAAACTAAAGAAATGCTGATCAAAAGGGCCCATCGGGATCTGGAGCTGGATGGGACCTCACGATGTCATGTTTTAAAACTCTAGTTCTTGCTCGCTGTGAATATTCAAGTCTGGGTTTATTACTACGAGTTCACAAGCTCAAGGTGAACTTTGTTTTTAAAAAAGCGGATGTTGGTGACAGTGTTTTTAACATAAACTGTAGAAAAACCTGTTTCAGGGGCACATCCTCTTTCAGACTGGACGCCGCCTCACATCTCAGCGTATTGAGATAGAACTTGGCCCGAGTAACAGATGCCTGAGCGACACAGCTCACCGGATCACCCTGGTTAATTTTAAAGTTCGTATGTGGATGCCTACATGTATGGCAATAACCAAAATATGTTTTTCTTTCTGCCTTAGTCTGCTCCAGCAGCCGCTGGTCAGGTCTCTCTTCCCGGGTCTCAGACGGCAGCTCTCCCACTGTGTGCTTCCGGAGGTTTCCAGAGGGCTCCCTCTGTGCCTGTGCGTGGAAAGAGAGCAAGATCTCTCTCTCTCTCTTCCTCGTATAAGACCACCGGCCCTGTCGGATTAGGATCTCATCTTCTGACTTCACTTAACCTTAATTACCTCCTAAAAGCCCTATCTCCGATTTCAGCTCCCCTGGGGCTTAAAGATAGGAATTTGGGGAGGACACGATTCAGAACATAGCACTCGCAGTGAGGGATCAAAGTTCATGCAAGCACCTCGGTGTTTTTTAATCTCATTCCCCAGCTTCTTCATGACGGCCCTCTGGCTTCCACTGAACAGACAGAAGTCTGAATGTTTCCGATGAGAACTCTGAGCCAGTAAGCTGCTATGTGGTGGTGCAACAGGGTGGCACAGCGCACGCCAGGAGCGAGACATATGGAGGAGGTTGTTTTTCCTGCATTTACAGATTGCTGCTTTTGTCAAATTTCTGTAAAAATCAAGTGCAGTAGATTCCGCCAGTGCCTACAATTCTCAGGGCGGCTTAGGCATTTCATTTGCTACCAGCTCTTTAAAGCGTAGGAACTACCATTTAGTAAATTTCTGCCTTTCTTTTCTGTTCTGGGAGTGACTCAGTGGCAGGATCTAGTGAAATGACACCTTGGCTTCAGAGGCAGGGAAATGAGGGTGGTTGGCTGAGTGGTGGGCACTGTCCTCTGATGGGCAGCGAGCTCATGCTTGGTGTTTCTAGAACTCAAGGGAAGTCACCTCTCAGGTCCTTATACTATGCAACTGTTGTTTTCATTTTTTTCTTAAATTTTTAAAAATGTTTATTTATTTTTGAGAGAGAGAGAGAGAGAGAGAGAGAGAGAGAGAGAATGGGGAGGGGTAGAGAGAGAGAGGGAGACACAGAATCCGAAGCAGGCTCCAGGCTCTGAGCAGTCAGCACAGAGCCCAACACAGGGCTCAAACTCACAAACTGTGAGATCATGACCTGAGCCCAAGTTGGACCTTCAAGCAACTGAGCCACACCCAGGCGCCCCTGTTGTTTTCATTTTTTATGATGGTTCTGAAAATTACCAGATGATCAGTGTTTGTTCTATGGAATAGGTCAGAACAAAAGCTAGGAGGTGTTCCCACCTTGGGTCTCCTGATAGAACAGCCTAGGAGGCTGCGTCTCCTTAGTAGACCCCCGCACCCCCACCCCACCTTCGGCATGCCTTCTCATAGGGTCCTATCTGTCCAGCGTAGAAACCCCAAACTGGGCTCTGCTTTTCTTTATCAAGTGCTGCGTAAGCCAAACCATCCCAGAAGGGAAGACGAGAGGAGACTAGCTCAAACCATCCCGCATGCCTCCTGTCAACAGTTGGTCCAGTCCCAGGCCCAGAAGTAGGAGCCCACACAAGCCATGGCCCTGGTTCCAGGGGCACCCTGCAGCATATCTGGTCTGATCTTGGAGCCTATTTGAATCAACACCATTCAAACCTTGCTAGAGCCACGTCGCCTGCCTAAGGGCCGTGAGTTTACTCCAGGGTTGTGTTCCCTGGGTGCCAGCAAAGGCCAGTAAGCGACTGGACGCTGGAAAGCAAAGCGTTTGCTCGCAAACAGCATTGTCAGAGGCTGCCGAAGTTCTGTGGGGGCCTGCTTCTATTGTTGCAGAGATGAGCAGCTCCCCGCCCTGGCTGGGAGAGGCTGCGAGAAACATCAAGGATGCTGTTTCAGTGGCTTCCCACTCAACTGTTGTTGTGAAAGTGTTTGATTCGGCATTCACTGTAACGAGCCATTAAAAAACCCTTTAAGACAGGTTATTATCAAGGCCTCTCTCTTGTGTGGAAGATAATGACAGGTGACAAGAAAAGAGGGGGAATCGCTAATGGGTCAACTAGACCCTGACTAGGGAGAGAATTTTGGCTTCATTACTAGGGAAGAAAAAAAATAACACCAGTGTCCTTCTAGAGTATCAGGTGTGGCACACCTATCAGGCCATTAGGCTCGGGCTGAGTCTTATCTCACATTTAGCTGTGCCAGGAAAGCTATGAAGGAAGGAGGCCTTTTCCAAGATAAGGGAAATAGCAGTTCAGTCTTCGTCGTTTCTGTTGGAGAGCAGAGCGTGCTGCTCGTTTAGGGAGGATGCGGGCGACCGTCCCTACATCAGGCAGAGGGTGGAGCGTCCAGGGCAATGAGAAAGCAAACCGGGTCTCTGTAAGGCGAAGACATTCTAATCAATGGAAAATACTTTCGCCAGGACTGCATATAGATGAAAGGCAGAATCCGGCCATTTTACTTTACATGTTACACGTTCACTAAGTTTATGCATTTCTCTCCTGCAGGCAGCTAGCTAGTCAGCTTCTGAAACAGAAGGATCAAACCCACGCAGGTTGGCTTCGCTTCATAGTCTTTTCGTGAACAAGTAGTCTGGGACGCCTATTAAAGCGTTTCGATCCGAGTGAAGGGCTCTGAGACGAAATAGAAAATTTTTTTTAGACGCACGTAGGGCGACCGTAACTATTGTGTTAGAGAACCCTCAATAAATAATTCTCCTTCAGTAGCCGAATCTAGTGCGTCACAAATTTTTCCACCTCGAGACCTTCCTGAGGCCTCGCTCCCCTTCTCCCTGTCCTCACACACATCACAAAAAGCTCAGTGTCTAGCTAACCCATGTTGCCATGGAAGGGAACAGCAGAAATGCTAGAGAGGCTGCAGGCTGCTTGGGGACACTGACCTCTTCGTTTTGAAAAGGACAAAACACTTTCCAAAGGAGAAATAACATTACTATATATCACTTAATGTTACATTATAGCCTGTTTTTTTTAGTGCTGTCAATTAGAAAACCCACTTGATAATATTTTTTAAAGTTTGAACAGGATGATTCTCTCATTTATACTCCTGTTACAATGTTATATAATTGAATTTATATTGATTTACGGAATAATTTCTATATACTGTATCATTTCATAATGTTTTATTTATTGTACTATTTCACATATACGAACTCAGGGGTATCAATGTAGAATTATCTCTGCAATCATTTCTAAAGTGGGACCTAATTTGAGAACCTATTTAATTATGTCTGAGTAGTAAAATCCAGCCTATAACTGTACCACAGGAGTAGGCAAAATCCACATTTATAAGATTCTTTTCCCTTCTGAGGACTTGAAAAGTCCCAGAGTGAAACAAATGAAGTATAGGTTAATTTTTCCCACAAATATGTAGCAATTCTTTTTTTTTCCTAACGTTTTAATTTATTTTTGAGAGACATAGAGACAGAGTGTGAGGAGGGGAAGGGCAGAGAGAGAGGGAGACACAGAATCCGAAGCAGGCTCCAGGCTCTGAGCCATCAGCACAGAGCCCGAAGCGGGGCTCAAACTCACAGACCGTGAGATCATGACCTGAACTGAAGTCGGCCGCTTAACCAACTGAGCCACTCAGGTGCCCCAATATGTAGCAATTCTATCTCTCCTGTTGATTTGTGGGAGATGCTAGAATACAACCTTTGTTTCTCTTACATTCTTTGAAAATGGCTAATTTTGCAAACGTAGGTATTTATTGAATTTATTGGCAAGTAGTTTCTGATAAATCACCAAGAGAGTGAGTTAGGTGGTCGGTAAGAACAGAAACAGAAGCCTATATAAGAAAGAATATTTATTAATAAAACAAAGCCTTCGCCTCTTAGTCAGTGTGCCTCGGTCTTTCCATATGCCAGGGACAGTGCCGGCAGGAGCTCAGTGTCCGGTTGGGGACACACGTACAACGAGCTACAATACAGTTTAAAAACCCGAGTGCAAGGGTGGTGTCCTGAAAAAGGTAGCACAGTGGAGGCTGTAATGAACCCTGTCCAGAGAGCATCAGAAAAGTCAAGGAGAAGGGGTCTGGAATCGCACAACGGGCAGCAGCTTTGGAATGAAACAAATGGGGATAGAATCCTAGATCGACCGATTTGTAACCATTTCCAAAAATTTTTGATTTCGTTTCTTATTTTCATTTTTGTATGGGTTTGAATAAGTACAAGAGGCTCTATGCAATTCTATGATTATTTTTCATCATGAAAACTTTCACGTATATAATAGCAGATACGGAATAATACAATATTTTGTCATACATTGTTTAGTTTTTTTAAGAAAGAAAACATTACAATACATTGACATTGCCTGTTTCTTTTCTTAGTCATAGTCTCTTACCCCACCCTCCTTCTCCTGAGTTATCTTCTCTCCTGAATTTGGTATTTATCACACCTATGCATGTTTTCATACTTTCACATATGTATATAACCATAATCAATAATTATGTTTTATGTTTTAAATTTTACATAAATGGTGATATAACATCAGTTTTGCTCAATATTGTTTTTGAGATTAATTTATAATAGTACATGGATACCATTCATTCACTTTTGCTATGCTATATTTCATTATAGGAATATACAATTCTCCTGTTGATGAGAAGTCAGGTTATTTTCAAAACTGATTTTTTTTTTGCAATTACAAAGTGTTGCAATGGACATTCTTTTCCATGGCTCCCCAAGCAGGTATTTCAAAGATTCTCTAGGGCACATTCCTAGGAATTGAATTATTGGATCATAAGATATAGGCATCTTCAACTTACTAGCTATTGCCAAATCAGGACCGCAAAGCCACAGTTGTACGATTTTATACTCCCACCAGCAGTAAATAAGAATTCCCACCATCTACAACTTGTCAACATTAGTTACAGTCGAACAATTTAAATTTTCACCTATCTTGTTTGTGTGCAATATCTTGGTTTTTTTTTTTGTTTGTTTGTTTTGTTTCAAGTAGGCTTCACATCCAGTGTGGAGCCGACTATGGGGCTTGAACTCATGACCATGAGATCAAGACCTGAGCTGAGATCAAGAGTCAGTTGCTCAACTGACTGAGCCACCCAGGCACCCATGCAATATCTTGTTTTAATTGATGTTTTCCTGATTACTACAGGAGTTGAATGTATTTTGTTTATTGGCCATTTTAATTGTTTTCTAGCATTTATTTGATCAACAAATATTTCTTATGAGTTGTCTCTTATTCATTGCTTTATAGGATTTCTTATCGTTGTTATTTAACCTTTGTGTTTTTAGCTATTGGCAATGTCTTCTCTTTTTGGTACCATGTCTTTTATCCTTGTTTATGGTGCCTTTGTTGTGAATAAAGTTTAATTTTAACATAGTTATATTTATCAATATTTTTTACAGTAGGTGCTTTGATATATTTTCAGTCTCTCTCTACTCCAGGTCATAAAGATATTTTTCTAGACTGTGTTCCAAAAGTGTTGAAGGCTTGCTTTTGTATTTATCTTTACCTGTTCTAACGTTTTTGCATGCGATGTGAGGTAGTGTCCAATTTTTCTCATACAAATGATTGTTTCAGTACCAATTAGTGAATAATTGATTCTTTCCAAACTGAAATGCTATGGAAATTTATCACCTATCAAGTTCCCGTATTAGATCGAGACTCGTATCTGTGATTCTTTTTAATGTCATCATTTTATTTGTCATTCACTGTGCCAACACCACAGTGTTTAAGTTAACAGCACTACAGTGTTAAGCTGCCCCCCTCTACCCAGCCCCACTCCCATCTTATTCCTCAAAGTTATCTTGGTGAGACTTAGCCACATTCTTTTCCATGTATATGTTAGAATTGGCTGCTTTCGAAGTTCCAAGAAAAATCCTTTCATTTGATTTGTACTTTCTCTATGTGAGCAAAGAATCTGTCTTCATTTATCTGATGTTCTACAATTTAGCGATAGTGCGGTCGAATGTGGATTTTCTTTCTGTTTCTCCTATTGGAGACCTGTTATGCTTCCTGGATCTAAGATTTTGCTTTTTTATCAATTCTGAAAAACATTTCTGAATATTTTCAGTATTTGAAAATTTTTATTTATTTTTCAAATACTGTCTCTCTCTTTAGTCTCTCCATCTGAGACTACTATTAGAGGTATGTTTGGACCTCCTATTTTGTCTTCCCTCTTTCTTACCCTCTCTGCTGTGTTTCATGTCTACCTCTCTGTTCTGTATTTTGGATTATTCCTTCAGATCTATCTTCTAGTTCACTATTCCCCTTTTCAGTTGAGTTTAATCTATTACATAGAGTTTTTAATTCCAATGATTTTTTTCATTCTACGACTTCTACTTTGTTTTTGTTGATGTTTTATTTTTTAATACATACCTGGCGGTTTTTAAAGTGCCCTGTTCTTTATTCATGTTTTCAGTTTCTTCTTTCACAGTTTCAGTTATTTTGAATGTACTTTTTTTTTTTTTTGCAAGAGAGAGAGCATGAGTGGGGGAGAGGCAGAGAGAGGGGGGCACAGAAGATCCAAAGCAACTCCTTGCTGACAGCAGCAGCCCAAATGTGGGGCTCGAACTCACGAACCCTGAGATCATGACCTGAGCCGAAGTCGGTCAGTCGCTCAACTGACTGAGCCACCCAGGTGCCCCCAGTGTACTTTTTCTATAGCCTCTATCTTTAGTTCCATTATTTGAAATTCACAGGGTTTAATTCTTAGAAAGAGTGTGTGTATCTGTGTGTGCACACATAAACTTAATGCATACGAGTTCTGGCCTTCACTAATGAATTGATTGTTTATGGGATTGCTATAGTTGGTTTGTAAGTTCATTTTTCAAGAGGCTTGCTTTATATGTAATAATTTACTGTGGCCTATTTGAAGGTGTAACCCTCCCAGATGGTTTCTCTTGCCAGGTGTCCTAGTGCTATCATGAGCCACTTTTTTTTTTCTTAACCTATTTATTATGGAAAGTTTCAAACATACAATAAAAGCAGACAAACAGTATCATGGACACTATGTTCCCATCACCTGGCTTCAATAATTATTAACTCATGATCAATCTTGCTTCATTTATAAATCCCAGATATTATATCATTTCATCCATAAATACTTCATATGTAAGTCAAAAGACGAAGACCAAAAATAATCACAATACTAATCATCCCTAAAGAGTTAACCATTTCTCAATAGAATCAAATCAGTGTTCAAATATCCATGATTAACTCATGAGTATTTCTCCAGCTTGTTAGAATTAGGGTCCCAATAAGATCTATACACTGCAATTAGTTTATATATTTCTTATGTTTCCTTTATTCAAAGATTTACCCTTTCTCTCTCTTTTCTATCATGTCTCTCTCTCTCTCCCCCCTCCTCTTTGTCTCCTCCTCACAATATTTTTGTTGAAAAAATCAAGTTGGGTTTTTTTTTTCAGAACTGCTTTCATGTTACTTTCTCAAAACCTCCACTTCCACCTCCACCATCAGCCAAGACAACAATGTTCTTGATGACTTCCGGTGCTAGTGGGTTCATTATTTTTGAGTCATGTAAGGGCATAGCCATTCGAGGAGCCTACTTTTATGCCATGGTCTTAGCTCCATCTCTTAGCCTGTAGAAGTTCAGAGCATTTTAATGTATTTTATAGCAAGATGGGTTTCATATAAGTTAGGCTTTAATATTATGCAGAAATAAAACCTTTTGATGTTTAAAAAAAATCTTTGGATCAACTTGCAGGTTTCCTAACCTCTCTGAGTCACAATTTTCTGTAAGACAGAGTAATATTTTTTACTTATTGCATTGTTTTACGGAATAAATGAGCAAATATAGAAAGTAAGTAATGCACAAAACATACCCTTTCTGGGAAGAGGAGATTCTTGAGCAGGGTTTGAAGAATGAATATTACTGGATTCAAAATAATTGAAGGAGAAGTACTATACCAAGGAGGATGGAAAAGTAAAAGGGCGTTTTAGGCGAGAGGCGCAAGTCACGTCCTAAGCCTAGTTTTCATCCACAACCAACTTTCTGGCTTCACGATTCTGTTGTTTGTGCTCATTTAGTTTTTTGAGGATGTAATTGCCAGCGTTCCCAGTAGTTGCTATCAAATAGAAATCTCAACAGATACACAAATCTGTTAGAATATTAAAGTAAGACCAAAACCAAAGGGATTCTACTTGAATGCTTCCATGATAAGTCATACATTAGGATAGTTGTTGGATTGGTCTTCTCTTCTGTTTTCTCTGAGTTGATACAACACTCAGTTGTGTGATGCATTGGTCTAAACTGAGCTATTTGTAATAATCTTTAGGCGAGGTTTTTGGAACTTGTGAATTGTAGCAATTTCATGCTGGCACGTTGCTCAAAGATTTGCCTAGCTTTCCAGCCTTCCATTGGCAGGGACATCAAGGAAAGCACACTATATCCATAGGATTTGGGGGGGATTCATGCTCCCTTCATCCTGCTGCTGGTCACAAATTTCAACTCCTTTTTATCAGTTCCATCAGGATAGTTTTCTGTTATCTTATAAAGCACAAATGAGCTACAAGTGAACATCTGCAAAGCACAATGTGTGCTGAGAAATGAGGCGGTCTCTTGACAAGCACGTTTTCCTTCCCACTCTTTCTGTGCTGGTGCAACAGATGTGGCTAAACTACACAGAAATGCAATTACAAGGCAACACTAGGAAAACTAAAAATATACATATGTTATATACAAATATAATATATGTAAATATACATAATTTTATATATATATATATATATATATATATATATATTTCTGGCTATCGGATAGTTTGAGGTCATTATAAAAGAAGCCACCACTTTGAATTATAAAGGATGTCTCCTACCATGGGAAAGATTGCAGCCTGGTATGTAACTGCTTCTTACTACTCCCAGCTTCTTCACCAACCAGTCAGAGCTTTTATCACAACAGAGCAAGTGAATCTGTCTCATCGCTGATGATTACATGAGCAACGATTGCCTTGAGAACGGCCTCGTTACTTAGAAATCTTGTTTTTTAAAAGTTATTTTCCAAAGAAATCTAGATTGAACCAAGGTCTCCATGATGATAGGCCTGCTTTGTTTTTGAACTTAATCCATTACCATGTAAATTATTTTGATTCAATTTGAATATCTTTGCATACCATATAGGAAAAGTCCAGACATATACTTACAGTAATTCAGACATGGACTTGTCAAGTATCAATTCCTCAGTCAATTACAATAATAAAAGGGAGAAAGAGACTGGGTGCATCTTACAGATGGGCTAAACTCAGGTGTGATCCAGCGAGTGCCATTTGTCTTTAGACTCTGAAAAGAAATAATTTTCTGTGATAGAACTGGTTATCTAGAATTGCCTTTTCATGGAGAGATTTTGACCCGGATCGTGACCTGAGCCGAAATCGAGAGTCAGACACTTAACTGACTGAGCCACCCAGGCGCCTATCTACTGAGCTTCTTTTAAAAATAATCTCTTAGGTTGTCTTTGCAAAGCAAGTATTACAAATTGTTCCCCCACCCCCCACGGGAGGATGGGGAAATGCATAGATGAGGGTGTGTGCTATACCCCAAACTCTACTCAGGCCACACGGAATTTAGTCGTTGAATTACAAGAGTTATTTCCTGACTAATGCTCTCCTTTGGCAGTTTTTACTGTAAGAAAAAAACAAAACTGAAAAGAGTAAACCAGGGAAGCTCTGGGTTTGGAAGTTCCTAAGGCAAATGAAAAGGCATTGAATCCCTTCCTGATGTACGATAAGCCAAACAACATTCTCCTTAGCACAAGTCGCTACATATAAAAAGTCTTTGCTAGCTATAGTTTTGTTCAAAGTGGAAAAGAAGCTCCTACTTCACACTTGGTTTAATAAAAACCAAGAAAAAAATTTTGTGTCTCAAATTTATAATAATGTTCTGGGCTTTAATGCCTGTACATTAATGTTTGTAGTGTTCAGAGACAGATACTTACAGCCTTCTCTCGGATCTTAATGTTCAGTACTGCCATAAATTCTTTGGTTGATTTTGAATCTTTATATCGCTTTTGGACTTTCCCATTAATATCTGCGCACTAAATTTGGCTTAAACAATTTTGCTTTTTTTGAAAAAGTAATATTAATCTTGAATCTCCTTTGGACAGAAAATATTTTTAGCTGGACAGCAGTTTTTCAGAAATTAAATGCTTGTCTTTGTAAAACCATAATTGTGTAGTCAGAGAAACATATGCAGCTCGGCACGGTTACCAAGATTGGAATTTCCTGGGTAGTCGAGAATAAATAGGTTTGACGCAGAATGGAAAAGAAACAGAAAATGAACTTTATAACTTAGTTGTTTGCAAACTATTTCTGTCAACACGATTGGAAAGATTTTTGAAAAGCGGGCCCTTGCTATGAAAGCTAAAATAGCCCAAGTCACTAAATGAATGGATTCGTTTATTTATTTGACACGTGTATATTGACTGCTACATACATGCTGGGTATTGTGTTACGTCTTTCACCTAGCCTGTCTCACGTAGTCCTTACAGCAGTTTTTGAAGTGGGCATTGTTGATCATCCCACAGATGGTGATGATACTGAGGCTTGAAGAAGTTAACTTGTCCAAGACAAAAAGCTAGAATGTGGTGGAGGTGGGTTTTGAACCCAGGTCTGTCAGATCCAGAGCTAAGATTTATTGCCTCTCTCTCTGTCTTTATGCACCTGGCCTATTTGGCTGTAAAGCTTTATATAGTTTCCCTCTGTTTTCCCTTTCCTGCGGGCATGTGTAGGTTATCTTTTATGGAGCCTGTTAGGTCTTAGATAACTTAGAGTGGATACGTGTTGTTGGAATAACAGAACCAGCAAGGTTCTCATAAGAAACAGCCGCGGGTCAACTATCTTTCTTTAAGAGGTCAGTGGGCATTACCGGTTCAGTTTTTAAGGGGGAACATACCACTTTAAGGACTTATTTTCTGTATTTTGCTAAGTACTGTATGTCATGTTTGTGGGAAAAAGAAGCAACGATGTTAAGTCCTATGTTCTCCATGGCTCCTCTCAACAACCGACAGAGGGTGTCTACTAAGGTGTTGGTTTATGGTCTGCCTGTCCACTCTAAAGCTTTGGCTCTAACAAGGCGCTGTGATTTTCATCTCTTCTATTTACTGAAGTATCTCCAGATCCTCAAAGAGTACCTGGCATGTGGTAGGTACAAAACGAATATTTGTTAAAAGAACAGAATGGGATTATTTCTAAGATGTGATAGAGGGCTATGATTATATGTAATATTCATTTCAGCTCAAGTTTCAGAGTAAGTTATACTGGCACAGTTTGAGGTCATAGGAGATGGAAAAAAAACCAATATCTACTGCAACTGCAGGCATATCATTTATGATCCTAAAATTATAAAGCGTTCTTTTCTCTATGTTACCCATGAAGAGACTGAGTCTTAAAGACTGCGTCACCTCCTCCTGGCTTGGACAGTCGCTTGCAATCTCAGAGACTGTTCTTCACACTATGCCTCGGGAGTGGTACTTCACACCATTCAGCACAGGAGAAGAGCAGATGATGGAATGTTCTCTAAATTTCCGCAGTTCTCACTTGGCGTACAGTGCTACCCAGATTCCTCCATAGAGGGGGCCAGGCCGTGTGATGGGTAAGAGCCAGGCTCTGTACTCTGGTGCAGCTATCAGCTCTATATTTGCTATGTGACTTTAAGCCTCAGTTTCCTCATCTATGAAATGGGGCTAATGACAGTGACTACTTCATAGGATTTTCATGAAGACCAAATTGGATCATTTACATAGAGTGCTTAATTAGCATTAAAATGTCTGAGTAATTAGACTTGATAATTAGTTTTTCTTATGTAAATATAAAGATTATGGCCAATATTCACTGGTATCCACTAATACAAAGTAGACTGTGTGGTAGTCAGAACTGGGACAGTACGTGTGTTATCAATTTTAAACATGGTTAACCTGATCATTCATTTGTGAGCCCTTAAATGTGCTCTAAATTTGATCTACTCTAATAAACGTATAAGCAACTTGCAATAATAATTATTATAATAATTACCACTAGTTTTTCTCCCGCTATTTCTTAGACATTATTGTAGTAGGCACCTTATTTACATTATCATTAATCCTTGAATTAACCATCAAAGGAAGGCATTATTGTCTCTATTTCATAGATAAGGAAACTGAGGGTAAGAAGAATTAGCTTTGCCCAAGATCATTAGCTACAAGAATAATAGAGTCAAGCATCAACTCTAGCTCACATGTTCCCCGCCGTGTAGCATTTAATTATAGTTTCCTCGTTGATTTTAACAGAACTAAATAGCAGTTTATTAGTTGAATGAACTGTTAATTAATGTTTCGTGCTTTCAAGAGTTATTTTCACCTTTCTTACCTCATCTGATTAGGAGGAGTATTTTTGAGTCCTTTAATCATCCTTTTACCCAAAAACATAATTCAAAATAATAACTAATAATGATAATAAATGTGGGGAGGGAATAACCTCACAGTTCCACCACGTTCAGGTCTTAGCACCAAAAACTTTATCATTGTGAAAAACTAATAGACAGAAGGAAAAAAAAAACCCTAGTTGATTCAATGTCTCTTACATTTAGAAAGGATGAGGGGGTTTTGATGAATGAACAGTAAGGAGGGATTTGTTTGAGCTACTATTGACTACTCATTTTCCCACCTGGCCACAACTGATCAAACGACATTACCCATGGCAATTAATTTTCCTATGCCTCTCTTCTTCAACAAAGTAGGGATTAAACTGTAAATTTCTAAAGGGCAAAGACGGTATCTTATTCTTCTTTATACTCCCAGTACCTACCTCAATAAAGATTGTTGAGCTAAGCTCAGTGGGGAGTAATACCTAGATTAGGGCAGCCATTAATAGCAAGATCTGAAAGATTACATTGTACCAGTTCTCACTCCATTTCCACTCAGGAAATGAGTATTAGGATTGCTCTCTGGGTCTCTCCCTCCCTTGCCTCTTTATATTTGATTGCGAAGGTTGGTTTCAGGGATACCCGATAGCTAGGAAAGAGTAATGTGCCAAACTCTGCCCTCCAGATGAATCCCACTTGGGAACCAGAGGCTTCTGTAAGAGAAGGGACTGCACAAAAGCAGAGAATGCGGTAGAGGTGCAGGGGTGTGCTATAGTGTCTCCGGGGGGGCTTGTGACAGATGACCGTGCACGTCTCTTCCCAACTCTGTGCTCAGTGTCTTCATGTCGATAGCAGTGAAGGGTTTTCCCCTCCAATGTGAAGGATTCCTACAATAGAAAAGACTAACCTTCTTTACGAGAAGATTATTGTTATTATATCTCATTGTTACTTATAATAAACAACTCTTCTCTAGGAAACTCCACTTGGCAGTGTATCACTCTAGACCCCAAACTTTCAGATATACCTCATACCAGGTGTCAGCATTTAGAAGGCGATGTTTTTAGCTTAGACTACCCGTTCTCAAAACGTGGCTTCAGGACTAGCAGCAGCAGAAACAACAGCCTTACCCGGGAATTTTTTAAAACTGCGAATTTTTGGTCTCCACCGCAGACCAATTGGATATGAAATTCTGGGGACGGGGCCAGTTTTTACCAAGTCCTCTAAGTAATTCTGAACCATCGGCTTTGACTCTGTCTTACCATAAAGCCGTGGCAATGAGAATCCCATAAAAATGCTTCAGTTATGCTAAAATAATCTCTCCCATCCTTCTGAAATCTTGATGCAATAAACATTTCTTAATAGAGCCTCACAAAACGTTCTTTTATATATTATTTAAATCTCGGACACAGCGTGTGTTCGTCAACAGTTCTCCTGAGTGAGACTGCATTCACTTGACAGATCGCGGTATGTTTATCACTTGTTGAAGATGATTTCTGATATTTGACCTTAAATCCTATTTAATAGATGAAAATCCACAGCAATTCTCTTAAGAAATATCCGGAGACATGTTTACAGTTCTGCTACATCTCTTGTTGATCAATTGTCTGTGCCAACATGAGAAGAGAGTTCATCTTGTTACCACATTGACGGAATATAAAGGTGAAAGTTGATGAACTTACAGAAATAGAGTCACATTTCAGGTCCACAAATGAGAGGGTGGGGGCGGAAGGAGGAGAGAAACATTGAAAGGCATTTGACAAGGGAAGGTTGTATTCCCCAGATAGCCCTGTCAAGCAGCTCTGTCAACAACAAAAAGAAGAAAACAAATAAATTGGAGGCTGGGTGAATGTCACAAGACCAGAATATCAATACGTATGACGTGGGGAGAAGTAAATACCAATAATTCACATTCTCACAAAATGTTTTAGAGAGGTATCTGCTACCTATGCCAGAATGAAAAGGGGAAAAAAAATGATGTGTAGGTAAATCTCCAAGACAATGGTCCGGCACTCGCCTTTTATTCATAATGCCAGCCCTTAAAAAGCAGGTACGATAGGGCCGAATGACAAAAACAGAGACGGTGTGTGACAAGACTCAGGACTCCTCCACCTAGAAACGGATCTAACATTCAGCGAACGTTTCATCTCTGTTTAACTCTAACCCACAAGAGAGAACGCAGCCTTCACTCTGAGCAGACAAAGAATATCTTTAGACAGAAGGTGGAATTTAGCACTTCAGTTTTCTCTTTATGCTAAATGAATCGTAGACACGTGCGTCCAAAAAATTGATTTAAGACGATAGTCGTTGTCTTTTGTTCCCATTAAAAAAAAATCATTCCAAGCTTTTCTTAATAACGTAAGTCTCCATCTGTAAATGAACTGACTTGACAAGTTCTTCGAGCCTCACTGTCCTCTCTACACTGTTTTCCCCAGTGCTACCCGGTTCTTACTTGGCTTTGTGCTCAGCGACACCACCTGTCCACCCCAGGCCTGGGTGTCTGGTCCAACGAGCGCCTTCTTGAAAACCTTACATAACTGCTTTTTTCCTGTTCCATGAGCCTCACCTCACCAAATCTAATGGAAGCTCCGGCCCAGAATCCGGGAATGTTGTTCCAGATAGACCTGGCGGGTCTCTCTGCTCATTAACATGAACTCCTCCTCCCGGCCTGGGAAGTCAGAACACCCTGTCTTCCTGGAGCGCCCGTGTCCTGCCAGCTCAGGAAACGAGACCCTTAGTCTGGCACGAGAAATCTGGTTACCTCCCCATGGCCACAAAGCTTTCGGTTTTAAGTTTCAAAAAATACTACTCTTCTAAAAGGTGCTAAACACCAATAAACCCTCTGATAAAGAAGTATTGTTCTACTGTGCAGATCTGTAGGTAAGAAAAAGAAGTCCCCCCTCCTGGAACCCACTGAACCGTAGCAGAAGGCTAAGAAATTAAAATGTGTTGAGTTTCTCCCGGTTCTATTTCTATAGCAAATATGCTACACAAGGACCTCAAAGTGAAATCCAAAAATCCAAGAGGATAATCAGTTTCACAATATTTAGACACATTACAAAGTAAAACCAAGATTATACGAAGTATATTTGAGAGGCTTTCTGTTCAAAAGAGTCAAAAGTTTTGCAGAATAGGGTAACTTCCTTGGCTCTTTTGTGTTTTCGCTAGACTCTCTCTGGATGGTCTAGCATTTCTGATGGTTTCAATTACTTCACATATGTTGATGACTAACAAGTGCTTATCTGCAGCTCAGACCTCCTCCCCGAGCGCTCGGACCCTGCGGTGAGCTCTGAAACCACGTGGGCACCAGCATTTCCCACGCCCATTCTGCTCTTCCTCTTGTATCCTGTGTCTCCTTCAATATCAACACCGTCCCCCTGGCAGCTCAAGTCAGGTAGCCGAAGACCTTCCTGACCCCTCCGACCCCAGCAGCCTTCACATCTGGTCGTTATTTCCGGCCCAAGGATTCTGCCTCCCTGTCACTCAGACACGCCCACTCTCTCTCCCCACTGCTAACTGAGCTCAGGCCCTCGTCATTTCTCCATAGATGCACGGCGGCCTCCTAGCCGGTCTCCCCTTGCCAGTGCATTCTTCACAGCCCGAAGGATCATTCTAAAGTGCAAAGTAGATCATGCCATCCCTCCGCTTCAAACGCCTTAGATGGAAACAAATGTCCTTTGTGATCTGCCTCCTGGCATCTCTGAAAGCACTTCTCGCACCTTCTCTTATCCTCTGCACTGGAGCTGTGGGAGTCTTCGAATGTTTACTCTGCACTTCTCCATGCCTTTGTACCTACTGGTACCTTCTCCACCCTTCCTCACATCCCATCCCTCTCCTAACTAATTTCTGCTTATCCTTCCAAATCCATCTCCCTTTGGGAAGTGTCCCCGAGTTGCCTTTGGGTTAGTCACCCCTCCTGTGTATTATGGCAGATGAGGTCCTAGTACTTACATGGTGTTCTAACTTCACTGGGCTCTCTTTCCCCCACTGGACTGAGAGAGAGCTCCCTGAAGGCTGAGGCTCTGTCTTTTCACCGCTCAGTTCCCAGAGCTGTGCAAAGGGTCTGGCTAGTGTATGTCCTCAAAAGAGTTCTGCCAGTTGACTATGAGAAATGCTCTAGAATGAGGTCGTATGTTCCTGGGCACCTTCTTGCTGGAAACTGGCCTAAATTAAAGCTACAAAAGTGCAGATACTACTAAGGTGGGAAAATCTGTTCAAGCAAGCAAGGCACAGAGACAGATTTTTAAGATGCGGGTCAGTTAGGCCTGATTATCGGAATGTGTCTCTCATAAAGACAAAGAGAAGAGTCTTGGCAAGTGCCAACTTCACAAGAGCCTCTAGGGACAAAGACAGCCACGTGGGAGAGAGCTCAGCCCTGCGCACCTGCAGACAGATGCTACCACGGGCATCCAGGCACGTGCTTCTGGACTTAACCATCCCCACAGAAGCAAGCTGGGGAGCCTCCATCTGGTTTGTTACCAACGAACAAAAAAGGAGGTCTTTCTTCCATTGTTTCAGTTCTGTAAATTCTTAATGTGACAAGACAGAGGAAGTCCGTACAGGTCTTATTAAACTTCTACCTAATTTTTAAAAATGAACTTTGGGGAAGAAGTTCATCCCTGACTTGGAACTGTCGGCCGTGTTGTGAGCTACACAAATAACTTCAGTGTCATTACTCCTGCATCTGCCTGCCAGTCCTTTGCTGAACAGTTGCCTCCCTGGGTCCTACCTGCTTTGTTTCCTACCCAGATCTCTCCAGCCCGTGCCGTGCTCACGTATTTTAATGCCGTATCCCTCCACCAGGAATGTTACCCTCTATTACTTTATCAGCCAGTCCTAATGAAGGAAGAGCCTGTACTAAAGGAAGCCTGGCTTTTGGCTCCATGGCCCAGTAGAAACCTGAACAGCTCTCAACTTGAGAACCCACGGGGGCACTAGCAAGTTACCAATTATGTAATCAAGGGGAGACTAGGATAGAGGCATCACCCTAAAATGCTATGTTGACGTTGTAAGTAAACAGTTCCACTACCCTGGGGCGTAAAGCTAGCCCTAGGGGAGAAATTATTACCAAACCAGTCACTTAATGGCTCTTCTAGGTGACACTCGGCCATCCTTCCAACATCTGTCTCTAGGAAAACCGTGCTTAGTGGAAGAAGAGATTCTGTTACTTAGGGTTTCTATCCTGAAGTACAACTTAGCAACATTTGAATGTTTCCGGAATTAAGTGTGAACAGATACACTTTGATTAGAAACTCTAAATCACATCTGCGAAACTCCAGGGCACTAAAAAAAAAAAAATCTGTTTTGACGAAGCAGTCGAGTATCTTCCATCTCAAAGTTGTCATTCCTCTTCGCAGCCTCCTCTCAGCCAGACACGTCCCCTTCTTTTCTTCATGGACACGGAGACACGTGGGGGATCACTTCCTATCTCTCCCTCGCCAGGGTCCTCCTGTCAGTCATGCAATAGCCAAGGCATACAGATTCTGTTCGGACCACACCTTTCCTCTCGGCCGCTTTCCCTGACTCTGTCTGCCTCATCTCAGCCCTGGCCCACCTGATATGTGAATTCTGCTTAGATTAGTAAAATAATAATCCTGATGCCAACCCACCCAACACCATTGCTCATCTTCCTGAAACATGATGTCTTGAATCATGTCATTTGTCTGATCGAAAATTTTCATGGGAGTCCCATGGCTTCTGAAATCAATCCTCTATCCCTAGATTTTTAACTTCCTTTTCTGCTCTATATTTTGTTATTTCAACTACGGGTATATGCTTACTACTCTCCCCCCACAATCATGCCATCCTACCTCTGTGCTATTGTTTGTGCTGTTTCACCCAAACCACCTCATTCGAGTGCTGGTTTCATTATACTAGCTGTGTGCTTCTGTTTCCTCATTTATGACATGAGGATCATAACAGTGCCTGCATCATGGGGTTCTGTGATGATTGCACGAGGAAATCCATACAAAGCCCTTAGAAGATCACCAGCACGAAGTTAAGTAGTCAGTAAATGTTAGCGATCATCATTATGATTATCATCATCCTTTTCAAGAGCCTTTTCAAATCCACCTCTTTAGTGAAGTCTTTTTAAATCGTCCAACTCCATGTTATTTTTTTCCTCTTTTTGTACTTCTCTGAATAGCATTTGACATGCAATGCCCTGCCTTAGAATAGCGTGCCCACTTATCTTGGCCTCGACTGGACCGTACACTTACTGAGGCTGAGGAGATTTTATTCATCATCGTACACCCGGAAGGACCTTGTATTGCACCTGGCACATCAAAAGGACTTAATAAATACTGGCTAAATTGAAATATATTGATTTTACCATTTTAAAAAACTCTGTTCCTCGAGCCAAGAGAAAAATACCACATAAAGATAAGCAAATGAAATGAGCACCTGGATAACAAGATGTTACTGGTGAGAGACACTGAGATTGATGTCATTAGAATGCACGACTTGCCCTGATAACATCCTTCCGTCCATGTTCTCCGTTGCAGGTCTGCCTGGTGGCGTATCTTGGTTTGTTTATGCTTTGTGTCTCGTATCAAGTTGACGAACGGACATGTATCCAGTTTGCCATGAAAGTAAGTGGTTATTTTTTTCTCTTTTATTCTCACACGGAAAAAAAAAAAAACCCACAAGTACAAAGTAAATGATTGATTTTTAAAGGGTTGCATATCAGATTATTCTAGAAATTGCATTTTTAGGCAGGCCAGAAAAATGTTTTAGGAGGACATTCATCCAGATCCCAAAGGTAATGCTGATTTTTTTTAAAGTCTTAATTTCCATGCACTAGGTTGGCATAGATCACATAAGTCTGTCCTTCAAGGAATTTTGAAAATTCATCAGTTCAGCAAAACACTTGGCCAGGGAAAAGGTGTCTCTATTACTGCCCACTTCCATACCTTGGGGGGTTTTTAGAATATTTTAATAGGGAAGCAGTCTAAGCGTATTTCCTCTTGTAGGTGGGATCACTGAGACAGAAAAAGTACACTGGGTGCATCCAAATGATCTGTGCCAAGAGCCTGAGGCTATGGGGGGAGGGTGGTGGGCAGGATATGCATGGTTTAACGTGTGTGTGTGTGTGTGTGTGTGTGTGTGTGTGTGTCTTTCACGTGCATGTATTTTTTTTCTCCTTTAAAGACAGTGCATTTGGTTGGAGCCAATTTGAGTACACAGCATTTTCACTGCACAGTAGAATCTACTCCAAAGGGAAACACAGATACCCCCTTTTAGAGTTTAGGGAGATAAAAACCCAACTCAGCAATCAGAGCTAGTAGAAATCAAATTCCTACATTTTCTTTCAACTACTTGTAGCAGAGAGCAAAATGTTTTCTGTAATATTAGTTTGTTGGGTTTTTTTTTTTTTTTTGGTCCACTCCCACTGTTTACTTTTCCTTTATAACCAAGCAGGTAACAATTGGATACTTCTTTGTTCACAAGGAAGCATAGTGAATAAGTCAATTCTATTATTTAGAAATTACGAAGATGCAGAAAAGATGTTTTATACTCTAGTATGCTTGAAATGGTTGACATAAAAAAGCCAAGTGCTTATATTTTATGTATATATATTTAAATCATGTTGTAAAAGGGTAATTAACGAAATATAAATGCTCACATTATATTAACTAGCCAAAAAAAAGCTGGCTACACAAAATGTATGGCGTGATCCTACAGAAATAAAAAAATAGTTCTCGGTGCAGGGAAAAAAATGGTTATCTGTGAGCAGTGGCCAAATAACTGCATTCGGTAGTTTTTTCTCTAATTCTGAAATGTTCTCCAATAGTTAGACATAACTTTTCTAATTAAAAACGGGGGCACCTGGGTGTCTCAGTCGGTTAAATGTCCAACTTCCGCTCAGGTCATGACCTCCCAGTTGGTGAGTTCAAGCCCCACATCGGGCTCTGTGCTAATAGTGCAGAGCCTGCTTGGGATTCGCTCTCTCTCCCTCTTTTTCTGCCCCTCCCCTGCTCTCTCTCTCTCTCTCTCAAAAAATAAACTTAAAAAAATTATGGTTTTTTTTTAATTGATTTTTTTTTAATTTGGTGGATATACCTACATTTGGAAATTTTACTTTTTCTGTCTAAGGGTGCTTCTTAAGACAGCCAGATAGAGCAGACATCAGTCCATGTTTACTTTTTTTGTAGAGGTCTCATTAAACACAGCAAGGCTTAGTGATGAATTTAAAAAAAAAAAAAAGCCAGGAAGCCTAGTAAGAAATGGCCTGTTAAATTACAGGAACCTCTTTAACTAGTTAAAAAGTGCTCTCCTCTAAGTTCATCAGCTTAGTGAAATGCCCTCCTTTCCCCTCCAGATGACCCAGCAGAGGCCCCAAAGCCATCTCAACATCTGCACTTAAAATAAGGAGCAAGGACAAAAATAAAATAAAATAAAGTCACTGCCAATGTCAGCCAGGTTGAATTCCCTGCTAGGAAGAGCTCATTAGCCACCTTTTTTTTTTCACCTGTGACAGACATTGACAAATACGGAGGCACTTTTCTCTTCTCCTGAATGTGACCTTTAGTGATGCTTGCTGCCGGCTCTCTAAGGTGCTACATTATCCTCAGGTCTAAAATGAGCCTCAGTCAATCTCCAGGTTTTCCAACGGCACAACAGGTTACTGCAGACTTTCCTTGTGTCTCCACACCACTGTCGGGTGGGGAAAGGAACGAAATGTATCTCCACGATGTGTTTCTCACGAGCCTTACCGTATGGAGACGCTGGCCTAAGCTTTGTCGAAGATTTTTATTTCCCTCCTGTCGAAGACCTAGATGCCAGGGCCCTCAGTGCTAACTGCGTCTCTCTGCAGCCTGAGCACGCGCGCGCGCGCACACACCCCCTCCCTTTTTCTTGGAGACAATAGCCACGGGACTTGTCTTTTCACCCGAGGCTAGCTCAGTCCTCCCTCCGGCAGGCGCCGCGACGCCACCGGCGCCTTCCTTCTTTCTCCCCGGGGCTCTGCCCGCGGCCTTGGCCGGCCCTTCGGCCTCGGATTGGGCCGCCTGCCTTTCCTCGTGGCCCTGTTTTCTCGGGGCTCACCTTGATGATTTGCAGAAACGTGTCCGGCGCATGTGCTTGCAAACACTCGCGGGCACATTCCCCAGGAGGGCATTTAAGGCGCAGCCGCCGCGTGCCCGCAGCCGGGAGGCCCCTGGGCTGCTGCCGCCGCCCCCTCCTGCGCGGCGAGCGGCAGCGGGGCCTCACCACCCCTGCCACCCGGGAAGGTAATTAAATCGAAGCCGAACCGCCCTCCTTCCAAAGTCGCCGAGCGTTGAAGCTGCACCGGGTACCAATTAGAGGCAGCGAGCGAGCGGAGCCGCGCCTGGGCGCCGCTGTTACATAAGCTCCGGGGGCCTCGGCGCCCCCCGCCCGCCCGCCCGCGGCCGAGCGCCAGACGCACGGGCTGACACCCGCAAGACAAATGCGTCCCGAGCCCGGCTTTTATCAAGATATATTTGCTCGCGTTCCCAAGGTCATCGTAAACACTTCCATTGATAGTTTATTCGTGCCGGGTAGGTAAAACAAGCCACTTGATTTTAAATTACAGATTCTAACCCAGAAGCTTGTTGCTGTCAGATGGATTAAAAGCCGGGAAGGGAAAAGAAAAAAAAAAAAAAAGAAGTGGCACGGCGCTGCAGATGTAGCCCGAAGGCTTGGGGGGAATCAAGTATATGTTTACGTCTTAGAATGGATAAGAAATTGGATTCTGTGGCTCACTCCTGTTTACTTGGCCTGATGCTTTCAACAGAGTGGGAGATGCAGAATCACAATGTGTGAGCTATGCACCAACGAAAACGTATTCATATTCAAAGGAACTAAGGGGCAAGGCTTTTGTTTGTGCTCTCGAGGGCTCCTAGCATATTTAAGATGCTCAATTAAAATTGAGCAATCCCTGTGTTTGTGTAAATGTTTACATCTTTTCTACAAGCCAAGTCTGCACTGTTACTCCCACATGAGAGACAATAAGACAAAGGCAGTAGGGTTGATATCCTAAGAGTCTTCAGAACCGGCAGCTCTTTCCATCTCTAGTAATTTGTTTATTGATTTCACAAATACTTAAACAGTGCTAATGTACTAGAGGCAACTCTAAGCCCTTTACAGATATCAATTTTTTGATCCTTATAATAATCCTGTGACCATAGGGCTATTATGATCATCACTCCAAGTTTAAAGGTGAAGAAAGGTAGGTGTACAGAGGAATGATTATTCGCTCCAGGTCCATACCTAAGAAGGGGAGAATCAGGCTTGAAAACGGACCGTCTGGCTACCCTCTTTATGCTCGTAACCATCACTCGGCTGTACCCTTGGTAAATGTCTTGGGCAACTCTTTTAATACCTAAGCCAAAAGGAGATTATTTTGAAAATAGGCAAAATTTTGGGGTACCTGGGTGGCTCAGTTGGTTAAGCCTCTGACTTTGGCTCAGGTCATGATCCCACAGTTCGTTGGTTCCAGCCCTGCTTCCGCCTCTGTGCTGACAGCTCAGAGCCTGGAGCCTGCTTCGGATTGTGTCTACCTCTCTGCACCTTCCCTGCTCATGCTGTCTCTCTCTCTCTCTCAAAAAATGAATAAACATTAAAAAATAGGCAAAATTCTCATTTCAGTGAATAGATTTTTGTGATTATGAGAGAGTAGTATTTTTGCAACTATTTGAAGTATTTACAGACTGAGAATGAGGGATAATTGTCCTTGCCTCCAGATACTGTCCCAATGAATGTTATAGACATCGGCTAAGGATGTATGTGTGTGTTGGAGGTGGGAGGGTTATTACAAGACTTCCTCAGTTCCATCCATTGATGGCAATAAAATGTGCAGAGAAAACTCCAATTGGGGCCATTCTACTAAGCAGATGACTCTCAGGTGGGAAATTATCCCTTTAATTTGGGCCTTCCCTGCTGGTAAAGTCACCGATGTACCCATGTTCCCAAAGCAAATAGCTCCCAGGGCCATGCTGCCTACACTGGAAACACAGTTACGGTGGGTACACATGCACACCCCTGCCCGCACAATTTAATTTGGCTCTTGGTATCAGGAGTTTGAAGTCAATCGTCAGGACTGAATATTTCAGAACAGCCCAGAATATTTCAAATATTCTGCTCCCAATGATCCCACAAAAACTAAAACCTCCTATTTTTTTAGCCCAAGCACTATAGTTTTTGCAGAAAATATGGCCACTGAAAATTTAGGGGAGAGGACCAAGGTGATGTGTTCAATGTCACAAATTAAATACTTCCTTTTTTAAATGTTTTAATGGTGCCCCTTTGTATTTATTTGCTTTCCTTCCTCCAAGGGAGGACTAAACATGTTGAATAGAAGTTATCCTTGTTGGGGCACCTGGGTGGCTCAGGTGGTTAAGCATGGATGTTGACTTAGGCCATGATCTCGCAGTTCGTGGGTTTGAGCCCCACTGTGTCAGGCTCTGTGCTGAGAGCTCAGAGGCTGGAGCCTGTTTCGATTCTGTGTCTCCCTCTCTCTCTACCCCTCCCCCCTTTTCAAGAATAAACATTTAAAAAACCTGAATATTACAATTTAAAAAAAAGGAATTATCCTTGTTATGTCCCTGAGTATAATATGTTTCAATAAACTGTTTCATGGGTGAAAAAACTTGGATTCCATCTGACAATTTGTCAACTTATTTGAAAAGGAAGAATAGTGTGTGTGTGTGTGTGTGTGTGTGTGTGTGTGTGTGTGTACAATATCTTTGATGAGGACATGTGAAGAATCCATGCACTCCTTGGCTTTGCAGCCATGTTAAGACAAAATGGCTTTAACCAGTTCCACTCTCTTCCTGTGCCCTCAGTCAAGCTTTCAAGCAAAGTAGACACATGAATAGGGCTCCAGCACACACACAAACACACACACACACACACCACACTCAAGAAGGAAAAAATACGTTTTTAAGGATTCTATATTCAAGACTTGAAAACACTTGAACTTGTCACCATGTGGAGAAAAACTCATTTGGAGGACTTCTGTGCATAGATTTTATAATCTTGGATGTATGTTTTTATTTTGAATTACATATAATTGGAAGTAGAGGGAGTGCCTAATCTTTTCAGAGCTACTTTAACCTAGCCCTGGGCATGAGTAGAGCTAACCTTACTTTGGGGAGTTCGCATTCACCAGAATTGCCCTACAAACAACATCGGACTATGGTAATGTACGCTAGTCCCGACAGCTGGGGACTCCGTTCCTTATCTAGACCCTCGGTAGGCGGGACCATTAAGAGAAACATTTCCAGTAGGCGAGCGCAATCCCGGGAACATTTCTTGTCCTATAAAATGGTTTATATTGTGACCGTGTCAACAAGCACTCACAATTTTTGATCAACATATTTCAGGTGTAGGCTGACTGTCTTGTTCAGGGATTCCATGGC
Source organism: Paguma larvata (assembly GCA_030068075.1). Taxonomy (NCBI): domain Eukaryota; kingdom Metazoa; phylum Chordata; class Mammalia; order Carnivora; family Viverridae; genus Paguma; species Paguma larvata. The sequence continues at coordinate 80,177,679 of CM057828.1, read as the reverse complement.
TCTTTAGCAGCAGAGTTAGAACTCGATCCAGACTTTTCCATCACAGGGCTAACACACAGGCCAACAGTGTTCAGAGCCTCGGCAGCTGAGGAGCCATTTAGAGTTTATTTTTGTGCTAGGAACTACATGGTTAGAGGTGGACGTGGGTTGAGATTTGTAGGTGATGACGTAGACATCAAGTCTTCTACCTTCTGGAACCATAATTTTTTTTTTTTCTAGCAACCTCTTACGGGGGATCCTGGTATTCCTGGACACAGGTTGGCAACCACTATATTGACCATGGTCATTTTTATCAACCCGTATTGCTAGTTAATCAATCACTGCCAATTTTGGCCAATATAGTGTTTTCATTGCAGAAACATATTCTTCACTTTCTAGCCTTTCTGCAGTCTTCACATGAGTAGTTTTCGAGGTCAAAACAATCACGGCATGCCTTTCAGAGACGGCTCTCATGTTTGGGATTCATCAAAAGTTTGCTACATCCACAAGTATCCCGCCATCAAGCTAGTATTGTCGGCTTGGTGCATGGAAAACACCGTGCCATCATATGGCAAATAAAAATACGATCGGGACTTACGGATTGCTTCACTAACAAAATCAACAGGGAACCATTCCTATGACATGAGTCCTCTGTTACTGAGGAGAGAACAGCCCCATCCTTCAGTTCCTTCAGGGAACTTCTAGCCAGAGAAGAAAAAGACCAGCTTTCATTCATGAGTTTTGTCAGTAGTCATCCACTGTGCTTTGTAACCGGAAAGGTTTTCTTCTGCTTTCTTGCAGCTCTTGTACTTTCTGCTGAGTGCCCTGGGCTTGATGGTCTGCGTGCTGGCTGTGGCGTTCGCTGCTCACCACTATTCGCTGCTTGCGCAGTTCACATGTGGAACGGCACTCGATGCCTGCCAGTGCAAGCTGCCCTCCTCGGAGCCGCTCAGCAGGACCTTCGTGTACAGGGATGTGACTGACTGTACCAGCATCACCGGCACGTTCAAACTGTTCTTACTCATCCAAATGATTCTTAACTTGGTCTGCGGCCTTGTGTGCCTGGTGGCCTGTTTTGTGATGTGGAAACACAGGTACCAGGTCTTTTACGTGGGTGTCCGAGTGTGCTCCCTAACAGCTTCCGAAGGCCAGCAGCAAAAGGTCTAACATACTTGCTGAGAGGTGGGAGAGAAAACAGCACACTGACTAGCTGGTGTCAAAACAGAGAAAGAAAAGGAAGAAAGGAAGGAAAAAAAAAACAACTTTTGACAATAACTAATATTCACTGTTGTAAACGAATACTTTTCTATTTTTCAGGAAATAAGAGTATTTCTTCAGGTTTCTATAATATTTTTAAAAATTCTTACAGGGAAAATAAGATCCAAATTCACTTTGGGACATTCAAAGAACACTGAACGGGAAAAGAATGGCAGGCATCCGTTTTTGCAGGCTGGAGTCGATTCCTAATACAGATTGCCCCCACCCCTGCTTTCTGAATGTAGAGTATTGCCATGAGAACTTCGGTAAACCAAAATAGTGTAAAGCGAAGAAGCCGTTTCGTGGAAGCAAAAATCTTCAGATTCCTTCCGGTTGGCGAAAATGGGTGCTAATGTAGGGATTTCATAAAGCAAAATGGCGTCAAGCAAACTTTCAGATAGCGGAGAAAACCTGTACTCGTTTTAGTCATTATTTATATAATCTTCTTTCCGGTTAGTTCCGTTTATAGCGTGCATTGGCATTTCAGGCCCACTTGCTACATTTTGCAGTCGTTTCCAGAACTTCCCACCTCCCCCCATTCTCTTCACTATGTCTTGAAAAGGCGGGGGTTAGGGGAAGAGCTGAGCAGCCAGGTTGACTCTCTGGTAGAGATGTCTTCAAGGCCTGAAACAGCTTCAAGGAGCAGAGTAGAAAAGGAAGAGACGTGGCAAAGGCTAAATAATTACCAGCACCTGGGCTGGGGCGGAGGACTTGTCTCCTCGGCTCCCTCAACCTGGCTCTGTAAGGAGATCACTTACTAAATGCTTTGGATGATTGTCTGCTTCTCAATAATTGAAAGTTGGTGGTAGTTGTATTCTTAATGATGTAGAAGGCCTAAAAATAATTACATTATGCTTCTATTCTATCATCTAAAACAAATCATTAAAACTAATTTCTACCTAATTGTTAATTATAATTATGCTCAGAAGCCTACTTAATGAGCCCTGTCTGTACTTACGTTGCACCATCGGTATTAGGAGAAATTACTCTCACAAGAGAGGAGGCTTAAAGATTCTTTCTTCTGAAAGCCAAGCTTTACAAGGGAGAAGAAAAAAAAATTTTTTATTAATAGCTCAGGTTAAAAATACTCATTTAAACAAAAACAAAAGCATTTGTAATGGGAAATGTTTATACAAATAGCACATTTGTGATACGTTGTGAAGTATCTCTCTTGGCAGCTAAGTACTTTTGAGGAAGTCTGGGTAATGCCGCTGTGTTCCATTCACAAAAGTGTATCTGATATGTAATCCTATTATTGATATTTATACACAGTCAACCTAGAGACTTAAACTAATACTTTGATGTTCATATTTGAGCATATGCCCATTGACTTGGAAGGTAGTTTTTATTTTGTTTTGCTTTTATGTTACTGTGACTTAAAAAAGCACAAGTACCCTAGGGCAGGAGTCTTTTTTCTCTTATTATTTGGCTCTGAACAATGTTAAAGTTTTAAGGAAGGAGCTAGGAATGCAAATTCACGCAACATAAATGTTATCAAGATCTTTCTCTATTAGCATGCTCTATTGAAATCAGAAATTCGAGATAATAATGGAGATGAATTTGCCTCTCCACATTGCCTATTGATATACTCTGCTAGTCATGAAATTCTACCCTAAAAGAAAATCATTTTCTTGTTTGCCTTAGAAAATAGTTGAACAATTCCATTGGCCACGACAGCAGGGTCGATTTCTACACAATGTAAATATCCAAATAAAAAGAAAAACATTGTCATTTAGTTGGAGAATTGTAAATAGCTTTTATGTCCTCCAGATAAAACACCTGACTAGCAGATGTTAAAACTTTTTATTAATGTATTGGCTTGCTTTAGAAATGGCCTTCGTACACACCAGCTCAGGCCAAGAACTCACATTGGAGGGCTTACTGGGTAAGACTCCGGAGCAGAGTTTTCATCACACGCAAAAACTGTATCGAGAGAACACCAAGCATCGTGATGAAGACCTGAAAAACAAACAAACAAAAAAACCCCACAATAACTGAATCCATTCTGATTTGGACAGTTTTTGACATAAAGAAGAAAATGACAGAGAATCTGAAGTATTATAGGCCGTTCTGTAAACAGTGAGAAACTGATGATTTGATGCTAATTGCACCACTGGAAGCACAGCCTGAATTCCTTTAACAACTTTTTATAGCAAACACTGCAGGTTTTATATTAGAAAATTAAAATTCTACACATCACTAAGGTGCTCGATGCTTTACAAACGATTCACAGGGTACTTCGAATGATAGAATAACTTTAGCTTATGTGCTTTCTTTTTCTAAATAATGCAACCCGGAAGGGCTGACATGATGATAAGTTTGATAATAATCAAGAATTATCTACATCTATATTTACCTGTCTATATCTATCTATCTATCTATCTATCTATCTATCTATCTATCTATCATCTATCTAGGGGATTTTACTATTGTGTAATTAAATCATTCTTAAATCCCCAAAGGAAAAAAAATATAATCGTAAGTAAAGGAAGGAACAAATAAATAAAGAAGGAAAGAAACCAAGAAAAGATTTCTGTGCTGTGAACTCACTGAGTATTGATACACATTAAGAATTGTGTTGCATGAATAACAAACTGCTTTACGCTGGATTTAAAGTATTTTGAGGTTGTGTTGTGCAAATATTGAAGTTACAATAACCGGCAACAGAAAAGGAACAGATACACAGCTTTACACTTAGCAAAATGTTACATTTAAAATCTGACAGGGAGCCAAGATGGTGACTGTCTCTTCTAAACCATAAAACAGTAGGACTTGCGCAATCCTCCTCCTCTTCCACCTCCTTCAGGAGAATTAAATGAATCAAGACTTTGGAAAGAGGGGAAACTGCCGGGACTTGGCAGTACATGAAATAGGAGGAATACAGCAGCCGAAATGTACAGACTTTGTAACGGAGCCCACTCGATCGGTCTGTGCCTTCACGTGACCACCATCTGTGCCTCCCTCGCTCTGTCCAAATTTGTGGAGGCAGCTCCTTGGAGCCAAGCCTAAAAATATAGCTACACCAGGCCCTAGAAACTGTAGTCAAGTAACAGGCCTGACTTTTTCCCCCTCTTTGAATTAAACGTCTATATGATCTCTTCTGAGGGGTTTCCAGCTGCAGTGGCCATGCATTCTGACAGCGAGAGCCCATTATGTGTGTGTTTTCTATTCACGGGCAGGACATCAGGGTCTCTTAATATGCTTGTACTTCTCCTCTTGCTTGTCTTGTATCTGGGACATGTTTATAGGTTTCTGGTGAAAGGTGGGGTTGAGAGGGTATCTAAGGAAGATTCTGAAGGACAACGTAGAGTAGTTATTTAATCAGCAACAAACTTACAAGTTACCCTGAAAACCAATCACATCCTATCACGAAGCATACCTTTATATTTGCTAGTAACTGCCTCTCAACTATTGCCATGGAGCCATTAGTTTCTGTAAACCATGCTGGCTATCAGTTTTTACTATACTCAGAGAACTCTGTCTTGTGTTTAGATGTACACTGAATATTCAGGACCATTTTGAAAAGAGCCGATGGCCAAATAGATTGACTCGCGGTGGAAACATTTGTTTCGATGAAGCCTCAGTGTTTCAGCCTATGCAATGAATACCTTGATTCTTTTCTTCTCATGTTCTGGATCTTCTTGATGATCTCAAATGATTATCCCCTTCAGAAATATCGGTCTGCATTTCGGTGTTGTGATTTCATTTTCCTGCCGTTGATGAAATAGTGAATAGAAAACAAAGTGCTTTCTACAGGTATGAAGTGATTGTTTTTAAAGGAGATGCGTATATGCATATTTTCTTTCTTAATAAAATTTTCATAATCTCTGAAAACACTGTGTTTGGCTGTGCTTTGAGTTACACGTGAACCTGTGTACAGAAAAACCTCTCGGGTTAGTGTCGACTTCCAAAATCAGGTTTGGGAAGAGAGGAGAACTAATATTCATTTTGACTCCTTCGTTCCAGGGACTGTCTCTATTTTGGTACCTGCACCCACTGTGGAAGTCAAGGTTATAAACGCTCCCCAGACCCGAGCTGAAAAAAGATCTTGCAAAAAGTACTTGGAATGCTGATTCTTAATTTATATCTATTAATGTCAAGTAAAGCTTGGCCTAGAGAAAGGAATACACGTTTGAGTGCTGCACATTCAATCACATTCTACATTTAATTATACAGAAAAACACACGGCCTAATTCCATTTCAAATCTGAATGCAGGGACTCCTTATGAACCCTGAGGCAATTTAAATAGTTGATTATACTGTAGAATGCGGTGGGTTCCTTCTGTTTAATTTAGTTAGAAAAGCTTGTAGAGTGTGAAAAGAAAGGAATAATGACTTAGCATACACTCTCTGGGGTGGATTTCCTATCCTTAGTGTTAGGGCCGCGGGTCCTAGGGGGTGGAAATCTGCCTGCCACTTTCTGGCTGTGTGACTTTAGACACAGCATTTCAGGTTTAGATTCCTCGTTCGTACAGTGGAGAAAAACACAACTGCCTCACAGTATCGTGGGGAAGGCTACATGAAATAGCACTTAGCAAAGTAACTGGCTCCGAGAGAGCTTAATAAACATTCGGCTTCTTCCATCCTTAGCTGGGTTCTGCATAGCCTGCAATGCTTCTCATCAGTGCAGGCTCCATTCCCCACATCCAACTGGAACAAGGGCTCTGCTTTGCGATCCCCTTCGGTGACTCCCTTTTTATAAACCAGTAATGTTACCAAAGGAATCTCCAGCAGAAATTCTGTTTTTTGTTTTCTGTTGTTTTTTTTTTTGTTTGTTTTGTAAATTAGGCTCCACACCCAGCGTGGACTCATGACCCTGAAATCAAGACCTGAGCTGAGATCAAGAGTTGGATGCTGAACTGACTGAGCCACCCAGGCGCCCCAGAAATTCTGCTCTTAAAATAAGAAAGCATCAACTCTTATTGATGAGAGTGCATAGAATTACAGGCTGGCGGGGTCCCTCCTTGTTGGCTTACGCATCTGGATGTTTGCCAATTGTGGCCGTCTTTTCTCGGTTCTTCTCCCAGGAAGACCTAGAAGCTGAGGCATTTCTTCTGATTTTCACGTCACTTTGAATTTAGTTTGATAGAAGTGTGTTTAACCCCAACATTTTCAAATGAGACTTCCCTGAGCTCTGGTCCATCATCAGTCTCCTGTATTTTAGGTCGTGATGCACAACCCCTCATTTATTTAAAAACCAACCATCATCAACCATCTTTGATAGGCTAGACTCTGCGGGTCACTGATTCTCATTCAGGAATCATAAAAAGGTCTATTTCTGAGCATAGTCAGCAAGTACCAACTGGAGTTTCATTCTCCATATTGGATATGAAAACACTCATATAAATCTTTAAATTCGTGGCAAGTTATTGAAATTATACAGCCAGAAATCTACTTTTTTCCTTGATAGAGTCTATCCATCTTTATAGTTCACAATAAATTATTGTATTTATATTGAATTATTTTTCTATTTGACAGACTCATCTTTTATAAGCATTAGTCTTTATGACGTACAGGATTAATATTGGCTGTTTTACTTTTAAAATTCAGATTGTAAGCAAATATAAGTGAAACTAATGTATGGGGATGCCATCTTGAAGACAGCAACTCATTCTTTCATTTCTTTCCAACAAATATTTATATATGTTTATCGATCCCTACCACAGCATAGGTTCTGAGAGGAAGTCTCTTTTGTTATTGCTTGGGAAGGTCATCAGAAAGATCCTTTAATCAAAGGCACATGGGACATATACTCATCTGTTATTCTTGGGAAAAAGCAGATACGGGGCCATAATCCAGATTTCAACAGAGACACGAAGCCTTATGTTTAAAACGGCTCTCTGACTAGGGCAGGAGGGATGCAGAGGCCTGGAGAGTCCCCCGGAGCGCATCCTGCCCCTTCCACATGGAGGTCGGCTGGAGAAGGAGGCACAGGTCTCTGAGATGGGGCCCGGCCCTACCTGCTGCCGGCAGGAATTGTGGAGGAGGCTTGGCTGATGCCCGATGAGGGAGCTGAACGATGAGATATCCGTGGGCGGTGTGGGGGTCTCTGAACCCGGAGATTTAGGACAACGCCTCTCTCTGGGTGGGGCGCTCTGCTTATTGTGACTTTCCACCCGGCCGCCTTTTCTCAGAAGCCCGCACTGTGTTGTCTCTGCCTGGCCAGGTGTGATTGTAGAGGGCAAGAGGATGACTCTCAAGGACCACAGGGCGCTGTGGCGCTTCTGGCCAGGGAAGATGACCGCCATCTCCTGCAGTCCACTCCCAGCCCTACGTCTTCTTATGCATACTTTAAGGGACTGTTGGTGACCCAGACCCCAACAGGCTTGAAAGTGCTGGCTGGCCGCAGTGCCTTAGCAGAGATACAGGAAATAGAGTCTGGGAATTATGTGACTAAAGTTGTCACTAGTCACAGTGGATTAGTTTTAACTCCCTTTCACTCAGGATAGAATTCACGTCCTCTTACAAAATAACCAACCAACGATCCCTCAGGTGCCTTTATGGGCACGAGCAGACTTTGAGGTTTTTATTAATTTTTTTTCTCAGTTGCAACAAAAGCGACTATACAATTGAAAAGAGAGAGAGGTTATGTTAATACACAGAATCTTAGGACCAGGGACACTGACCATGGCTGTTGAACTAACTGCTGGGAACATGCACTCGGACAGATGCAGGGAGGAATGATGTCATAAGTGTATTAGGGGTTCGGATGAGGTGACCACAAGAGAAACCTTGGATTCCAGTTGGCCTCCCATGGGTTAGAGTAGGGGCAGCCATCTTGGTGTGACCGTCACACTCACCCATCACCAGATAATAAAATTGCTTTGGACAGGGGCGCCTGAGTCGTTCAGTAAGTTAAGCATGTAACTTCCGCTTAGGTCGTCATCTTGCGGTTTGTGAGTTCGAGCTCCGCGTCAGGCTCTGTGACAGCTCAGAGCCTGGAGCCTGCTTCAGTTTCTGTGTCTCTCTTTCTCTCTGCCCTTCCCCTGCTTGCACTCACTCTCTCTCTTTCAAGAATCAGTAAACATTAAAAAACTGTAAAAAAAATAAAATTGCTTTGAACAGTTTTGGGTAAAATGACCAACAAGGTCATTCTCTCTTGCAGAGAAGAGACCGCTGCCCTCCCCCACCTCATCCCACAGCCAAGTCTGCCCCTCTCCCATCCCCTGTCCCACTTCTATGACACTCAATCGACTCAAGTATCCCAACTCAAACGCTGGGGGTTAAAACCTTAAATACAGAGATCCCTATAAATACTGTTTTCATTTGAATAGGATATTCCTGAAGATCAGAAAGCTTCAGTTCCAGATAAACGAGGCATGATGCCAGGCAGGGAACCTGCCCAGTAGCCCTTCAAACTCAGCCCTGTAAGTAGCCACCTACTCCGTCTGACGGGAAGCATCATAGTAACAGAGCTGGTGGGACCTGGAGAACATTTCCCATTAGCCTCGGCTCTGGCTGTGGCTTGGGAACCTGTGTGGGTCGGCGGCTGAACAGTCTGCTGGTTACAGCTGAGCAAATCTCTGCTCAAACTGGTTGGAGGGAAGCCTCCAGAAGTCTAAGGGAAGGGGCTTTTCCTCCCACAAGTTCAGAGGGCATTTTACTGTGGAGGGCAGAATGAATAAAGAAAAAAAAGGGAAGAATTCATGCAGAACCTCTTTGCCCCCAGTGCCTGGCTCCCGGAGCATTACTTGTGACAACTCACCAGGGTTGACTGACTTTCTGCAGACCCCCAGGCTTCTCTATTCATCCCACACAGAACACCCTCAGAGGCCGGCTTGGCTTCACACTGCTGCCCAGACGAGGACGTGTCAGGCAACGAGCAAGAAAGATGTTCATTTCTGGTCGAAAAAAGTCCCACACTGTAACTAAACAGGGTGATCTTTTTTTTTTTTTCCTTTTCTTTTTTAATTTCCAAAATGTGCTTTTCCCCCAGAGTCCTTGAGCACAGACCCGCAGTTTCCTCACTCCTGGGTTTTACAGTCTATCAGCCTCAAGCCAAGAGACTTGGCTCTGCTCCCCCTGAGTCAGAGTCTCGGCTGGTAGCTGAACCCAGGAAGCCCAGGCCCCACATCTCTCCCTGGAACCAGCAGACCACACAGCCTCCTGTGCTCCGGCCTTTGGCCGGGTATCCTGCCTCCTCTTTGTTTGGAAAGACATGTCTTACGTAACTGCACAGCCTACAAAATGCTCCATTGTCTTCCACTTGGGAGAGCTCAAAATAACACATTAGTGACTTATGACTTATCTCAAAGATAGAATCTGTTACCCACAGCCCCCCAGCCCCCACGGAGCCAGCTTCACCTATCTTACTTAGATCAATCGTCAACCACCGGACTTCATGACTGCCGTCTTTGGGGGAATCGTAAGTTCAGGACGAGGCACAGGAAGCACAAAGCCTAGTTTATCTATAGGTCACGCCACACCACTCGAGCACCACATGAAAGTCATTTGTAATTCAAGATCGAGACAGGCATAAACAATTCCGATCTGATGATCCTTTTACTAATCTGATTTTGATAAACAGCTGATGAAAATGGAAGGTGTCTGGTCACCAGAGGGGAGATACCCAGGCAGGGAAGTCAGTGTCTCTTACCTCACCGGGCAGGGATTCATTTTGGGGCTCCTGTTGACAGTCCACAATGCCAAGACCTGTGATCACCACCCTGGACTGCAAGAGCCTCCTAAGCAGAATACAGAAACCCACTGGGTAAGGTCTTCTCCTCCGTCTTTATTTTCTATGAATCTCTGATTAGCCCAGTTGGGAATTCTAGTCATTACTTAAGCGGGCAACTCTAGAAAAAAAAAATATATATATATGTATATACCTCTTAGGATTCAATTAGAAACGAAAAGAACCTCTGTCTGCATGGTGTTGCCAAGGAGTTTTCACTGTATGAGACAGGGGTGTAGACCGGGCTGAAAAAAACACTCTGCATTAGGTGACATCTCCATCTGGTTCTGCTGCCAGAGCAGCTCTGGGGAGAGAAGCTGGAGAGAGTTGGGGGCCAGCCTTCTCCAGGCTACTCTCTTCCCCATGGACCTCTCAGTCTTTCAAGGCTCCCGAAAGCTCTTACTTATTTCTTTCCGTGGCAGACATTTTTTCATCTGGGACCAGCTACGTGATTCGTTTCAGGTGGAGGCACGTTTCCTTCCCTGCTCAGTGACATGTGAGTCTTCAGCAAAGCTTTCAGAAAGGGTCCCTGAGCTTGGTGAAGTGCAGCCACCTCTATCCGCCTCGTGAAGCATACCTAAGTAGCATGAAGAGAAAAGGTGAGGGGCCATCTCCCCTTGCTGTGGCTGCCCCTGCCACTTCCCTTGACGCCTCGGTATCGCCTACCAATCTGCCAAGTTCCCTGCGTGGACCTCTGGACAGCGGCCGCCAAAGTGGCATGTAAGAAATTGTGCTGCGCGGAGTTTTGTGGCACATGCGGCTCACGTCTCATCCTGTTTGGCTCACTGAGTTAGAAAAAGCTGACAGTACGAGGGAGCTTCCATTCTGGCTTTCCAAGCGTGATTTCCACAAGGAGCTCTAAAGCCCAAGCTTCTTGCCGAAGCTACTTGCCTACGTTACAGGGCAAAATTTTAAGGTAATTGGGAAACCACACCAGCTTTGAAATAATAAGAATAAGAATAAATCTTCTTTGGTCTCCTATTTCCAGGAGACAAGGTGGAGTTCAAGTCCACTTCAAATGAAAAAATTGGGAAGTTTCCATTTTATCTGAATACAATCTACATTCTAAAAAGGGTAGGGACTCTTTATACCATAAGAACAACATAGCTCATGGAAGTGTTATTACAAATCCATTTCTCTTTTAAATGCTAACTTGCTATGTAGGAAGGACTTAGAATAGACATTAAGGAGAAATTCCTAATGATGAATGTGCAAAGTATTGAAGAAATTACCGACAGAACTTGTAGAATCTCTGTCTCAATAGAATATTAAACAATTTTATCTAAACGTTATTAATAAAACAGTACACAACTCTTTTCCCAGAATGGCTTCATTCAAACCCAACCTAAAAGCTATAAGAAAAAAAATTCTTCCAACAGGAATTCATGGGGATTTACCAAACCAACAGACTTCTAATTGTGTTGCTGTCTTTTCTGACATGTCGCTTCGCCTCTTCTAGGTCTAAAAATACTTCTGGCTTAAGAGTTTTGGAGACAGAGTCAAAAAAAGGAAGTTAAGGGACTGTAGAAAGGAAAATTGAAATATCAATTAATTATCACTTCAAGTTAGCAATAAAAATAAAATTTAAATAAAAAATTATTTAATAATGGGCTACATATTTCAAGCACATACATGAAAATAATATGCAAAACATGGTCCTCTTTAATTGGACTTGGGGAATCTCCGAATGATATTTTAAGAACCCTTTAAATTCAGTGTCGTTGTATATATTTGAGAGTCCATGTATTATGGCCTATATGGTCTCTCTCTCTATATATATACATATATATATATATATATGTATATGTATATGTATATGTATACATATGTATATATATATGGCCTATATGGTCTGGGTTTGGAACCATACTTGAATCTTAAATTCCAGCATGGCCTTGAGCAAACCCCCTACTCTTTTTGTGCCTCTCTGCCTCAGTTTCTTTGTCGGAAGGATAGTCATAGGGTATTTGTGAAGAGCGGATGAATAAATGGAGGATTATCTGTAATGGATTTAGAACAGTACCTGTGACCAATGCTATGTCACTGGTTGGTTTTGAGTATAAACTGTCAGCAAATTGAAATTCAGGGGCACATTAGGAAATCAAGAAAACTAGTAGCCTCTAAATTTTCTAGAACAAAGTGCTTGGAAGAAACACCCAAATTAATAGTCTTTGTATTCTAGAACCTAAGTAGAAAATAGCAATTTCTCTGCCTCTTGTACATATGGGAAGTACAATATAGATAATTATCTTGAATTCGTCCCCCAACCATGATCTCTACTCAGTTGACAAACTGGAGCAGGGCTTCAAAGTCCTGGCATCTGGGAGGCCTGAGGCTCACTGGCCTGGGGGAGTGACAGGCCGGTGCCAGAGTAAGATTTTTAGGGCCCAGAGCCACCCCATGGGCCTCCCCCCTACTCTCATTGATACAGATGGCTCCAGGTTGTAATGAATCCTTCATGTAGGCTTTAAGGAAGTGGAAAAGTAACAAAGAGCTTTGAGTAGTGGGCAAGGCACAGTGGGAAAGGCAAACCCACCATTTCTGCTTTGGAGACCCTGGCCAGTTTATGGATTATGTGTTTTCACAGATACATATGACTTCAAACCTAGCTGGCAGAGTCAGTTTCTTCCTACCACCCCCCAGTGGAACCCCTGCCCAGTACCAGTGACTCAGGCTCCATGCAGGGGTTGGATTTGGGCAAAGACCTGGTAGGGACCTCTGTGTGAAAATCAAGTGGTTGATAGCAAACTGGGATCCTCAAATTTTATGGATCTCTGCCCAAATAGCCAAGGTCAGTTCTGGAACCCAAGAGACAAAACCTGCAGATGACTTTTCCAAAGCTGTTCTCATTAGGCCCACACTGCCTGGGCCAAGGCCCCTGGGGCTGGCCCCAGAAGTGGGCTCAAAATGCAAGCCTCCTCTGTTCAAACCTAAATGCAGAGTTCTATAAATTGACATCTTGGGTCCTCTGAAGAGCTAAGACAGACGAGATTTAGATTCACAGCATGCCTGTGAATTAAAAAAAGAAATTAAATACAGGCATGGGCAAACTATCCTGTTGGAGGAGAGGGGACTTTCTTGCCTTAAGGAGAAATGTAATCGGATCTCATCTGACTACGAGCAGACACTCCAAGCCACATCCATTGCTTTGACACTCGAAGAAGTCTGACGTCAAAAGAGAGACGTGGCCCACACCACACTTGACCCCAAACCACCTCCCCTTCTGCCCCAAGTTTATTCTCTTCCTCCGCTTTTCTTTCATGCTGAGGGAGAAACACCACAAGGACACGGGGTGGGGGGGGCAGCGCAGCTGGGGGAGGAGGAGGGACCAAGGATACATTAGCATAAAAGCCCTTGGATATCTGCCTGCAGAGCTTTGTATTCTTTCCTCCTATAACATAAAAGCAGTTCTGGATGAAAAAGAGTCAGAAGGTCAGAGTGACTAAACACATTAGGTACTTCAAGGCGAGCACCAGGGTTGTGCGGCATGCTGGGATTTACTGAAGCTTCCTGTACTCTTTTGTGAGAGGAATTAAGCATCACGTGGGTTTTTGAGAGAAATTATCAGATTTTTAAATGTTTTTTAGAGACCGTAGTTCTCTTCCGCCCGCAGGTTATACTCCCAGCCACACTCAGGGTCTGTGTGTTTGTCTCCAAATGAAGTCACGGGCCTTGACATGAAGCAAAAGGGAGAAATGTTTTCCTGCTCTTACGTTTTAAATTCTGAGTCTTGTTATTTTCAGTGAAAAGTTATTTATTATATTTGCTTTGGTAATAAGGAAAATATAAAAAGGAGAAAAATGTTTCATAATCTCTTTTAGTTTACTCGTAAACGTTTCCCTTAATATTTATTTCTCATCTTAAAGTCATTGTATTAGAGCTGGGAGGAATCCTTCTGATCCAGTTGCCTCACTTTAAGGAAGAACAAATGGAGGCCAGATGAGGGTCAGCGACTTGTTCAAAGTCATGTGACTCGGTTTCTCTCTCTCTCTCTCTTTTTTTCCTTTTTAATGTAAACATCTGACTCAAAACTGGCACAAGCTTTTCTTCCTACTTCCTCTCTCTACTCTTCGCCATATACATTGAAGCGTTCTGCTCTTTGACCGGGATCTGCATTACACACGCCCTTATTTCAGCAAGTTGAAGATCCCTGCTCGCTATTCTTATGGAGGCTGGGCAAGGCCTGGGGCAGGGCAAAAACCCCACGTCTACTGTTAGTGTATTCCACGACATTTCTTCTATGCTTCTTTAGGATGAAATTAAATAAAATAAAAAGAAATAAAACAGGGGCGTCTGGGTGGCTCAGTCGGTTGAGCGCCCGACTTCGGCTCAGGTCATGATCTCGCTCATGGGTTCGGGCCCGGGGCCGGCTCTGTGCTGACAGCTCAGAGCCTGGAGCCTGCTTCGGATTCTGTGCCTCCCTCTCTCTGCCCTTCCCCTGCTCATGCTCTGTCTCTCTCTCTCTCAAAATAAATAAATGCCAAAAAAATAAAAATAAAAAAAAAAGAAATAAAATAGAGCTTCCTTATCCTCTCTCAACCTCAGTGACCCTGAAGGAATGAAAATAGTAGAATGAAAAAGGTGACCCATGGTGACCCAAGAGTTTAAAGAAGAGTTAGTAAGAAACACTGAGGGGCTGGCCAAAGCAGCCTCTTGCTTTGAGAGCCTGCTTATAGTGGCGATTATGACCCCGGAGACCGGAATCACCGAGGGAGATTCCTGTCCACCCTGGTTAAAACAGGCTCTAGAAATGATCAGATTACCTGCGTATTCTGGATCTAGGTTTTGCTCCATTTACTAGCTACAGACTCTTGGAGAAAGTCCTTAACTTCATTCACAAAACGAGAGTAATATGACTTCATATCTGTAATGTGCTGGAAAAAGGGCCTGGAACATTCTAAGGCCATAATCTATGCTTATCGTTATCATTACGTATTATCAACCCTGTTTCCAAGCCCATCCGAAGATCTGGGATGGAGATAGAACAGGAGGGGAATTGTTTTATTATGTTTGACCAAGTACTCGGGAGAACAGGTAGTATGGCTTGACTTGATAGTGGAAAATCCTTTTTCCTATACCTAAACCCAGCTTTAACCTTAATACATTCAAAATAGAGAGCAGTTTCCAGAATGTGCTTTTTAGACAGCTCTCTGGTAGACTTCACACGATTAAAGTCTAGTCTCGGGCTGATCGAATCAGCCTCTCTCTAAGTAGTGTGCACCGGCTATTCTCATTGGAGCACCAGATCTGCTCAGCAGGAACCACAGTCCCACCCAACCCCGTGTCTTCAAATGCAGGATGACTTACAGACTCCGTTCCAAATGCTCCTTTTGTCAATACGCACGGAAGGATCCTTTCTGGTCACTTTCCTGTGCCTGTGGTGATGTCCTTTTCAAACCTGGATTTGTCTTCCGGGGAGATACGTCCTAGTCTCCTTCTAAAGAGCAGCAGGATTTCAGAGCCAGCTCTTCCAACCGCATGAAAATTTCGGTGTACAAGTAAGGAGACATTTCTTCATCAGATCATTAATCTTTCCAGTGTTGTGTTAATCCTTTTGCCTTTTTTAAGAAGTTTATTTTGAGGGAGAGTGCATGCGAGGAAGGCACAGAGAGAGAAGGAGGGAGAGGATCCCAAAAAGGCTCTGTGCCATCAGTGCAGAGACCAACGCCGGGCTCCATCTCACCAATGGCAAGATCGTGACCTGAGCTGAAGTCAGAAGTCAGATGCTTAAGCGACGGAGCCACCCGGGCGCCCCAATCCTTTTTGCCTTTAGTGGGGTTTGCCGTGGACCGCTCAGGGGTATCACAGAATCACCAGCACTCAAGGGAAAAGTAGGGAGGCATTTTGAAGAAAATTTCCAATGGAAATTAAGTAGCCTGATACCAATAAATTCCAAAGGCTTTAGTAATCTGGAAAGAAAACCAGTGATCTGGGAGTCCCTGACAATACTAACGGAATCATGCTGCAGGAAACTCTCCACTGCTTCTGATTTTTTTATCTATGTCTTTTGTATCCCAACCAACACTACATGCAACACAGACATAATGACTGGGGAATCTGGCAAACTGTGTAACTCCTTCCAAAGCCCTCGGGAATTATTCCTTCCCATTGCATTCGAGGGAGGAATCGAATATGCAAACTTAAAGCTAAAAACATAGGACTTTGGTGTCTGTCAGTCAAACAGGCATAAGCACCATCGTTGGTCATGCCACCAGGACAATTAGAAAGTCTTCACCTGCTCAGCTTGAGAAGAGGACTCGACTCCCACTTACCTTCTGCGCGGCGAAAGGCTGATGTGAAATGAGCAGTGGGGAAGCCTTCCACGGCCTCTTCCACGGCCTCGGAACAGTCTCCTCTGCTCTGTGTGGTGCCCTTGGCAACACAACAGAAGGCTGCGGGGGCTGGGGGAGGCCCGGCTGAAGAGAAGAAAGGAATGGCATGAAATACGATGCAGCTGCTGAACTTTCTTTTCATTAACTTTAAATTATATCAATTTTTAGACTTTTGGATAAAGAAAGTAAGAAGACAATCCGTGCTTTTAACCTAACTCGAATCGAGCAATAATAAGTCATTTAGCCAAGGGCAGAAAGACAGGACTGCTGCTGTCCCTCCTCCCCCTCTTCCAATCCCGTTTAGCTAGAAGTTTCCACTTCAGCTCTGCCCGTCTGAGGCAAGGAAAACACAGCTCCAGAAAGGAAGCTGTCCCTGCAGCTGTCGCCTCTGTCTCCTCTGCCTGGCTTTCCAAGAGTGACTCAGCAAAGCAGCCCCTTCCAGGACGAGAACAGGGCAGGGCATTTGTTACATGACTGTAGACGCACCTGCCATCTTTCCAGCTTGCTCATTCATGCTGTCCCCAACACATCTATTAGAAATGGCCATAGCACCTGGATCATTAAATTATCGATGTACTCCATATTGCAAGAGTCTTCTGGGGAAGAGGTGGCCAAGAAGATGTTTCTTGGCTGTGCTCGGCCAGCTGAGATTGGCATGGGTGGATGGGCATACGGTGGGTGCAGGGCTGGAATTAACACTCACCTCCAAATCCCCCAGTGTTCAAGATCCTGGCACTCTAAACCCTTCCCTGATGTTCGCCATAAGATACCTTTTATTATAACTGGAGCCACGAATTCTCTGAGCTTATCCAGAACACCTGTACCACTTGGTCGCAGGATAAAAACCAAGGATATGAAGAGGGGAAGGAAGTGGAGAAGATTCAATACTCCAGTGCATATTTATTGAATACTTACTTTGTGATAGTCCTCATTTAGGAGCCAGATGTTTGGGGATCAGTAAAGCTTGCATTCATGTGGGAGAAACAGACAATGAAAATACGAGCACATAAACAGAACATTTTAGATAGTGGTGCATATTCTGAAGGATAGTCTTATTGAAGAGAGTGAAGGGGCAGGGTGATACTGAGATCATAAGGGAAGTCCTCTTTTGGGAATAAGAAACAGCGAGACATGCAATGACCTGGGTAAAGAACATTTTAGTCAGAAGTGACAGAAAGGATTAATGCCCAGGGATAAAGTTGGGTGATCAGGAGAACAGAGAGAAGACAAAGGAAACTCAATCATGGTATTGGAGGGTCAGGCTGCAACCAGCTAAGTGAGCTGGGGTCAGATCACAGAGGGACTTGTAGGCCACAGGAAGAGTTCGGGAGCCACTGGAGTGTTTGTCAGCAGCGGAGTGACCTGATGTTTTTCCGCTGTTTCCCATTTCCATGTACATAGGTACTTACATACAAACACAGGGAAGATATGTGGTTAGGGCAGAAATTGAGTTTGGGTTATGAAAATATTTTGTATTTTTATAATTGAATGACACTTCATATTTGATATTTAGAAGGGTGAACAACTTTAGGGGTGTCCGGGTGGTTCAGTTGGTTAGGCATCTGACCCTCGATCTTGGCTCAGGTCATGATCTCATGGTTTGTGGGATCAAGCCCCACATCAGGCTCTGCACTGACAGCTAAGAGCCTGCTTGGGATTCTCTCTCTCCCTCACTCTCTGCCTCTCCCTCACTCATGCATGTCCTCTCTTTCTTCCTCAAAATAAATAAATAAACTTAAAAAAAAAAGATGAACAATTTCACAGCAATGGAAAGGAAGGGCTTGGCTGGAAAACAAGGCAAGTGTTTTCTTAAAGCCCTTTTATGAAATTAATACCCAAAATGAAACAACATCATCCACACAGGTCATGATGGACATTGATCTTTCAAAGCCAACTAACTCTTAAGATATTTTCAACTAACTAGAATAGAGGCACGGCAGGGAAGAGGAAACTGGATATCTGTCTCACTAAGTCTCCAGGACTTACATACCCATTAAGAGAAGGCACGCACGACTTGATTTAAGAAATCAATAATCAGGAGCGCCTGGGTGGCTCAGTGGATTAAGCGTCCAACTTTAACTCAGGTCATGATCTCACGGTTCGTGACTTTAAGCCCCATGTCAGGCTCTGTGCGCACATTTCAGAGCCTGGAGCCCGCTTCAGATTCTGTGTCTTCCTCTCTCTCTGGACCTCCCCCACTCATGCTCTGGCTCTCTCTGTCTCAAAAATAAATAAATAAATAAATAAATAAATAAATAAATAAATAAATAAATAAATAAAAACATTTTTAAAAATTTAAAGAAACCAATAACCAGTAATTTACAAGTGGTGTGGTTTATCCGTATTTGCACAGACTACCAGGTCTCCCTCTGAGATCCAGACGAGAACCTTCAGTTTTAGCCACTTGTTTAACCAACATGGTCTCTCTTTGTTCCAGGACATTGGCACTGCCTTGGAAGATCCAGTCAATGAAAGAGCTTGGACAAATAAAAGTTTTGGGGTTTTGACCTATGAAGCTCCTTCAAATATTCTTTTTCTATTTGGTTTACATTCTGTGTTTTTCTTCCTTCCTTTCTTTCTTTCTTTCTTTCTTTCTTTCTTTCTTTCTTTCTTTCTTTCTTTCTTCTTCTTCCTTTTCTTTCAAGGAGTTTAAGAACAGGAAAGGAAAATATGAGAGAAGGGGGACACAATTTTTATTAGGAACCTTGTGCTTATGTCTAATGTGGCTAAAATTACATAATATTATTTTTGTAAAAGGATGGAGTTTTAAACACCTAGTGATTAGAGGCATTCTTCAGACTACAAGTAAACAGAGACTGCATACCCACAAAATATGTACAAAAGTGAAACAAATACCTTTTTTTAAACAAAGTTAATGTCTGAAGAAAATTGATGGACTTGAGGGGAGTAGCTATTAATAAAGAATAAATGAAAACATAAGTTATGTATAGATATGTTTTTATTCAGCTCATCATATTTCTCCCCCATTGACTTAAAGACATAATGGAAGACAAAAATATTTTAAAAGAGTAAAAACACCAAAGGTCAAATACTAAATAAGATAGGGAGGGTATATATAAAATAGTAAGAGAAGCTACTATAATTAAGCAAACTACTGAACCCTGAAAAATGTAGATACTTCCTGCCATCCTATATTTTATTTTGTAAGTGATTCTAGAGCCCTAAATAAATTAGATTTAAACATTTTATTTTTACCTCAGAGATAGTTCCTTCATATGAATTGACATTGAAAAGTTAGCTCAATGGTTAAACATCCAAAGAATGAAAGTATGAGAGACTGAATATTGACCCCCAAAGATATGCACATTCTAATCCCTGGATCCTGTGAATGTTACTTTACATGCCAAAAAAGGACTTTGAAGATATGACTAAATTAAGAATTTTGAGATGGAGAGTTTATCCTAGATTATCTGGGCAGACCCCAATTTAATCACACATATTCTCTTAAGAGAGGCAGAGGGATATTTGACACAGCAGAGGAGAAAGCAGCATGACCACTGAGGCAGAGAATGGTATGGGGGGCCACAGGCCAAGGTATGCCCACAGCCAGTAGAGCTGAAAGAGAAGGAGGAAGACGGCCTTAGTGACACCCTGGTTTTGGGGTGGTGAAACAGATTTCAGACCAAGACTTCTGGCCTTCGAAAAATACGGATTATAAATGCATATTGTTTTAAGTAGTTAACTCTGGTGGAATACAGCTGTGGAAACCTCATGTACTAACCAAGCAAGATGACGATATAGTCACCCTTCCTGTTTCCTTAATGCCACTTCTCTGTTTTCCTGAATGGCAGTTTTTATCAACCATGCCTTTACTTTCACATTTTCAAGGTTAATGATGTTTATATTCTGTTCTATCCCAGTACTAGCGTTATCGTATGGGAACGGGGTCTATAGCAGGTTGGCCACAATTGAACCTGGTCCTAGTTAGCACAAGAGTGTTGTGTGGGTGAGTAAACTAATCTCTCTGTAGCTGTTTCCTCATCTGTATTATAGAGACAGAAAAATACCACCCACTTCAGTGTTGTTGTGGGAAATAAATACGTCAGTGCATGTTAAGTCCTTATGGGAGTGACCAGCCCATCTTCCTTGTCCTCCTCCTCCTCCTCTTCCTCAGTATTCAATAAGTATTGCTATTTTTATTATTACGTTTACATTTTTGTGATTTGAATGTATTTTTTCTAAAAATCGAAAACCGGGGCGCCTGGGTGGCTCAGTCGGTTAAGCGGCCGACTTCAGCTCAGGTCATGATCTCACGGTCTGTGAGTTCGAGCCCCGCATCGGGCTCTGTGCTGATGGCTCAGAGCCTGGAGCCTGCTTCCGATTCTGTGTCTCCCTCTCTCTCTCTCTCTGCCCTTCCCCTGCTCACATTCTGTCTCTATGTCTCTCAAAAATAAATAAAAATGTTAAAAAAATTTAAAAAAGTAAAATAAAAATTGAAAACCAACAAATTGCATTTACATAAGTAGGCCTAAGCATTTTTCACAGCAGTGTTAGTATGAAGTATCTTTATCTGCAGGCCCCGTGTGATAACTTCTAGACTATTTGAAAGAGAATGTTCCTTGCATCAAGGTCAAGTGGATACTATTTGTTTTGCTTATATATACATCATCAGTTTCTCCAAAGTTTGTCACATTTTACTTTACTTTGTATTGGACAATGGCTTCTCTTATTATTTATTTTCTCATCTTGATAAAAAATTATTTTTCACAATACCTCGAAATGACCCCATATTTTAATAAGTCAAAAAAATTGATAAAAGCCTACTTTCTCTTCAGGGGTGTTTCTCAGCTCCAATCTGGACTACTTCTTAAAGCTGTGAAATAGCGGTCAACCTGGGGTTTTATGGTAAATACTTGAACGCTTTTGTTTCTATTTGTCAGTAAAAAGAAACCAAAAATAGTACATAAAGTACATTTTCCTGGAAAATGCTGTCGGTTTGATAATCACAGATTGGTAGCGGTCCCATGAGGCAGAGGGCCAGCTTTGAAATCTGACACTCCTGAAGCCTAATCCTACCTATACCACGTCCCCTCTGTAGGAGTTGAGGCAAATGATGAACTTTTCAGAGCCCGGGCGTCCTCATCTTCGGAATGACGATAACAGGACCTGGCTGATAATTCTGTACACGGTGGATTAAATGATGTAATCAGCATCGAGCTCCACGTGTGACACCTCTCCCGTGGTCAACTCTTACTAAATGGGAGCTATAATCATTATTAGTCAAGAACTACAGGTAATCACCCTCTTAGCACTTAACTCATTTGAAGAAAATGATTTATTTTTAACTTGTAAATTCTGGACTATAAAACACTTAGTAATAAAAAGCATATAAAATGTAAATGTCCAGTTTCATCATTAACACAAAAGTGTTTCACAGATAACATAGATTTTTTTAAAACTGTGTCACCAGCATCCGAAAGCCCTCACTCTCCTTTTCCCATCTACTTCTCCTCCTTCAGAAACAGTCCCTTGCACTATATGGGTAACTGCCATTTAATTTTAATTTTCTATTTTCTTAACTTATATGGCAAACACTTACCCACTTTGTTCTGTTAGTTTTACCACTTAAAAGAGCTACCTCTAACAAGGCTTAGATGCCTTATAAGTTGCCCAAGAGAGTTTGGTACATTGATTTCATATTTATTGAGAAAGAGTGCAGAAACTGTACAGAAACTAATAAAGTAGTATATTATTTGCTCTCCAGCAGTTTGCAGTGATGAAAAATAAAGCCATGCTCCCAGCTCCCAGCATGCCTAATGCCCTTTGTTCCACTTTTCTATTGAGTCTAACAATATTTACTAAAAACAAAATACTAGTGGTTGCTCTTGTTAGAATTGTTTTTGAAGACAACTCTGTACCCACTCCCATAACATGAAAAGAAGGGAAAATGGGAAGGGGCTTAATATTAGTTGAGTACCTGCTACATGCCTAGCGATGTGCTAAAGATTTTCCACTGCGGTTATTAATTGTTACAACAATCTAATATGATAGGTATTATTAATTCTATTTGACTTATAAGGAAGTTGAGGCAACACCTGTGAGTCAGTACAATATAACGTTAAAAATGGAAAATGTTGAGACTTCCCTGTCACTTCATCAGGAAAATATAATATGGAAAGGCACTTAACAACAGAGTCTCAAATTGCATGAAATAAAGTCTGACAAAATTGAAAAAGATTAGATAACAACAACTGTAGTTGGAGATTTCAATATCTCATTGTCAATAACTGACGGATATACTAGACAAGGAGCACCTGGGTGGCTCAGTCGGTTAAGTGTCCGATCCTGGCTCAGGTAATGATCTTGTGGTTTTGTGAGTTCAAGCCCCGCATTGGGATCTCTGCAGTCAGTGCAGAGTCTGCTTTGGGCTGTCCCCCTCTCTGCCCTTCTCCCACTCATGCTCCCTCCCTCTCTCTCTCTCTCTCTCTCTCAAAATGAATAAACATTAAATAAAAGAAACACTAGACAAAAAATTAGCAAGAATATAGAAGACTTGACAACACTATCAACCAACTCAACCCAACTGACATATGAAAACATTTGGCCCAACAACTGCAAAATGTACATTCTTTCAAGCACTCATGGTTCGGTCAGGATCATCTATATGCTGGGACCTAAAATCAGTCTCAGTATATTTGGAAGGGTTAAGGTCATACAAAATATGCTCTCCAACAGAACTAGAAATCAATAACAAAAAGAAATCTGGAAATTCCCAAATATTGGGAAATTTAAAAATGCAATTCTAAATAATCCATGGTTCAAAGAAGAAGTCAAAATGAAAATTAGAAAATAGTTTAATTGGGGCGCCTGGGTGTCTCAGTCGGTTGAGCGTCCGACTTCGGCTCAGGTCATGATCTCGCGGTCTGTGAGTTCGAGCCCCGCGTCGGGCTCTGTGCTGATGGCTCAGAGCCTGGAGCCTGCTTCACATTATGTGTCTCCCACTCTCTCTGCCCCTCCCCCGCTCATACTCTGTCTCTCTCTGTCTCAAAAATAAATAAACATTAAAAAAATTTTTTTAAATAAAAAAAGAAAAAAAAAAGAAAATAGTTTAATTGAATGAAACTAAAATATAGCATATCAAAATTTAAGAAGGTACTAATTAAGCTACTAGCTAAAGTTGTGCCTTGAGGGAAATTTAAACACCTATAGTAGAAAAGAAGAAAGGCTTCGAATCAATAACCTAACCTTTCACTTTAAGATAACAGGAAAGAAAAGTGAGCAAAACCCCAAATATATAGAAAAATATAAATAATAAATATTAGAGTAGAAGTCCATGAAATAAAAAATACAAGAACAATAGAGAGAAGCAATGGAAACAGTTTTTTTTTTTTTTTCATGATCAGGAAAATTGACCAACATTTATGGAGACTGATGAGGATAAAAAGAGAGAAGATACAAATTATCAAAATCAGGAATGAAATGGAGGATATCATTATTAACCCTCCAGAAACTGAGAAGGATTATATGGGAATATTATGAATAACTGTATGCCAATAACTTAGACAACTTAGATGAGATAAATAAATTCCTAGAAAGTCACAAATCACCAAAATTGACTCAGGAAGAAATCAAAAATTGTGATAGGTCTATAACAAATAAAGAAATGAAATAAGTAATTAAAAATCTTCCCACACAGACAAGCCCAGGCCCAGAGAGTTTCGCTGGTGAATTCCATCCAATATGTACAGGGATAATAGCAGTTCTTCACAAAATCTTTCAGAAAGTAGAGGAGGAAACCACAGAGAGGGAGGGAGACAAAACATGGGAGACTCTTGAATACTAAGAACAGACTGAGGGTTGATGAGGGTATGGGAGAAGGGAGAGTGGGTGATGGGCATTGAGGAGGGCACTTCTTGGGATGAGCACTGGGTGTTGTATGGAAACCAACTGGACGATAAATTATTAAAAAAAAAAAAAGAAAGAAAGTAGAAGAGGGAATACTCCCCAGTTCATTTTATGAGTATTACCAGTATTACCCTGATACCAAAGTCAAACAAAGACATCAAAACAAAACTGCAATCCAATAATAACCTTCATGAGCACAAATGCAATGATCATTAACACTATTTTAACAAATTGAATCCAGCAATATATAAAATTATGATAGAGTAAGATTTATCCTAAGAATGCAAAGTTGGGTTTAAGATCTGAAAACAAACCTAAAATATGAGGACAAACAGCCCCTGATCATATCAAGGGATACGGAAAAAGCATCGGACAAAACATAACATCCATTCATGAGTAAAAGCTCTAACAAACTAAGAATAGAACTTTTTCAGTCTGTGGATGTGGTGATGGTTGCTTATGTCTCTTAATTTACTACAACCATTTAATTGTGTATTTACAGTAGGTAAATATTTTTAGGATTCTTTCTTTACTTAAGTAATCTCTACACCCAATGTGAGGCTCAAACTCACAACCCTGAGATCAAGAGTAGCACACTCCTCCGACTGAGCCAGCCGGATGCCCCAACAGTAAGTAAATTTTATTACATGTAAATCATACCTCAGTATAGCTATTGTAAAAAATCAAAATGTCTAAGGTGTTTAATTCCTATCAGTAGAAACCACTATTGGCAAGAAGAGTATCTTTATTATGTTCTCTTTAGTATATAACTCATCAAGAATTTCAATCAATTTTTAGTAATTTATTCAATTGAGCTCTAAAAACTTAACCATGTTCTATGGACTATACAATCTATAGCCAAGTTGTTGCACAATTTATTCCGTTTTATCCACTCTGTTTCCACCAAAGCAGCTTTTGGTACCCACTTTTTCATGTCTGTGCCTTTGCTCATGCTGTGTCCTTCATCCACGAGGTGGTACTTTTGACACTTGTAGTTTTGTTCCTATGTCAGGGTAGTTTGAAAGAGGGAGACACATCTTGCAAACAGGCCATTTTTTACATGAGTACTCACGAGTCAAAGAGCCCCTTTACCAGATGTAATTGGACAATGTTAACCCGCATTCATAGAATAAATCTTTTCCTTTTCCTCAGCAAAAGTTGTCTATTAAGGATCTCAGGTTCCAGAATTTCTTCCAAAATATGAATTCCTTGGGCTAAATTTAGGGATACACTCATTAATTCTTCAACAAGCATTTATTGAGTGTCTGCTCTGTGCAAACACTCTTCTTGGAGAAGATAAGCAGTATACAAAACAAAGTTCCTGCCCTCATGGGGCTTACATTGTAGTTGAGGAAGAAAGCAAATAAACAAATAACTACTTATGGTTAGTAGGTAAGGGCTTTGCAAAGCCCTGAAAAGCAAGAAAGGGGGGAATTGAGAATGGTGGAGACGGCAGTTACCATTGTATGTGGAGTGGATGGCCAAAGCTTTTCTAACAAGATGACATTAAGCACATCTGAAGGAGATGACGGAGGGAATCATGCAGCTAATTTGGGAGAAAGCGACCAAGTCAGAGAGAAGACAGAATATGCAGATAATTGTAGGCAGGAGGATTCTTGGTATATTGATATATGAGTAAGAAGGGCAAGTGTGTGGGAGTAGCAGAGCGTGGAAGGGGGTATGTGGTAGAGATAAGTTTGGAGAAGTAGACGTGATCTGGCTTGTAGAGCATGGAGAGACTTGCAGGGCATTTTAAGGCCTTTTGGTTCTACTCTGAGTGAAATAGAAGCTACTGAGGGATCTTGAGCAAAGAAGTGACACAATCTGACTTCTGTTATAAGGAGATTACTCTAGTTGCTGTGCTGAGATTGGCTATAGTAGGGCAGAGGCAGAAGCTGGGAGACCAGCTAAGACTCTGTATTAATAATCCAGGCAAGAGGTGAGGATGGCTTAGATCAGGGTTAGCAATGGAGGAGATGAGAAGTAGCCATATTTCGTATATATTTCTAAGGAAGAGTCAACAAGATTAGCTGATGATTAGATACAAGGTGTGAGAGAATGAGAAGAGCCAAAGATGATTATTAATTTTAATCATTTAACTAATGATATGTAGTACTAATTACACGCCAGGAGCTGTTCCAAGATCTTGACAAATATTGACTCGTTTAATCTTTGCAATAGCCCTAGGAGATAACTACTATTTTTGTTCTCACTTCCTGCCTTTAAGGTTTTGGTTCTGCGAAGCTGGAAGGATAGAGCCATCATTTACTGGGAGAGGGAAGACAGTGTGAAGAGCAGGTTCAAACTGCTACGTTAAGGTTGATGGGACTAAAACAACTGTGTGAAGGCGTCAAGCCAGTGGCTGGTCACACAAGTCTGGAGTGAAGGAGAGTGGTCCTCTGTGTAAAGATACTTTAAAATGATGCAATTAGAGGAAATCTCTAAGGGAGTGTATATTTGGAAGAGAAGAGGACCAAGGATCATACTGAGGGGTTACCCAGTATTTAAGAATGGGGACACGAAGACAAACTATCAAAGAAGACAGAAGAATGGCCAAAGAGCTTGGCACGCTGGAAGCCAAGTGAAGGAAGTGCTGGAAGGAGGAGGGAGCAAGCAACTGTGTTGAATGCCAGAGATCGGTCAAGGAAGAGAGAACCGATAATTTATTTTTTGGTGACTTGGAAAAGAACCGTCTCAAGAAATGCAAGTTTGCTGCAATGGGTTCAAGAGAAAGCTGCAGGAAGAGAATAAGAAAGGGCAAATAAAGAGAACTTTTCCTACGTGTTTTCTGTGAAGAGTAATAGGGAATTACAGCAGCAGTCAGGGAAGAGTATGGGGTTAAGAGTGGGACTCGTGTTTTATTCGTTTTGCTCTGTTTTAAATATGAGAGAAATGCAGTATATTTGTATGCTGAGGAGACATGGACCAGTAGAAAAGGAAAACAAATATTGCTACAGGAGAGAAGAGATGAAGTGATGTTAATGAGCTGATGAAAGCGGATGATAATGTACAGGGCTTGGACTCAGATGCACAGACAGTTCGCCCTCGGCAAATGGAGAACAGGCAGGTTACGTGGGGATATGGTTATATGGGGATAGATCTATCCCCATATATATGTGAGAGATGTGGTTGGCCATCTGTGGAGGTTCTCTTCTGATTGCTTCTCTTTTTTGCAATGACGGGAAAAAGGTCATGGGCTGAAAGAGAAGCTCAGAAGAAGTATTGGGCTTTTAAGGAGAGCAAAGGTGTGAAATGAACATCTCAGGACATGAGGACTGTTATCCAAAACAGCCAACAGTCCTTCCATCATTACAATTTCATTATTTGGGTTTAGAAAAGTTTGGTCTTCAAGAGGTCCCTATTAAAATGCAAATACTTAGAAGCCCCCAGGGCTTTTCAGTTGGTTTTCTTGGATAATTCGTTTGTTTTTATTTTTTTATTTTTTAACGTTTATTTATTTTTGAGGGAGAGAGACTTACAGAGGCGAGTCGGGGAGGGGCAGAGAGAGAAGACACAGAATCCGAAGCAGGCTCCAGGCTCTGAGGCATCAGCACAGAGACTGATGCAGGGCTCGAACTCACGAACTGCAAGATCATGACCTGAGTCGAACTCGAAGGCTTAACTGACCCAGCCACCCCTTGGATAATACATTAGTGTCAGAAGATACCTGAGCTTTCAGACGGCTGAGAGTTAGGATTCCTCAGGTCATGATGTGTCTACTCTCTTTTTCCTGCAAAGTCTAAATTTCACTTCAGTTTCCTTTTTTTATTCTTCCAAAAGAAGTAAGTTGTGACATGTAGAACTGAGTGTAATTCATTTGAAAAACTTTGCAAGATTTAATATAATTAAATCCACATATTAGAAAAATAATTCATCAAACCAGTTGTCCCATTTTTTTTTTCCTTATAGAAGTAAGATGTAAGTCCAGGGCCTTGGCAGGAGTCAAGGAGGTAGGGTGAGGCGGGGTGAAGAAAGACACCCGTTCTTAGAAAGGGGTTTCTTACAGGAGAGAAGGAGTTGTTCTAGAGCAATAATTTGTTGCAATCATGGGGGCCTTCTTGGTGTCTAGCAAATCTAAGTAATTAATTAATATCCCCTTTCAAATTAATAACTAAGGAGCAGGAACATACTTGTTCGCTCCTCTACTATTATGACCAATGAATTTCTGTAGAATTTTCTTTTTTAAAAATGCATTGCAGGGGTGCCTGGGCGGCTCAGTCAGTTAAGCATCTGACTCCGGCTCAGGTTATGATCTCATGTTTGTGAGTTCGAGCCCCCCATCAGGCTCCCTGCTTCAGCACAGAGCTGGCTTTGGATCCTCTGCCCCCCTCTCTCTCTGCCCTACCCCTGCCTGTGTTCTCTCTCTCAAATAAATAACCATTAAATTTTTTTAAATAAATAAATACATACATACATACATACATAAATATGCATTTCACCGTCTGTAGGGTGGCAAGAGAATGCCACACACAGGTGCATGGGCAGCTAAGCTTGAGTTAGAATCCCAGTTCTACCACATCCCAACCTTGTAATACTGGGCAAGTGTCTGATCCTCACTAAGACAATTCATTCCTTTATAAACCATGGGCTACCGATGACGGTTGTTGTAAAATTAAATAAAGCCATGTGTCACAGTAAGTGTGCAGCACAGTGCCTCTCTCATTCAAAGACTGATTGTTATTTGCGTGTTGCTAGACACTTACGTGGTATCTTCTCTTGTACCTGGAGAAACATCCAGAGCTCTCTCTCTGAGGATTCCTGTTTATTCTCAGCCCAAAGACCCGAATACCCCTAAAGAGAGGGAACTGACTGGTGAAGAGCTGGAGGAGTGTGGAGAATTGGAGAAGAGTGGAGAATGTACAGGCTATTTATTTTGGGGGCACTGGCATGGCTCAATTGGTTGAGCGACCAACTTTGGCTCAGGTCATGATCTCGTGATCTGTGGGTTCAAGTCCCAAGTCGGGCTCTGTGCTGACAGCTCAGAGCCTGGAACCTGCTTCAGATTCTGTGTCTCCTTCTCTCTCTTCCCTTCCCCTGCTCACTCTCTCTCTCTGTGTCTCTCTCTCTCAAAAATAAATATTAAAAAAATTTTTAAAAAGAAACCTCTTCGTTTTAAAAAAAGATTTTAATGTTTATTTATTCTGAACCCACGGACTGTGAGATCATGACCTGAGCTGAAGTCGGTTGCTTAACCGACTGAGCCATCCAGGTTCTCCTAGAAACATCTTTATTTTAAGTTATTTTTGTTCATTTGTTTTTAGGGATGGATCTGAGACTAGTTCTCACCTTTTACAAAAATTGAGATATAAATGCATATAACGTTATGGTAGTTTCAGGTGTATGACGTAATGATTTGATATATGCATATATTGTAAAATGATCATCACGATAAGTCTCCTTAACATCCATCACCACACATAGTTACAAAAATGTTTTTCTTATGATGAGGGCTTTTAGTATCTACTCCTTTAGCAACCTTCAATATACAGTAAAGTAATGTTAATGGTGTACATTATATTCTCAGAATTTATTTATTTATTTTAAAATTGTAAATTCATACCTTTTGACCACATTCACCTATTTCACCCACCCCCAACCCCCATCTCAGGCACCCACCAAGCTGTTTTCTATATCTGTCAGCTTGGAGTTTTTGCTTTCATTTTATTTTGCTTTGTTTTGAGATTCTGCATATAATTAAGATCACATGTATTTATCTTTCTCTGTCTGATGTATTTCACTTAGAATAATGCCATAACATCTATCCTTGTCACAAATGGCAGGATTTTTTCCTTTTTATGACTGAGTAATATTCCACTATATATATTTCTGCCACATTTCTTAAATCCATTCACCTGTTGATGGACACTTGTTTCCATGTCTCGACTATTGTAAACAATGCTGCAATGGGGGTGCATCGAGTTAGTATTTTCATTTCCTTTAGATAAATACACAGAAGTAGAATTACTGGATCATATGGTAGTTCTATTTTTAAGTTTTTGAGGAAATAGCCTTTCCAGGGTATGTTTTTAATTATCTCCTTGGTACTACTATAAACACGTCAGGAACTGCCATACATTTTGCTCTTTCCTAGCTTCCTAAGACACTGGGAATCCTTAGAGAACAGATGAGGAGGAGATCTTTGTTTCGCCATAATATTTAAGAAGTTCCAGAAGGGTGAGGACCATGTGTCTAACTGAACTCAGTGGGGCTACTTTGTAACTCATTAAATGAAGGATAATAATCCAACCAAAATGTATGAATTTCCTGGGCAGGGGGGTTTCAGTGCCCTCAGCCACGAGTCCCGTCTCATCCTGGCCCTGGGAAGTGAGTGGGTGTGCCGGCTGCTGGGCTTGAAGCTGGCTTTAATGATATCCTCCAACACTGCATCCTTTGCTGATAGAGCTGTTTGAATATTACAGCTGTTTTGCCGTGGTGTGTATTTTCTTATATGTTTAAATGACGAGAGCAGGAAGAATTCTTGGAGCCACAAATGGGGCCCCCAGGGGCAGAGTATCCGCAAGATGGGATGCTTTGGGAGCAAGAGAGCTGAAGTTCTGTAGTCTGCAGAAAGCCTGTCCTTCTGAGACTTCTGTGTATCAGTCAGCCCAGATTCCAGACACTCTGGCCTAGGGAAAAGATTAGGGCTCCAGAAAAGCGCCACCACACAAAGCCCCAGCTGATAACGGGAATTGTTATCCATTAACTTGACCAGGTGGAAGGGAGTCAGTCTCTGCTGACCCACTAGTTTACAGGCCACAGCCATGGGGCCATGTGCCTTTTACGACAGCTGCAGGGTGGGCCCACTCCCATGCTTGTCACCTGGCCTTTTTTCTTTCTTAGCAGGTGACCGTTTATTCTTCTCTCCGTAACTCCAGAAGCCAGGCCAGGGCTCTTGGTGCAACGGGCCGGGTATGGTGTGCAAGGGTTTTTGGTGTCTTTATTTAGCCACGGATACTCTTCTCCCAACAAAATCTCACATCAAAGTCCAAGATTTAAATACTTCCAGTTAATTCTGGAAGTATTAGGCATTAAGTGGGAAATAGATGATCCAAAGCTGGCCATCTCCGCCCTTCCCAAATCAATCACACACATCCCCTCACACCCACCTCCCGCCCCCCAACACACAACTTGAGGCATCTCTTAAGAATTCCTAGGACTCATAGCAAGACACTTTGATAGTCTTATTCCTTCACTTTACAGATGACAAAATGGCTCTAAATCTGCCCCGTCCAATACGGTAGTCACTAGTCATGCGGCCAAGGGAGCATTTGAAATAGTTGGTCTGAACTGAAATGTGCTCTAAGTACAAAAAACACAGCATTCCAAAGACATAGTATTAAAAAAAAGAATGTAAAATATCTCACTAATACATTTTTTATTGATGACAGGTTGAAATGATAATATTTTAGGTTGTCTAGTTTCAATAAAATATATCATTAAAATGAATCCCACCTGTTTCATTTTACCTTTTTAAAGGCAACCATTAAAAAATTCAAAATTACACAGGTGGCTCACATTCATGGCTCATGTTATAATTCTACTGGACAGCACCAGTCCAGATTATTCTGCTAAATGCATTGTTCGAGGCCACCTGATCGGTGGAGGCAGGTCAGCACTCGCGGCTCAGTGTCGTCTTCATTCCACCGTCCCCATTACTCACGTACGTGGATCCATAACTGACAGATAACACCTTAAAATGGCGTCCCTGGGCAGTTTCATTTAATGTGATGGGAGAAGAGGAAAGGACTTGCAGGTGAAGGCGATGGTAAGTGTGGGGTAGTATTAGGCCCATGGACGGCCTCCCCAATCGTGTATGTTTGTTTGGCATCTGGGGGGAAATTTACCTAGGGAAGGGGAATTGACTTAGAAATAGAAAAATCTAAGTCGTAGACCTTTGGCTGATTACTCTCTCTCCTTGAACACATCTCCTGGGTCTCCTGTTCCTTATCTGTAAGGAGAAACACTCGTTTGGCAGTTTCTTGACTGAGCAGGGGCTTCTGGGGTCCTGGCCAGGTTCCAGGTGACTGAGGTTGTAAACTGGGGCTCAGGAAAAATGCCCCAGAGAGTGCCCACGGCCCTCTTTCATTTGCAAATTCTGAGATTTACCCCTTGTGCACTCACGATATTCTTCCCTGCTAGTGAATACTTTTTGATGAGTTGTTCCTGCATCCACTTGTTTTTCTTGTTCATATTCCACTCCTGAAAACTTTGACAAAGAGAAGTTGGATTGGATAGGGTAGATAACTTCAAAGACATCTCCGAGTCACTTCCTTCTGTCCTTGACCTTAAGAGCAGTAGAAGATGAGCTATGTGTTCTCACCTCGAGCCCAGTAAAGGAGGAGGAAGAGGGAAAGGGATGGATGAAGGGGAGGGAGAGTGAAAGGAGGGAAGAAGAAGGTGAAGAATAAAAAGGAGATGAGTTTTAGAGATCGGCATCTAGTGGGATGACTGGTCTTCTGTCTGGACTCCTTGGCCTATAAACTCCTGGAAACTAGGGACTACGTCCTCTCTTCTGGGAGTGGGGCGCTTATCCCACATGGTACCCAAGCACACTGCTCCGCAATGGACGATGAACCCGAAGTGATCCCTTCATTTGTTTCCTTGGGTTATTGACAGTCCCTCCTTTTATTGCTGGCCCTTTCCTACCAGGCATGATAACGAAGGTGGGTGAAACACGATGGCACGGAAAGTAGAAGTCAAATGAAACAACAAAATTATTAAAATTTTACCCTCCTTCAGAGGCCTTATGAAGCAGAAAACACCCAGACATTGTTTTAAGTCAGGGAGTTTCCAGCTTTGCAACCGAACTCCCTGGCAGAGGGCCAGGTCTGCCGTCATCGCGTGGGAGAGAGTGGCATTCTCAGGGCCGTGTTGGAAGTTCCAAGTTTATGAGGCATTTATGTCAGGATTTAGTGGTTACCTATGGATTGAGGGTTTAATTTTTTTTCTCTAAAATATACTTCAGCTTTGAATTGCAGCATGTGCTAAGATGCTCTTTGGGTTCTGTTTTCTTCTTAATGCAGCTCTAATTTTTGTCTTGGCTGAAACGATGAGGCCACCGGCTTCATCAGATCCCACCCATACCTGACAGCCCCGTGGGGGAAGAATAGTGTTAGGAGAAGTGGCTCTGAGGAACTGTGCTAAGATGCTGGCTCACAGTGCCCTATTGTCCTCTCCTTCCAGTGGGTGTTATAGATGGGACAAGGCACTGGTGCAACTTTGAAGGGCAGCTTGAACTCCAACTTGCCTGCCCACACCAGGAACGTTAATAGTTGAGGTTAGCTTTGCGAGGAATCAAAGAACATTTAATTAAAATAGGAAAGGAAGAAAGAAAGAAAGAAAGAAAGAAAGAAAGAAGGAAGGAAGGAAGGAAGGAAGGAAGGAAGGAAGGAAGGAAGGAAGGAAGGAAAGCAATAAGAGGAAGAGAGAGGGCGAGAGAGAGGGAGAAGGCAAAGCTAGAAACATCAGAGTTCTGGAAGGTTAGAAAAGATAAAACTGAAGCGATTGGTACAGTGGGGGTGGGGGGAGGGATCCAGTCATTAATCCTTCAGGGTGTTATCCTGCTGATGCCGGTGTCCAATATGTGCCTCACAGGAAAGAGAACACAAAACAGCTCTACCAAAGCTAATAGCCAACTATCTACCATTGGGCATCAGGCAGGATTCATTCCTCAAGGGTCGATGGAGATCCTCTTGACCAACGCCTGAAATTAGTTTCCCTTGATATATTCGAGGCACATGGATAAAGCACTCCTTTTGAAGTTTCTTGACTGAGCAGGGGCTTCTGAGGTCCTGGCCAGGCTCCATGTGAATGAGATTGTAAACTGGGGCTCAGGGAAAAATGCCCCATAGGTTGGGCAAATGTCCTGGTGTAGAAAGCCCACGTAACTGTATTTCCTTATCAGAGCTCTGGAAGACTTTTATGCTTCTCCTCACCAGGCCTATGGGTCTTTGTATTTTCTCAAAGAGCCCAGAAACTTGGTCTCCACAGCTCCATTCATGCTCAGGGATCATAATAGGGGAAGGAAGCCCTCTCTCTCTGCATGCCCTAGCTTGTCTTCTGAGAACTGTACGTAAGAAGTCCGTCTTTGAGCTACAAAGAAAAGCCAAGGCCTTCAAATCTAGGGGAATTGCAGGGTCACCATGTGGCAGTCTGCTAGGGCTACCACAACGAACTACCAGAGGCCAGGGGACTTAAACAACAGAACCTTAGTGTCTCACAGCTCTGAAGGCAGGAAGTCCAAGATCAAGTGTCAACACGGTTGGTCTCTTCTGAGGCCTCTCTCCTTGGCCTACAAATGGCTGTCTTCTCCCTGTGTCTCGCACGGTCTTCCCTCTGCATGTGTCTGTGTCCTACTCCTCTCTTCTTATAAGAAGCCCAGTCATATTGGATTAGGGCCCAACTTCTGACCTCATTGCAACTTAATTTTCTCTTTAACGGCCCTATCCTTGGTCCTATCACCAAGTACAGTCACGTTCTGTGATTCTAGGGGTTAGAACTTCCACACACAGATTTTGGAGGGGGCCACAATTCAGCTTATAATACCATTTCTCTGATGTTTGGAAAGGCTGAGAACCTCAAGACAATTCCCCTTTCATGGTATCGTAACACGTTTGGATAACTCGACGACGTTACTCCATCTCCATTTCTTACCAAAATGCACCAAAGTTACTGGTCTGCCTGAGCTCCTCAGGCCAGCCTTCTCAGGGTCGAATTTCTCTGTGATGTTGGGGATGTTCCCTGGATCGTTCCTCTTGAGGACTGCAGCATTGCCGAGCTAACGCCGATATGCTCCCTCACTCACGACTCCTTCCCTACCAGCCCTTCCCAACTCAGCCCAGACAGTGAAGCGCAGTTAAGGAGGGTCGTGGTCTTGCCTAAGGAGCCAGGTATACACACACCCCAACCCCCTAGTGGCGGAGTTAAAAAAGGTAGCCTTCTTCTCCTCAGCTGGTACTTCCTGTGGTGTTTATAAGCAGGCCTTCTCTGTGTGAAGCAGATTCCAGAAATGGATTTTCAGAATTTGTTTTGCTTCCTACCATTGCTCAAAAGTAATTCCTGGCATTGCAGGCTAGGAAAGAAGACGGGATTACTGAGCCCAGAGATGATCTCGTCTAACCCCTCTATTTCTTTCGAAGAGCAATTAAAATCGCTTCTTTCCCTGAACCAGAAACAACTGTCTCCTTTACTCCACGCTTTGCAATTCAACTCTATTTTCTCTGATCACAGTGCTGAGCTTATTACACAAAAACAGCCTTTGCGAACCCTCCCTCCCCCAAAGATGATCGTTCTTGGGTGGTCCTCCTTGGGTGGGTCCCCGGGCACTGAAACCCCACGCCATGTTTCCTCCTCTCTGAGCGTGCCGGGGGAGAGAGTCTGCCTCAGGAAGCTCAGCTCCAGCTCATCAACAGATAAGATCAGAAACACCGTGGAGGGGCCGCGTTTTAACAAGGCAGAAAATACAAGCTATTTCATACATCGGGCCTACTGTGCAGAAAACGAACCCCTGCAGCACACCCAGGCTTCGGGGGCCTTCTCCCGGAGAGGTTTCTCCCCTCATAAAGATTAATATCGTGGGGTGAAGAAAGAGTCGTGTCACTCCCAGCAGGGTTTCCAGTCAGAAAGGCTTCACTTTCAATTACCCAAGAGCAGCTGTCGACCGCTGCTTATGTAACGGGCTCTGTGCCTCCGTCTTGGGAGGAGGATGGGGAACCATTTGGTGTTTGCTGAATAATGAGTCATGGTCAGATTCAGGGAGGAGAAACAGTGAATTTCTCCCCTGCATTGCTTCATCCGGAACTTCTAGTAAAGAATGATAAGCCCTGAGTCAGTGCCCGGGGGAGCCTGCCCTGGGAAGGGAAAGCACCACAGAAAGTTCTGAAATGCAGGCCCCCAGAGGGCTCACGTGTCGAGCTGCTGAAGGGGACTTTAGGGACATTTGAAGCTTGAAGCTTAGCTAGGCAGTCTGTGAGGAGAGTCACTGTTTATTTAGGCCTGTGGCTGGCATGACAGGGGTTTTCCTATCTTGGGCAGCTGCAACCTTTTTCCAGGCCCCAGTCGGGATCCAGGAGTGTGGAGATGAAGACAGGAGCTGCAGAATGAACACAGTTTTCTCCAGACCTTATTTTAATTCTCAGAAATGAAAGGAGCCTGAGATGTTGGGGGCGGGGGTGCCTATTTATATCAACGAGAAGTTAAAAGCTTCGGTTTCAGCCAGACATAAAAAATTAAGATAGTCTACATTTCATCATGTTCTGAGTTAAGCAAACAAACAAAATCTCAAGAAAACAAAATTAAGCCTTGTGTGAAAATGGACCAGAAATTATTTGTCCCTCTTCAAACTTTATAGACTTTTCACATCAGCGAATAATTTCTTGTAGCTTTCTTCCCATCCTCTGTGATGCGTTTCCACATGCACAGCAAGAAGTACGGCCACCCCTGGGCGCCTGCGTCGCTCAGTCGGTGAAGTGTCCGACTTCAGCTCAGGTGGTGATCTCAGGGCTTGTGAGTTCAAGGCCCGTGTCAGGCTCTGTGCTAACAGTTCAGAGCCTGGAGTCTGCTTCAGATTCTGTGTGTCCCTCTCTCTTTTCCTACTAAACTTGCGTTCTCTCTCTCTCTCTCTCTCAAAAATAAACAAACAAAAAATTTAAAAAAAGGCAGTCACAGCTGCCCGTTGTTCCTCTTTAGCAAGTCACAACCCAAGTCTGGGTGCACACGCGGGTGTCTCTCACGCAGCTGGTGGTTCTACCTGATGTTGTGAAGGGTGCTGCAAGAATTTCTGGGCATCTTGCTTAGAGAACAATGTAGGGAACATTTTCCTCAGTGCACAGACCTCAGGAGGCTGAGAGCTCTGCTTCTGAGAAGCAGCGTCTAGACGTCAAGGTCAAACTGCCTTGGGTTTGAATCCCAGCCAGCCATGTGACTTGGACATACAATTAGTTTCTCTTCTTCGTTCCTTCATCTCCAAAACGGAGGACCCTGAGAGTCTCTACCTCATAGGGTGGTTGTGAGGGCTGAGGTAAAACTTATAAAGTATCCTGAAGGTTTTTTAAACCTTCGTTAGTGATGACAATAATGATCTTATCAGTATCATTACCCTTACTTAATGTTAGCGAACTGTTCGTCTCCAGTGATTTCTACCCAAAAAATAGCAGGAGCAATTCTGATGGTCAAGCAGATAATGGCCTTTTTACAACTAGTGAAGATTTCCTTTAGCATTTTCATCCGTAAAATGGGGGAGATATACGTTCATAGTGAAGATTCAATAAAGTCTATAAAGTTGTTTGGCTTGAAAGTTCAATAAATGATAGCTATTTTGGTTGTTATATTATTTAGCCCATAAACCTTAAATAAGTTCAGATTTCTTTATCCCATATAGCAAAATAAAGTTCCAACTCCCAGATTACAGACACCCCTTTTAGAGTATTCCTACATTTATTTATGACATAAAACTTCCAAAGGGAGGTGAATTCATAGAATTCTAACTTAACACAGAGGTCAGAAGGGGCCTATTCTAGAGCTTGGTTGAGAAAAGAAAGGATAAAAGATAAAACAATTCTTTTAGATTCTTTAAGAAGGTCTCTTTTGGCCTCAGTTATATTGATTGATTTCCTGGCTTGATTTACTTCATGGTATTTTGTTCAGCTTAGCTGACCACAGGAAGCAGATGACATGCCGCCTCTGGGACTGGCTCTGAGTGCTGTCGGATGAGGAGGGCAGCCACACAGCTGACATCATCCTCCCCCTCACCGTCCCAGATAGCATCCACATTTAGGGAGCACTTACTATATGTGTCAGGTACAGCTCAAAGGACATTCATCTCAATTTTATACTTAAGATGGCCCTGTTGGCTTCATATTATTTTCTCTCTCCTAAGGATGAGAAAACGGTATGGTTCAGAGGCTTGAACCTGCGCATGGTCCCACAGCTGGGGTTCGAATCTGGGGTTCTGATCTTGGAAGTATTGTGTCTACCAGGCTATTACTACTCAGCCATTACTGCTGAGAGTGAGCCTGCTTGGAACAGCCCCTCCTGGTGTGGTATATAAGTCATCGGCCTTCATATCCCCGCTGAGTGGCCATCAAGTGACCTGCCGTCCAGGAAAGCTCACAGGCAGTCTGTGTTTGAGGGAAACTGCAGCCATTTCCTACAGGTTGGAAGAGGCCTTTGCCCTCCTTAGGCTCTTGGTGTAACTGAGACAAGCTTGACAGAGACAATTCAGTTCCATGGGAGAATGAAATTCCCCACGGCACTGCCAAGTTATTCTGTGGAGTCAGTGGTGAGGGGTGGGGGGTGCTCCCTCCCCACCCATCCTTTGGTGTGGCGGCCTCACACGAGAATGACCCCAGCCCCCCGTGTCTTAACGTAGCTATCAGAGCCCTTTGAGAAGGGCAGAGCTGATGGCTTGGACAAGTTTCTTTTCTTGAAACAACGCTAATTTGTCCAGTTTTGTGGCTTTTTTATGTGGAACAACATTAGCTCATCCAAGCTTGTGGTTTATTTGAAAATGAAATTCCGGTAAATCTTTCGCACCATCTGGCAGTGTGGTGATTGGCCGCCAGTTAGGAACAAGCCACTGAGCACACAAGAAAACAAAGCGAAGAAATCCCACCCCAAACAGAGAGGCTCTCTGTAATCTCCGTGCCCAAGCAACCCCACAGGGCTCTCTGAGGACGGGGCTACCCCCGTGAGTGGAACCGTAACTTGTCACTCTCAGGGTAGGACCTGGTTTCTATCAATAGCTGAGGCCCAGTGGAACTTCTTAGCTTAAGCTTTAGCCGGGGTCTTAAATGCTTTCTATAGAAACAGATTAGAAGGGGCCCTCTGAGGGCACTTACAGAGGATCTAGAAACCAACATGAGTGATCAGGAGAAAAGGGAACTTGAAACGTTGGCGGTTGACTCTTTGGAGTGTGGAAAAATGACGAGGTCTGAGTCCCTGAGGGACATAAATGTTATTCTTACTTATGTATCTGCCACACCCACCAATCCTGCCCCGGTCTTCGTCATACACACAGCCGACGCTTCCCCAGTGCCGACTCTGTGCTTCGCACTGCCTTAGGCACTGTGGACAGAACTAAGAACCAGACGGACATCACCCTGCCTTTAAAGATCTTATACTCTGGTAGGATACATAGGAAAATATATCATTTAAAATAATCATTTCAAGTACAGTAAGTGCTATGTATGGAGAAAGAAGGGGCTGAGAAGGAAGGAACATCAATGTGGGGCCGGGCATGTCAGGACAGTTTCTAGTTGGACTGCTCAAGAGAGGCTCTCTGGGGAGGAGACATTTAAACTGAGACCTCATGATGGGGTGCTGTCGGCCATACAAGGTGTAAAAACACCTACGGCTTGAAGGAAGTGAAAGGCAGCCTGACTAGACAGCAAAAGAGAAGACAGGAGGCATGAGATAAGGATGGAGAGGCAGGCGAGGGCCACGTCCATTAAGCTGAGAGAAGCCATTTCCCCCTTTTATGCAGCAAACAGGCGTGCCTGAATTTACATGGACAGAAGAACACTTTTGTCACTCTGGGGAAAATAGATTATAGGAGGTCAAGAATGAAAGTAGAAAAACCAGTTAGGAAGTTACTTCACTTGTCTAGCAAGAGATGATGGTGGCCTGAACCCAAGGGACAGCAGTGGAAGGGGAAAGAAGAAAGAGATTTGATGTAGAATCAACAGAATTTGCCAATATAGTTGATGTGGGGTAAGGGCGAGAGATCCTCCTAGGATCTTCTAGTTTGGTGCTTCTAGGTCCTTCAGCTTCACCAGCTGGGTGGACAGTGACACCGTTTACTAAGATGAGGGAGCCTGGAGGTGGGAGCAAAATATCTTGGGGAGGGGGGAAATCCAGAAATCTATTTTTACTATGTTAAATTTGAGATATCTGATTTGTTTAAACAGGCATATCAAGTAGATACTCTAGAGCTCGGTGGAGAAAAAATATAAATTAAGATGTCATTAGCCCGAAGCTGGTATTTGAACCCATGAGAATTGATGAGCTGACCTAACTCAGCTGAACCCATGAGAATTGATGAGCTGACTTAACTGACTAAGCCACCCAGGTGCCCCTAAATGACACTTTCTAATTCATTTCTTTTTTTGTCTTCATACTAACCCCTGTAGCCAAATAGAGGTAGAGCTATGAAGTTCGGCAAGGTCCTGAGAGCCAGGAACTATATGTCTCATTACAAACCCTGGTGGTAGCACATTCTGTGGCCTTGGGCAAGTCACTCAGTCTGT
This sequence comes from Paguma larvata, assembly GCA_030068075.1. Taxonomy (NCBI): domain Eukaryota; kingdom Metazoa; phylum Chordata; class Mammalia; order Carnivora; family Viverridae; genus Paguma; species Paguma larvata. Next base: position 80,137,327 of record CM057828.1, on the reverse strand, counting down.
CTGCTCCTTCTTTCCAAAGTGAAAAGAATTCATTAGTCTGGTGGAAAGGCTTGGGCAACTTGGTTCCATCAGTGCAATAATGACCTCTTTCTTATTTACAAGACTTTGGCTCCTATCCTCATTTCGCTTTTGATAGTCAAGTGGATTTGCAAGTTAATGGGAGCTCTCAGTGGCAATCTGTAGAGCATCCTAAAAGCCATGGTTTGCAGCATCCCGAGAAAATGTCAAGGACCCTTTATAGAGTGTTATTTAAAAGGGCTTTCAACAAAACCTGAGTCAAGACGACTCTGAAGCAGGTTTTTTGTGCGAACAAAATTATGATATATTCCGTTTACAAATTAAGGCAACAAAATTTGTGTTTTTGAATTGTGACCTGGAATTTTATATATATTACGTTACCTCAAATGTTTGACTCAGACCTAGTTTAGTATTCTGCATTGACACATTTGAATGCTTAACAAATGTTTCTGGCGAGATAGATGGGTAAAAGATGACTAAAACGTACTTAGGGAGAGTCACTTATCATCCAGTTTGACCCTAGTTCTGGAATTCTCAAGACTTGGGGTTTTGGATCCTTAGGCATTCTTGATGTCATCTTCCATCCTCTTACTTCAAGAGAGTTCAGATTTTACTTAGATTGAAGTAAAACCAAAAGCAGATTCACTATGCTTCCTTGTAGCTATGGAAGGCACTAAAAAGTATGGGTTGTGTAGGGCAAAACCCCTCTCGTATGGATATGATTTATAGCAAAAGAAACTAAGGCTTGGAGACATTGTACATTTTAGTGTGGTCTTATCCTTAGGTAGCCACCTGTGATTTGAGAGGTATTGAACCCTCTGCTCCTAAACTTTCATCTGCCATCTTCGTTACAATTCTCTAGATGTTCACAGATTCTCTGACATAGGAGATTCACTGACACAGGAAGTCAATGTTATGGATAAGATCTTTGCAAGATCAGTTTATCAGATCAGTTTCTGAAAATGTCAGCACCATCAGGTCCAGAGAAGAGACCAGTTAAACCTTAGTGCCCACCAGCCCATTGAGCAGCTCAGACCAGCCACTAGGTCTAGGTCTGGTACAGAGGGTTCCAAGTAGGCTCATAAATACCATCTCCCCATTCCACCATGAGGTCACTTAAGACATACTTCTTCCCCAAATACCCAGACACTATTCTTGTGGTGGGAGGAGACAGAACTCTGAAGGAATGAGTATTTTATGTAAGAGAGACTACAAAATTACTTAAGGAGACTATTTAAATTATAATACCAGACTAGATTTATTGTCATGTCTAAAAGCCTTACTACTCAAAGTATGGACCCCAGATCAACAGCTTTAGCTAGGAGCTCCTTAGAAATGCAAAACTAAGACTCACTCAGGATATAATGAATCGGAATCTCCGCTTTAACCAGATCCCTAGGTGATTCATTCACATGCACATAAAAGTTTGAGGCAGGCTGATCTGAAGTGCAGAACTCTTTCTTATCCCTTCCTCCTTGTCTGATAAGAGTGATAAGAGAGGCTATAGCACAATACGAAACTGTATTCTATCTATAGATCTGGGTATAAGAAGATGTGTAACCTTGCCACAGTTGAATGAAAACAAGGAGCAAACTGAACAGAACAGCAGGAGCTACCAGTATCCTTCTGAGTCAAAAGGAGCAGGTAAAACCATGTTGACATCTGGATGTCCATACACATGTTGGTTCCTTCTATTGATGACTGATGACTTAAGTGCTGTGTTAAGAATTCTGAGTCACACGAAAGGTCAGGGGGAAAGAGTGCCATGCCATGGGTGGAGGATGGGTGGCTACCAGCTTACCTTCCCCTAGTCTCCAGCTATGAGGTAGGAGGTGTGCTGAGAAAGACGAGACTGGCAGAGAGCCCTTGATTGCATCTCTCGAAAGTTACAATAGCAGAAATTCTAAATGCTCTCTGATTTTTGAAGGAAGTTTGTCGGTGGATCGAGTGGCCATATAGCAAGCCAAACTCATCATAGGGGAGGCCATGAACCTCATTATCCAGGATATGTCCTTACTTGGGACTCTACTCATTTGGCTTCATACTCATTAAGACGGGAGAGGTCAAGAGAAAGGGTTTTGCTAAGCAAAAGAAGACCACATTATCAGGACCCTGTTCACCTCGCTTGTGAAACGTTACTTTCTTAAGTTTTAGATTACATTACAGGGGTTTAGGTCTTCTATGAATTTTACAAGCAAAGATATTTTTTACAAAGTCAGAAATACATTTCCTTGAAGCTATATTGTTTAAAAGAAATTCCATAATTAAAATCTTAAAGCTCAAATTTCTTATTTCCTTCCTTTCCTTATGGCATTATGGTAAGAGCACTGGACTGGGACCGAGAAGAGGTGGATTCCAACTCTGATCCTCCTACTTACTAGCTATGTCTACACGGAAGTTAATAAGTTTCCCTAGGCCTCAGTTTCATTGGTGACTGGTATATACTAAGCAATCAATAAGTTCATTTGTTTTTGTTTAAGGAAATCAATCCTAGCCTCCAGTATAAATTGTATTTAGTTTGAATACATATTTTTACTAGAGCAGCTTTCATCTGTGAAATTGTCAGGGCATCTGGCAGAGACTGGAGATGGCAGGGAGGAAAAACCTTTGCTGCTAAAATTATTTCTCTTCTGTCTTGAATGATTTCCTGTTACAGAGCTTCCTGGAAGCAAGAGACTAGGCCCGAAGACCCCTTGAGGCCCCTGGTACCTTTCAGGGTATACCATTCTCTAAATAAATGTGATCAGGTTGAAGAATATGAATAGAAGCAAAAGCACAACAGGAGTTTGTCTCTTAGCCTCTCTCCCTCCCAAGCAGCTAAAAACAAAACGAAGCAAACAAAAAAACAAAACTAGGCTCCTTTCGATGGCCTGGTCCGTGCCATGGTCCCATTCAATCAGGACTGAGGAGGCTCCCCAGTGCATGAAATGCTGGCCCCAACATTCCCAGACAGACTCTACACTTCTTGATCTCCAGGGATCCATTCCGACGTCACTCACGAACAGTTGCATTTGCTGGGTGTCTTTAGCAGCTACGATGGTCCCCCTCTGGACAGCCAGAGAGCACTAAGGTTAGCTGACGGGGCCTTCTCACTTCCAGTGGGCAAGGTGGGAAAGGAGGAGAGGGCTGAGGTCCTCTGGCCAATTCCCAGCTGCCAGCTCAATTTGGAGGCTGAGAACAGGGACAGCAGATGGGAGAGCGATGATCTCCTCTTGCTGCAGGTGATTCATAGGGCGTCGGGCGCATGGCCCACCTCCAACACCAGTGGGAGCAGATTTCACACGGATCCAAGAGCCTCTGCTGGTGCATGAGAACCACGCGAGGCTGGGAGGTGGCAGAGAAGTGGGGCGGGGGGTGCCAACCCCCCACACATCTTCTTGCTTCATTTGCCCTCAGAGGCTTTGGGTTGTTTCTCCATGAGCCTGCTGAGGGCAGCTGCATTCGTAGCCATATCTGCCTTCGGACTGCTCCAGCTGCATCCCCACCTCACTTTCATAGGCGTCCCACATCTCTGCCTCCTGGGGGTGAGTTCTATGTCTCCACTGCTGACATCCTCGCTGACAGGAGTCCTGTATTCTCTGGCAGGATGCAGTCACTTTCTCCGCACAGCAAAGCAGCATCCTGGCCAGGTTCTCTGGCACCTTATTGCCTATGCAGTTGTGAGAGGCTTGGGCTCCCTGCCTCGCAGTGTGAGGATTCGCAGACAATAGGGAAACAGAGTAACTCAGCTCTTTGGCTTTTCCCCAGGAGACAGTCTCCAGTGGGGTTTCACCCACTTATTCATCTCCTTTCTCCTTGCCACAAAACGCCTTGGTCAGAATATTTGGCACTGGAAATCCATCATGTGCCAAACAGGAATTGAGGTGCCCCTTTTCCTTGATCCTGGAATCAAGGAATCCTGATGCTTCCAGCATGACTGAAGCTGACAGTGGCTCCCATTTCTACATTGCCTAAGGGGTTTCCTCCCATCTAGAAATCTTGGAGGCATTGTAATCGTCCTTCCCTTCCCTCCTTCTTCCCAAGGAGGGAAACTTGTACCATCCTCCTCCCAAAGAGGGAAACAGAGTTTCCTCCTCCTGTAATTTCTAGTCATGGACATAACCCTGAGGCCAACATTGGTTTGCCAAAGCTATGTCTGTGCTCCCTGGTACCTTCCCTATCTGCCTGGTTGGGCATTACCACGGTGGGAGTCTGGAGTCACTTCCTGGCTCCCAGCATGTGACCCACACATGCCCAGAAGCATGAGGAGCAATGTTACCTTTTAGGAGATTTTCCAAAGCAAATGAGACAGTCCATGGAGTGTTATTTATGTTTCTTCTCCTTCTTTCCTCCTTTTTGGAAGAAGGTATTTGGAATGGACAGACAGAATAAAACATAAGTCAAAGAACTGTCTATGTATCCTTTCCCAAGCTATAATTAAGATGGAAGCTCATTTACCATCCTGAGGATTGGCGTAATCAAGCATATGATAGAGGAAGATTTTGGACCATTTTTATCAGTTTTGAAACTACAACTCTTCCATGGCCAAATTTCTCTTCATGTTTCAGATTTCAGAGCAAGGACTAACATTTCCTGCACAGACAGGCCATCCCTCAGTAATCCTGATTCGGCTGACCACTGTTCACTGGAGCCACATGCAAGGGGTAGGGGTGGACGCATTCCAGCACACTAGGGTTTGGAACAGCACCTCGCATCCCCAGAGAAGGGATTCTCTGTGGGGGCTGAATTGACAGTGCTTAAGCTTGCCTTGCGGTCGGCACGTAGGCCATCAGAAATCATCTGGGCGTCAACCTGCCAAGCTGAGGCTGTCCTGGGGTGCGGGAATTTATTGCTAACAGAAGAAAGAAAAGAAGTCATTTTCTTAATTCCTCTTTGCAGGCCACTTTTATGTAAAGAGACGCCACTGTTGCTTCAATCAGTTCAATATCTAATTCATCATGCCTGTGTTCTTCCAGCAGTTTGGGCCTGCCTGCTACCGGGAGCAGGTGCCAAATCAGAGCGTGGAATTTTCCCAGCAGGCCCTAGGGTGTGTTGCTGCCAAGGCAGCTGTGGTAGGGTTGAGGAATAATGAGTGAACCACACATCCAGAAAAGGAAGAGGAGGCTGCCTTTTTGGCGTGGGCTGACTCAGGTACAGGCTGTCCCTTGAGGAAAGATGTGGGTTGTGAAGACCCCTCCAGTGCCAAGGCTGGACAAGGCCAGGGCAGGCAAGAATGGACCCCACAGAGCAGCTTCCCAGAACTAGGTTAATCAGACCAGGTGAGGACAGCGGAGAGGGGCTGCCTGCTAAGGCCACAGCAGGCTCTGCCCAGTAGGAGTAGCAAAAAGCAGTTGGTTGCTGGGAAAGTCCTAGAGTATGTGCCGTGAGCAAGAGAAGCACTGACTGAGTATCGGAAGTGTGGTCTGGAGCTAAGTGTGTGCCAGGGAGGAAGCAGAGCTGTGTGCCACATAGGGCATTCAGAACAGCAGGAACAAAGCCAGTGATATCCAAAGAGCCGAGGTCAAAAGTCCAAGCCAAGTGAGTAGCAAAAGAGAAGCAAGTTATTTGCAGTCAATCAGTAGCAAATATATATTGACATCATTTGATAGAGTATGTTTCTTCTCATCTCCGTGAAAGGAACTCTACTCATGGCCAACATGGCACTCAGTACACCTAGACAGACACAAGACTTGTCTTCAGAGCTGTTAGCCTATCTTTACCTGTCCTGGACCCCACACTCTTGGCTGCAATTCTGAGATGACATTCAAGGCCATTGGGAATGAATGCCATCATGTGATGTCTGCCATGGGAACAGGAGAGGAAACAAGGCACACTGGCCATGACCATGGTTTTGTTCTCCCTAAGGTTTTGCTTCATTTGAGGATTCCTTTAACTTCACAAAGACAATAAAATATTTTGTTGAGAATGACTGAGCCCATAATAGGACATGAGAACCATAGTTTTGCATTTCATTCTGCATTAATGTAAACACGTCACCTAAAGCAAACTAAGGACATGGGGTGAGATTTGATATAAAAGTCCAGGACTTCATCGCTAAACAAATGAACATCCTCCCTCAGTGTACCTGTATTTTCTGCTCTCATTGAATTTTGATTCTTCCACTTTTATTGCTTGTTCCATGTACATTCTTTTTTGATAGGATTAAGATTTTTCTGGTTTGAATTCTGAACTGAAAGTCTCACTGAGTGAAACATAGATACCATGAAACTCCCGGTATTCCAACATTAAACAACCCCCTGGTAGAAAAAACTTGAGATTTTCCTTTCTAAAAACAATTGAGTAGGTATTGAAGGGTTGTTTTAACCAATGGCCTTTAAGGAGGTAGAACAAAGCTATTTCATTCTACTTTTTAAAGGGACATAGCTCTGAATGTCTAAATTTCGTATGGGGTCTAAAACCTCAGAGTTTGTGATGGTAATCTGGCAGGAGGATGAGTAAACAAACATTGAGTAGTCAGGTGTCCAGTAATGTGCTAGTGCTTTCCTGGAGGTATGTCATTAAATACTCAGAATAATCCAGAAAGGAGTCTCCACTTATATATTTATGTGAGAATATGGGAAAGTTCAGGGAGTTTGAATGTTACAGACTCAACTGACTGAGCTGGCGTTTGAACAAAAATGTGATTCTAAACCCCATGATGCTGTTGGATTCTATTCTCCTGGTGGTGGCCATTTCGAACCACTTGTTTCTTTAAGCACTTATGCTATAGCCTTGTGGCCTAAAACATTAACTACATTAATAATTATATAAATAAACGAATACAAAATAAGCTGATTAAGCAATTTGGAAAAGAGCTTGATGTTCTTATTTACCAGGCATTATTATTGTTTAATATTGTATCTGTAACTTAAATGTGGGAGATATTCCAACAAAATTTTTGACTCAGAGGCAGATTATTCTGAAAAGTTTATGGTATGCAATAAAAGGCAAAAACGTACAACATGGGGTGACCTCATTAATTCCTCCATTTTCCATGTGGAGATTTTTAAAGTTTCCCAGATAGTCCATGGGCATCACGATTCTCACTAGGAACTAGATTCATTTTTCTCTATCATCTTTTTTTCCCTCACCTGCTCATTCTCCTTCACGTGGGGTATGCAAATCTCCTGACTCTGGGATTTCAATTCAATAGAGAACTATATTTTAAAGCATGAATAGTTCTGGTGTGTCTTTTGGAAAGATTTCTGAGGTATATGGGAGTACGGGGACAAAGAAATTATTGGCCTATGTCAGAACTGATGGTAAAGAGATGCTCAAAGTCCAGACCTGCTCACAGGAAACCTGGCTATTGCAAAGAAAACAGAGGCAGCATTTGAGTCTCACAACAGAGGAAATCAGAGGCTCTCGGGAAAGTGTCTGTAGAGAATACAAACTCATGAAGAACAACAAAAAAATTACTTTGGGGCACAGGTGCTGTTTTTATCACTCAATTCCACTGAGAGTATATATTTAAGATGGAAGAGAAAGCACTAAGAGATCAACGACTGCCTATCCAGACAGTGATGACGAACTGGATTTGGATTTGGGGGGCGCCTGGGTGGCTCAGTCGGTTGAGCGCCCGACTTCGGCTCAGGTCATGATCTCGCGGTTCACAAGTTCAAGCCCCACGTCAGGCTCTCTGCTGTCAATGCAGAGCCTGCTTCATACCCTCTGCCTCCCTCACTCTACTCCTCCTCCAGCCTCTCTCTGTCTCTCAAAAAGAAATATACATTAAAAAAAAGGGAAAAAAAGGAAAAAAAATGAATTTGGGGCCCATTAGCTTAAGATGCTAGAATACTAGGTTCTTGGCCATGAGTGGTTCACATTTCACATGCACAAAAGGAGTATCTGCCTAGAGGCTAGATTGGCAGAACCAGAGGCTTTTAAGTGGAGGAGGAAGAAAAATAGTCCCAGACAAACCTGGGAAAACAGTTACCATGGAAGGTAGCAGGTAGAAACATGTAAAGAAAAAATAAAATGGGAAAGGGCATAGTGAGTCACAAGTGTGATGGGAAGCAGACTTCAATATCGGCGCGCAGACCATGGGGAATTCACAGTGGAGCTGGAGATGATGATGCAGATACCAGTCCTCTGTCACTAGCGCTTGAGGAAACTGTAGAGCAAATGCACGCTGTGGCTGTGGAATAAAGCAAGAGGCCAGGAAGAAGAGAGAAAGGCATAGATTGTGAATTTGATCCCAGAGTGGTTTGTAGTGTCTGGGTTCAAGAAGTAGGCTGTGGTCTTCTCTAGGTTGCCAAGCATTATTGAAACTGGCTAAGGTATGTACTTGGGAGGTGATGAGTGAAGGATGGCTTGTTAGAAGGCTTGCATCTGGTGCATAAATACATCACTGGGCTTAATTTTATACATATAAATAATATTGGGTAGAATGGGACTCAAGAATCAGGTAATGTTTCTTATTGAGTCATTGCTTATTCATCAAATATGAATTGAGTGTCTACTTTATTAGGGTGCTGAAGATAGAGCACTGAACGAGAGAGACAAGAACCTTTAAATGATGGAGCTTACTAACAAATGGGAGGGTGAGAGGCAAAATATAAACAGGATAGCAATTAAATACATAAGACTATTTCATATAGTGATTTTTAATATGACGAAAAGGTAATAAAGATTGAGAACTGACAGTGGACATGTAGTGAGGTGAGCGGTTAACTTTGGATGGGCAGGTAGTGAGAATGGGCACTCTGAGGGTATATCGTTTGAATAAAGTCCTAAGAGATGTATCCACAATGTGAAGGAATGAGGATAGAACGATCCAAGTAGAGAGAACCACATCTGCAATGGCCCCGAGGGAGGAGTCCACCTGAAAAGTTTCAAACCAAAAATAAGCTAGAGTAGCTAGAGGATACGAAGGGGCGGAGGAGGGAGAAGAGGGAAGAAGTGAGGTTGGAAAGGTAGATAAGGCCTGATCATGTAGATATTTGAGAGTAAGGATGAGGAATTTGATTTCTCTTTAAGTGCAATAGGAAGCCATCAGACCCCAATAAGACTATCAGTGGATTTCTCAGCTGAAAGTTTTCAGACCAGAAGAGAATGGGACGATATATTCAAAATACTGAAAGAAAAAAAATCCTGTCAACCAAAAATACTATACATGGCAAAGCTATCCTTAAAAAATGAAGGGAATATAAAGACTTTCCCAAACACACAAATGCTGAGGGAGTTCATCACCACTACACCTTTAGAAAAAATGTTAAAGGGTGTTTTTCAGGCTGAAAGAATGCTAATTAACAGCATGAAAACATATGAATGTGTAAAGCTCACCAGTACTGAAAATCAAGATCAAGCGAGCTTTTGCCCTTCTGCTCCATGTAAGTATATAGTCAAAACCAGATTCTCTAATATTGTAATGGTGATATGTAAATCACTTACAATTCTAGTTTAAGAGTTAAAAAACAAACATATTAAAAATAATCATAGCTATAATAATTTGTTAGTGGATACACAATATAAAAAAGATGTAAACTGTAATGTCAGTAACCTAAAATGTGAGGAAGTGGGAAAAGTAAAAGTATAGTTTTTCTGTATGCTATCCAAGTTAAGTTGTTAACTTTAAATAAGATGTTTTAACTCTAAGATTTTTATCTAAGCCTCGTGGTAACCCAAAGGAAAAATCTGTAATAGACACAGAAAAAGATTATATCAAAGCATACAACCACAAAAAAATCATCACATCATAAAGGAAGACAGCAAGAGGGGAAGAAATTAATAACAGAAATACAAAATAGTCATAAAACAATAAAATGGTAATAGTCTTTAGTTATCAATAATTACTTTAAATGTAAATGGATTAAATTCCATAATCAAAAGACATACAGTGGCTGAATGGATTAAAAAAAAAAAACCAAGATCTAATAATGTCCTGCTTACACTTTAGCTTTAAGGGCACACATAGGCTGAAAGTGAAGAGATGGAAAAAGATATTCCAAGCAAATATTCCATGGATATTTCCATGGAAACCAGAAGAAAACAGAGGTAGCTATACTTATACATGTCAAGTTAGATTTTTCAGAGACAACTGAGACTTGTTTTGTGACCCAGCATATGATCTATCTTAGAAAATGTTCTATGTGTGCTTGGGAAGAATATGTGTTCCACTATTGGATGGAATTTTCTGTATATATGTTTAGTATATTTGGTTTTTATTGTTGTTCAAATCCAATGATTCCTATGGATTCTCTGTCTGATCTATCCATTATTGAGAATGAGGTATTAAAGTCCCCAACTAACATTGTCTGTTTATTTATTCTTTCAATTCTATTAGTATTTGTTTTATATATTTAGGTGCTCCAATGCTGGATGCATAAGTTTTTTGAATTGTTGTATCTTCTTGATGAATTGACTCCTTAATCATGAGACAAATGAGGGTCATTATATAATAGAGGATCAAGTCTCAACATACTCAAGAAGATAATATGGATACACTTATGGGAGTTGAATATGTAGTGTAAAAATCTTTGCATCACATATTATCTACATCTCAAATAGCATCAACCACAAAATACTAAAATATTAAGTAGAACGACTTAGCTAGTTGACATCAGCAAAACTCTGTCATCAGCCTCTTGAGTGCTGACAACAATGAGACTGTGAATGCAATACAATGGTAGCACAATTAGAGGATAAACATGGGCTCAACAGCATGGGCTTGTACTCACCAAGCCTGATCTAGATACTCCCACCGCCTAATGTCCAATAGAATCAATGCTGATAAGATCCAGTCCCTTAAGGAGATCAACCAGCCACTTGATGGCAAGTTGATTACATTGGACCCCTTCCACCTAGAACGGACAGTGGCACATATTGTCGGTATGAAATTTGTCTGTCCTAGGGCTTCAACTTGCACTGCTATCCAAAGGCTCATAGAATGTTTGAGTCATTCACTTGGGATCTTCTATAACAATACATTGGACCGAAGAACTCATTTTACAGTAGTGGTTCTTAAAGTGTGGTCCCTGGATCAGTACCATCATCATTACTTGGGAACTTATTAGAGATTAAACTGAGGTAGGGCCAAGAAATCTGTGTTTTAATAATTACATAATAATTATACATGAATATTTGAGAACCACTTCTTTATAGCAAAAAAAAAAAAATCATTGGACCTATGACCATAATATCTACTGATCTTATCACATACTGTTACCAAGAAGATGCTAGCCTGATAGAGTGACAAAAGGGTCTTTTAAAGTATAGTGCCTGCCTGGAGATACTACCTTGTATAGATATCATCCTCTAGGATATATGATATATCTCAGCCTTTCTCAATCAGAATTCCATGAGAGATTTAGACCATACCAAAAATTGTCTATTTTTTCAATTTTCCCAAAAGATAGTCCATAGCTTATACTATTCTAGACTCTTAGAAAGAAAGTGAATTCATTTAATATGATGGATATAGTAAGGCATTAGAGCTTAATTATCACGGAAAATGCTTGTTAAGAAGAGCTGCCATAAGCCAATGACCATTATAATATGTTGTGGCTCCAACAGGAAGAATAAATGGGTCTAGGAAACGAGGGGAGAAATAGGAGTGGTAATTCTTATCATCCCTCCCAGTGACCTTTCTGGGAAATTTAGTCTTCTTGTTCCCACAACTCTGGGCTCTGTGAGTCTAGAAATCCTAGTTCCCAGAATATGTGTCCCAGCACAAAGAAGAAGTAAACCAAGAAAGAATAAAACATATTAAAAGAGTGGTTTCAATTTCGGAGAAGAGTGGAGAGAAGACTTAGGATAATCACTACACAACCTAAATTGAGAGCAACTTTTACAGTTTGGAAAAGCAGTATAAGGGGCTTGGGAGACAGGTATCCAAATTCAATAAGGTAGATATTATGGATGTTATGTGACGGAGCATCCAGAAAAAATTAAGTATATGCATATGGAAATTATGCAGGTGAAAATTTTAAAAAAGAAAAAAATATGGCTAAGGGTAGTGTATATATGCTTATATATACAGTTGACCCTTGAACAATGCAGGGGGTGGGACCCCTAACACCCCATGCAGTCAAAAATCCACATATGCCTTAATGATAATGTAAACACTTGGTTAACACATATTTTCATATTTTCTGTTACATATATTATAACTGTATTCTTACAATAAAGTAAGTTAGAGAAAAAATGTTATTTAAGAAAATCATAAGGAGGAGAAAATATATGTACAGTCCTGTACTGTATTTATTGAAAAAAGTCCATGTGTGAGTGGACCCATGCAATTCAAGCCATATTGTTTAAGGGTCAACTGTGTGTGTGTGTGTGTGTGTGTGTGTGTGTATACAAATGTATATGTACATATACACATATATATGCTTCCTGTCCCTATAATTCTAGCCCCCAAATATTGGTACAGTGAGTTAAATTTACCAATGGCATATATCTACCATATATGTGGGCATGCATATAATATATTTATGTATGTACATACATAATAACTCAGGTAGAAATAAGTAATATGAAGGGGAAAAGAGAGTTGGCAATGGAGGGTGCCCTCCCAGCTCAAGTGTTTAGAGAAGGCTTGAACAAAAACATAAATAAAATGAAGGAGTAAATTGTGAAGTTAAGAAGGTTGGGGTGCAAGGGAGCCATGGGAGCAGAGCAACAACAAACACAAAGAAACAGAAGGAGCATTAGTACTAGGATGTCAGCAGGAAAGAGAAAGAGTTGTTGAGTATTGAAGGAGTGAGGATGTATATGAAAACATTAGCTAGGAGAGTGGCAAATCAACTACTAGAGAGATAAGTGGTAGTGCCAAGCAGTGCTGTGAGCCCATTTGAGGTCCGTGGTCTTTAATTAAGTGAGACTACTCAGTATGGTTCTGTGATTTTTTTCCAGCAATGTTATAAGATGGAAGGAGGTAGGCATAATATGGGATGTAATCAGAAGCAGAGTTTCACCAAGTAAATACAATGGAAAGAAAAAAGAGCAAGACAGTTAAGATGCTTGTGAGTTTTTCTAATGATAGAATTTAAGCTAACTCTGCAGGCAAGTGGGCACATGAGGGAGGATAATGGAGACTGAAAATTTTCTAGGTTCAATAGGTTTAAAAAGAGTTAGCCCTGGGGCGCCTGGGCGGTTCAGTTGGTTCAGCGTGGGACTTTGGTTCAGGTCATGATCTTGCAGTCTGTGAGTTTGAGCCCCACATCAGGCTCTGTGCTGAGAGCTAAGAGCCTGCTTTGGATCTGTGTCTCCTTCTCTCTCTGCCCCCTTCCCCACTCACACTCTTTCTCTCAAAAATAAACATTAAAAAATAAAAAAAGAAGATCTAGCCCTGTAGGAGGGGATGCAGTTTATCTGTATGCCTGTGTAGAAATGTGTCAATTTGAGGATAAGAACACCAGATAGGCATATGGATGGTTTTAAAGGAGAACACACTTGGGGCCAGCTGGCAAACAGGATACTCTCCTGACCCAGATTGCAACACCACTCAGAAACCTTCTTCAACCACGAGGGCATCTGCAAGGAGTCTCATTTGGCTAAAAGCGGAGCATCTGACAAGTTCTTGTCTTACTTTGCTGACAGAATTATCAATCATTAAGTGGAGGAAGAGACAGAGGGAGATTCCACTTTAATAAGGAAAGAATGTCTGGGTGAAAGTAAAATTGATGGGAATTTTGAGAGAAAATGGTCTAATTCCCTTAACTGCTCTAATTCTCCTCATTCAAGAGATCACTGAATCCACTTCTGGTAAATTTTGTGGAATTTGAAGAAATGAAATACTATTGGAAATAGGTAAAAGTTCTAACCTCAAGAAAGAAGCTGTTGGGCACGTGGGTGGCTCAGTTGGTTGAGTGTCCGACTCTTGATTTTGGCTCAGGTCATGATCTCAGGGCTGGGAGATTGAGCCCCATGCCAAACCCCATGGCAGTCTCCACACTGTGCATGAAGCCTGCTTGAGATTCTCTCTTTCTCTCCTGCTCCCCTGGTCATGCTCTCTCTCTCTCTCTCTCAAATTAAAATAAAAAATGAGTGTAAAAAAAAGAAACTACCTTCTTTCTCTGCAAAATATCCTAAGGATCACTAGAAAAAAAAGATAATCAGATAGAAAAATAAATCATTGCTTACCTTGCCCGAAGGATGAAGATCGGTCCATCAGAAGACGTTACTGGTGGCAGCTGACAGGAAGCGGGGGTGAAGAGTTAACAAAAAGAAGCTATCCCAATCCCAAATGGATCCCCACGGTTGGTATGGTGAGCTAAACCTACCAATGGCAATTACTAGAAAAAAAATAGCTATTTTTTTATTGGGTACTTACATGGATTAGCATTTATATACTTTATTTCTAATCCTTAACAACTGTGTAAGTTGAACTTTTATACTTACCTTATAGTTGAGGAAACTGAAGTTAGATAAGTAACTGACTCTCTTGAAGGATATGATTGAACCAAGTTTTTAAAAGACCAAGTTTCTTTACATACACAAGTGTATAGTTTTATAAGGCATAGATGCTACTGTGTCATACCTGATTTATTTACTAAGTAAAGTCTGATGTTTTTCCTTTTTTAAAATTGCATTTCCTGTCTTGGTCTCCCCGGTCTATCGGATCTCAGCAGCTCCACACCCTAGGGGTTCAAATCCTAGCTTTGATGTTTACTAATTGCATCTTTGGACAGTTACTTAACATTTCTAAAATAATACTTAGTTCATGGGATTATATGAGGATCAGTAAGTTAACACACGTGAAGCACTTAGAACTGTACCTAGCATTTCGTAAGCAGGAAATAAATCTGAACCATTATATTCCCCATGTAGAGCCCTCCATGCCAGCTGGCAGAGCACTAATCGACTATAATGGCTACATAATATTCTATAATTTATTCAGTCCTTTTTTCTTTGATGAGTATTCTCTTTTTTTCCCCCTAGCTCTCTCCCTCATACAAGTAGAACTGCAATATATAAGTGTACTTATGTCTTTTGTATTGCTGTTTCTATGTCTATCCACAGGAGTGGATTGAAGTGGATTGCTGGATTGAAGGCTAGATGTATTTTTAATTTTAAGAGATGTTGCCATTTTGCCCCCACCAATAAGGCTGTAAGTCTTCATATTTCCTAGAGTAATGTATAAAAGTCCACTTTTCTCTACATTCCCACAAGCAATAAGTAGTACAGATCTTTCTAACTTTTGTCAGAGTAACAGGTACCGGTAAAGTGATCTTTCATTATTTCTTTAATTTGTGGTCCCATAATTTTAAGGAATTTGAACAGTTTTTCATGTCAGTTAGCCATTAATTCATTTTTCTATTGGGTCGTTTATATCGTTCTAGTCAACTTCTAAGCACTCTTTGCATAACATATATATTAACTACTTTCATGACTTCCATTAAAACAATCTTGGTTCAAACCATGAGCAAACCATATCTGGCCCACTTCTGTGCTGTCATTTCCTACTGAAACTTTCCGCCTATTCTTGTCTCCCGAGTACCTTGGATGGAGATTAGCCTATGAGGAAGTAAAGTATCCAATAAGAACATAGTGGGGCTTCACTGCAGAGAGGGATGCTACCCAACAGTTTATGAGAGATAAAACAAAGTCTAGATGATGGGGGTGAGCAGGATGAGAGACTAATCTGCAGAAGGCAAACACACAGGATCCGAGTCAGGATACCAGAGACATGAGTGTGGAGCCAGAGAGATGAGATCAAAGTGGTGGTAGGTCAGGGGGAGAGGGCAGTGGTGTGGGCCATTTGCTTAAAATACCCGCTAATGTTTGAAACTTGTTGTTACAGCCCAGCAGGAGTATAATGCGTGCTGGATGGACCTGGCTTCAAATGCTCAGGCAGGAACAGATAATTTGCTTGTTCAAACTCTTTATTGAAGCCTTAGTGCCTAAATAGCAGAGTCCCAGGTACTTGAACTTGCTCTTCAAGGTCTTCTAAAATATGATCTGACCTTTCCTTCCTCACTTTGCACTCTCTATTCCTTTATTGTTCCTCAAATTCCTTTCATCTTCTGGTTTTTGTCTGGAATGCCTTTCTCCTGCCTCTCCGTCTGTACAAATTCTATTCATTTTTAAAGCTTCTGTTTCTCTGAATGCTGTCCTGACCACTCTAGCCTGATGTGAACTCTCCCCACTCTGGACTCTCACAGTCATTATTATCTGCCCACGCATTTGGCAATTGGTCATTGTCTCCTTGAGATTCTTTTGGAAACAAATCCCCCACCAAGCCAACTTAAGCGATGAAGAAATTTATTATCTCATGTAGCAGGAAGCTCTGTGTTAGGACGGGCTCCAAGTTTGATTCAGGGACTTAAATGCATCATCGGTGACCCAAGTTTTCTTCGCTCTGCCATCCCATATCTGGTTTCTTCATGGTCATAAGATGGCTGCCAAAAGCAGCTAGGGCCAAACTCCTCTTCTAACAGCATGGAGTGGGAACCCTTTTGCTGAGCAGTGGCCATCATTTCTCTCAGTTAGCTTGAGCCAGCATTGGTCACATGCCTACTGCTGAACCAGTAACAGTAGCAGAGAGAATGTCATGTGTTACTAGTCCTTACTAATTAGGACTATCACCTGGTCTGGGGAGAGAGCCATCTTCTCTATCCCTCGGGAGGAGTAGATACTTGAATAAATTTGGGCTCCCCGGTAGGAATCAAGAAGAGGAGAGATAAATGTTGCATAGTCATTTGTGATAAGAGTTTATTATCTTGAACTGCTATTTGTACTTTTTATCATAACCTTTTCACTCTTTTTATACCCTTTGCCCCCAATGTAGATCGCAAACACTTTGGGGTAAAACCTGTATCTTAAATTTTATAACCCCCAAACATGTCTGTAAATATTTATTGTAGATGTAGATGTGTCTGTACATTTTTATTGATTGGATTTGAGAGATCTGAGATTCACCTATATTCTCTATGTTACTAGTGCTATAGAGGATGCGTCTGAGATTTCCAAGCTTCTGATGATAAACACAGAAATACAAGACTTTGGAGACCTTAAGTCCAGAAAGCTGGAAGTCTGTATGGTATCATGTTGTGCTCCTTCCCTACCTCTGCCCCAGGAACTACGTGGATATTAGCGTCAAACCCCGATCAAGAAAGTGAGACCAATGAGACTGAAAAGTCTATAATGCAATAGATCTTTTTAACCTTGGTACTTGCATTTGAGTACACTCGACTGCTGAGAACTACATTTGCCTTAGCTACAAAGCATGCATTTTATTATAATCCTCTCAGGAAAGACAGTGATCACAAACACTGATATTTAAGATATTTCATTCATTCATTCATTCATTTAACAAACATGTTTTTGAATACTTATTACCAATCTCTGTATAGGTATGGAACATATAAAATTGAATAAGAAATTCTTCTTGCTCTGACGTTGTTCATTAGCAGATATGCTCTCACTTCTTCAAATTTGGTAGAAGTTATTTTTGTACGGTCACTGGGTTTAGATCTCAAATCATCACCTGGAGGGGCTGCTCTAGGGCTAAGTGTTTTGCTATGGACACTTTGCTGAGGAAGAACTGTAGTTTCACTCCCTATTCTGTGTCTAGCCTAGGGTGATTCACTTAGATCAGCTCCTACATCACTAAAATGAAATTAATACTACTAGCCTACTTCTAGTACAACTATAAAACCCATTACCCATGTGTGAGGCATAATTCTGACAGCCTAAGCTGGAGAATATCATTAGCTAAAGTATAGTAAGATTGGGTGAGGTGGTTGTTAGGAGGTTTCTGAATGAGTCAGGCCTCTAGTGCTAAATTTATTAATGAGTCATTTTCCTTGCCTAGCAGACACTGTGGCAGAAAGTGAAAGAAGAAGCCATGCAATGTCTGTTTTTAAAAATGTATTCTGACTTTCAGTCCACCAAAGTAGATTTCAACATCTTTTAGCATTTTAGACAATAACTTGTCACCAAAACATTCTCCTGGTTCCTCTCAATTTGGAAAAAGCAAGTGAGATATATTCTCCAGGAATGGAGAAATTGGTTTTCATCTCTTCCCAGGGATTTCAGATGATAAATTTCTAGTGGCCAGATATGGCATCTATCACCTTGCTCTGTACAAAACCTAAAATTCAAATTCGATTATTCCAGCCTTTACCAAAAGCTTATTAATGACAATGATGATGACAACTTCCTGACCTCACATTCACTTGCCGTTTATGGCTTTACCAGCCTTCATCTCCAGGCCATAACAGGTTCCACCTACATATCTATATCCTGGCTCTCTTTGTACATTTCCCAACTGAGATCTCAAATTGGTCCTTTAAGTATTTTTTATTGCAACATTCTCATCTATTATTTCTTATATTCACTCATAAGAATTAAAAGTCCTCTTCTACTGTTATTTTAGCTTCAATTACTTACCATTCTTTCTACCACAACAACACCTGGGAGCCCTTCTAACTCCTCTTGATGCTTCATCTGTCAGCTATTATAACATGGTCAGCTATTATAACATTACCCCCCTCATCTTAGGCTCCTCTATCCATTTGGCATTTTGCCATGATCATCATCCCAAACCCATGCCCTGGTCTACACCCACTATATTCTTTAGACCTACCCTTCACAATCTGAGACTTTAGAATAAGACTCAAAATCTTCCTCAAATTTGCACTTTCAACTGATCTACAAAAATCAATTAAATTTAAAAGAGGCAATCAACAGAGGAAAACAATGAAACCAAAAGATGTTTCTTGGAAAAGATTGATAAAATCAATACCTCCCTAGACAAGCTAACTAAGAAAAGAGAGAGAGGACACAAATTAATAATATCAGAAGTGAAAAAACAGACATCACCACAGATGCCACAGAAATTAAAAATATAATAAAGGAATGATATAAACAATTCTCTGGATGCAAATTTGATAACCTAAATGAAATGGACCAATTTCTTGAAAAGCACAACCTGTCAAAATGCACACAAGCAGAAATAGAAAATTCAAATAGGACTATATCTTTCAAAGAAATTGAATCAATAGTTAAAAACTTTTCAAAACAGAAAGTGCCAGTCCCCGATGAATTCACTGGTATATTCTGCCAAAAAATTGCCAAAGAAGATAAAAACAGAAGGAGGATTTCCTAACTCATTCTATGAGGTCAGCATTACTCTAATGCCAAATCAGAGAGAAACATTATAAGAAAACTCAAATCAGTATCTCTCAAAAACACAGAGGCAAAAATATTCAAGAAAATATTAGCATATTAAATCCAACAATGTGTAAACAGAAAATAATTATACACCATGAGAAAATAGGATTTATTCCAGATATACAAAGCTTGTTCAATATTTGAAAATCAATTAATATAATTCTTCATGCCAACAAGCTGAAAAACAAAAGTCACACAATCATATCAATAGACACAGAAAAAGCATTTGACAAAATCCAACACCTACCTATTCGTGATAAAAACTCTCAGTAAACTAGGAATAGAGGGGAACTTCCTCAACCTGATAAAAATAAGTACAAAAAAACCTACAGCTAATATCATCCTTAATGGTAAGAAACTTGAATCTTCTCCTTAAGATCAGAAACAAAATGTCCACTCTCACTACTTCTTTTCAACATTGTTCTGAAAATCCTAGCTAATGCAATAAGAGAAGAAAGGAAATAAAAGTATGCAGGTTGGGAAAGAAGAAATAAAACTGTCTTTGTTCAGAGATTACATGATTGTCTATATAGAAAATCTAAAAGAACTGACCAAAAAAAGAAGAGAAAAGAAAAGAAAAAAGAAAAGAAAGCAGGCTCCTAGAACTAGAAAACAATTACAGCAAGGTTGCAGGATACAAGGTTGATATACAAAGATTGATTGCTTTCCTATGTACTTGCAATAAACAAATGGAATTTGAAATTAAAAACACGATATTATTGTATAAATACACCACATCTTCTTTATCAATTCATTAACCAATGGACATTTGTGCACTTTCCATAATTTGGCTATTGTTGATAATGCTGCTATAAACATTGGGGTGCATGTATCCCTTTGAATCAGTACTTTTGTGTCCTTTGGGTAAATACCTAGTAGTACAATTTGTGGGCCATAGGGTAGTTCTATTTTTAACTTTGTGAGGAACCTCCATACTGTTTTTCAGAATGGCTGTACCAGTTTTCGTTCCCACCAACAGTATAAGAGGATTCCCATTTCTCTGCATCCTCACCAACATCTATTATTTCCTGTGTTAATTTTAGCCATTCTGAGAGGTGTGAGGTGATATCTCACTGTGAGTTTGATTTGTATTTCCTTGATGATAAATAATGTTGAAGTCCTTCCATGTGTCTGTTAGCCACATCAATGTCTTTGGGAAAATGTCTATTCAAACATATAGTGGAATATTACTCACCTATAGAAAAGAATGAAATCTTGTCATTTGCAATGATGTGGTTGGAGCCAGAAAGTATTAGTGCTAAGCAAAATAAGTCAGTAAGAAAAAGACAAATACCTTATTATTTTACTCATATGTGGAACTTAAGAAACAAAACAAGTGAAAATAGGGGGAAAAAAGGAGAGAGGTAAGCCAGGAAACATACCCTTACCTACAGAGATCAAACTGAAGGTCCCTAGAGGGGAAGTGGGCAGGAGGATGGGTTAAATGTATGATGGGTATTGAGGAGGGCACTTGTTGCTTTGAGCACTGGGTGCTGTAAATAAATAATGAATCACTAAATTTATACCTGAAACTAATATTACACTCTTGGTTAACTAACTGGAATTTAAATAAAGACTTGAAGTAAAAAAAATATATATATATCATTTATATTAGCATCCCCCAGATTAAGTACTTATGTATCAATCTAACAAAATATATGTAACCTATATGAGGAAAACTATAAAACTCTGATAAAAATATCAAAGAAGAACTAAAAAATAAAGAGAGATTACATGTTCATGGATAGGAAGACTTAAAACAGTTAAAATATCAGTTCGTCTCAACTTGATTTATGGATTGAATGCACTACCAATTAAAATCACAGCGAATTATTCTGTGGTATTGACAAACTTATTCTAAAGTATATATGGAGAGGCAAAAGACCCAGGATAGCCAATACAATATTGAAGTACAAAGTTTGAGGAATGACACTACTCGAGTTTAAGACTTACTGTAAAGCTATAGTAATCAAGACAGTGTGGTGAGTGCAAGGGAAAAGACAAATGGATCAATGGAATAGAATAAATAGCCATTTCGAAAAAGGAATGTGATGATTGATTTTATGTTTCAACTTCACCAGCTACAGTATTCTCAGACTAAACATTTCTGGATGAGTCTGAGAAGGCACTTCTGCATGAGATTAGCATTTGCATTGGTGGACTCAGTAAAGTAGATTCTGTGTAAGCATTATCCAATCCACTGAGGGCCTGAATAGAAGGAGAGTCGCAGGAAGGAGGAATTCTCCCCTTACTGCTTCTGCCTGTTGAGCTGGGATATCTCATCTCATATTCTCCGGCCCTTTGACTGGGATGTACATTATCGGTTCCCCTGGTTCTCAGGTCTTTGGACTCGGACTGAATTACACCACTAGCTGTCTTGGATCGTCAGCTGGCAGATGGCAAATCGTGGGACTTCTCAACCTCCATAATCATGTGAGCCAATTCCTCCTAATCCATCACCATCTATATCTATATTGATAATCTATATTCTCCTGGCTCTGTTTCTCTAGGGGACCCTGGCTACTATAAGCAACACTATGGAAATAGTAAAAAGATTAGTGGTTGCTAGGGGTAGGGATAAAGAGGGGATGAATATGCAGAACACAGATTTTTTTATATATTTAAAAATTTTTTTCTTTTTAACATTTGTTCATTTTCGAGAGACAGAGCATGAGTTGGGGAGGGGCAGAGAGAGAGGGAGACACACAATCTGAAGCAGGCTCCAGGCTCTGAGCTATCAGTACAGAGCCTGACATGGGGCTCGACTCACAGACTGCAAGATCATGACTTGAGCTGAAGTCAGACACTTAACTACCTGAGCCACCCAGGCGCCCTGAACATAGAGGTTTTTTTAAGGAAGTGAAACTACTCTGTATGTTGTTATAATGGTGGATTGATGTCATTAAAAATTTGTCCAAACCCATAGAATATACAACACCAAGAGTGAACCCTAAAGGCAACATATGGAATTTGGGTGACCATGATGTGTCATTGTAGGGTCACTGATTGTAACAAGTGTAACACTGTGGTTGGGGACGTTGATAACAGAGGTGGCTACATATGTGTGGGAATAGGGGGTATCTGGAAATTCCCTGTACCTTCTCTCAATTTTGCCATGAATCTAAAACTACTCTAATGAATAAAAAATGTTTAAAAATGTTTATATTTAAGGACGTTCACCAGTGTTATTTTTAATAACGAAAAACCAGAAACTATCTTAATACCAAGCAATAAAGGATTGGTGCATTAAAACGGAGGGCTTTGGTATGATGGATACATTAGCATTTATAACTAGGCTTCCTGTTTCTGGCCCTAACCTGCCCTTCAGGCCTTTGCAAAGTCTCCCTGACCCAAGGATTTCTGTGAGTGCCCCGAAGTTCTGTCACAGGAACTGGGGTCAGTCTGTTGGATACAACCGCAGTTAGGTTTTGCCCTATTCTTTTTCTTGCTCTTCCCCCCGTTATAGAGTTCTCTGTTTTCAACACCCTTTGAAGGAACCTCACTCATCCCATTGCTGGCAGGATCCGTCACGAGCGTCACCAGGGTCCAAGCTCAGAGCACACCTCCAAAGTCCCAAATCTACTGACCTCCATAATGTCAGAGCGGTGGCGAGTGGAATTGATTGGAATTCCTCTTGTTTTCAGGGCTCAAAGGCACTCTCATGGCTCCTGCAGGAACCAAATGCCATGCTATCCCTCCGCTGTCCTCATCCCTCCCAGCTTGCTCTCAGTCTCAGGGATTCCTCACCAAATGCCATCAGGCATTTAGGTAAAACCCAAAGCCTTCCTGAAACTCAAGCTCACGCAAATAGATCCCGAAAGGAGCTCCTAGTCCCTGGTTCTATTAAACAACCCCCCGAATCCCAGTTTGGGATCAGCAGGGGTACGTGTTTGTGTATTTATACATGTAGCCAAATAAATACGACAGTTACACTACAGCTTCAGTGTGTTTATTTTATTTTAATACATTATATACATGATAATACATTAGGCTTATCTGTTAATGCAAAAGATGTAAGCGATCTACCCTCCTAGGAAAAGGGCCAGGAGTCATCTCTCCACTGTGGGGATGGCTCAGTGCTCCACCTCTTTCTCTTTGCCCTTGGGCAAGTGGTACTGGCACCTACGAGGGCATCTGAGCTTCAACTACTATGTGTGGCTAAGGGTCAGAACAAAGCACAATGTCCAAGGAGGACACTGAATTCATAGGCACCATTCCTGGGAGTAATCGAGGGATAGTGAACCACTGGAAGCACTGACCCATCTGGGACCAGCTATCGTCACTCACTTTATTAGCCCAAACACCTGCAGAGGTTCTGTCTTATTAGGTTGGCGGACTCTGGGTCATTTGAATTTAATTCTGTCTGTTGAATAAGGGATGATGTAGACAAGAAGCCTTCATCTGTGTCACCAGGGTTTGGTTTGTTTGTTTTTATAACTTGGACTTCATGTATAAGTCATAATGAATTAGACTTTTTGTTTCGATCCGGTTCGGCACTTATCTCTCTGAGTCTGAGAATCTCAGATAGACACCTGGATACATCCATTACATGTTTCATTGCAAATTATGTTGTGAAGAGAAGCTCTACAAATCATTATCTGATTAGTTCTAAAAAGGAAAAAAGATGGCAGGGTTATAGAGCAGTTAGTGTCACCAATTAGCGAAGTCACGGGGCAGAACCGGTCATTCCAGAACTTAATATCCACAAACTCAAGTGCAAGAGGCCTCTTAATGATCTGGGAATAATGGGCCTCGGGGAAGTGCGTGCTTTCGGCCTTGTGATCTGAGCAAGGTTCAGGGGCTGGAGCCGATTTGGCTGAGTCACCCCTGGCTGCATGACCCCACACACATCACCTGACCTCCGCATGCTTCAGCTGGCCCAGCTGCGGAGATGAGTAAACGTGGCCCGGAAGGCCCTGAGGCGCGGAGACAGCCTTGTGCGCTCACGCAGCTGCCCTGGGGCGGCTTCCGGGGGTGCGGGTCGGCTCTATCAGGGGCAGGGGGACCTTAAGAGAGCCTCCCGGAAGAGCCTCGTCTAAAAGCCACCTCTGGAAAAGAGATCCTTTCATGCTCTGCGAGGAAGAATATAAATTGGCAAAAACTTTTTGAAGGCTTAGAAATATTCATGCTTTTTGATTGTATGATTTCACTTGAGTGAATTTATTCTTCAAAAATAATCAGAGATACACGCAAATATTTATGTTCAACAAAGTCCATCACGCTGTTATTTTTAATATTGAAAAACTGGAGATTACCTAAATGTTAAGCTGTAAAGTGTTTTTAAATAAAATACGGCACATTCATATGTTGAAATGCTAGACAACCATTCAAAACAAATCACTATAATAGAATAATGACCTGGAAAATGTCCGCAATAGCCTAGTAAGTAGAAAAGAATTATTAAACAACATTGTTAGAATAATCTGACTTACTTAAAACTACATATACTCCCACACATACAGACAAATGACTAGAAGAGTATACACCACATTGTTAAGAGTGTTTAGTCTCTGACTCTTAGAATTATGAACCCCTTTTTAATTCACAATTCTTCCTGTATGGAAATTTTCACAATAACCATGTGTTCATTTTGCCATAAATATCAATTCCCCAGGTCTCTATTAACTTGGACTGTCGTGTATGGGGACAACCTACGTGCATACCTATGAAGCAAATAAATACAGTGACAGGTCTGTGAACCACGGCTTGAGCAATTCCAACTCTGGAGGCTTGCTGGCCTGGGAACAGAGTGGGATTTTTGTTTGAGACTGAGTCTGGAAGAATGATGGCTCTGTGGGTGGTTTCTTAGATCTCCAGTGCACGTGGCTTCCAGCCCTGACTCTGCGCTAAAATTCTGGCTTGTTGATTAAGGCTGAAGAGCGAGTTTGCCTAAGCAGCCAGTTCCCCTATGTAAGCCCATGGTTTACTCTGTATCTGTTTAATATCCTATTAAGCAACAGGTGATCCTGGTCACCAGGAAGTGTGTTCCCAGGGAAACATTTCCTTCAAAATTAAGCAAACGACTTTGGTAAGGGCCCTACACCTGGGAGTCACGCAGTGAATGTTTTCAAGCATTCAATCCGCATGAATTTCCTGAGTCACATGACCAAGGTTGGCTGGATGGTGATCTCACTGTGGCGCATTCTGCGTGGGAAAAGTTGTTTTCGAATAGCACATCTTCCTTTGAGAAGAAAGTTGTTTCCTCCATAATTCATACGGGAAAGAAAGCAGGCAATTTATGAGACAAAGCTCATCCCTTATATAGCTTTCAAGATGATATTTTCTTTCTTTAATTTTTTTTATGTTCATTTATATTTAGTGGGGGAGAGAGTGCGTGAGCAGGAGAAGGGCAGAGACAGAAAGACAGAGACAGAATCTGAAGCAGCCTCCAGGCTCTGAGTGTCAGGAAGTATGGAGCCTGACACGGGGCTCAAACTCATGAGCTGTGAGATTGTGGTCTAAGCCGAAGTCAGCCACTCAATGGACTGAGCCACCCAGGTGCCCCACAAGTGATATTTTCTAAAGCGACTCAGTCATTCTTAATCCCCCTTACCAAAGCCAAGAGGCAGGGGCAGTAGATAATCTCAACATTCTTAATATCGGGCTTTGGGATGTAGCGCATCATTCGTGTTGCTTAGGTCAACAGTGAGCATGTGCCTTCTCTGAGCAGACTTGTTGAAGATGGCCCAGAGGCATGGGAATAAGCAGAAAAGGCAGTCTAGAATGTATTTTAACATCGTTACACATACATCACAGCATGAAATAGGGGTAACATTATCTCCATTTCATGTAAAAGAAATAGAAAAATCAATCAGATTACTGATAAATTTTATTTAGCATCTACTTTGTGTCAGGTACTGTTTCAGGCACTAGGGAAATGGCAGTGAACATAACAGATAATGTCCTTGCCATCAAAAGGTTTACATTCTATTGAGAGGAAACAAGCAGCTATAGAATATATTGGATACTAACTGATATGATGAAAAATAAGGCAGGATAAGGGGATGGAGAATAAAGGATATGCAATTTTATCGGGAGTTCTTAGTGGAGCTTTCTCTTGTAAGCTGAGGAGAGACCAAAAGGCAGTGGGGAAGTGAGCCGTGTGAATTTTTGCAGGATAAATGCTGGAACTAAAGAAGAGAGCAAGTGCAAGGCTTTGAGCTGAAGCATCTTGATGTGTTAGAGGGTCAGCAAAGAAAGCAGTGTAGCTGAAGGCATGGTGGGGATTTTGGCTATTGCTCTGAACGTGAGAAACCATTGGAGGATTCTCAGCCAAGTGACATGATATAACTTATCTGTGCGTTTAGTGGTGGCCATGGTCATGGATGGGATCAAAGTAGCCAATGAGTTCGCTACGGTTACTATCAAGGTGACCATGGTCTAGACCTGGCTTCAAGCAATAAAGGTGTAAGAAGTAGAGCAATTTCACAGGAAGACAAAAGGCCTGGCTGATGTAATGCACGTGGGAGGTAAGAGGAAAAGATACTGAAGGGAATTAGCCCAAGCGATGGGAAGAATGAAGTTATTTTCTGAGATAAGAACGGGGCGAGGGGCGTCTGGGTGGTTCTGTTGGACAAGCTTCTGACTTCGGCTCAGGTCATGCTCTCACAGTTGTGAGTTCGAGTCCAGCATCGGGC
Source organism: Paguma larvata (assembly GCA_030068075.1). Lineage (NCBI taxonomy): Eukaryota > Metazoa > Chordata > Mammalia > Carnivora > Viverridae > Paguma > Paguma larvata. Next base: position 80,110,574 of record CM057828.1, on the reverse strand, counting down.
CCTGCACTGGCAGCTCAGAGCCTAGAGCATACTTCGGATTCTGTCTCTCTCTCTCTCTCTCTCTGCCCCTCCCCTGCTCATGCTCTGTCTCTCTCTGTCTCTCAAAAATAATAAACATTAAATTTTTTTTTTAAAAAAGAATGGGGTGAGAGAGATTCACAGTTATACAGTCAATTCTCATTATTCACAACAGTTATGGTCTATAATGTCACCATGAACACTGAATCAGTGAATACTGAACCATTACTTCTAGGGGAAATACAGGGTGAGCTTCCCACGAGCCTCTGGTTGCAAATTTTTTTTTGTCAACTAATCAATATAGGATCTCTCTTACATATGCTTTAAAGACACCTTACTTAATATATTTATATTGTTCACTCATTGCCATTGAACTCATGACCAACAGCATTAGAATTCATGTCCGAATGAAGCTTACCAAACACACACATTTTCTCTGTAAGGCACATTGCGGCCTTCTTGCATTGAGGAACTCTAGACAGTGCTTTGAGACAATGCTTCAGAACCATTTTAAACAGTGAAGTCACCATGAAATGCCCCCAAAATGCAAAGAAGATAGCATTAGATAGATCCTAAAAGGATACTTACTTACGAGAGCTGAAACAAGAAGGCAGCGTGTTGCCCCGTTCAACCTCAGCTAGGATGCGCAGGTGGGGTGTCTCCCGTTTTTTGCAGCTCTGCACGAGTCTGCAAATGACTGTGAAAGTACCCGGGATGTTGATTTGGGGGTCACCAATCAATTATGGCAAACAGGCAAATTCGCAAATTAGGGTCGATTACGTCAAGAGAGGCCGAGTGGAAATATGAAAAAAGAGTTGGGGTTCTTGGGATCGCAGGGGAAATGGGGCTGGAGGTACTGATTTGGGAGTGTATCTAAATCTATGGCTGTGAGACTGGATGGAATCATCTGCGGAGTGTAGAAAAAGGAGAGGAGAATTCAGCAGCTTCTTCTCAGTGAAGAAGTGCCTGCAAAAGGAAGTGGGGTCTATGGAGGAAGGACAGAACCAAGAAAGAGCTGTGTTTCAGAATGAAGGAGTCGAGAATGGCTCTAAAGTGGCTGACAAGTTGTGTCCCATGAGAGGGACCTTTAGAATTGACCTTCAGATTAGACAGGATGGAGGTCATTGGTGATTTTGATGAACAGTTTCACTGGAATCACAGAAATAAATGTCCGCCTGGGGTGGATCAAAGAGCAAATGCACAATTTTTTTTCCCCCAAGAGTTTGATGTCTGTGGGAGAAAATGAGTAAGGTCAAAACTGGAGGAGGATGTAGGATCAAGGATTCTCGTTCAAGGGAGCTATGGCGGCATGTGTGTACACTGAGAGCAATGAACCCCATTGAGAGGGAATGATCAAGATAAGAGAAAGAACAATTACAGCTGGTCCTCTCGGAATGGTCATAACTCATCACTTCACATCAATTGTGTGTGGTTGGTACTGTTCCTTGTCTTCATCTGCGGATGAGAAAAACAAGGTACAGAAAGACCAGAAACCTGTTCCCAGTCGCCCCGAGAGTAAGTGGCAGAACCAGGATGCAAATCTGGACACTTGCGGTGTTTTTAGCTGCCGTGCTGCATTTCTGCAACTTCAGATTCTAATCAACACATGTAGATGGATTCCCTCGTATCGAGCAGTCTCCTACCCAGGCCGAATGGTGAGAGGAAGAAATCCCAGACTTGTGTCTTTCCACTCGCCACGCTCTTGGTTAGAAACCCCACGCTTTGCCCTCCCAGCCAAGCTAGAGGGAAACACTGCTGCTGCGGTTTGAGGGAAGCCCATGAAGTCTGGGTCAGAGCTAATACCTGATGCTTCTAGAACGTGTCTCACCTTCAGAAATGCTACGAGGTCGATTTTGTAGCACATGGGAAATAAAATCCATTCCTTAGGGTCATTCCCAAATCAAGAATTTAATTAATTTTCTCATAAACTTCTCCTGCTTTTATTTTGGTCCCACATGAGAGATTTCTGAGAAAATAGCTCAGCTTTTCCCAAAATGTATGCAGCTTGGCATCCTTCGGACCCTGTCTACAGTAGTTAAATAAATCACTTGTTGCTAAACAGAGCAATTTATTCCCCTGACATCTACATGGCCCTCTTGGTTTATTTTAAAATATATCAACTCACTTGCCACAACTGCCATTGCTTTTAATATGTCTGACACATCCAATTTCAATAGCTCAATGAAAACGTCACCTAATAAAATAGAGAGAGGCAGGGAGAGGAGGCAAGGAGAGCTGATGTGTAGACACACCCTTGGAAAGTAGGCAATGAAGACACTTGTTCAGGTAGGTTTCAGGAAAGGGACTTCATGCCAGCAGTTGGGGAAATTAATTAGTTTACATGGAAATATTTCTTTTAATATATTCTCTTTAAAGCATTAATTCTCCCATATGTGTTATTTTAGCTAATGGAATCTGCCCACTCCCCCAAGCTATTCCACATGAAGTAATGCCTGCTTAACTAATACCTTTAATTTTTCATTTCCATGAAAATATTTGCTCCGGAATGCAGTCATGTTATTTATCAAAGTAAAGAATTCCGGCAGGAGAGGTGTGTGGCCCCTCTCCACAAATGAATAAATCCAGCGATTCAACGCTATCATGCACTGGGCATTGTGATAAACATCAAGATCACAAGAATTAATAAGAGCGGTTCTGACTTTAGGGAGATTTTCAGGCTCATGAAGATGACTTTTTTCCACAGGACCAGGTAGAAGGAGGTGGTCCAGCCCTCGCTCTGCTTCTTGCTGTGTGGTCATTAAGACAACTGACTTCGACTCCTCATCTGTAAAATTGGAAGCATGTTCAATATTGCCTTGGACGAATACTAAATACCTACATTTAGGATTACTGGGGCGGAGGGGGGTTAAAAATAAGATACGTCAAAGCACTGTAAAACTCGATACAAGTTTTGAGTCTTTCTAACTGAATTCAAAGTTCGTGGAGATGGTCGCTTCTTCATTGATCATGTTGAGGAAACTGATCTGGTTGCTGAATATTTACTATCCATTACTAGTGTCTTTACAGTAAAGCTATCTGATACTGAGAACGAAGTGTTAGGCGATCACAGTGATGATATTATTCTGCCTCAGCTATGATAGAGTCTACAATAATATTCATCTAGATGCCTCGCAGTTTCCTCAAACTCAACAGATTACAAACACCCACTATTATGAATTTTTCTCTCTCAGCTAATGAACATCTACCCTTTTTCTCAAATTAGAACCTTAAGATAGATAATCCTCAATAATTCTCCCCCCATTGGCCTAAAATCCCAGACCTCTACCTCATTGGTGTCTCTTGGGTCTGTGCGCACTTCCTTGTCAGAACACGGGCTGCCCTGGTTCAGGCCTTCTGTTCTCCTAGCTGAACCGACTTTTCTGTCCATAGCTTCTTCTTCTCCAACCCATCCCTCACTCTGCCTCTAGTTTTATTCCTAACACTAAACATGATCATATTCTGCTTCCTATATAGAAGCTTCTGCTACCTGTCCCTGTCCTCTCCCCTCCCTCCCCATTTTCCTAGGTTAATAACATGGAACAATTTCATAGCCTGGCTCTTACTACTTCTCCATGATGTACCAGCCATTGTGACTTTGGCCATTCCATGAACACAGTTCATTTTTTGATTCTTTCAATCTGTTTGCCTTTACGCTGCTTGTAACTTTGAATGCCCATTCTCCCCAATTCCTTTCTTGACCGTTTATAACTTCCCATTCAATTGTTCAAATGTCATTTTCTCTGTGCCATCTCAACACTTTGGACTTCTTCTTTTAGGCTCCCGTGACACCCTCTGTACTTTGACCATAGTATGTGCTACATTGTACTCAAATACACTCGGGACTGTCTTACTCCTGAAACGTGAGCTTTGTAAGCACAGTGTTGGTGTTTTATTTATTGTTGTGTCTCCAGTGCCTAGCTCAGTGCCTGCAACAGTATCTGACCCTGGCAGATGTTTGGTGGATCAATAAATGTATGAAGGAGCATTACATCCTATCCTTCAAGCATTTTTCCTGGATCTTCGTCTTCTGAGAGCTGCCTAGCTTTCCTCCCGTGTCTGCCTCTCCTGCTTCTACCTCTCTTTAACTATTAAACAACAACGCTACATCCCCATCTCTCCTGGAACGTTATTTGTCTTATATCTTCTATTAGTTTATCAGTGCCCATGGTCCCATGTGGGTTTAGAGCATGGATTTCAGAAGCAGACTGTCTAGGTTCAGGTCTTACAGGCTGTGGAACTTTTGGCAAATTGCTTGACTTCCCTGTGCTTCAGGTTCATCCTCTTTAAACTAGGGATTATTATAATACTTACTCCATAGGGTTGTATGAAGATTAAATTAGTTAAAACATGTGCAGCCTTTAGTGACCTTCAGTGCACACTTGGGAATGTCAGCTGTTAGTAGTATTAGTTCAAATGTGAATCGCCATCTGCAAACTCTCCTTTCTCCTCCATGAGCCTTCTTCTGGGCTCCGCAGTCTACTTCTCTTATCACACTTACCACCTGGCTTTGCAACTGTCTATGTATCATTATCCCTTAGTGACTGTCAAGTTCCTTTAAGACATATCGTGTCTTTTTATTTTTATTTCTTCATTCTTGCCTTCCACTCTCTACCTAGACTCTAGTATTAGGCACAGAGTTGGCAATCAATGTATTAATTCACTTAGGGGTCTATCACTGACCTTTAGCCAATCTGATGACCTGATGGGAAAATGTTAGAATGCCATGGTCCTTTTTCTTTTCCAATCAGTGCTTTTTTACAGAGTGTGTTCTGAAGTCATTCATCTACTTTATCCCTCCATCCTCCACACACAGCAAAATTACTTTTAGTTTAAAGAAGTGACTAATGAATAGCAGGCATTCGTAATCAGGAGACAGTGGAGTCTGGCCATCGGCAGTAAGCATGGCCTCCACAGACTCAGCCATCGCACTGGTGGATTGGCTCCCCACCTAGCTCATTCACTGAGCTAGCCCGGGGTCTTTAAAGGTGACGCTAGAGTAATAAAAGTGGGCATGGTGCAAAGTCAGTCTCAACACTCTGTAGTACAGTACACTTGTTATCTGTGTTTACCTATATGTGTGTCTACACACAACACTGCCGTATTATTTTAAACCAAGATAAGGAACATACCACAGTGTACATCTCAAACCATTAGAAAATATTGACACTGTTAAGAAAAAACAGGAAAATTATCATAAATCTTGAAGCTAGAGCATTGAAGCCTACAATTACGAAGCAAATTTGAACTGATGACGTGTAATATGCATCTCATTTCAAATATCCTGACCTTATACTTACTTGTAGTTCTTCATGTAACTACATTTAAAAGTTCAGATGCAGGGAAGGCTCTTCTGGCACACCCTTTTTAGTTCAGCATTCAGCTGTATCTCTACAATGTGAAGGTTGACTTGAGCATGTGACCGAGACATGGTTCCTTGGGGCACCTCGTGCCACACTGAGCCGATGCTATGTGTTATCTTCCCAGCTGCCCTCAGTCAGCAATGCTGGAGGAAGGAGAGTATGAGCTCCCTTCAATAGAAGGTCATTTTCTTCACTCCCACTTTACTTCTCTGGCTTGAGCAGGTGGACATGCATAGCTGGGAGCCCAAATTGCATTGCCCAGAAAACAATCCTTGAAGAAGCAGAAATGCTTTCCTTCTATACTGATTCTAGAGTCCGATGCAGTGCATGCTTTCTTATTCTATATATATATATATATATACATACATATATATATATATATACATACATATATATATATATACATACATACATATTTATATATATATATATATATATATATGTGTGTGTGTGTGTGTGTGTGTGTGTGTGTGTGTGTGTGGAGAATCGCAATGCCCAGTAAGCGTTACTGCCAGCAACCTTCCTGTCCGGGCTTGTACCACTTTCCCTCCATTGACTAGATGTGCCAAGATGAACCGGGCTTCTCAGCCACCCCACTCTATTGTGACTCCTGCAGTGTCATAAACAAGAGGTTTACCTCTAGAGGTAAAATAAGATTTGGTGAAAACGGAGGGGAAGGGAAGGTTGACATAAGAACTGACGGACTCAGAGCACAGTTCTCCTGTAAAAGGTGACGGTCACCTCTTCCTCAGATGAGGGTGGCCCATGTCTTGGAATTAGAGACAAATTGTGCGAGCATGTCAAGTTTTTCTCCTAGTTTCTTACCCTAGGCTGTCAAACTGATTCTGAGATTGGAATATCTAGCGTGTGGCCCAGATATAGGCAGAAAAATTCCTTACTAGACTTTTCTTAGCTTTGGTAATGGTATTAAGTTACCTAGTTGCTGTCTGATTATGGGATTTTGTTCTTATATTACATTATTAGGCATGGTGTTACCCTCTACTTTTTACATGTTTATGAGTAGGAAGTTAGGAAGGGATATATGGGGTTCTGAGCAGATACCATCATTAGGAAGCTCCTCCCTTGAGGAGTTTTGAAACTCTTCCCTGGACTTCTGAAACCTCTTTTCTTTTTGTTCTTACACTTGCTCTCTGATTTTTCTTTCTCACTTTAAAAAAAAATTTTTTTTTAGCTTCACTTGCTTTATTTCCTTTGGAAATCTGTCTTTGATCTTCTTTTCTTAATGTCTACACTGCTTTTTAGCATTCATTTATTCCTTTGCTCTCACGGCCATGTGTGCCTTGATGACTTTTAAATCTTCTCTCTAGCCTTGATTTCTTTCATGGACCCTAATCCTATATATCCAACTATCTAACAAATCTTTTTTCCTGATGTCTCAAAGAACTAAAACTTAGCATGTCCAATAATAAACTCGTCTTATACTCCCCCCAGTAGCCTACTCCTCTAGTATTTCCTATCTCAATGGACAACATCACTGTTTTCCCATTCATGAAGGCTAAAGCCAAGGAATCACTCTGGATGCCTTCTATTTTCCTCATTCTTCACCCAATCGAGCACCCACATTCTGTAGGTTTTCCCTTTTGATTATTTCTTATAACCAACCCCTCCTCCCTCCCCCCCCCCCACAGTGCTTACTCTTTGAGATAAAACCCTCATCATATCTTGTCTGGACTCTGGTAGATTATTATTATTAACTATAATAAGCACTAAATAAACATATGCTGAAATAAATGAACATACGAATGTGGAGGTAGATGTGATTCAGAATTTCATGGCTGGTTTGTTTTTTACATGAATGATTATCTGCTCTATTATATATTTATTCACCTTAGCTTTTTGGAGTTAAACTTTACATTCCTCCCAGTTAAAGTTCATCAGAATAGCTTTGTTCATTGTTCCGGTTTTCTGACATTATTGTTACTGTCATTCATCACGTTCACTCTACTCCCCAACCTTGTGTCGTCTCCACATTTTATAATTTTGCCGTCTATTTCTTTACTCCAGACATTGAAATAAATGTTGGTAAAGAAAAGGCCAAGGGCAAACATCTAACAATAGGCCAAGAATATTTCACTCTAACCTCACATTAAGTAAAGTCATTCCCTCGCACAGGGGGTTTGTAGAACTCTACTCTCATCCAGGACATATTTTTCTACCTCATCTACAGGAATATCATGCAATTTTTCTTTTCAAATTTTTATTTAAATTCCAGTTAGTTAACATACAGTGCAATATTGGTTTCAGGAGTAGAATTCTGTGATTCATCCCTTACCCACAACACCCAGTGCTCATCATGACAAGTTCGTGTAACTTTTCTTAAATGTCTTTATGAAATTGATATAAATGGTGGTGATGGTACTCACTTAAACTACAATTCCAGTTATAAAAATCTAAATGAGTTTGGGAAAAATTGTTCTTGGGAAATACTTGCTGGATATAATACAACTTTCACTTCCTTTTAAAAATACTATTAAACTATAAAGCAATTTTAAAAATTTAGAAAATAAGGAAAAAGGAAAATAATGTCTAATCCTATAATTATTTCAAAACAAGTATCATTATAGTATATCTTGTTCATGCCTTTTTGAGAAACATGCTTTTATACAGTTGATGGTAGCTATTTTTAAAGTGTATCCTGTTTTACAACATTGCCTCAGTTTACAAACTTCTCATAGATTTCATAACATTCCGTTCTATGACTTAAGTATAAATTTTAAACACACCCATTTTATCGGATTTTGGACTGCATTCAATTTTTGAATTATAAATAATGATATGATGAATATTTTGTATATATAGATGTTTCTTTATATTTTCCTTGGGGACATCCCACAGAGTATTTTCTGATGCCTAATACGTATATAATACATATGTCTGTATTAGTCAGGTAGGCTGGGTTTTGTTGTGGTAACAATCACACACACCCACATCATTTATTTAACAACGACCAAAACTCCTTTAATTTCAATGGCTTAACACACAAAAGTTTATTTCTCACTCACACCAATTCTGCTCTGCGAATCAAGGCTCTTTAAGGTGGTTCCCTTCAAAGAGGGGATGCAGGGATTCAGGCTGGTTCCATTTTGGTTTCCATAACCGATGTTGTGAGGAAGAAATTGGAGGTTGTGCAGGGACTTCTTACTGCCTCCGCTTGTCAGTCACTCCCAATCCATTGGTCAGGACTACTCGTGTATTTCCCACCAGCTGTAATTGATGCTAGAAATGTGTCTAATATGTGCTCAGTAGAAAATGAACCTCACTCTCGGTCTGCTCCAGTGGGGTGGCTATATATTAGGTCAGTCTAGCTTGGCTGGATCAATGTTTCCCAGAATTCTCTTTCTCATAGATTGATTTCGAACTCAGGAAATACTGTCACAGATGTGGCAGATGGAAGTGAAGCGACAGCCCTCAAGGTCAGAAGGAATAGGAACAGCTCCCGGCCTGATCTCCTGGCCCACCTTGCTGGTTTGTGGCAGCAGCCAGTCCACACCCCCCAGCCCCCATCAGACCTCCTTCATCGTCTCTGAGTCCGGGTCATGTGCACACGCAGCTCCAAGGTGAAGAATGCCCACTTCTTTTTTGGTCACGTGGGCTATGGAGTTTGGTGGTAAGAGCTAGATGCAAATGTTAGTTTGTCCCCATGGGTTCCAGTTTGTCCTTGTTCTTTTCCTGCTTCACACTCAGGTTTTCTTTCTGACTGCCAGCCCCACTGACTTGGTGACTTCCGACTCACAACTGGATGCAAAAGCACCAGCCTTCTGTAGAGTTCTTCACTACAACTGCATGAGGTCAAATCCTTAAAATAAATCTCAGCCGTGATGATTTTGCTTCTCTGATAAAACCATAATTGATATAAAATACATTAATTTTTTTTTTTACAAAGCAGGGTCCAATTTTAAGCTATTATGTTCACAGAATTTTTATTTGAATATACTGCCAAGAAGAGCAGGATCACAAAGAAACATTTTATCCACGTTGAAAAAGAAGTACGGTTATGGCATACAGAAAGGCAGATACAATTGTCCAAAGTGAAGACAATTATAAAATCAAACTAAAAGCAGTTATTAGAACAGGAAGCAGCCTCAGGCACTCTTTCCTCGGTAAACAGATGTGATGGGGTGGGGGTAGGGGTGGGACTTCGGAGGGATGTGTTGCAGTGGATTGCAGAAGAAATTCACACCTGTACCCAGGTTTCCACAGCTGTGAGGAGGCAGCTCTCCCAGGAGGTGACTTTATCCCCAGGACCAGTGTTAAAGGGGAATAGGCTATTCTAGGGGAAATCCACATTGAAGTATAAAAAACAAAACAAAACAAAACAAAACACAATTTTCTGTTGAGTCCAACTATGTTCAACGACTAATCTCTGTTCCTATAAACTTTCTACCTGCATAAAGTTGGGTTTCTGTGTTTCTTTGTCATGTGTCCGACTCCATATAATGTCCTAGCAGCTCTGCTATTGGGGAAAGACAGAAGAGAAGCTAAACTACACAGATTTATGTGTGTATAGTTGTGTCAAGAAGATGCGGCTTTCCCAAGACTTCCTCAAAGCACCATGGCTGACCGACATCTATCACGCTCCCCTCCACAGGCAAACTCCTGCCCTTCGTGCCAATCGCTCTTACTGGAAGAGGAACTCATTGTCGATTGCCCTTCCCCCAACCTTTCCTCTGGTTCCAAGCAAAACAAAACAATTCTTGCCACACTGCTTCAAGGAACTCTGGCGGACTGGAAAATGCCCACATGAGCAAAGAATTCCATTCATGTGATTCGTGCAACTCATTTTGATTTCAGCTGTTGCATGCTTCATTCTCTTCCGAGGGGAACTATCATTGTGAAGCACCAGGAAATGATAGATGACTGAATGGCCTGTGCCCACTGAGCCCATCTCAGGGACGAGCGGCAAGGTAGGTATAACGGTAGGTTTTGGCCAGTTGAGGATTTAACCAACTCCCAATAAATATTGGACACAATGTTTGATTAGGATTATAGCAATGTGGTTCAAGTCACCCAATGTTTTGTCCTTCATGTCTCGCTATGTAAGACAGAAATAATAACGACTCTCATACCGATAGATCTATTATTTAGGAACATGGTAAGAAATGAAGAAAGCACTTAAAGTGTCACACACACAAAAAGTTGTATAAATCCCATTTTATTAATAATAATTTATAAATTAGACTTATCTGGTCTTGACATATTCTCTTAGAATCATACTATTTGAGGCAGATATAATAATACTCTACAGCAGGAAAAAAGTCTACTGGTGACGACACGAGAAGTGCTGGTACGATAATTTTATAAATTATTCAAGTCCATGCAAACACTCCAGTTCAGAGATGACCCCTGGATTTGTTTTCAGGTTTCTCCAGTTTCCCATGCACGTCCGCTCCTCTGCTTGGTGCTGCTATTGTGTTTTCTTCTACTAAATGCCATACCTTTACCAACAATTATTTCAGAGATAGCCAGTGAGTGACCAGAGGGCCTCAAACGGCCTCAGGCATGTTCTAAAAACTGGAATTGGTTGTCCAGTTTTGCAAAGAGAAAGCTCACTGTGGCCTCACCACTCGCTACAAACAGTGTACACCCCATAATGTCAGGCATTTTAGTGACTTGCCTGGCTCCTACAGGCATGTGTGTTTGCTCCACTCTGTTTCGAAGTGTTATCATGTGTCATATATATTGGAGCTGGTCTGTAGGTCAGAATATGTCGATTTGTTACCCTGTATCTAGTTCGAACAGCTGAGGGAATACGCCTCCTCACAGCCGCTTTTCCACCAAGCACAGTTCCCTGCATGTTTAAGTGTGACCTCTTGCATCTGTAATCTGTTATATCATGATGCCTGTGCAATATTTACTTACTTACCACCCCCCCTCACCCCCCCCCCCAGTTTCCAGGGCCAGCCCTTTTCTTATTATCTATCATTTACTCCTTTTCTCTAATCATAGGGAAGATCTATCCCCTCCTCCCCTGACCAAATCCTAAGACCACAAGCCTCTCCACTCTCTCAACCTTAGTACATACAGGTAGGGTTGTAATAAACAACTATAAAACAACTATACGATAATAAAACAACTATAAGCTAAAAAAAGCCACCAAAACAATGAGTCGTGAGCTGAGAATATGAAAATAAACACATGATTAGTTCTGACTTGAACAAAATATCTTCCTGATATAGTCAATAAACCACAGAAAAATTTCAATAAGCAAGAAAATAATCCCTTTCTAAATGCACTTTCTCAAGGGGTAGAAAAAAATAATTTTTATAAGTACATAATTTATTTATTAATATTATAGTCTTATATGATACAAACATTTTCTTACCTAAAATGATATTATAACTTAGGAAACATACTTTCATTAAACTCTTGGGCCTCACAATGTAGCATGCAGGGGAATAAAATCTTTTTGAAATGAAAAATTATATTCAGAAGAAATTGATCCTTTTAAACTGATATGCATTTTAAAAACTACAGAGTAAAACATTTCCCTTAGTATCAAAATCAGAGATTATTGTATTCATTTTAATGTCACTATATAAATATAAAAATGTTAACTGATACTTGCCTAGGTCAAATATTCCAGTTGCATTAACAAACATAGACATAACAAATATAAACTTCTATCAAATGTCAACTTGTGCATTATCTTCTCACAACATCATGACTTTAAGAGCCTGAAAAGTGCCTTCTTTGTTTGCTTATTTTTATTTCTTTTGCTCTATAATCTCCAAGTATGTAGGCAGGAAAGAAAACACAACTGAGAAATATTTCAGTTTTGAACAAGAGTCTGGTTAGTTGCCATCCCTTTTGGACACTCCCCATGGGAAAAGATCCATGGAACGGTGAGCTGCCACTAACACTCGCTGGAGACATTAGGCCGTTTGTTGGGAGCAGTTATATACCCAATGGTTTATTCTCCGTAAAAAAGAACTATCATGGTCCCAGAAAAGAATAGAGAGTTCGTCACATGCAAAATAGGTTGTTCTCATCTGTACAAATTAATCTATCCTCTTGATGTTCAGACATCAAAAAGAGTTTGTGTTAAAAAAGAGATAGGTTTCTGCACCAGAATATGGTCAATCCTTACCAATTTTCTCCACTTCTCCCCACCTGCACGCTCATTAAAATATTTGAAACTGTACTTTCATCTAATACTGTTATAACAACAATGGTCTTGGATTAAAACAGTGGCTGCTTTGGTTCACTTTGGTTTTGGTGAAGCCATTTTGAAAAAAAAATCAAGTATGTGATATAGCTTAACGTTTTAATAAAGAATTAAGGGTAACTGAGCATCAGTGGAATTTCTCAGACACCTGTGGAATGCCTACTAGTCTCCAAGTTCTGTGCTGCATGCAGATAGATATCTCAATTTAGTATTTTTTTAAATAGCATAAGCTCTTTTTTTAAAATTTCTTTTAACGTTTATTTATTGTTGAGAGACATAGAGACAGAGTATGAGCAGGGGAAGGACAGAGAGAGAGGGAGATACAGAATCCGAAGCAGGCTCCAGGCTCTGAGCCGTCACCACAGAGGCTGACGCGGGACTCGAACTCACACACCGTGAGATCATGACCTGAGCCGAAGTCGGCCGCTTAACCGACTGAGCCACCCAGGCGCCCCCTCAAGTTAGTATTTTTAGATCACGGTCCTTCGGTGACTGGTGAGGGAAAACACTATGGTGTTACGGTAAAGAATTCTTGACGTGGGAAGTACTGTGGTGGGGGATGGGAGGTACCAGTAGATTCGGTTAAAAAATTGCTGCTCTGGGTTTCAGCAGCTTCTCTCCAAATCCTCATTTTAATGTTGTGGAAGAAGGATCGGTTCAGGAATCCTTTATAATCTACGCAGACCACGGTTTGAGAAATTTAAGAGGCAATAGTTTAAAGGACAAGAACCCAAAAGCTTTTTAAAATGGTCATAGCAAACCCCATTCAGACCTTAAACCTTGGCGGTAGTAACTTGAGAGTTTAAAGAGTCTGGAGATAATTGTTGGTTCCTGTGGGGGCGGGGCCAGTGGTCAGCTTGCGAAGCATCTCCCAGGGTCCGGGGTCCTGTGCCCCGTCCGCTCACCACGCCACAGCGCTTTCCTTACCCACATTTTGCTCTCACTTTCTAAATGTACAGTCTCTAAGAATATTACGGGCATGGCAGGTTATTTTCTCCCTCCACAAATCCCGGTTGCGTAATTTAACATAAAAACAATTTGGGGAAGAGATTATTATCTTTCTACATTCTGAAAAGCTCTTACTGATACAGTTTAAAATGTGCAATCGAAATGCTGCATTTCTTGAGCATTCAATAAGTTTCTTAGTTTTTTTCCCCCCTAACTGCAGACATAGAATAAATAAAACCACTCAGTTCCTTAAGCACAGCAAACATGAATCAAAAGCTTTTACTCCGTATTTATAAATGGCAATGTGACCATCATAAGTTTCTCAATATTCCCTGTCACCTTTAAGCACTTTCATTTATTATTCTCAATATATTTCAATAGCATACATAGGTTCACAAATAATTCCTCCCTGGGGCTTCCTGCCAGCTTTTTCTTCCCCAATCTTTAAAAATCTTACACCATACGCGGCGTAAGACATGTTTTGAGCAGGTTATATGAACATCCCCTTTTGTGCTCCACATCGACAGAGCCCCTCAAAACTAGGAGAAAGCAATCACATCTGAGTTGTGCTGTCAGCACAAGGGGCGGCCGCGCCAAAGCATGCTGTTCGCGGAGCTGTAAATCCATTGTGTCGCACGTGGTAAATAAGAGACTCGCCCCGTGACAGCTACGGTTTGGAAGCATTAACATTTTTCCTTGCAACCCTCATTGTTACTCTTTTCCCTTATTTTCCTTAGTAAAACGTAGCCCCCAAAGTCTGAATACCTGTATCACGAACCTCAATGCCACGATGAAAAGAAATAAGTCCCAACCAACCACGATGAAGGCTGCAGTCAGCCCTTAAGACAAAAACGGACTCGTCGGTTTGGCAAAGGGTAGTTCTGTCCGTGCCGCACCCCGCCCCTGTCCACCCTGCCTCCCCTACCCTCTGCTTCTATGCGAGCAAGCTACTTCGCGTTACATTAAGAAGGCGTGATGTGTGCTTTTTAGCTTTTAAGTTTGGTCTCCTCGATCATGAAAACACAGTTATAAATTGTTCTCAGAGCTAAACCACTCAACATCTTGGCACTTGGTTGTTTTTAACTTTCAACAATAGGCACTGTTCACCCCCCTCCATCTCGCTTCTTTATTCAGTGATCCGGCAGGACACTGATGAAAGGCTAGTCACGGCCTCCCCCCCATGGTATCAGTGTGGCGGCATGTGATGATTCACATGGGGTGTGTTTGATCCGAGAAAGCCCAGTCTCTGCTTATTCTTCCTTTGTTCTGTCATCTGGGGGGAAAGAGAGAGTGCGTTCAGCTCATTTTCTCACTTTTCCCCGGTGTTGGGGGGCTACACGACTCGGGGGGAATATTTCCCAGGCACCTACAGTCTGTGTCTGGCATCATATAGACTATTTATGTTTAAAAAAAAAAAAAGGGAAAATGTTTTTTTTTTAAGTGAATTTCCACAAACAGAAAAGCAAACCCCTCTCTGTGGTTAAAAACAGGAACCATGGTTCTTTTAAAGCGGTTCTTTGCTTGTTGGATAATCGTCACCATCAGCCGAGTCTTTTTAATAGCTACCACAGTTACTTTGGATAGTATTTTTACTACCGCTAATAATTTTACATGATGAAAGGGCTGATTATAGCATTGAAATGACAGGTTCTGAAGACGACCTGCGTTTCCGATGCGTTTAGTAATTGCTAGGGTGGCAGAAAATACCAGTTTCTATCAAAAAGTGCCGAGAGGCCCTTGTACTTTGGCATTTACTCCTCTCCTCCCTTCCGTGGGTGCAGAAGGGGCACACAGGTGGTAATGGGAGGGGTGGAAGCCTCTACTTGTGGGGATGTGGTTCTGACAGCACAGCGTGGGGCTTCCTTGTTGGAATTTGCAGTTCCCTGTGAATAGCCAACTTGCCCCCAGGAGCGTCCAGGGCTCCCCTCACGCAAGGTGGCGAGTGACTCGAGCCCACCCAGCTGCAGCTCCCTGAGCACACCCACCTGCTCCTTGAGCTCTGCCAGCTGACCCGACAGCTGTTTGACCAGGCTCATGGTGGATTCCAACTTCTCCTGCAGGTTCCGAATCTCGTTTTGCTCACTGTCACCTTCATTGCTGACGAGGGACATGGCTCGCATCCGAGGAAACCAGTCTAAATTCTTCTCCTAAAAGCAAATACATGTTCAAGAACAAGGGAACGTATGGAAGGGAGCCTAAAGTTCTGCAGAGAAGGTTCACAGGTATTCATTAGTATTAACATCTGTTTTTATTAAGTTGATTTATTTTGGGAGAGACAGAGAGAGCATGAGTGGGGGAGGGGCAGAAAGCAAGGGAGACAGAGAACCCCAAGCAGGCTCTGCACTATTAGCGTGGAGCCGGATGTGAGGCTCCAACTCCTGAAACCAGAGATCACGACAGGAGGTGCAATCAAGAGTCAGATGCTTAACCAACCTAGCCACCCGGGTGCCCCAGTATGAACATTTAGATCAAAGTTTCTTAGTATTCAAAGCAAAAGGTGTTTTTTCTGGCCAGGCCCACAGAGGGTCTGTGGGTGGGAATGAAGTGAGGGTTAGACCTTGGTTTGTATGAGCTGGGGGAAGCCTTCCCACAGGCTCCCACGAAGGTCCCAGAGAAAGCACTTAGAACAGCCCTCTGAACCCAAAGGGCACTCAGTGAACCCTGACAAATGCTGAGGCAGGGTCCGGAGGCTGGGGACAACGGACCCAAGTGTGTGTGGGGGCAGTAGAGCCATACACTGTTTCTCCTCCCCCTGGCACGGACGAGACGGGGGTGGCGGGATAGGTGGGCGGTAAAAGAAAAGCTTTACTTCCAGCCACCCATGCTGAACTAGTTTACCGCCCACTTCCCCAAGACGGGCTGAGCTCCACTCGGGCAAGAGGGAAGTAGAAGGGCATGGCCCTGGGTTACTCTGTCTGCTCCTTTTGGAAACATTTGATTACAGGGAGGATGAGGTTTCAGAGTTACACTTCCCCAGAGGGCAATAGCTGGTGCCACTTCTGTTTTTCTAGGCAGACTAGGGGTAGGGTGTGCGTATGTGGGTAGCCCTCCACTGCCGTAGAAACGAGCAGTTAACCAGATGCCCAGCTCTCCTGAAAACTCACTTGCTTAACATCACAGAGTCACTGTGCGTCACTCAGATTACACTTTTCAATCCTCAGGAAAGCCTGCGGGGCAAATCGTATCTGTCCCCATTTTACAGATGAAGACGATGAGCTGCCCCAACAACGCAAACACCCATTCGACCAGCTAGGAAATGGCTGAGCGAGGATTTGAAGTCAGGTGAGCCTTCCTTTCCACCACCGACTGGGCGTGTCAGCCGGCATCGCTCTTCACCTACCTATCTCTCTAGGTCACCTTCTCCCAACATCCCGGGCAGTGACCTTCCTGCGTAAGATTACTCCCACTTCACAAGAGCCCCCTACAGCGACTGCCAGGACTTCTGCCGGCCCAGTCACTAGAATGAGGGTCAAAAAAGTACTTTCCCTGACCAAGGAAAGGTCCAACCTGTCTCCGCTCTTCTGTCTCAGTCTCGTCTACCATTTGTAGTTATTGTCACTACTGGGAAAACAGCAAGCTCTTGATAGTTCCCTACCCCCAATACAATGAAAGGACAGATAAAGAACTGAAGATAAAACATTTTAAAGGGTTTTAAACTGAATTTAAGCAGCTGTAGCTAATTGGCATTTCAAAGGAGAATGGCAACATACTGAAGTGAGAGTGACAGCCACGTCCATTCATTCAAGCGATCCTTCAACATCTATCTATCGCCCAGGACTTAGCGGTGAAAATCAGATAAGAAGAGATGTCTGATCCAAGGGGCCTGTGGCTTGGGACAGCCTTCCGTGAAAAGGGGACTGTGCGTTGTGTACATCGGAATCCTCTGGGGTTCCTTGTTAACACTGCAGACTTCAATCCCACTACCCCTTTCCAAATCAGAGCCTCGTTGGGGAGGCGCGTGATTCCCGTGTGGACCACAGTTTAAGAACTCTGGTCAGCGGAGACAAAGAAGATGACTGACAACAGCGGGAGCAGTGGCAGGGTGGGGAGATGACCCGGAGGGGAAAGGTTTGGAACAGCTTCTTGTGGCGAACGGGAAGAAGAAACCCAATACAGACCCATTCAATGGTTGTAGGGCCGGATGGATGGCCCGGCAGCCTGGGAAACCGTGCCTTCCTTGTAGCGACCCCCACAAAAACCATTGTTTACCAACACCCCGGGTGGACGCACGACTGCGACAGAGAGCCAGACCGATACAGGATGGTGTGTCTGGTATCAGAAAGACAAAGGTATAGGGAAGCTATGAATGTCAGTAAAGTGCTGGCTGGAGCCGGGGACATCGGAGTGTGGCTTGGCGGGCAGGACGGAGCACAGCCCTGGGCTCCCTGCTCTATAAGCGCTCAATCCTTTCAACAATCCCTTAACTTCCGTTCCCTTATCTATTTGATGTCTATATTCTTTACAGTGTCATCTTCTGTCAGAGTTTTATAGGCGAAGAAACTGAGGCTAGCAAATGGCTTAGCTGGGACCCCCACCCAGACCTGTCTGCAGCGAGGTCTCTTGGCAAGACAGGTGGAATGATAAAACGTAAGATTCTGCATGTGGAATGACGTGCTTTAAGCCTGGTAGAGTATCAGCAAACTGGGGGAGTTAGTATTTAATGGGTATAGAGTTTTAGCTGGGGAAGATGCAAATTCTCTGCAGAGGGCTGTAGTGACGGTGGCACAGCAATGCGAATGTACTTAATGCCTCAAAACTGTACACTTAAAATGGTTAAATTGGTAAATTTTACGTTCTGTGTATTTTCCTACATTTTTTTTAATTGCTGGATTCGTAGGGGCTAATCTTTAGGACGAATTGTGTACAAAGTCCCTAAGGTCATCCTGAAGGAGGTCAGTAGTTGGGGTGGATGAAGAGGCTGTGGGTGGCCAAGGGCCAAAATCTGGTCACTGAGGTGTGACCAGGAGGTATTAGAAGGCAGTGAGGGGAAAGGCATTTGCATGTGAGGGTGAAGAGGCGATGACTTCTCAGGGAAGGGAATCCCAGTCTGCTGACCCTCCTGCAGGGCCCTCAACACGGAGGGCTGGGGGAAAGAGGCAGCTGCCACCAAGTGGGCTTAAAGACAAGGGCCCGTCTTGGGAGAGCCAGGAAGGCAGCATTCTGGGATGGGAGAGGTGGTCTGTACCACGACAGGGCTTTGGGGCAGGGGGAGGGGGCGGCTGATGGCCCAGAAGGGCTGGAGAGCCTCAGACAGCTGGGCCTGGAGTGAGAAGGTCCCAGCTGACGCGGTGATACCCAGGGTCGGGATGGTGAAAACATCGACTCTCAGAAAGTCTCCGAAACAGAAGTAAACCATTGCTCTAAGGCTTAGCGCACAGCAGAACAGCTGCAGAGAACACAGGTGAGACTCCGCGAAGCCACCTGCAAACAGATCCCGTTGGAGGTGTTCCGGAGCTGGGACTCCTCTCCCTACGCTCTTTCTTCACCTGTTGCTTTGCTCTTCCATTCATTCACTAATTCTTCCTGCATTGACCACGTGTGTGCTAGGCACTGGGGAAACAACAGTTAGCAAGGGCAGCACAGTTTCTGTGCTCCTGGAACTGGTACTCCAGGTGGTACTCTCCAGGTGGTACTGACGTAAAAGGCTGACGAAAGCCACGACTGGCTTGTGCTTTTAGAGGCTCCGTGGTCCTTCCTCAGAGTCCCGAGAAGCTGTTCTTTTCTTTTTAATGTTTATTTTTGAGAGAGACAGACAGACAGACAGAGCATGAGCAGGGCACAGACAGAGTGGGAGACACAGAATCTGAAACAGGTTCCAGGCTCTGAGTTGTCAGCACAGAGCCAGACGCGGGGCTCCAGCTTGGGAACAGTGAGATCATGACCTGAGCCGAAGTCGGACGCTTAACCAACTGAGCCACCCAGGTGCCCCGAAGCTGTTCTTTTCTAATTCCCCTCTGGTTTTCCGCCTCTTTCTTTCTCTTGCTGCTTGTATCTTTCTCCATTTTTGTCTGTTTGCTTGTGTCTCAGTCTCTTCTCTCCCACTTTTGTGATTTTTGGTTTATTCTTGCCTTCCCCTCTATATCCACTGACCATAAACTGAAACTAAAAGATCACGTGCGATTAAGACTTTTTTCAATAGTGAGTGCTTTGTGGATCTTTTTCTTAGTGTTTAAAGAGCCCAACTTAAATGCATTGTATCTTTCACTAAAATGGAAAAAGTAACCAAGTTACATTGTCTTCTGTCCTCTTTATACAAATAAAGCCAGTCTTTTAAAAATAATTTTCACAACTGATGTTTCTTCAAATTAGTGCGGGAAGTACATTTTTTTTCACCAAAATTACCTCAAATACAATAGTGTTCTCAGAATAAATGCTGCATATGCTTTTTCCTCAAAATTGGACCCTAAGGTCCCTCTCTCTGCTCTAATGGCACACAGAGCGGCTTCCATGGAAGGCTCAGAACGAGCAGGGTGAGACTCTGGATTTTCACCTGAGCCAGAACCGCAGGACAGACACACAGAACAGGACACCACTTCCTCACTGTGCTAACTTGTAACATGCCCGCCGTCTAACAAAGCAGCTTGACTCGATTCGTTGTTTCGCAGTTACTCATATATGCTACGTACGTCTTGTGATTGTGCACATGATTAGCACGTCCCCATGTTGACTTTTGTTAGTCAATATGAAATCACTTCCTTCTTTCACCAGGAATGAAAATATTTGACCACAGGGTAGCATCAAGTCAGAGAAGTTGCACATTAACTGTTAGATTCTGTGCTTACAATGTACGAACCTAGTAACTAGGTGAGTGGAAACTCAGAGCTTCTTGAGGGTTCTAAAACGCAAAGCTCGGAGATGAACGAGTCACGTCCCTGGAAAAGGACTCACAGAACATGCCAGCCACCACCCTCTAGCTATCCCTACATTCTAAAAATAATGTATCTTTCTAGATGATTAGAAATGTAAGAATCTTTCAAAATAGTACTTTCATCAGTCAGATCCATTGGACTTATTTAATTATGTAGTTATTCAATAAAATGATTAGGGTGTCCATTTCCCTCAAGGCTAGCTGTGCTGTTCCTGCATTTGGTTCTTCTTCAGAGTGATGGCCCCATTTGTTCGAGAGGCCATGTCATATAATGGAAAGAGCATGGACCTAGGAGTCAGAGCACTTGGGCTCTGGTTTCAGCTCAGGCCCAAA
The DNA here is from genome assembly GCA_030068075.1 of Paguma larvata. Taxonomy (NCBI): domain Eukaryota; kingdom Metazoa; phylum Chordata; class Mammalia; order Carnivora; family Viverridae; genus Paguma; species Paguma larvata. The sequence continues at coordinate 80,089,861 of CM057828.1, read as the reverse complement.
CCAGCTATGTGATATAAAGTGGGGGGGGCCTCACTCTCCGAGTCCCAGTTTCCTCATCTGTAAGACGAGAATGACATCCCAGGCCGTCTCTATGTCCCCTCTGGCTCGTCATTCTGTGAGCGATGAGCTCGAGGAAAGCTGTACAAGTCAGAGTGCCGAGACAAGCCTCGAGCTCGCCAAGTGAGCAGACAGAAACATTCCGGCTAGATGCAACCTGGAAACCACACACCCCAAGCTCAGCATATTACAGTGCCCAGGCCGAAGCCTAGAAAGTGTAGGTTTCCTTGAGGTCTTATAGACAGTGGCAGATGTCCCTGAACTTGACTGCCATTTCTGGACGAGCTCCTCCACATCATGTAGTGGGACAGCTTTTACATAATCCGTCCCCACTGATGCTTAATTGGCCACGGGCTCAGGGACATGTAAGATTGTAATGATTTCTCTCCACATCAGAGCGAGATTAAGAAGTAATGTGAGGGGCACCTGCGTGGCTCAGTCAGTTAAGCATCCGACTCTTGATTTTGACTCAGGTCATGATCTCATGGTTCATGGGTTTGAGCCCTGCGCTGGGCTCTGTGTTATGGTGTGGAGCCTGCTTGAGATTCTCTCTCTCCCTCTCTCTCTCTCTCTCTCTCTCTATGTCAAAAAATAAATAAACTGGAAAAAAAAAGAAGTAATGTGATTGATTTCAGTGAGCCAAGTTCTGGTGAAGTTGCCTATGTCTTTTTAGCTCATGACTAGGTATCGCATCAAAAGTTGTCTGTTGGTAGCTGAAGAGAAAGCAAGGACCATATTCTATCTACATCATAGTTATAGATCCCACGTGTTGGCTGCCTAGCAACTGTCAGGCACTTTAGCCATGCACGGCCAATACCCACAACCATTCCATAAGGCAGAGAGTGTTACCGTGCCCATTTTACAGATGACAATATTGAGGCAGGAAAAGGCTCAGTTACTGGCCTGAGGTCACAGAGATGCAAAGTTGCTGGGCCAGGCCGTGGCCTCCACCCTATGCAACTGGAAATCTTGCGTTCCTTTCACTGCATGGGACTACTTCTCCACATCTAACGGAGGAGTGAGTGCTTAGCTTCTGACCTTGCCAAGGAACACGGACTACAGTGAGAAGATACTAACTTGAACCCCTTGGTTACCTCTGGGGCATCCTAAAGCTTGCTTATTGAGAATGAGAAACGAACCCTTGAGGCAGTGCATCAGATGCACATGCAGAAACTTGATGAAAACGCATCAACCGTGACGTTCACGGCAATTCTGCTGAGTGCTCTAAAATACCGTTAACGGCAGGGAACACGCCGAACATACCATGAACTGCACCATATTGTAACGGGGTATCAATAAACCATCCCAGAGAGCCCTTCGCCTCTGTGTCCGCTTTCTCTGACCACGCTGAACGTGCTGTCCTGAGACCATTTTTGCGAAGGTCTTGCTTCCCATCTCTCTCTCTTCTAAGCCTCAAATTTATACTGCATTTTCCGATCTGAAATCATTTACAATGGCCCCTAAGCTGACAAGTGTAACCATTTCCCCAAAGCCTCAGGATGACCCCCTCCATTCCTCTCTTTGCCTTCTGGTTTGAAGATGTCAGCAGAAATGGCTCTCCGAAGGAACACTAGCGATGCAAATACTACCGACTTACTGGAAGGTCCCAGAGGGAAAGGCACCATGACTGCTTTCCTGGAACTTCAGGCCTACAAAAACAACCTGGAACAAGGATTCTTTCTGAAGGGAAAGGGATCATTTTGGTTACGGGGGAATGCGCCAAGTACTCCATCCCAGTCTCTGCTTAAGGAAGCAGGGGCGTGGGGCGCCTCTCACCCTCTCACCAACATGGTGACCTTGACGGCAGGGTAGGCATTATCTCAAAAACCGGAGGGACACCTAGAATGCTGGCATCTGGGTTTCTAGCCTCTTTCCCAGCCTTGAATACCCCACCTGCATATGACAAATATTGCTCAATGTGGGCAACAAAAAGGTTGGTTCTCACGGGGGTTTGGAAGAAGGAAGGATGAGCTGGAAAATACACACTCGCCTGACAGGCTTTAGGGACTGGAGGTGACAGAAAGGATCTAGCTGTATCCTTTGAAGTTACAACACTATTCTTGGATTGGACGAATTTAGAAAAATAAATGTTACAGGACTGGAAGATTCGTTTGCCAGTCCTTATGAACTGTATCTTCCTTCCGTGGCTCCCTGCTCCCCCTGTGTCTCTATCTCCCCACATTTTTCCTCTGCACCTGATGGTTTCCACGAACGTAATGTAAAGTCCCACACTTGGGTGGTTTGAAAAATTTTAAACGTGCTAGTTACCCAAAGCGGATCTGTATCGAATGATTTTGTAAAGCAGCAAAATCTCTTTACAGTGTCATTGTCAGATGTGGAAATATGTTTAAAATCCAAATGCTCAGATCAGGTTTACATTACCTATGTGACGGTGGTTTGAGCATTCCAAAGCCCTGTACACACATAAAGTATCCTTGGACCACTGGGGCCCTCCGTGTGCAGGGGTGGGGCCCTAACCTTGTCTGTTAAGGCATCTAACAGATGCTCAGGGAGCAACAGCCACTGCTTTCGCTGCTCTGCTCCTGCCTGGCCCCCTTCCATGGCTTCATCTCCAGGGTGTAGGTGGGAAGGGGGCCGCTGGTCTGGGAGCCTGCCAGGAGGTAGTCGCTGCTCCGGAAGGCAGAGAGAGAAAAAGGTCCAGTGAAGGAGAGGTGTGCGGTCGTGAAAAGGACTTAACAGGGCTGTTTGGCCCAGCAGGGCTGCAGGTTTGGGGTCCAAAAGTGACAGCTGGGAGGGACTGGAAACCGGTCCAATTCTACATTTCCCCGCTTCCTATGCAGCACAGCTGAGGTGGGAGCAGCCATGACCTGCGGCCAGCGCAGGGCGAGGAGGGGGTCCGGGTAGCTCAGCACTGCCCCGAGGCCTTGCAGGCTCCAGCTTCTGCAGAGGTGGAAGCGTGAAGGCCCCTCTCTCTGTGGCTTCCTCACCTTCGGGAGCCAGACTGAAGCAGGTGAGCGCGGTCCTCCTTGACTGAAAAAAGGGTCTAAAGAGTTCAACAACCTTTTACAGAAGCATGTCGGGAAGAGTGTTAGGCTCTGGAGTTTCAAAGACTCCTGGGTCAAGGTTTCCGTCGTCAGACATTTCCAGACTGGAGGAGGCACTAGGTAGTGGCAAAGGTGGCTGGTAATGAGGACTGTGTTCTCCTGCAATGGGCGAGAGGCGCCACAATGCACTAGGCTGACCAGAAAGTCGTTCCCTAAGTGGGGTCTGCATGCCAGACGGTGGGCCTCGGCTATTTAGCAGGTTGAGAGAACTGTGATCTTCAAAGTCCACCCGACCAGGTAACCTGAAAATGCACCAATGCTTGAAGAGCAGGGCTCTGGGCAGGGGCCTGAAAAGCAGGTGATGATACAGGTGTGATGAGCACCCCTCAGCTTGGCTCTGTGGCCGTGGCAGCCAGTGGCCGGTCTCATCCTGGACAACAGGCGGGACTGTGAGCAGAGACCATGTCCCCTGAGAACGTACTTTGCTTCCCATTCCTGTTCCCTATCCGTCCCTCCTTCCCGGCCTCCCTCTCAGGAGCCTCCTGTCCTCCACGATGGGAGGGCAGTGGCTTCACACAAAAGAAAAACTGCTTGTGGATTCTCTTTTGGTCCCGGTCTCCTCACCCCTGACACAGCTAACGCTGGGTGTCTACACGACGCATCGGCTACATCTGCAAATGGCAAGGTTTTGGTCTGTTCCCAGCTGACCGGGCACCCAGAGGCAGAGCCACGGTGAGAAAGAGAATGGCCCTTTACCGGGAGGCCACCGAGGGCCTGGGTCCTCATGGGCTGCGGGAACTACAGTCCTGCAGGATTGCTAGTCGGTAACCAGGAACACTGAGGGGCCGGAGGCTCTATGTAGCGGGGTCGCTGGGGTGCTACGAGGGATGGGGTATGGACACAACCTGGAGAAGCAACCAGAGAGAGGAGAGTGGAGCCCAGCACTTAGAGCCGTTTTGAGCCATCGGCCAGCTTGTTCTGAGATACCCAGAAGCACCAGACCCAGGGACTGGAACCCAGTCATTGATCTTGACACTGCAGTGAGCAGGGGCTTGTGTGTCACAAAGCTGCCAGTGAGCAAGCAACCAGAGGACGTGGTTGCATTCCATGCTAGATCCCTTTTGCTGGTTTTCTTACATACGTGTTAAGTGGGACTCCGACCATACACACACACACACACACACACACACACACACACACACACACACCACAAAAGCAGTAAGTCAAACCTGTGCATCAGAGGAGACTGTCAGGGATGCCGGAGAGCTGCAAGGTGCTGCCTCCAGACTGTCTCGGAGACACTCATTTCCCTTACTGTGGGTGTTTCTTTCCCGTCAATTCATAACTCCACTTAGCCAATAGTTTTATCTTTGAGACTTCAACTCTTTCTTGAACTTTTATTTATTAATTTCCATATTTAAAGACTTAAGTTTCCCTTGGCCTCTTTATCAAGGCATATAAATATTTCTTTCTTCTGCAAACGATTTGAAGTATGAACATCTGCAAGTCTCACTGAGAGAGAAAAGAACAAGATCCCTTCACGGTGAGACTGGGGCCAAGTGTTCTGAACAGAACACTGAATGCTCCAGTGGGCATTTGTCCAGCTTTTGGCCACGCAGCATGTGAAGTCCTTCTTCCTGTGTTTGCTGAAGCCACCCCTATGGGGTCCTGGTGGGAGGCTGGGTCCAGTGTCTGGCTACAGAAGCTGAGAAGGCTGATATGTGTCTATTCTCTGTGCGGCAGTAGAGCTGGTCATGGGACCTAAGAGTGGCCCCTTGCTCCTGCCTGAGATTCTGACAAGAAACGAGTGATAGCAAGAAGCAGAGACAATATGGAATTCCTTTTGTTCGCAGTGGTGGCAGCAGTGACGTCTGGCTGTGGTGAAGGCATCAAGTGCTGAGGCCAACCTCCAGGATGAAGCAACAGTGGCGATGGAACCTTCCCTGTAGCCACACTGTCCCGAGGTGGGACTTCCTGGCCAGCTCCCTTCACTAGGAATCTACCCATTTTAAGCCTGAGTGTTACCTTCCTCTTAATTACGTCTATCCCTTGCACAAATTCCGTTTCTCTCTGAGGTAACCAGAGTCAGTTGCTATTGTTTGCAATGAAGAACCCTGGCTGGTACAAGCTTCGAGAAATTAATGGGTCCATGTGTTACTTAACACCGGCCAATTTTGTCCAGAATGAAGGCTGAAGGCCTTCTCCAGGTCATACAGCAAATTAATTATTATATAATAATTATATTCAGTAGCATATAATTATACAATTATTATGATATTAATTTTTATGGAGTTAAGTAAAAATAATAATCATGGATGGACCCAGAGAATCATGTAGAAGAGTTTTATCAGTGTTAGTGGTAATAACAACAAATTGGAAATGATTTAAGTGTCAACAAAGTGGTCAATGATCAAATGTATGATGATATGTTACAGTGCGATGAGCTATACAACCATTATACATTATGGGGTAGGAGAATATTTAATGACCTCAGAAAGGATTCACAATAAATATTCTTGTGCCTTTCTTTATCGTTCCAAATATTAAGTTTGGTGACTAGACTATACCCATCATCTAGCTTCAACGATTAATTTGTGACTAATCTTGTTTTATCTATACCACTCCCGAGTTTCTGTCTCTTCAATTTTTACTGGGCCACCTCCTAGGCCCTCACTTAGGCCTGGATCACCCTCCTGTAAGTAGCAAGAGGACACAAAACAAATGTCAGGACCCAGTCCCTCTGAAACCCCCCACATATTTGTCCTCACCTTCCTCAAATTTGTGTTTCTTTGACTTTGCCATAGACAGTCCTCTGACACGCGGCTTTCTCATCCCCTTCTCCCAGGTTTATTTGTTCTCCACACCAGGAATCACCTTCTAACACACCATATAATGTGCTGATTTATTATTGCATGCCGTGTTTGTTGGCCCTGCTAAAATAGGAGCTCCATGAAGGCAGGAATTTGTATCTGTCTCATTCGTTCCTCTAGCTCAAGCACTGGGTATGGTACTGGGAATATTTAGTAACTGTCTAGTAAATTGTTCAAATGTTTAGTAAATGAACAAGCCTGAAAGCCTGGTGGGAGCCACCTTGGTTAAACCTCTGTGGCACCTCTATCGTTCTCATCAGTGGAGGGGTCAGGGATAAGCTGGATTTGGCATATGATTTCAGGCTGAAATCTCTACCAAGGAGAAGGTAGCTAGCAATTTTCACTACCCAGCAGGTATCTGCCCTTCATTTTTCTTTTTTTTAAATATTCATTTATTTTTGAGAGAGAGTGTGTGAGTGGAGGAGGGGCAGGAAGAGAGGGAGACACAGAATTTGAAGCAGGCTCCAGGCTCTGAGCTGTCAGCACAGAGCCCGACCCGGGGCTCGAACCCACAAGCTGTGAGATCATGACCTGAGCTGAAGTCAGACACTTAATCACTGAGCCACCCAGGCACCCTTGATCTTCAATATTTATTAATTATTTTCAAGCCCTGGATTCAACCATGCCTCATGCTTCAGTTTTTTTATATTTTTATTTATCCCGTCTCCCCTCTCCCTGCCCCTGGCAACCACCACCAACCTCTTTTCTGTATCTATAAGCTTATTATTATTATATTATTTTTTTGGTTCCACACATAAGGAAGATCATGCTGTGTTTGTCTCTCTCTGACTTATTTCATTTGGCATAATGCCGTTAGGCCCATCCATGTTGTCACTAATGGTTTCACTCTTTTTTATGCTGAATAAAATTTCATTGCATGTGTGTATGTGTGGTCTCTCTCTCTCTCTCTCTCTCTCTCTGTGTGTGTGTGTGTGTGTGTGTGGTGTAAAGTAGTGATCTAGTTTCATTCTCTTGCATGTAGCTGTCCAATTTTTCCAAAACCATTTACTGAAGACACAGTCCTTTACCCATTATATATTCTTGGCTCCTTTGTTGCAAATTAATTGACCATATATGCATGGGTTTATTTCTGGACTCTTTTTTCCACTCCACTGATTCATGTGTTTGCTTTTATGCCAATGCTATACTGTTTTAATTACTATAGCTTTGTAATATAGTTTGAAATCAGGGAGCATGATGCCTCCAGCCTTGTTCTTTTTTCTCAAGATTGCTTGGGCCATTTGGGAATTTTTTTTATGTGGTTCTATTCAAACTTTAAGATGATTTGTCCTGTATCTTTGAAAACTGCCATTGGAATGTTGATGAGGGTTGCACTGAACCCTAGATTGCTTTGGGCAATATGGAGGTTTTAATAGTATTCATTCTTCTAACCCATGAACATGGAGTATCTGTTCATTTATTTGTGATCGCTTCTATTTCTTTCATTAATGTCTTGTAGTGTTCATTATACAGGTCTTTAATCTCTTTCGAAATTGGAAATTTCTAGGTATTTTATTCTTTTTGATGCAATTGTAAATGGCATTTTTTTCATTTCTCTTTCTGATAGTTCATTATCAGTATATAGAAACACAACAGAATTTTATGTACTGATTTTGTGTCCTGAACTTTTCTATTTGTTGATTTGTTCTAACAGTTTTTTTTTTTTTTTGATGGCGTCTTTAGGATTTTCTATATATAACATCATATCGTCTGCAAATAATGACAGTTTTACTTCTTCCTTTCCAATTTGGATGCCTTTTAGGATATTATTAGTTATGGGCTCATCAGTTATACAGAGGACAAATTTATGAACTGCTTAGTTTATAAACTTTTGGTTATCCATTTCTGATTTATTCTTATATCTTCTATTTGACAGAACCTCTATGCCACGGGCACCTGACACACATTGTTGGTAAAATGGATACCTGATTAGGAGTTGTCACATATGATACTAATGAATAGAGGTAAGCAGGGTAATCTGATTTTTTTCAATAAGGTATATTATTATACTATTTCTCTTTCTTTTTGTTCTTTACTAATCCAAAGCAAAAATTCTTTTTTTCCTCTTTTTCTTCAACATATATTTAATGAGCACCTACAAGGTAGTGAATACTGTTCCAGGTACTGGCTAAAACAGTAAACAGCTCAGAAAGAGTCCTTGACCTTCTGGAGCTTATATTCTAATGGGAGGTAAATGACGGAAGGGTGTGGAGATGATAATAATTTCAGATAGGATAAATACTATGAAGGAAATAATGGTTTGAAGATTATCTTGGTGAAAGTGTGACTTCTCTTTTTGACAATTTGTATGCCTTTTATTTCCTTTTGTTGTCTGATCACCAAGGCTAAAACTTTTAGTACTATGTTGAACAGCAGTGGTGAGAGTGGACATCCTGGTGGATCTTGGGGAAGAGGGCCTTACTGTCAGCTGGGTAGACCATGAAGGCTGCTGTGGGGAGGTGATGTTTGATGGACAAGAAGGAGGTAGCTTTACACAGAAATGAAGGGACAGGGTCTCAAGCAGAGGGGATAATAATGCAAAGGTCCCAAGGCTGAAAATGATGCTGGAGTATTTGAAGAAAAGAAGGACACTGGTGTAACGAGAACGAGGTGGCATGTGATAGACAGGGAGTGGTAGGAGGTAAGGAACCAGATGCGAACAGGCATGAGTTACATGATTTGTATACCAGCCCCGTATACAGAGGGGGCTACAGGAAGTTTTGGCTCCCAACAGATGAATAGCAATTCCTGGTTTACAGCAAAAATACATACACACATACATTCGTGTACACACACACCACACACACACACACACACACACACACACACACACACACAATAAATGGAGAATGGACATGGTAGAGACTCTCATTGGGAAACCACTGTCTCTAGATGGGCATTAATGGTGGCTTTGGCAAGAGTGGTGGGAATGGAGCTACCAGAATAATGTCAGAATAATGTCAGCTTTGAAGTCAGTAAATGAGTGCTTGAAAATGTGTACTTGACAGCACCATACCTTGTAGGATAAGACTGCATTCACAGAGCTCAAAATATCTCATTAGCATGATTAATGTGAGCAAACAGAATGGATAATCCAGCCTTTAAATGAATTATTGGGCCAGAACCACAGGGCTGTTCCTGCAGAGAAGAGAACTGGGTCATGCCATTGTGTTCCAACACCTGCATTCAGTGACACCATATTGGTAGCATGAAATCAGCCTCAGTGGGAGTATTGGCACCATGGAAAGGGGCATATGCTGCCATCAGGGCTTTCCCCTTCCAACTGAAGTGGTTGTTGCACTGGATAATGGATAAAGTCCTTTACTAAAAGAGATGAGGGAATCCTTAAGGTTAGTTTAAATTAAACCACTGACCCAAAGCGACATACTAGAAGATCATGGTAGAACCAGAATGACAACGGAAGTCTCCTAATACACCAAAGACACCCGTTTTCTTGAAGAGTACCCTTATCATGATGAGCAGTGACTAATGTAAAGAATTGTTGAATCACTATACTGTATACCTGAGACTAATAGAATGCTGTATGTTAACTATACTGGAATTAAAAATAAAAAACTTAAAAATAAAAGACCCTTGCCCTTAGAATGTGCCATGATTTGAATTTATGTTTGTTGACTGGATTCAGGTTTAATAATCTTCTTTCTGAATCTTTGTTATTCTGTATTTACATAAGTACTTTGGATATTACTCTCCTCAATTATGATAATGAAAAGCATATTTCCATCAAGATCATCCTGTTTTTAAAATTAAAAAATCTCAACCATAAAAACAAAAAGTGCAGTTTATATATGCAGTATGGTTGGGAAAATGCTGAGTAGCTTGTGCTGGCAGCAGACTCAGAGTGGCCCAGAGAAAGAGAACCCTGAGCATTCTGGCGGCTAGCCTCTTACAGAGGGGTCTGCCCAAACTTTGCAAAAGTCTTTCTGGATATCATCACGTGCTCATCTTCTAGAAGCAATCTTAAGAGAAGGTTTTGGATTTTCTTTTCATTTTTAAAAAAATTTTTTATAATGTTTATTTATATTTGAGAAAGAGAGAATGTAAATGAGGGAAAGGCAGAGAAGAGAGACGGAGACACAGAATCTGAAGCCAGCTCCAGGCTCTGAGCTGTCAGCACAGAGCCTGACGTGAGGCTCGAACCCACGAACCGCGAGATCATGACCTGAGCCGAAGTTGGACACTGACTAAGCCCCACAGGTGCCCCAGGATTTTGGATTTTCAAACCATGCTGAGGTTCAAATAGCAGTTGTTTTGTGCTTTAATCATAAAAATGATAATTTGATTCAGTGCATGTTTCAGTTAATCTACAGGTTGATAAATTTCTTTCTAAAAGGTAAATCAGAACAGCTTTTCCACAAGTCCTATCTGATATATGATATTCTGACAGAACTTCTCTGATATTTCTCTCAAATACAATCATCATATTCATCTCCATTTTATGTGACTAACTAGTAGAATTAATAATAATAGAGTTATATGTAGAGTTCAGAGATAATTTTCCATACAGAGTCTCTAAGAATGTCTATATACCCAATGCAAAATATCTATACAGAAAATACTGTATCTAGAGAAAAAACACTTCCCCAAATCTTTTAACACCAGAGTCAAATGCAACAACAAATGGAATTTAAATCTGTTGTAACTGCATCTACTACTATGTGAACTGCATTGCCTTTTTTCTCATTATGTGTGTGTATGGAGCACACTAAGTTTGTGTCACATAAAGAAATGGGTAAATCTTCTAAAATACTAATTAAATTCCTCTTTTGGGATAATAATAGTAACAACAACAACAACAACAACAACAAAGAATATTCTCTTTGTTCCTTGAGAACATGCTAATGAATGGTCACCAAATCTCAAAATCACCCAGCACAGCTCAGTGCAAAGTCCGCCCTGTGGTTATCATAACCACAGAGCTTCAACCGCTGTACCTGGATTGTACAAAGTTTGTAGCTGGCCTGCTCACAAGCTGATGTTCTTTTACTAGTCCTTCATATTAAGACATTTTCTCAAATTGTTCTTTTAATTTTTGGGCTATCTGTAAGTCTTTCCATTTGTCTTCCAAATGCTCCTCAAGTAGAGGAAAAGAGCTGGGGGTTCTGCAAAGTGTTGTCTCTTCTGGGCTAGCAGCGTCAACACTAACTGGACAATGGTTAGAAGTGCAAGTTCTCAGGCCTTACTCCCAAACCTGTAGAATCAGAAACTCTAAGGTTGGGGCCCTGTGACCTGTGTTTTAACAACCTTCTGGGTGATTCTGATGTGCACTGAAGTTTGGTAACAACCACTCGGATAACTCAAGACCTAACCGGTGATACTTTAACATCACTAATCATTGGATGAACCTTAATGAAAATCCTTAATTGTACTCATGTTACACTCTGATGGGATAATCACACAATTTTTTGTCTAAATAAGGACACATCTGAGCATAAAAGGGATGCTATTAAAAATAATGCAGAGACGGGGCATAACCTGGACTGTTATAGTCAAAACTACGGTCCGTCTAGGTTTCATTAAAGCCTGGGCTATCACATATGATATCTGGACCAATTAGTTAGGAGAATGAAAGAATTCTGTAACAGTACCTGAGTGGCCTCTGTAGATTGAAAATTTCATTTATGTATGTAAATTGCTAAGGACCATTTTGAGGTACAATCAACTAGGAAGTTGTTAAGTATTTGGGTCATTGTAAATTGACTATAAAAATGAGTTTTGACATAATTCTAATGGGAGTGGTCCATATTTGCCACTCTCATTTCATTATTTCCTATCTCTCTTTTTTTCCTTATAAAATGGATGTATACTGGGGCTCCTGGGTGGCTCAGTTGGTTGAGCGTCTGACTATTGATTTCGGCTCAGGTTAAGAGCTCATGGTTCATGAGATTGAGCCCTGAGTCAGGCTCTGTGCTGACAGCATGGACCCTGCTTGGGATTCTTTCTGTCCCTTCCCCACTCATGCTCTCTCTTCCTCTCAAAATAAATAAACTTATAAAAATAAAAAATAAAAATAAAACGGATGTATACTAACACTCCCTGAAATTTCTCCTCGATTCCAATGACCTTCTGGAATATCCAATTTTTTTTCCCCTCAGACATTATCATCGCTGGCCTCTCTACCAGCCTCTGAATTGTTTCAAAAGTCCATCACCAAAGAGTTAGGGCATGGTCAGGATGAAGATCTGGAGTGGCTCGTTTGGGTTAACATAACACAGACCTAACAATAAATTTAAAGTTGGACCAAGATGGTGTACCAGGTTGCACCAACGAAATCTTATTCTGAGGCCAAAAGTTTTTCATTAGCATCAAAGAGCTAAAATTTCTTCACTAGGTTCTTCAAATAGGACATCATGTGGATTGAGGGATGCCAAATTTAAAACATCTGAATGGACTCTAAACCAATATGCTCTTTTGGGATAGGGGCAAGCAGGTGTTATGTCAAAATGGGACTGAACTCCCAGTTAGAGGATAGCTTTACAGAGTAGAGCCGTGACCACTATCTAGCTGGCTCTGGGACTTGGACCGACTACCGAATGGCACACAGCTTAAAAAGAATTTCACCATGGCTATCGATGCATCAACTGTTGACTAGCTGGGTCGATGGACCGTGTCATCCTGAACACGGTGAGGAACAGCAGCCATAGGTGATGACACAGAACTGTGCCAAGCAGCTGTTACACAGAGAAAAGAAGTGAGGTAATTTCAGGTAGGATGAAGAAGAGGGATTGCAAATGATGAAACAGAGCTATGCGCTGCCTGGGACACAAGCGAGGCTGAAATAAGAATATAATAAACTGTAACTCCAGAGGATGGTGGTTCCCTTTGAATAATGGCTCTTGGCTAATAATAATTATAAAATGCCAAGTCACAAAACGCACAGAGCTTCGGTGACCAGGAATTGCAGTCATGAGCAATTTTACACAAATGCAATGCGGAAACAATAGCTGACCACACAGCAGGTGCTGTATACCTAATGTTTGTGCAGTTTCATAAACAAAGTCCTCAAGTTTTAAAAGTAGGTTATCCAGGTTTGATGCATTTTATCCATGTTTCCCTTTTTGAAACATTTCCCTGATTATTTGTTTTTACAGACTCAATCTGAGAGAAGTCTAAGAAATTCAAACAGATACTAAAGCAATTCCTACATGTAAAACTGGTTTCTGACACATGATGGAGCCAGTCAGATGGAATCGTGTGATGCCTGGCTATGATTGGCTGTTGTATACAGGGACTTGGTGCTGCTGTGGACTCAGATGCTGCCCTGAGACATTTCCCAATGAATATTAGCTGACTTTGAAATTGCTTCCTGACTTAAGTATACATCCGGACTTCTCACTTAGATGGTACACATCTTGAGAGTCGAAACCATATATATATATACACGCACACACAAGTTTATGGCACCCATGGCATCGCAAGCTACTCCTAATCTTACATTTCTCCTCCAGTTTGCTTCTACCTCTGCTGCCCTCCTCCCACTGCTGACTTGCCCACTCCCAGATCCGTCAGCCTCCCTGGCTGGGACACTGTTGTACACTAAGGGATCAGACCAGTCTTCGTCCCTTGTCCCTATCGGGATACTCCAAATGATAGAAATGTCTTTGTTCTTCACAAGCCCCGTGGATCACACCTGACCAGTTTTAGGAGGGAGGATAGTCACTAGAAAGACCAAGTGCACATGATTAAAGGGTTGAGACTTCGAGCTCACCTGACCCCTGGGGAAGGGAGGGTGGCGGAAGATTGAGCTCGGTCATGTTGCCCATGATTCAACAAATCAGGTTTACTAATAAATACCTAATCAAAACCCTAAACACTGGAACTTCTGGGTTGGTAAGCACACTGACGTGCAGGGAGAGCGACACCCCTGGATTCTATGAGGAGAGGGCATGGAAGCTGTCTTCAAACTTTGTCCCATCTATCTCTTCATTTGGTGGTCTTCCTGGTTTGTATTCTTTATAATAGAACTGTAATTGTGAGTATAATGTTTTCCTGACTTCTGGGTCCTGGTCTTGTGAATCATTGAACCTGCAAGGATGGTGAGAATCTCTGAATTCAGATCCAGTCCATTAGAAATGGACTGAATTGCAGATGACCTGGGGACACCCAAAGTGTGGTTGGTGTCTAAAGTAAGGGCAATGTTGTTGGGGACCACATCCTCTAACTTATGAGGTTGGCGCTAGCTCTCAATGTTTAGTGCCAGAGTTAAGCTGCAGTATTCCTAGATGGGGCTAAAATGGAATGGGTGGGTGTTAGAATGGGCACCAACCCTGTTCACTGTCTCTGGTTGTGGGGCCTGTGACTATGGGCTGCTGCAGGTGGCAAGAAGCGGCAGAGTGCCGTGGTAGTGATGGTAAAGGGGCTAAAGGGCAACCGGTCTAGGTAACTGGGCTAGATGGGCATCTGCTCTTGCTGGTTTGAAATCTAGACATAGTTGACATTCGATTGTAGTGTTTTAAAGAGAAGAGCCACAGAAGACAGACATACCCAGAGACCGGCAGCAATAAACACACTCAGATACAACCATGCAAGGCAGAAGGATGTATGCAGAGTGTGTTTAGGGCAAAAGAATAAAGTGAAAAGGATGCTGTTGGATTGCAATCCTACATAAGTTCTCTCTTTACCCCCTACCCATTCTGCCTTTTGGGTCAGGAGCAATCAAAAGTCTGCCAGCTTAAGAATGTTCTGTGGATTGAACAATTTACTCTAGTATGTTCTACCCATTTGCTCGTCCAGAGTGAATTTTGTGTACTATGCAAAATTAATGTTGAACCAAAAAGTGAAAGCACTGATATATTTTTTAGAATAAACTTTCTAGGTATAAAGTCTAAACTCCTTTCCTAGCCTAGGGGGCCTGGCATGATCCAGTCTACCTTTCTCCTCTCCTACATCCTTGGTTGCCCTTTGCCATCCTGCTGGTCCTCTGTCTTGTGTTCAGCCTATTCCTATCAGAGACTGGTTCTGTCAGGTTCTAAATCTTTCCATGGTTTACTTACTTACTCCCTTGACAGAGCACCAACATGGGGAGAGGCAGAGAGAGTGACGGAGAGAGAGAGAGAATCCCAAGCACGCTCTGTGCTAGCGGCACAGACCCTGACGATGGGCTTGATCTCACGAACTGAGAGATCATGACCTAAGAGTTGGACTTTTCGCCAACTGAGTCACCCAGGCTCCCCAAGCAAGCTGTGATTTTAAAGGCAAGGATTTGAGAGGCACCTGGGTTGCTCAGTCAGTTGAGTGTCTGACTTTGGCTTAGGTCATGATTGCATGGTTCATGAGTTTGAGCCACACATCAGGCTCACTGATGTCAGCGTGAAGCCTGGAGCCTGCCTCAGATCCTATGTCTCCCTCTCTGTCCCTCCTCTGCACTTGCACACACTCTCTCTCCCTCTCTCTCTCTCTCTCTCTCTCAAAAATAAATAAACATTACAAAAATAAAAGTTGGAGGCAGCCCAATCTCTGTCTGAATCCCAGGTTTGCCTCTCATTAGGTGTGTGATCAAAGAAGATTATTATTTAAGTTTCTTTCTCTGAAAATGCAGATAATAATGCTTATGTTTTAGGATTTCTATCAAGATTTGATAAAACGATGGAGAGGAACTAGTGCAATGCCTGTCTCTTGTGGGGAAACAGAGGGCAACCTTTGTAACACGCTTCTGGTCGGGGGAGAACAGGATGGGAGTTGGGGCAGGGCAGTGTGGGTGTAGCATGTGGGGACATAAGGTCAGGGGCAAAGAGGACAGAGAGTGGAAAGTGTCATCTGTAACTGGCCTCACGGGTTTATGACATCCCTGAAGTCAACCGGTTTTCAGGGATAAGAGCAAGGGGTCACCCCGATACGAGTTTTAAAATTTTCCCACATCAGTTGCTATTTGGGAGTTTCAGAGGGTTTTCCCTCCACTTTTCCCCACCTCAAGGCTTAGTAATCTTGTGGGAATGAGGAGCCCATTCATTTGTTCCTCATCCCCATGTACAACATTTGCCTCTACGTGTCCACTTTCGAAAATGTAAATTCCTCAAGTCACCATGGCTTTCAAAATCGACTGCTTAAAAATCACGGGCACACCACCCCAGCATGGGAAAATTCTATTTTTTTCTCAGTTTCTTTGCAAGAGCAGCCTGTGGTCAGGCTTCCTAGGGGGTGGTGCCCGCACAGTCAGAGCTCACCCATTTGTGTATCTGGACTGTTACTTTGAAAGAAAGCGGTGAAGCCTTTTTTCCAGGGTGCTTTAGGCCTTCCACATTTTACTAAACACACTATTAATCCTCTTTTACTTTCTCCCTTTTATTTGTCTTACCCAACGGGACGCAGAGAACCACTTCCACACATGAAGTTTATCTCTACCCTCTCCTGTGCTGGCCTCTTTGTCACCTCTTTTCAAGGCCCACTGTTTTAGAGAAATGATACTGACCTTTAGCTTTGCCTGGTCCCAACGCCCATGGGCATGCAATGAATTGTGCTAAAGAAGCCTTGCCCTTGAAGCCATTTTTGGCTTCGCCATAACTTTGCACTTAAAAATTAGATTATAGGGGATGTCTGCACTTTCGCCCAGTTTGTGGCTTCGATCCGCCGCCAGCGAATGCACGCCTACTTAACTTTGGAGCTGACAAGGCTTTTTAATGCCCTGACAAACAAGATTTATTTGGACTTAAAATTTATCACCAGGAATGGAAAATTGATGGTTTTGCCAGTTTTAGTAGCCAAGACTTCCAAGGTCCTTTTGAACTCAAATTTATCCTTAGCTCACCAATAGATGTTCTGTTTCATCCTATAAATGTCACTAGGCAGATATGAAATATATTTTTCTTTCTATTATGATTTTAATGCAGTTTGATTACACCTTTGTGTGGCAGTCATAAATATTTTTAGAAGATATTGTAGTTGTTCACCCCGAAGCTTAATAATGTTTTGGAATCTGGGTCCTTATTTAGAATTTAAAAGAACACTACCAATAGCCTCACAATTGTGTTGTGTTGGGTTGGAAATGACACTAACTATTGGAATTATAGCAACATCTATTCAATACAACTTAAGGTATTTGGCTATAATTTACATCTCTGGTCACGGTTTATGTATCACATAAGATTTAAAATAATTTTCCACATTTTTGTTCTTCAGAGTAATCTCTGTTACCCTCCCCCCATCCCACTGCTTCATAACTCTTTTTTTAATTTGTTGATAAGTGTGCGAAATGATTTGGCAACACCACTATATAATGCTGATTGTATTAGTTTGGATTGTGCACAATTACCAACTACTTCTGGCAAAAAGGTAATCAAACTATTTTAACTTAAGATACAGGTGCCTTTAGGCTAATGTGACACTTATAAAAGAACCCCAAATACATTATTTACTATTCATTTCAAAAGGCTTCTTTCCTAAGGGAATAACTGCCGAATTTCTTAAAGTAACAATTTCCCCAGATGCGTCAGAAGCATGATTCAATTTTCAATACAAAATACATTTATATGCAACATTCCAAAGGCATGCCTAGTGTAAAAAGTGAGAGACAGATTATTTTGATGTGTTCTATCAGGTTAGGCAGCTAATTTAGAAAAAGCTTATTTATACTGACAACGATTTTATTGCAAAGTCAAATTTTATAGGACGAAAGCGGCTGATGCAATGTGCAGTGTAAACTTCCTACCAGCCAGCTCCCGCTTGTAATACAGAGTCTCCTGAGCTCATTCCCTGAGTCACAGTATCACTGCCTTATCGCACGGAATGCCACTGTAATAAATACACGGACGACAGCTGGAGCAAGGCGACGAGATGTTTCTGATACGCCCAGCTTCCAAGTGGCTTGGAATCCAGAGGCTGGAGGGCATGGGATTCCCAGGCTTCCAGCTGGGGTCAAAGAGCTAGAGCTCCATTAAACAGGCTGGCATTACCTGCAGCCACACGTCACCAGATGGTGCAGAGCAGCCTGCAACCTGGCCTAATTCGTCAACAGCACTGGGCAGGTTCTGCCTCAGAGCCGGTCACTGGCAATTCATCTCCAGCCAGGGCTCAGGATCAAACCCAGAGCTCACAAGGATGTGTTCTTTATTGAAAATAAAACAATTTACATAGTGCTTCTGAAACGTAAAGGCCATCATAACATTTTGGAAAACATGTCTTTCCAGGTGGCCCTGCTAGCACATACACGTAAAGAACACTTGGATTTTTTTCTGCCCATTGCCTGGCACACTCGGTGCAGCAAGCACTCAGACGTCTGGGGATGGATGCGCACAGGAAGAATGAGGATAGACTTTACTATCATCACTCCCCACCTCCTGGTTAGTCACTGATTACTTATAACTGTTTTTTATTACGTCTCTTGTATCCCACCCTTTTCCTTTACCACAGTGCTTCGGGGGGCCTTAAAACCATTGTCATGGGCTGCTCTTCCGCTCAAACACTATCACTTTCTAACCTATCTAAATCTCTCTCATCTAAACTTTTTGGTCTCTTGGTATAACGTTAAAGCCCAACCATTAGGGAGCCGCCTAACTTCACTGACAGCTACCTTCTCTTGCATCTTGCTTAGCCTCACCCTCTGTAATCACTGACACTCTGTGTAATCACTCTGTAATGTACTTGAAGAACGCATCATTGGGAGGGCAAAAGACAGGGCCCCTCCTGGCAGTTGATCTTGGCTGAGTCACTTTTGTTCTCTGATCTTCCCTTAGGAGAGGGATTCCTGAGCTGGACTGGGAGGTCGGACTAGTTCTTTGCAGCCCTCAGAATCTCTAAAGCTCAGGCTTTATCATCTCAATTCCTACTTAGGTTTGTGTGCAAAAAATCAGAATAGATATGAAAGGGAAAATAGAGAAATGATTAAGAACATGAAAACTGTTACTATTTCAATCACATAATACTTTAAATAGTTCATTGCTCTTCCATAGTTATTCTTTCATTCTGTTCTCTCATATACCCTGTAAAGGACAGCCCCATGTGTCCCCAAGAAACAGGAGAGAAAATTAAGGTGCGGCTCTCATTGCCTAACCGGTGTCACAGAGATAATGAGAAAGTCAGAACTGGAAGAGAGGCTCCTAATTTCTAGGTACCAAGACCCTTTCTTGAGATTGTGAAGTATTTGAATCCTTTTCATGACCATCCCTTAGAAAAGAGTCCTACAAAATGCTCTTAAGTATAGACACCTCTAAAATGCTTGAAGTTAGCCCTAAAAACTCAAGACAAAGGAAATGTGTATAATGACACCTTAAAGATAAAATGTCTTCCATAACAAAGAAAAACCCAAGGACGAATTAATCAATGGGATTAGCACATCCAAAAGCAACCAGTCAGTCAGGAGGTAGGCAGTTAGCTTGGAACAAATAGGGCAGAAGGCGGCAGAACTGGTTTGTGGGCCCAGCACTCTCCCGGGATAACTGGCTAGGCTCCCCCTGCTCCTTGTGGAAGATAAATCGAAAGCAGCAGTAATAACAATAAGTTACAATAAAAAATATCATGGCCCTGGTACTGTCATATTTACATTTAAAATTTTGCCATATTTAAAGGAACCCCACCGTCCTGGTTATTTCCCGTCCCTGCTTTGTTTATCTCTGTAGCATCCATCATTATCTAGCAGATTTTTTGATTGCCTGCTATTAGAACATAAACTTCATGAGGGTAGGGATTTTTGTCTATTCTGTTTACTGCTGCTCCTCAGTACCTAAAATAATACCCAGCACATGGTAAGTGTTTAATAAGAGGTCGGGAATGAATAATGAAAGAATGTACTTTCACAACAACCCTAAGGTAGGTGCTAGTCCTGACCCACTTAACAGAGAAGCAAACTGACCTGTGGAGTGATTGTCTCCCAAGGTCACAGAGCTGGTAGTTGGGACAGGCAGAACTCACGCACAGGATTAAACTCTGGTCTATAGCTGTGTGCAGCAATGAGGTTACATCAGTTTATCTTAATCTGATCCACTAAGCATTCAAATCATGCAACCAGCTAACTCCCTTTGCTCCAAACCTCTGCTCATTAAGCAACCTTCTGATTATAATCTGGCTCCTCGGAGGGAAAAATACACTGACCGGCCATCATTCATGTCTGCTCTGCTTGGAAATTATAATTTATCTTGTTCAATCAATGCATAGGCATTCTGATTTATCCACACTTCTGCCTCTTGACTCTGATTAGTGTGTTCCCACCTCAATTCCTTCTGTGTCCGCTGATGGCACCAAGTATCTGAGATTGCAAAATTCAGTTTAGCACAGGATCTAGAACTTTATCACACAAGACGGTATGTCTGGAAGGCTGTCTCTGGAAAACCACCTGGTGACCTGCGGTTGGTCGGCCTCCCCAGGTGACAGACTGGTATCACTGTCTTCCCATCTGACCCAAGATAAAGCGTTTTTAGCAGAGCACTGTTCTGACCACAGTTATTTGGTATAATTTGGGAATGGCAGCGACGAACATGCATTGTGAAACGAAGCTCATTGGTATCATGCTGGCTCAGCCAGAGTACAAAAACAAGCCACAGTTTTATTTCAGGGGTTAGTGGCAAGGTTAAACCGGAAGCTCTAAGCAAGTCAGACAGTTTTCATGCCTGAACACAGAACCTGAAGAAAGACAAACGAACAATCCAGCTTGAAAGAATGAAAATTAAATCTAAGGCTTAGCAATTCCCATAGCCTGAGTACTTAACTATATATTCTCAATATAAGAGTAGGGCATTGCACATTCCCCAAACATCCAAGGATTCAAGAAATGACTTCTGCAATCTTAATTACATGAACCTTTCTTTTTTTCTTTTGGAAACCATTATTTTTCCCTTGCCATATTTGCATTCCCAAGACACAGGAGTTCAAAGTCATAGATCAGAATTTTCATTAAGTACACATGACACCCTTGAAACTTGAAATTGTTCATGCTTGTGTACCATGATATATATGAGTTTGCAGTTTTAAATTTTAAAATAAATTCGTTCATCTGTGCATTACTCCAGAAGGTAAGGAATAGAAAAGAAAATGTTCTCTATAGGAAATAAACTGAGGAAAATATTTGCATACTACTTAAAACATACAATGTTTTAATTAAAAAAATCTATCATTTAAAGGGTTTAAATAGGATGCTTCTTAAAAACAACTTTATCTGCTTAAGACAGTGTTAAGTGATGAGAGCAGCTAAGGTGTTCAGGCATGAGAGTCAGGGAGTGTGCAAAGGGAAACCCTTTCCCCAACACTGGTCTCGCAGCTGGTGCCCAAACAGAAATTACTTCTGATGTGAGTATTTTTAGGTGATAGAGTATTATCCTTGCACATTGTCCAGTTCACCACGAACACTATAAATTATTTTAAACTAGAAAATAAAAGTATACATAAAATGTCTTTGAAAGGATACAAGAGAAATCTATTTTAAATTAATTGCCAGATAAATATCCTCTTGTACTTGCTGACAAGTTTTCGGTGATTATGCAATAAATATTCTTCTTTTCCTATATTAGTTGGTCTCTTCATGAAACAGGTTGGCTTGCTTTCCTTACTCTCTTTGCAAACTCTGAAGACATTTCTGGGTGATATAGAGAATGTGGTTTCTGCTAGCTTAATGGCTAATTACAGCAACAGGCAGGGGAAATAAGAAAATCTAACTAAAATTGCAAGTAAGGAATGAAGGGCTATGTGAGCGTTAACTACAATTTCACACCCTGTTGCAACTGTTTTTAATAAAGCCTGTGTCGACAATTCCTTTTGCTAGTTTTAGTATGACATGTTGATGCTTACTAGGGATATATTTTACAAAAAGGAGCTTTGGGTTCTGTTTATGGTTTCCATTAGCAGAGATGTCTTTATCAAGAATCTCCCAACTACAGTCCCCTTTTGCTCTATCTTCGAAACGAACGCATTCTTCAGTTGTTGGAATAACTCAAATACAATCTACCGTATTCTTCTCCACTATTGTTTTAGGGTTTCTTTTAGGCTAAAAAGACGAAAGAGAATGCAAGTTTTTTCGAAAACACCCCTCTTCCTGTTGTGTACCCCATTTATGCTCATCACCAGACAGTTGCACCCACTTGATCCGGGAGGGTGTATTTTGCTTGAATGTTTGCTTTTGAGAAATAACAATAAAAACAATCTACTAAGGAGTCACTTCTAGAACAGATGCCTGTACTGGTTGTTCCCAAATAGCCGTAAGGAAAGAAAAGTCATTTTGTCGCCTTTGCTAATTTTGGAAGAATAAATTTTCCGGCTCTATAAAACCATCATTATGACTTCTTTTCCACGGTGAACAAAAGAAGAGTATAACACGACTACTTGGTCCTACAGAAAATCACCCATATGTCATCTGAACTGGAATTGATGAAAAGCAATGACAGTTGCTCTCTAAGGGTGGTCTCTAAGGGTTATTCAAAACCTCAACTGCCCCCAAATTTCCAAGCTATAATGCAATACTTGATCTACTGAATTTTGTGGAGTGACTACAGAGGCTTCTATTATAAATAGATTGGTGGATGAACCCAATTTACAATGTTAGACACAGACGTTTATCTCTGAAAGCCCTTTGAGACAATTGTGTAAAATACTATATCAAGGATTGTTGGAAATATTGAAAGATTTCATAATGTAAAAATAACATCGATGTCATTTAAATTGAACAAAATGACTCCTTACTGTTCTGAATACATTTTAACCATCTTCTACACAAACTTGGTCAATAAATACTGCATGAAACAAGCATTTTGCACTTTGTCCCATAGATGCAATTTGCCAGTCTGATTGATTTCTTTCTCTATAAGCTCACCTGATTTCTACATACCCTATATATTTTCTCCTTTATTAAAGGTGATGTAGTCTTAGCTTCTATCACATTCACATTCTCCAAACTACTGAGAACAAGAGAAAAGATGAAGATAAGAAAGGATAAGGTTTCACAAAGCTGGCTTGCAACTGATTATAGAAATCTGACAAAAATTCATAAGGCCAATATGGAAGATTAATGAAACGAGGAATTTATATGAAGAAAAGAAATCTGGCAATAGAAACAAACTAAGACACACACTTGGAAGAACTAAGAGTGAGTTATCGAGCAGTAGTAATAAATTATTTATTCTGGGAAGACTCACTATGTTACTCTGATTTGAACAGATCAAAAATTTTGCATGTTGCCAGATGGAGAAATTGCATTTATGTGTGTTCACTCATGTTTCTACCTAATTTGCCTTAGTGCCCTGTGTTTCACTAATGACAGAAACTAATTTCTATTACTTCTTAGGTAGTACTTGATTAGACAAAGATAAGAAAGAAAAGAGATGGCTGACATGGGTTGTCGATCTAAATCTGACTCCGGCTTTACCTCCATTTTCTTTGCCATTTCCCTGCATGGACCCAGAGCTGGCAACGTAATCATAGCCAACCAAATCACACTTTCAGTGATGACTTATGTCCTGTGAATTAAATTTAGTTGACACTGTAGGACTGCTTGGTGCCCACTTGAATGAGCAGATTATAAGGTTGGTATACGATCCTCCTAGAAGCCTTTGGCTTCCAAGTCCATCCAGACTTGTGGTTTTGATTTTTAAAACCAGAGAACATCAGAGCTCGAAGGGTGTTTTGATAGATTTGGTAGATTGAATTCAGCCCCTTTGTTTTTCACAAGAGAAAGCAAGAGGAGGTTAAATAACCTGGATAAGCTCTCTTGTGTGTCTTAATTTCTAACTCAGTCTTCTATGTACAAGAGGTTGATTTTAGATCTGTTAGGTCCTCTGATCAGAGATTCCACTTGAATGTGTGTAGACTGAAGAGTTATGATGAATGGGAGGAAGTTCTTCATTACTGGGGGTCTTCGAACAGTTTTAAGAGTTAAGGTAGACAGTAGTATCTTTTCTTTTTTAACAGATGAGGACACTGAGGCAGAGAGGTTAAGCAAATAACCCAAAGTCACATAGCTAGGAAGTAGCCACGCTGGGATGTAAACTCAGTCAAATACCTGTGCTTTTCTTACTATGAATTTTTGTTTTCTAGTCATCATCTGTATTATCAGGAAGCTAAACTATGTCACTAAGGAGATATTACTTATTTCTTGTTCGTTTCTTGTTCATTCAGCCATCCATTCAATCAACAAATATTCGCTAAGTATCTAGTAAGTGCTGGTCACTGTTCTAAGTCCTGATGATACAACAATGAACAACAAAGTTGTTGCTATAATGCAACATTACAGATTACATTCAAATGAGAGCAACATACAATAAAAAATATACAATATACTGTCAGGTTGCAGTAATTCTTTTGGGGAAATAAAAAAGCGCATAAGAGGATTAAGAATAATATGGTGGGGAGAAGGGATCCCTTTAGAAAAGGTGACCAGAGAAAGCCTCTCTGAGGTAGTAACATTTAACATTCCTACAGAGACAGGCAGGATATGAACGATAAGTAGAATGTTGCAGGCCAAAAGAAGAACAAACGTAAAGGCCCTCCAGTAGAAACAAGCCTGGCTTATTATAGAAACAGCAAGACCAATATGGCTGGAGCCAACGAGTGAGGGAGGGGCGAAGGATGGCAGGTGTCAAAGTGTAGAAGCCTGGACAAGAAGTCTGAATTTTACTCTATGTACTAGGAAGCCAGGGGAGGGTTCTGAGCAGGGGGGTGCCATATTCTGATTTATATTTTCAAAGTTATCATTTTATTCTTTGAGGGATACTCAGTAGAGGGACAATATAGAGGCAGAAAGATCAGCTTAGTGGCACGTGTGCTAGTTTAGAGTTGAAGGTTATTTGGACAAGAGTGGGAGAAGTCTCAAGAAGCAGTAGATTCATAGCTGTTTCATTGGATCCTGTAGGTAGAGGAGATATTTTGATGAAGTATATGTTGCATATAAGAGAGAAGAATGAGGAGGTCTAACCTTCGGTTAAGGTTTAAAACTTCTTTCTGATTAAGTGCTTAAAAAAAAAGCAACATACGCATGTGCCGAAAATGGGAGTAGTCTGCTGCCTAATGAGGCATGTGACTGTATTTGCCTCTGATTCTAGACAGGGAGGTTCTAAAACCCTTGGAAATTCCCTACTGATAGAAGTATCTTTGTTATTCATGAGCCCCCTGGATCACACCAGAGTTTCTGTTAAGGGAGGCGACAGCTCAGGATGGGGGCTGGTCACTGGTCAGAGCACCTGTGATTAGAGCTCAGAGCCTTGGGGCTTTGAGTTAGCCCAGCCTTCAGGGGGAGTTCACAAGTTCACTATTGTGGCAAATGATTAAATCAATTATGCCTATGTTACAAAAGTCCAGTGAAACCTCTGGGCATGGGAATTCAGTAGAACTTCCTGGCTGGTGACTCACTGTTGTGCCTGGAGGACAGTGGGCCCTGTTCCACTGAGAAAGGGCACAGAAGCTCTGTTTGAAACCCACCCACGTCTCACCCCATGTGTCTCTTCATTTGGCTATTCCTGATCTATGTCCTTTCTAATAAAACTGTAATTGAAAGTATAGCACTTCTCTGGATATTGTAAGTCATTCTAGTGAATTCTCAAACCTGAAGGAGTCATGAAAACCCTGAATGTGAAGCTAGTTGTTCAAAAGTGCCGGGGGCCTGAGGACAAAAGTGCTGCTGGCATCTGAAGTGAGGGCAGTCTTGTTGGAGACTGCGCCGGCTAACTTGTGGGATCTGAGCTAACTCTGGGTGGTTAGCATCCGAATGGTAGTGCACACCATCCTCTTCTTGAGTCGAGCTATTATCCAATGAGCGCATACGGAGGGCAGTACCACTAATGCCAGAATGGTGTCAGTATAGCATCCCTGGTCACCGCTGCTGTGCAGGACAGAATGGTCTGGGGAGAATGATTTATCCAGAGTCAAGCCTTAATGGGAAGGGAGCACTTTAGTCCTACCACCCCTCTGTCATAAACAATGAGCAAATCCATGTAAATATTGCATGTTAAGATTGATTTACTAGGCTAAAACCTCTCACCATTTTCCTTTAGTGCATTTCTCTGCATGTGGAATTTTCATTCAAATAGCAATAGCTCTACTGATAGTTTTACATAAACAGACATTTGTTTGTTATTTCAGTTAGCAAACACGTGTCTCATATACCATTTCAAAAACTCTATCTTTGGTTTTGATCGGTCTTCACTCCTAAATCCAGTTTTGTTAATTCCAAGAACCAATGGAATCATTGCCCAGGGTCCCAATACATGGAATGGACTGGTGACCAAAGTCACTGTTTCTCTAAATGTTTTGGGGAGGGAATGACTTCTAGTCACTCGAACTCAAAGCCTTAGTCTTCTTTTCCTTTCTCCTAAATGCGCTGTCAGCAAACATTCTTATTTTATGTTGTACGTGGAATTAGGGAGTTAAAAATTAGTGTGGACAAACCTCAGAGATCAGTTCCATCACGCATTCACTCAACAAATGTTTGCTGAGAGCCTTTTTATTCCAGAAGCTATTCTAGACTAGCTACTGGGAAAATAGTGACAAGCACAGTCAAGGGTCCAGAACCCACGGAAACAAAGACATTTTATAAAAGTAGATACATGAATTCATGGGGAAATAATTTCAGATAGTGGAGCAGACTTTAGCTAAGATATGACAAGGGACTCGTAGGCGGCCTGGGGTCTTCTTTGGTTGGGTTGGCCAAGAAAGGAGGATTTTAATTTCTGAAGATAAGCATTCCAGGTGAAGGGAAGAGCGGAAGACAAGGTTGGCAGAATGGGAAACCTCAAAAAGAAAGCCAGTAAGGGTGGGGACAGGGAGAGGGTGGTCCTGCCTGGTTCATGGTGGCGGAAAGAAGACAACAGCCCATCCTCTCTCTCAGTCAAATCCACGACAGTCGTCGCTTGCTTTCTATCACAGGTTCCTCCCATCACATTTTCCAGTAGCCTGTTGATCACTGGTTTTCCTTCCTCCAGCCTGCCGTCCCTTTACTACATCTTACTATGAACTATTTGATACTTCATAAAAAAAAAATCCCGCTTAAAAAAGTCATATGATTCCTCTACTTGAAAGTCATCAATGTCTCTTTTGTTGGTGGGCTCAAGCAGAAACTTCTCACCTTGAGCAATTTAAATTGCTCCGTTTAGCCTCATCCTAATCCCGAGGGTGGACCTACCTGCGCTTTGATATCAGTTACTCCAATCTGCTGCTTTCTTTACCACGTAGCATCTTCTCCTCAACCCGTGGGCGAGCCCCTTGCCTGTAACTCATGAAATGTCGCTGCCTGGGGTTATTGTCCAATTTCAGAATGATCTGTCATGCTCTCCCAGTTAGGCCCTAGGTGTGTGAAGCTGGGAATTCATTTGTCTCACTTGTGCTCTCTACCCTATGTAACCCGTTGCTACAGATATTACAGGCACTAAATAAAAGTTGTTGAATAAATAATCATTTTTTGATTCCTGAAATGCTATTCTGATCCTCAAACACTTATATATGCTTTAAAACTGAATATAGGGGTGCCTGGGCGGCTCAGTCGGTTAAGCGTCCGACTTCAGCTCAGGTCATGATCTCACAGTTTGTGAGTTCAAGCCCCGCGTTGGGCTCTGTGCTGACAGCCTGGATCCTGCTTCAGATTCTGTGTCTCCATCTCTCTCTGCCCCTCCCCCACTCATGTTCTGTCTCTCTCTCTCAAAAATAAACAAACATTAAAAATTAAAAAAAAACCCTGAATATAACATTTATCATGTGTCAGATACTGTATAAATATTAACTTGTTTAATCTTCACAAAAACTCTATATGTACAGATATTCACCCATTTTATGGATGAAGAAGCTGAGACATAGGAAGGTTAAGTTACCTGCCCAAGGCTCTGAACGTCCCCAGTCTGTGTCTAAAGCACTCAGCCATGCTGTGTGTCTCGTATACACAAAACACCCCTTCACCAACTGCCTTTCAACACACCAGCCTCTGACTTTATTCATTCTTGGTTACTGAGGCACAAGAGAACAAAGTGAGGAAAACATGATACTCTCAAGTAAGAAGCAATTTTACAGTCCCCCATAAAATGAATTTCCTTATTATTTCTCTGTCGGCACTAAGTCTTTGTCTTTTAAAATGATATTTTCAAACTGGCTTTAGGACTCTTGAATAGTACGAGACCCTCAGCTCAGGAAACAAATTCTCTAAGGCTCTGAAGCACAGGTGCAGCCTGAGACGAAATTTCCCAACCTCTGCCAGAATCACAGTTTAATTTTCTCTTCGAGCGTTTAGGCTTCAGGTCTTAGAGGAAAATTCACGATCTGGTCCCTTAATGGGCGTTGTCTCACAGAGATGGCTGCAGCAAGGAGGTGGAATCACGTGAACAGTAGACCCTGGGGATTTCACAGCCAGACTCCAGCCAGGGTCGGGGGAGGGGTCCATCCCTACATAACCTCCCAGTGAATACAATGGAAATAGTCCAATTCTCACCACTCCAAAACTCCTGCCACAACTGCTTCTCGTTTGTAATATAAAACAAAGAGTAACATACTCAAAAATTGATGTCAAAACTCTAAGATATTCGAGTTGTCGGAATTTTAGAACTAGGACAGAAGAGACTTTGGAAACCATTCAGACACTCATTATCAATGAGGAATGGATGTGCACGGGAGTGAGACCTCTTCTAAGTCATAGGTAGAACCAGGGCCAAGGGCCTTTATATCACAACCTGGCACCAGATAGCTAGAAGAAAACCCGGGGCAATTATCTCTTTGTAAAGTTACAGGCACCTTTGCAAATAAACCACCCTTGAATTCAGCTACTTTTGTGTTTCAGATTCTGGTGGCCTGGTGTTGTTATGTCAGTTGCATTTGAAATGCTAATCAATAGTCTCCCAGTAACATAAACACCTTGAAACCTTTCTTAAGTGTTAAACGAAGTAGAACACCAATGCAGAAGGAAACTTAGAGAGCCAGAATATTCCTTCTCAAGTAAAATGTGTGTGCTTTATACTAGAACTTTTTCAAATGCTGAAAGAAATGAAATGGGTGATTACATGACTGCAAGTTCTTCACCTGAAGAAGCTTAAAAGGTACACTTTGGAAAATGAAATAGACTTCCTTTGTTGCTCCCATCACAGAGCCAGGAAAAAGGCAAAGCTTGCCCTTCTCATTCCCAGAGGTGAACATGTCAGTAAGCGAGGTAAAATCTGTTCTTATAGCATCTTTGTTCTGACTCAATGACAACTCCTAGTACTCCCTTTCACAATGTCCTCGGGTGCTCTCGGGCACACTCCTGACTGTATCTCGCCATACTCTCTGTGGTAAGATCTGTCCTAAAATCGCTTGTAAAACTTAAATGGATTCATCAATGGTGCCAGCAATTAAAATAGTTAAGTGAGCTCTTGACTTTTGGGTTAACAAAGAAACGGATGCCAAATGGACTTCAGTTTGAGTCAGGCCACGAGGCAGGAAGGCTCCCCTGCCCAGTCCGTCCCAGTGGTAACACTCACTTGACTATGTAAAAACTGTGGTGGCTTTTAGGATCTGCCTTCTGCTCTGAACAAGAAGCTCAGTGACCGGCCACCTATGTCCTGATGTCCTCTGTCCCCCTTTCCAGGAGCTAGCACAGTGCCTGGGACATGGTAGGTAGCGAGTGTTCACTGAACAAATGAAAGTTGACCATTGTCTAACCTCTAAGAGGACCACTATGCAGAATTGGTAATGTATTGGAAGACTAAAAGGCGTCGGAATGCTCTGAATCTGCAAATTAGTATTTAAATTTAGCCATAGTAAGTAGCTAAGCATTTTAAGCAGAAGTAGGAGGACCATTTAAATATTCCAGAGCAATAACCCTGAACCAGACATCATGTGAGGCACTAGGAAATATGGAACTCTGTTTACACCATACGAGAATCTTACTTGCCTCCATTTACAGATGAAGAAACGGACTCAGAGAGGTGGGATAATCTACCTCTGATTCTATTATTTCAAAACTCCTTGTTCTCTAAATGCCCCCAAAAAGCAACAGACTCCACTAACATGACATTAAATGACTAATCTTTGACATACTAGTATTGAATCACTTTTGTCACGTTCAGCAATTATTTTTCAGGAATTCCCTTAGCTAAAACTAGTCCAAACTCTGATAGCAATTAGCTTGCCTGATAACCTTACCTAACACAAGAGCAGTCTTTCAGCTTAATTACCATCTCAGCTAATTACTCATGATATGGCATGGGCTATGCTAGTCTATTAAAAACCACGAGACAGAAGTCGTGCGGCTTTACGGTATATAGCTCTCATTCCCACAACTTACATTTTGCTGGTATCTGTTACTCTCTGGAAGGAAGCCAGAATTTCTGAATAAAACGTATCAGTCCTAACAATGTGGACATGATTATTCCAGAAAGCCAACTGAGAATTGAACAAGATCTTACAGTAATGACTAGGACTGGGAAACAAGAATTTTCTTTGGCGCAGTGGGAAGAAATCCTTTTATTAAGGTTATGAGAATCAGAGATGTGAACATCCCTTTATAAGTTCAAAATTAACGACTTAGGATGGGTCACCATTTCAAAGAGGCTTCTATACACTGAAAAAATCCAAATCGTTTTGCTGTAAACATTTGGGTTTGCAGCATAATCCCATATTAAAATTTATTAACCAATGTTGGATCACAAGATACCCAAAAAACCGACCAAAGCACTTCTATGTTCACTGGCTGATGAGAAGTTAATATCCTCTTTCAGAGTCCTATGAAAATCAATTTCTCCTTTCTGGGTATACTTTTTGTTAAGTGAAATCTTTGGGGAGGACTCTTGATATTATTATCATCATCATCAGTTATTATTAGTGTTGATTAATGGTTATGCTGCTGTGTCTTTTAGTCTAAGGGCATGTTTTTTTTTTTTTTCCTAATTTACACACTACATATAATTTCCCTTGGATAGCCTTGTTCTAATCTGTAATGCCATGTATCACGTATTCTCTAGTGACTTAATAAATATTTATACTCATTTAATAAATCTTGATTCAGTATCTACTATACACCAGGCACTGTTCTAAGACTGAAATCTTATCTTTGTGATTGTTAATCTTTTCCAGTGGATTGTCCATTTTAGACTTCTCACCAGAATTCCGGACTCTTGTATTCAGCTTCTTGCTGGTCATAATGCACTTGGAAATCCAAATTGGACCCAGGCACTTGGATATTATCGGGTACACTGAGATTATCACATTTCTTCAACTTACTCCTTTAGAACTCGGACAATTTAGGTTGAGCCCCACTGCTCAAGCCACGACCCCTAACTATCCAGGGCCAGAGACCTCAACCACCTTCCCTCACCTTCTGTAAATTCTCCACCCACATCCTTCCACATCTATCATTTCTTCTCAGTCTCCAGTGACCTTTCATAACAGTCTTCATGACTGTTACTGGGGAACGAACTCTTTCCACCTATTCCTTTTCTTGCTCTGAGATAGCCCCCTTGTCTCCATTTCTTGTTCTTCCATGAACCTTGCTTTCTAAAATACACACCTTGTTTCTTTGGTTTAATATCTCTGAAGGGCTTCCTTTAGCTTTCAGGATCAAGTGAAGACTTCCAAGCACACCAGGTCCTTGTGATCTGGCTCCTGGTGCCCCCATGGTGAGCCCCACTCTTTCTCTAGACAGACTCAACCGTTCCATCCTCATTTACCTGATTTACTCGAGCATCTGGCATGACCCTGTGACGCCTCCCTTCCCTGGCCACCTGCCCTATGCCCATGGCGGGCTCTACCGCTGCACAGAGCCATCACCTCTCTTGGAATAGATTTCTTCGTCTCCTGGATTTCATCGAAGCCTCCTGGAGGAAGCTAAACCTTGAACCCTAGGCAGCCCAGCACCTGGAGCACAGTAAGCACTCAGCTTGTGCTTGTTCTATGACCAAACCGTTCACCAATGGGAAGTAATTTACTGGCCTGCCTTTTAAAGGAATTTTGTATCATACCTCAACTACTGCAGCTGGAAGACTAAGAATTCTAATTCCTTAAAATACTGGAGAAGCCTTTTCTCCTTCCAAAGGATGTCTTTTGGTTTTGGGCTTTTTCCTACCTTTTCTCCAATACTTGACTTACATATATTTGATTTTCGCTAAGTTTTGCCTGATTGTTCAGTAGGTGAAGCACAGAGAAAGGTAAAATCATTGGGACTGGCCCCGGAAAAATTCGTATTTGGGTCCTAGTTCTAACACTTATTTGCCGAACACCTTGGATAAGTAATGAGTTTCTCTGAGCCTCAGTTTACATAAAATGGGTATAATTAAATAACATGCAAGGCTTCCAGCACATATAAGTTTAGTTTCCTTTCTTACTGGCTGTTCACACTTTCCCTTTAAGATATACACCTTGTCTGCAACATATTCCCCTTCCATCAAAATCCTTTGTAACGTCCAACTCCCCTCATAATCTTCTCTGTGCAACTGCCCCTAGTCCCTTTCGCCAGAAAGACCTGTCCAGTCCTCGGTGCTCCTGTGGCTCCGTGTCTTATTGTCTGTTCAACAAATCTATGCTGAGTACCTACTGTGTGCTGGGCATTAATTTAGGTGCTGGGAATACAGCAGCGATTAAACCAGATGTATAAAGGCTGAAATCGTAGTGGAGAGGAATAAACACATCAGTAAGTGTAAAAACAATACTCGAGTTAGATTAATGCAGGTGCTCTAAAGGGTGATAGGACAGAAGTAACGGGAACGGGCGTGTCAGGTAAGGCGGCAGGCATGGAAAGCCTTAGCAACAACAACTGGAAAGAGAAGGCACCCCCATGCCAAGGCTCTGACCAGGGAAGAAATGTGAATTTCCAAGAAAAAGAAAAGGGCCGACGTGGTTGAACTGTAGTTGGCTAAGGAAAGTGGAATGAAGCAGGCTGGGGCCAGATAGTATAAGGGGCCACAGGAAAGAGTTTGGATTTCATACTAAGTACCACCAAAGGGTTTTAAGCAGGGGCGTAACCGTATAATTTAAGACTTCTCCAGATGCTGTGTTTGTATGTCCATTATACCTCTTTCTTACCAGAGTTCTGATTTGCTCTACAGTTTCCGGTGAATGTAGCTGTCTTTTCCATGACATTGTGGTTCTGTGAAGGTAGCGATGATGTTTTATTCTTGTTTCGATCAGCACCTTGCGTACAGCGCTCCCTGGTAAGTTCTTGCCAAATTAAATTGAAATATCCTGCAGCCTCTTTCTTGCCTGCAATTGTAATAATTGTAATTGCAGTACTTCTAATCACTGTAGGAAGCTCGCAGTTGCCAACCGGCTCTGAACGAGCACATTTTTCCTATTTGAATTCCTCTCAGGCCTTCCTGCAATTGTAGGGATGTCAGCTGACTTCCTGTCTCCCCGGCCAGGTCTACTCCCTGCCCTGAACTGAATGTTTATAGTCTCCCTTCTGCAGAGCACGAGGCCCGCTGCTTGGGGGTGCTGGGTGCAGCCGGCCTGGCCCGCTCTCAAAGGAAACACGCCTTCTAGCTTTATGCACCACATGGCATCTGATAATAACAGAGCATTTATTGACCACTTGTACGTGCCGGGCGCATTACAGACACAGCGTGCTTTTCCACTAGCCGTGCAACTTTGGGCCAGTTATCAGTCTTCTCTAAGCCTGCTGGAATGGAGACAGTGTTAGAGTGCTGCCTAGGATCGTTACAGGGCCTTACGAGAGATCACATGTGTCAAACACGTAGCACGGCCTGGCTCACAGTCAGCCCCTCATCAAATGTCAGTTATATTGCAGTAGTACTGTTAGTAGGCATGATTTTATTTAGTCCTTATAGCAACTCTGCAACAAAAGTCTTATTATATCCAGGGCCAACATTGATCTGGTACGCATAGATACAGCTGTAGTAGTAGCTAAAACTATTGTAATATTTCCTAGTTGCCAAATTAGCCACTGTCCCAGCCTCTAGATCCCCCTCTCCCCCTATGACCCCGCAGCCTTCTCTGCCCAGGTGCCTTCCCTGGGATCCTTGCCTCCCGCTTCTTCCCAGGATCCAGAAACCACAGGGACGGGGACAGGGTCCCCCTCAGCAGGAGGCCTCCGGGATCCAGCCACATTCAGCAGGTTCTATTCTGAGGGCTGACTGGCTGACTGTGTTTATTTCATCGATGGGTAGAGTGAAGTTCACAGGGGAAAAGTCAAGTCACCAATCTTGTAAATGGAAAGAAAGTCTAAGAAGTCCAAGTTCAGAATCTATTATATCTAGGCCGATTCCCTCGCACTGAGCTTGTCCTCAACACTGATTAGGAAAACTAACAAAAATCCTTTTTTGGCTTTTTGAACTTGGAGAACCATCTCCTGGACACCAGAAGTTTCCATTTCTGATCAGTTTAGGAAGGAGTCAATGATATCTGGAGTCAGCGCCTCACCTGCCTGCCCTCGTCTTTAGTCCCTGTCCCACTCCCCTCCAGGAATCTCATTTAAACACGATTTGGCCCAAATCCTTCACCCTCACTTCCAGGACTGAGGAGAATCTTTGAGATGACGACCCTACGTATAGCCACACTGTTAAGCACTTACCAATTCTATCTCTATTTTATAAACCAAAAAGAAGATGGGATAGATGTTAACATGCACAAAAATGTGGTAACTCATAGATATATTACATGTGACCACTAAATCAAAAATTAGAATAATGTGGAGGGTAGACCCTACAATGACAAATGAAATCCAGAGCTGGGAATTGAAAAGGATCCCTCTTAAATTGAAGACACGTGTCTGGACTTAAAATATGGAAAGTGAAGGTGGTGTCTCCCTCAATATACATATTTACTTCTTAATTGTGCATTCTGAGCTGTAGAGAGCTCCTTGGTTTGTTCATGTAAACATTTTTAGCAGTGCCTTATGAAGTTCTAAAGTCTTTAAAATAGGTTTTAAAGATTGAGCAGTTACATAATTGGCTTAATTAGATCCAATTACACAATTAGCATAAATTAGAAACAATAGAATCAGAACATATAATCTCATAGTTATGACACATAATAATAATGCAGAAATTAAGTTGGCAAATGGTGCTAACGCAGGAGGGTTGCATACAAATCCTAGAAGACTCGATGTCTTTCATGAGCCCAATCATCTCCCCCTCCAACAGTTACTGCTCAAAACATGGTTTAACAATAAACAAGATTGATTTTGGGTTCTAGACACAGAAGACAACATCTGGGAAATTGTTAATAATGGGTGACCAGATAGATTTCTTTTCTATCTCACTGAAAGAACCATCCCTCTCTTTCTGAAGTCTCAATAGATTATTGCAAGGAAGAATTCATTCTCTCTCTTTTTTTTTAATGTTTATTTATGTTTGAGAGAGAGAGACAGAGACAGAGCGTGAGCAGGGGAGGGGCAGAGAGAGAGGGAGACACAGAACAAGGAGCAGGGTCCAGCCTCTGTCCGAGCTGTCAGCACAGAGCCTGCCCCATGAGATCATGACCTGAGCTGAAGTCAGAAGCTTAATGACTAAGCCACCTAGGCGCCCCAGGAAGAATTTATTCTTTTTTTTTTTTTTAATGTTTATTTATTTTTGAGAGGGAAACAGAGTGTGAGTGGGGGGTGGGGTCAGAGAGAGACAGAGACACAGAATCTGAAGCAGGCTCCAGGCTCTGAGCTGTCGGCACAGACCTGACTCCGGGGCTCTAACTCGCAAGCGGTGAGATCATGACCGGAGCTGAAGTCGGACGCTTAACTGACTGAGCCACCCAGGCGCCTCTGGAAGAATTTATTCTTAAGTAAGTTACATTGCAAAAGCCTCCACTGCACATGCCTGCCCCTCTGCCAGGAGAGCAGCCTCAGGCACACCCCTGAGAACATGGGCACCTATGGGAGGGACCAGGTTTGAGAAACAGAGCAAGAGGGGACTAAATCGTCTTTTCTCTCTCATCAGCCATGCAACTTCTTTTTTTTTTAATCTTTATTTATTTTTGAGAGAGAGAGAGAGAGAGAGAGAGAGAGAGAGAGAGAGAGAGAACGCGAATGAAGGAGGAACAGAGAGAGAAGGAGACACAGAATCGATGCAGGCTCCAAGCTCTCAGCACAGAGCCCAACGTGGGGCTGGAACTCACAAACCGCAAGATCATGACCTGAGCCGAAGTCAGATTCTCAACCAACTGAGCCACTCAGGCACCCTGCAATTTTTAATCATACCTGGATCATTCATCATACTTGGTTCCAGTGGCCTAAGCCTTCCTGCTGCATCTTTGTCTTCTGATTTAAAAGAGGGGAAAGATGACATTTGACTATTGAGAAATTCATGGTCCAAACTCCTTGCGGCTCTTTTGATGTATTTTTCTATAAATTATGTCCCACAACCAGAGGGCTAAGAAGAAACCATTCATTTGTTAATTGACTCGTTATTTTATTATTCATTCAGTAAACGTTTTGAGCTTCCTGGGGGAAAGAGACTAATTCTTACTCATCCTTATGTAGCAAACCCATAATGCAGCTGCTAGGATACAGGAAGCACTCACTGTTCATGAAATTGATTTTAGGGCATACTCCAAATATTATCTGCCCTGCTATGACAAAGAACCAAGGGCTACTCTATTCCAGGTTGTGGCCTTCGAGACACTTACAACTGTTTTTGGTGTCAAGACCATTACTATGTTAACAAAAACATGAGTTCAATTGTCCTCGCTGACATCGCCATGCTAGCTGGAAACAGTTTTTAGTTAAGAGTAAAGTAAGTGGAAGCGTGTACGAGTGCCGGGTACTAAAATGAGGAAGTGATCCTCAAACACCCACACTCATGGGGGTGCCCAGCCAGGGTCTCGGCTGCA
The DNA here is from genome assembly GCA_030068075.1 of Paguma larvata. Lineage (NCBI taxonomy): Eukaryota > Metazoa > Chordata > Mammalia > Carnivora > Viverridae > Paguma > Paguma larvata. The sequence goes on along the minus strand of CM057828.1, from coordinate 80,053,272 downwards.
GCCCCGTACGGCAGAGCACAACGGCAAGGCGGCAGTTCTCCGAACATGCACAACGCCCTTCTCACAGGCACCTGCGGTTTTGATCTCGCTGTTTGCCAAATTAAGTTCTAAATATCCCCAAAGGCCCGTGTCGTATCTCAGCAAATGAACATTGAAAATCTGAAAATGTCCTCAAAATGTTAGAGAAACATCTAAAAGCCTTGGGCAGTTTTTCTAATGATCTCTATTTTGTTTGTTCCTCCTCAGTCATCATCCTTTGGGTAATGGGAGAAGCAAAAGGGCTTCGTGATGCTCGAAGGCCATTTCTAGAACCAGCGGGAGGATTTACCCCTATAGGCGCTTCCCTCCAGTTTCCTGGAGTCCCTTGCATTACTTTTACTTTCCAGCATGGTCCTTCCTTTTCTCTTCTCATTTTCTGTTCCCAGTAAATACGAGCTCAAAACATCAATTCTCTTATCAAAATGAGGGCTCGCTTGCCGGGAGAAAATATATTCCCCCGATACCTTGATCAACTCACATCTCCCCTAACAATATCCCAGAAGATGCTTTGTGTTCACTCCGATACTCAGACGGTGGCTGATACTCAAACAGCTTAGTGTCACGTCTGAAGGCAAGGGCAAGGAAGGTTTAAATTTCTTTTTATATTTCAGTCTTGAGCCTACCACTGGATGGATGTAGAGGAGTAAGTATATTTAGATTCTAACCTCTAGAAATAAATGTATTTACAATGTATGCTTTAGCGCATATTGACATAAATATTCCTTATTGACAGAGTAATAAAGTTGAAGCACTAGACGTGAAAAACTATACAGAAGGGAGAAATATCCCCCAGATTTGTTATATTTTTGCCTTCCTCATATCACCAGAAGGAAGGACGCACTTCCTAAGGGTCCCAAAGTACAAATTAGATGTACTTACGCAGGGTGGTAGAATTCAGATGAGTTGTCTTGTGAATATGAGGAGCTTCCTCATTTTCTTTTGCATAAATCCTTGAGGGTAAGAGCTACATCAATTATGAAGAATTGAAAGCTTTCAAAGCTCCACTGATAAACAAGCACTCAAATCGGCTTGGTAAATGAAGCTATTTTTAAGGAGCAAAAATAAAGGTGGTAGGAAAATGTCTGGAAGGTTTCCTACCAAACTATTAAAAGTAGTTACCTCTGGCTTGGAGAGAGAGAAGACACAGAGTTTGAACTGAGTTACAAATGTGATGCAGCTTGCTATGTGCTCTACAATCTCTCTCTCTCTTTCTCTCTCTCTCTTTCGGAAGAACAGGATTTTAAGGCCATAATCTCCACAGAGCTTAGAGTGGCGGATTTTCTAAATTGGGTTCATTAGCTGTAGATTCTTTGAACTTTTCCAGAAAGGCTATTCCAGTAAATGAACACTCTTCGGTGCAAAGGACTTTTTGTTTCCATCAGTCCTGAGCTTAATAATTTCACTCTTCCTTCTCCTGGCCATTGAAATTCAGAAACAGTGCCTGTTGCCTGGGACGTGCCCTGCTTGGATGAGAATGAGATGGCTCCGTCTGGAAGGAGCTTACGAGCTCTCCTCTCTCCCGTCACGGTTCTAGAGAGAGCCAATGGAACAGGATGGGCAGAAACATGGGTAAGTGTGCAGGCACTTAAATATTCAAGTACAGGTGCCTGGTCAAATGCTGAGTTTAATGTGAAGGCTTAAGAGAGATCAACACTGTTTTATGGTAAAAACCACCTGGTGATTTTATTATTACAAAACCAAAGGCTCTGTTTGACCTGTCTCTTCTTGACGGCCTCTCTGCAGCAACTGTTGCTGTTGAAACTGACATTGCTAGGCTCGTCTCTTGGCTTTTGACATACTCTGCTTCCTGGTTCTCCTTTTGTCCTTTTTATTGTCTTCCTCTCTACTTATTTTATGTGTCTTTCTTCTTTTTTCCTGAATGGGGGATCCCTCATGTTCTGTCTCTGGCTTTCTCTGCCTTCTTCTCTACGTATTCTCCCTTCACTCATTTCTCTCTACTTTGATGGCTTCGACTGTCACTCCGTGTGGACAGTCACAGTGAAGACAGTCAATTACCGAGTCCCTCCCATACACCAGCCACGTTTAACATATCATCTCACTGACGTCACAGCAATTTTCTCCCTTTTGGATGAGAAGACAGAGCTACCCTGTATGGTAGGTTCAAAGATTTACTTAAGATATCCCAGACCACACAGCAAGTAAATGACAGAGCTTAAGTTTAAGCCCAGATCTTTCTGGGTCTAAGGCTCATGTTGTTGTTACTAACCTGTCCCTCCTCAGTTATGACTTGGCTTCTAGTCTCATTTCAAAATCACGAAGTGTTCTCCTCTGACTAGCTTCTCCTCTTGCAGAAAACCTTCTGACATCGAAGCACCACCTTCCTCCCAATGAGCAGGCTCACAATGTCAGGTGTCTTGGGCTCATTTTGTCCTCCACCTCTAATCTCACCAACTGCCAAATACGGCCTCTGATTTCATCTTTCCCCTCTCCCAGCCAGCCCTTGCACCACTGCCTGACGAGTGTTCTAGGCCACATCATTCCTGTAGTGAAACCCTTCCGTGGCTTCCCATTCCTGATGAAATGATGGCCCAAACTGACACCTACTACTCAAAAGTCCCTATAATATCGCTCAGAGCTTCTTTACAAGTGGACTCTGTGCCTGTGAAACTGGGCCAGCATCCCCCGAATGTCTGAGGGTTCTACCTGTATGCCTTTGCTCAGGATGTTCCCTCTTCCAGGAACTCACTCTTAATCCAACAGACACCCCCGATCTGCACAAACCCTACTCTGTCTGATGTACTGCCCCCAACACACACACATGCACACGCACATGCACACAGTCCCTTCTGTCACCTCCCAGTTGGATGTCCCTCTCCATCCTTAAGCCTGGACAGATTTTCATTTGTTCCACTCTTGGGGAACTTGGCCTATTCTACTTTTGGCTTGCTATTCTCTTCCCCCTCTTAGTAAGCTCTAAATTTCCTGGCAGAGAAGGAATGTGTCAGACTCTTCAGTGTATTCCCCCAAATCTTTTAGTCCAAGGGACACAGTGGATGCCCAGTAAATATATATTAATTATATTCACTCAAATTTTGATAAAACACAGCAGTGTGAGGTTGCATTCTAAATATAATGCTCTGCATGTTTTTTCTTCCAGTAAACAGACACAGAATACTTCCCTGAGCATCTTGAGATCATGAAGGTATAAAGACTATGAATGCCTATCTTCAAACCGATTAACTTTTTTCCCCCTAATACAGACGGGAGAGAGGGCAGAAAAGGAAACATGGAGAAAAAGAAACAATATTAGGTTCTACCCACTGTCACATAAAGAATGACAACTTCATAGTAGGATGCAAACTATTATGCACATTGAACAACTTATAGGAGGATGCAAGTCAAAAAGGAGAAAACATGAAAAATGCTGAACAATAAAAATTCAATTTACATGTAGCTCTCCTGTGACACATAAATATTGTCAGGTAAGATAAATCACTGTAATATTTACTTGTATTTATTAAGATGTTACCCTCCAAATATGCTCTTTGGTTGCTCCCTATACTGTAGTATATGTCTTTCTATGTGCATGAAAATCTCCCAGAAGGAAGGACACAGAGCCACTGTCACCTGGCTCTCTGAAGCTTTAGTACTGGTGTTTACTAAATGCCATCCTTGGGACCGGGCAGCTAGGAGGATCACGACTCTTCTAAAGCCTCATTCTCAAATAGTGAACACAATTTTGTAAGAAGATTTTTGAGGAAAAAAAATCCAACATATGGCTATGTTTCTAGTAAGAATACAAGAATTTATATTGGATGCAATAATACTAAATGCGTGTCATAATACCCTTAAGTTGTAACTTAGACTTCTTTTTAAGCCACTTAGTTTCAATCTTCTACGAAACAGAAGAAACTCTAAATCACGGACAACAGCAGCATCTGCTACCAATCTTAATGAGGAATTATAAGCAACTTAGTATGGCAGAATCCGTGCCAGTCACTGCTGACAATCCAAATTGTATAGACTGGGAGACAGTGTTCTCCCATTGAGATCAAACGTTATACCGTTCCCAAACACAGTTTAATTTCTTAAACTCTTCATTTCTGAAATTCAAAGAATTTCTTAAAGTAGGAATTTTCTGTTCGTATTTGCCAATGGGAAAGTTCCAGATTTGGGGAATTGAGACATTAGCAAAGACACGAGGTCAGAAGATGATGGATAATGACAGACATGGTGCTTTCGCTGCACGGAGAATTCTTCAGTAAATATCATCTGTGCCCTTGAGACTTAGATTTAGGTTATATAACCAAGAAGTCCCTTGGGAACCAGTGAGTTAGCTACCCTGAGGATTCCTCAGTGATTGACAATCCTACTTGGAAGTTAACCAAATGATTGAGAGAGCTTTTCCATTTTGGGAGAAGGGTAGGGTAGAGAAGGCGAAAGTATACAAAACGCAACATGATCATGGGTTAAAATGCTCTGATCACTCACCACAATCATTTGAGCCACATAACTTTCAGGCCCAGTGTATTCGGTGGGGTCTTTAACCTTCACCAGGACTAGGAAGTACAAATAATGCCACATGTTGTGTTCCGACTTGATGTGCTCCTCAAATGAAACAGTTTTATTATCAAACTTGTCCCTCTCAAGTCCTGCAAAATACAGAAAACACAATGTATGTGATTTATCATTTAATCAGAACGTGCTTCCCAGCATAAAAACAAAACATAATAATTATGTGAAAATTATTCAGCGAGTGTGCCAGTTTAGAATGCTATGATTAAAAACAACACAGTACACAAGACCTCCAGAAAAAAAGGCCAGTTTATAGATTTCTTCTCAACTAACATTCTTCACCCTCCTCCACCCCCTGCCCAGTGGATCCTTGGAAACGTGTGGTCCTGTTATAGATGTAACATTTGCAGGTAATTTAAAATATAGCCATATGAAAAGTGTCCAATGAAACTGGACCACAAGTCAGAGCAGAAGAAGTAAAAATGATTGTGCAATAAAAGGCATGCTTGCTAATGAGGACAGAAAAAAACGTTATTTTATCCAGGAACTTGGGTAAAAAGAAGAAAGGCAGCTGAGAGAGTCATCTTGAAAACCACTTGTAATCAGTGAAGGGCAAGCTAATGCCCACAGTGATCTTTGCTCTGAGTGCCATCAGGACTCTGACTTATCCAGCCTTTAGACTACTGTGTTCCTGGCATTTTAAGGAGGGGATGGTCTGTGCAATATCCAGGGCAGATTTTCAGCTGCTGGAAGGACACTGAGGAGAGCTTCTGCGTAGCAAGAATCTTTTCTTTCAAGAGCTGAAGAGTAGATGAAAGAAAGTGAATGGAGATGAAGAAAAACATCTACGGAAAAATGCATTAGATTGCCAAGTAAAATGGGATGCTGGGATTCAGTCTGGTTTTGCAGTTCAGATACTGGAGAAGAAACTAGGCAACTGGATTCCAGTCCTGGCTCTTCTTTCCTAAGCTTTTTTTTTTTCTGAAGCCATTCAGGCATGAAGAAGACTCTTTAAATAATAAGATATAACATATAATAAGTTTAAAAACATCTATCCCTAGTGAAAGGGTGACCTTTTATAGTACATTATTGGATATTTTAATGGAAAATACCATAAAATTAGATGAAGCTGATGGTGACGCCTCATCTTATTTGACCCATCATCAGCTCAGCATGGCCCCAATAAAATCCATACTCTTCCCTGAAACTGCTCCACCCGCAGTCCGCCTCTTCATTCCATGGCAACCCCAGTCTTCCAGTCGTTCAAGCCAAAAACTGAGGAGTCTTCCCTGAATCCTCTCTTTCTCTCGTCCATATCCAATTCATGTTGAAATTCTTCTGGGAATAGAAAACTCAGAAATGGACCCGCAAGTATAT